>OY282559.1:18059893-19293018 GCA_958295665.1 Tipula vernalis
TTTCAATAAAATCGAATTTTGCATGAAATGTTTAGAAATAATCGAGCAATCTAAATGCAAGTTGGCACAATAAATACTGGTCCTGAAGCCTATTTGATAGAGGTATAAACCGACATAATCGGAGCATTTTAGATTTTTGGCGTCAAAAATTTTTGGGCTATAGCCCAGTTGATTTTCAATAAAATCGAATTTTGCATGAAATGTTTAGAAATAATCAAGCAATCTAAATGCAAGTTGGCACAATAAATACTGGTCCTGAAGCCTATTTGATAGAGGTATAAACCGACATAATCGGAGCATTTTAGATTTTTGGCGTCAAAAATTTGTGGGCTATAGCCCAGTTAATTTTCAATAAAATCGAATTTTGCATGAAGTGTTTAGAAATAATCGAGCAATCTAAATGCAAGTTGGCACAATAAATACTGGTCCTGAATCCTATTTGATAGAGGTATAAACCGACATAATCGGAGCATTTTAGATTTTAGGCGTCAAAAATTTGTGGGCTATAGCCCAGTTGATTTTCAATAAAATCGAATTTTGCATGAAATGTTTAGAAATAATCGAGCAATCTAAATGCAAGTTGGCACAATAAATACTGGTCCTGAAGCCTATTTGATAGAGGTATAAACCGACATAATCGGAGCATTTTAGATTTTTGGCGTCAAAAATTTGTGGGCTATAGCCCAGTTGATTTTCAATAAAATCGAATTTTGCATGAAATGTTTAGAAATAATCGAGCAATCTAAATGCAAGTTGGCACAATAAATACTGGTCCTGAAGCCTATTTGATAGAGGTATAAACCGACATAATCGGAGCATTTTAGATTTTAGGCGTCAAAAATTTGTGGGCTATAGCCCAGTTGATTTTCAATAAAATCGAATTTTGCATGAAATGTTTAGAAATAATCGAGCAATCTAAATGCAAGTTGGCACAATAAATACTGGTCCTGAAGCCTATTGATAGAGGTATAAAATGATAAAATCGGAGCATTTTAGATTTATGGCGTCAAAAATTTGTGGGCTATAGCCCAGTTGATTTTCAATAAAATCGAATTTTGCATGAAATGTTTAGAAATAATCGAGCAATCTAAATGCAAGTTGGCACAATAAATACTGGTCCTGAAGCCTATTTGATAGAGGTATAAACCGACATAATCGGAGCATTTTAGATTTTTGGCGTCAAAAATTTGTGGGCTATAGCCCAGTTAATTTTCAATAAAATCGAATTTTGCATGAAATGTTTAGAAATAATCGAGCAATCTAAATGCAAGTTGGCACAATAAATACTGGTCCTGAATCCTATTTGATAGAGGTATAAACCGACATAATCGGAGCATTTTAGATTTTAGGCGTCAAAAATTTGTGGGCTATAGCCCAGTTGATTTTCAATAAAATCGAATTTTGCATGAAATGTTTAGAAATAATCGAGCAATCTAAATGCAAGTTGGCACAATAAATACTGGTCCTGAAGCCTATTTGATAGAGGTATAAACCGACATAATCGGAGCATTTTAGATTTTTGGCGTCAAAAATTTGTGGGCTATAGCCCAGTTGATTTTCAATAAAATCGAATTTTGCATGAAATGTTTAGAAATAATCGAGCAATCTAAATGCAAGTTGGCACAATAAATACTGGTCCTGAAGCCTATTTGATAGAGGTATAAACCGACATAATCGGAGCATTTTAGATTTTTGGCGTCAAAAATTTGTGGGCTATAGCCCAGTTGATTTTCAATAAAATCGAATTTTGCATGAAATGTTTAGAAATAATCGAGCAATCTAAATGCAAGTTGGCACAATAAATACTGGTCCTGAAGCCTATTTGATAGAGGTATAAACCGACATAATCGGAGCATTTTAGATTTTTGGAGTCAAAAATTTGTGGGCTATAGCCCAGTTGATTTTCAATAAAATCGAATTTTGCATGAAATGTTTAGAAATAATCAAGCAATCTAAATGCAAGTTGGCACAATAAATACTGGTCCTGAAGCCTATTATTAGTGGTATAAACCGACATAATCGGAGCATTTTAGATTTTTGGCGTCAAAAATTTGTGGGCTATAGCCCAGTTAATTTTCAATAAAATCGAATTTTGCATGAAATGTTTAGAAATAATCGAGCAATCTAAATGCAAGTTGGCACAATAAATACTGGTCCTGAATCCTATTTGATAGAGGTATAAACCGACATAATCGGAGCATTTTAGATTTTAGGCGTCAAAAATTTGTGGGCTATAGCCCAGTTGATTTTCAATAAAATCGAATTTTGCATGAAATGTTTAGAAATAATCGAGCAATCTAAATGCAAGTTGGCACAATAAATACTGGTCCTGAAGCCTATTTGATAGAGGTATAAACCGACATAATCGGAGCATTTTAGATTTTTGGAGTCAAAAATTTTTGGGCTATAGCCCAGTTGATTTTCAATAAAATCGAATTTTGCATGAAATGTTTAGAAATAATCGAGCAATCTAAATGCAAGTTGGCACAATAAATACTGGTCCTGAAGCCTATTTGATAGAGGTATAAACCGACATAATCGGAGCATTTTAGATTTTTGGCGTCAAAAATTTTTGGGCTATAGCCCAGTTGATTTTCAATAAAATCGAATTTTGCATGAAATGTTTAGAAATAATCAAGCAATCTAAATGCAAGTTGGCACAATAAATACTGGTCCTGAAGCCTATTTGATAGAGGTATAAACCGACATAATCGGAGCATTTTAGATTTTTGGCGTCAAAAATTTGTGGGCTATAGCCCAGTTAATTTTCAATAAAATCGAATTTTGCATGAAATGTTTAGAAATAATCGAGCAATCTAAATGCAAGTTGGCACAATAAATACTGGTCCTGAATCCTATTTGATAGAGGTATAAACCGACATAATCGGATCATTTTAGATTTTAGGCGTCAAAAATTTGTGGGCTATAGCCCAGTTGATTTTCAATAAAATCGAATTTTGCATGAAATGTTTAGAAATAATCGAGCAATCTAAATGCAAGTTGGCACAATAAATACTGGTCCTGAAGCCTATTTGATAGAGGTATAAACCGACATAATCGGAGCATTTTAGATTTTTGGCGTCAAAAATTTGTGGGCAGCCCAGTTGATTTTCAATAAAATCGAATTTTGCATGAAATGTTTAGAAATAATCGAGCAATCTAAATGCAAGTTGGCACAATAAATACTGGTCCTGAAGCCTATTTGATAGAGGTATAAACCGACATAATCGGAGCATTTTAGATTTTTGGAGTCAAAAATTTGTGGGCTATAGCCCAGTTGATTTTCAATAAAATCGAATTTTGCATGAAATGTTTAGAAATAATCGAGCAATCTAAATGCAAGTTGGCACAATAAATACTGGTCCTGAAGCCTATTTGATAGAGGTATAAACCGACATAATCGGAGCATTTTAGATTTTTGGCGTCAAAAATTTTTGGGCTATAGCCCAGTTGATTTTCAATAAAATCGAATTTTGCATGAAATGTTTAGAAATAATCGAGCAATCTAAATGCAAGTTGGCACAATAAATACTGGTCCTGAAGCCTATTTGATAGAGGTATAAACCGACATAATCGGAGCATTTTAGATTTTTGGCGTCAAAAATTTGTGGGCTATAGCCCAGTTAATTTTCAATAAAATCGAATTTTGCATGAAATGTTTAGAAATAATCGAGCAATCTAAATGCAAGTTGGCACAATAAATACTGGTCCTGAATCCTATTTGATAGAGGTATAAACCGACATAATCGGAGCATTTTAGATTTTAGGCGTCAAAAATTTGTGGGCTATAGCCCAGTTGATTTTCAATAAAATCGAATTTTGCATGAAATGTTTAGAAATAATCGAGCAATCTAAATGCAAGTTGGCACAATAAATACTGGTCCTGAAGCCTATTTGATAGAGGTATAAACCGACATAATCGGAGCATTTTAGATTTTTGGCGTCAAAAATTTGTGGGCTATAGCCCAGTTGATTTTCAATAAAATCGAATTTTGCATGAAATGTTTAGAAATAATCGAGCAATCTAAATGCAAGTTGGCACAATAAATACTGGTCCTGAAGCCTATTTGATAGAGGTATAAACCGACATAATCGGAGCATTTTAGATTTTTGGCGTCAAAAATTTGTGGGCTATAGCCCAGTTGATTTTCAATAAAATCGAATTTTGCATGAAATGTTTAGAAATAATCGAGCAATCTAAATGCAAGTTGGCACAATAAATACTGGTCCTGAAGCCTATTTGATAGAGGTATAAACCGACATAATCGGAGCATTTTAGATTTTTGGAGTCAAAAATTTGTGGGCTATAGCCCAGTTAATTTTCAATAAAATCGAATTTTGCATGAAATGTTTAGAAATAATCGAGCAATCTAAATGCAAGTTGGCACAATAAATACTGGTCCTGAAGCCTATTTGATAGAGGTATAAACCGACATAATCGGAGCATTTTAGATTTTTGGAGTCAAAAATTTGTGGGCTATAGCCCAGTTGATTTTCAATAAAATCGAATTTTGCATGAAATGTTTAGAAATAATCGAGCAATCTAAATGCAAGTTGGCACAATAAATACTGGTCCTGAAGCCTATTTGATAGAGGTATAAACCGACATAATCGGAGCATTTTAGATTTTTGGCGTCAAAAATTTTTGGGCTATAGCCCAGTTGATTTTCAATAAAATCGAATTTTGCATGAAATGTTTAGAAATAATCAAGCAATCTAAATGCAAGTTGGCACAATAAATACTGGTCCTGAAGCCTATTTGATAGAGGTATAAACCGACATAATCGGAGCATTTTAGATTTTTGGCGTCAAAAATTTGTGGGCTATAGCCCAGTTAATTTTCAATAAAATCGAATTTTGCATGAAATGTTTAGAAATAATCGAGCAATCTAAATGCAAGTTGGCACAATAAATACTGGTCCTGAATCCTATTTGATAGAGGTATAAACCGACATAATCGGAGCATTTTAGATTTTAGGCGTCAAAAATTTGTGGGCTATAGCCCAGTTGATTTTCAATAAAATCGAATTTTGCATGAAATGTTTAGAAATAATCGAGCAATCTAAATGCAAGTTGGCACAATAAATACTGGTCCTGAAGCCTATTTGATAGAGGTATAAACCGACATAATCGGAGCATTTTAGATTTTTGGCGTCAAAAATTTGTGGGCTATAGCCCAGTTGATTTTCAATAAAATCGAATTTTGCATGAAATGTTTAGAAATAATCGAGCAATCTAAATGCAAGTTGGCACAATAAATACTGGTCCTGAAGCCTATTTGATAGAGGTATAAACCGACATAATCGGAGCATTTTAGATTTTTGGCGTCAAAAATTTGTGGGCTATAGCCCAGTTGATTTTCAATAAAATCGAATTTTGCATGAAATGTTTAGAAATAATCGAGCAATCTAAATGCAAGTTGGCACAATAAATACTGGTCCTGAAGCCTATTGATAGAGGTATAAAATGATAAAATCGGAGCATTTTAGATTTATGGCGTCAAAAATTTGTGGGCTATAGCCCAGTTGATTTTCAATAAAATCGAATTTTGCATGAAATGTTTAGAAATAATCAAGCAATCTAAATGCAAGTTGGCACAATAAATACTGGTCCTGAAGCCTATTTGATAGAGGTATAAACCGACATAATCGGAGCATTTTAGATTTTTGGAGTCAAAAATTTGTGGGCTATAGCCCAGTTGATTTTCAATAAAATCGAATTTTGCATGAAATGTTTAGAAATAATCAAGCAATCTAAATGCAAGTTGGCACAATAAATACTGGTCCTGAAGCCTATTTGATAGAGGTATAAACCGACATAATCGGAGCATTTTAGATTTTTGGCGTCAAAAATTTGTGGGCTATAGCCCAGTTAATTTTCAATAAAATCGAATTTTGCATGAAATGTTTAGAAATAATCGAGCAATCTAAATGCAAGTTGGCACAATAAATACTGGTCCTGAAGCCTATTTGATAGAGGTATAAACCGACATAATCGGAGCATTTTAGATTTTTGGCGTCAAAAATTTGTGGGCTATAGCCCAGTTGATTTTCAATAAAATCGAATTTTGCATGAAATGTTTAGAAATAATCGAGCAATCTAAATGCAAGTTGGCACAATAAATACTGGTCCTGAAGCCTATTTGATAGAGGTATAAACCGACATAATCGGAGCATTTTAGATTTTTGGAGTCAAAAATTTGTGGGCTATAGCCCAGTTGATTTTCAATAAAATCGAATTTTGCATGAAATGTTTAGAAATAATCGAGCAATCTAAATGCAAGTTGGCACAATAAATACTGGTCCTGAAGCCTATTTGATAGAGGTATAAACCGACATAATCGGAGCATTTTAGATTTTTGGCGTCAAAAATTTTTGGGCTATAGCCCAGTTGATTTTCAATAAAATCGAATTTTGCATGAAATGTTTAGAAATAATCAAGCAATCTAAATGCAAGTTGGCACAATAAATACTGGTCCTGAAGCCTATTTGATAGAGGTATAAACCGACATAATCGGAGCATTTTAGATTTTTGGCGTCAAAAATTTGTGGGCTATAGCCCAGTTAATTTTCAATAAAATCGAATTTTGCATGAAATGTTTAGAAATAATCGAGCAATCTAAATGCAAGTTGGCACAATAAATACTGGTCCTGAATCCTATTTGATAGAGGTATAAACCGACATAATCGGAGCATTTTAGATTTTAGGCGTCAAAAATTTGTGGGCTATAGCCCAGTTGATTTTCAATAAAATCGAATTTTGCATGAAATGTTTAGAAATAATCGAGCAATCTAAATGCAAGTTGGCACAATAAATACTGGTCCTGAAGCCTATTTGATAGAGGTATAAACCGACATAATCGGAGCATTTTAGATTTTTGGCGTCAAAAATTTGTGGGCTATAGCCCAGTTGATTTTCAATAAAATCGAATTTTGCATGAAATGTTTAGAAATAATCGAGCAATCTAAATGCAAGTTGGCACAATAAATACTGGTCCTGAAGCCTATTTGATAGAGGTATAAACCGACATAATCGGAGCATTTTAGATTTTTGGCGTCAAAAATTTGTGGGCTATAGCCCAGTTAATTTTCAATAAAATCGAATTTTGCATGAAATGTTTAGAAATAATCGAGCAATCTAAATGCAAGTTGGCACAATAAATACTGGTCCTGAATCCTATTTGATAGAGGTATAAACCGACATAATCGGAGCATTTTAGATTTTAGGCGTCAAAAATTTGTGGGCTATAGCCCAGTTGATTTTCAATAAAATCGAATTTTGCATGAAATGTTTAGAAATAATCGAGCAATCTAAATGCAAGTTGGCACAATAAATACTGGTCCTGAAGCCTATTGATAGAGGTATAAACCGACGTAATCGGAGCATTTTAGATTTTTGGCGTCAAAAATTTGTGGGCTACAGCCCAGTTGATTTTCAATAAAATCGAATTTTGCATGAAATGTTTAGAAATAATCGAGCAAACTAAATGCAAGTTGGCACAATAAATACTGGTCCTGAAGCCTATTTGATAGAGATATAAACCGAAATAATCGGAGTATTTTAGATTTTTGGCGTCAAAAATTTGTGGGCTATAGCCCAGTTGATTTTCAATAAAATCGAATTTTGCATGAAATGTTTAGAAATAATCGAGCAATCTAAATGCAAGTTGGCACAATAAATACTGGTCCTGAAGCCTATTTGATAGAGGTATAAACCGACATAATCGGAGCATTTTAGATTTTTGGCGTCAAAAATTTGTGGGCTATAGCCCAGTTGATTTTCAATAAAATCGAATTTTGCATGAAATGTTTAGAAATAATCGAGCAATCTAAATGCAAGTTGGCACAATAAATACTGGTCCTGAAGCCTATTGATAGAGGTATAAAATGATAAAATCGGAGCATTTTAGATTTATGGCGTCAAAAATTTGTGGGCTATAGCCCAGTTGATTTTCAATAAAATCGAATTTTGCATGAAATGTTTAGAAATAATCGAGCAATCTAAATGCAAGTTGGCACAATAAATACTGGTCCTGAAGCCTATTTGATAGAGGTATAAACCGACATAATCGGAGCATTTTAGATTTTTGGAGTCAAAAATTTGTGGGCTATAGCCCAGTTGATTTTCAATAAAATCGAATTTTGCATGAAATGTTTAGAAATAATCGAGCAATCTAAATGCAAGTTGGCACAATAAATACTGGTCCTGAAGCCTATTTGATAGAGGTATAAACCGACATAATCGGAGCATTTTAGATTTTTGGCGTCAAAAATTTTTGGGCTATAGCCCAGTTGATTTTCAATAAAATCGAATTTTGCATGAAATGTTTAGAAATAATCAAGCAATCTAAATGCAAGTTGGCACAATAAATACTGGTCCTGAAGCCTATTGATAGAGGTATAAAATGTTAAAATCGGAGCATTTTAGATTTATGGCGTCAAAAATTTGTGGGCTATAGCCCAGTTGATTTTCAATAAAATCGAATTTTGCATGAAATGTTTAGAAATAATCGAGCAATCTAAATGCAAGTTGGCACAATAAATACTGGTCCTGAAGCCTATTTGATAGAGGTATAAACCGACATAATCGGAGCATTTTAGATTTTTGGCGTCAAAAATTTGTGGGCTATAGCCCAGTTGATTTTCAATAAAATCGAATTTTGCATGAAATGTTTAGAAATAATCGAGCAATCTAAATGCAAGTTGGCACAATAAATACTGGTCCTGAAGCCTATTTGATAGAGGTATAAACCGACATAATCGGAGCATTTTAGATTTTTGGCGTCAAAAATTTGTGGGCTATAGCCCAGTTGATTTTCAATAAAATCGAATTTTGCATGAAATGTTTAGAAATAATCGAGCAATCTAAATGCAAGTTGGCACAATAAATACTGGTCCTGAAGCCTATTTGATAGAGGTATAAACCGACATAATCGGAGCATTTTAGATTTTTGGCGTCAAAAATTTGTGGGCTATAGCCCAGTTGATTTTCAATAAAATCGAATTTTGCATGAAATGTTTAGAAATAATCGAGCAATCTAAATGCAAGTTGGCACAATAAATACTGGTCCTGAAGCCTATTTGATAGAGGTATAAACCGACATAATCGGAGCATTTTAGATTTTTGGCGTCAAAAATTTGTGGGCTATAGCCCAGTTGATTTTCAATAAAATCGAATTTTGCATGAAATGTTTAGAAATAATCGAGCAATCTAAATGCAAGTTGGCACAATAAATACTGGTCCTGAAGCCTATTTGATAGAGGTATAAACCGACATAATCGGAGCATTTTAGATTTTTGGCGTCAAAAATTTTTGGGCTATAGCCCAGTTGATTTTCAATAAAATCGAATTTTGCATGAAATGTTTAGAAATAATCAAGCAATCTAAATGCAAGTTGGCACAATAAATACTGGTCCTGAAGCCTATTGATAGAGGTATAAAATGATAAAATCGGAGCATTGTAGATTTATGGCGTCAAAAATTTGTGGGCTATAGCCCAGTTGATTTTCAATAAAATCGAATTTTGCATGAAATGTTTAGAAATAATCGAGCAATCTAAATGCAAGTTGGCACAATAAATACTGGTCCTGAAGCCTATTTGATAGAGGTATAAACCGACATAATCGGAGCATTTTAGATTTTTGGCGTCAAAAATTTGTGGGCTATAGCCCAGTTGATTTTCAATAAAATCGAATTTTGCATGAAATGTTTAGAAATAATCGAGCAATCTAAATGCAAGTTGGCACAATAAATACTGGTCCTGAAGCCTATTTGATAGAGGTATAAACCGACATAATCGGAGCATTTTAGATTTTTGGCGTCAAAAATTTGTGGGCTATAGCCCAGTTGATTTTCAATAAAATCGAATTTTGCATGAAATGTTTAGAAATAATCGAGCAATCTAAATGCAAGTTGGCACAATAAATACTGGTCCTGAAGCCTATTGATAGAGGTATAAAATGATAAAATCGGAGCATTTTAGATTTATGGCGTCAAAAATTTGTGGGCTATAGCCCAGTTGATTTTCAATAAAATCGAATTTTGCATGAAATGTTTAGAAATAATCGAGCAATCTAAATGCAAGTTGGCACAATAAATACTGGTCCTGAAGCCTATTTGATAGAGATATAAACCGAAATAATCGGAGTATTTTAGATTTTTGGCGTCAAAAATTTGTGGGCTATAGCCCAGTTGATTTTCAATAAAATCGAATTTTGCATGAAATGTTTAGAAATAATCGAGCAATCTAAATGCAAGTTGGCACAATAAATACTGGTCCTGAAGCCTATTTGATAGAGGTATAAACCGACATAATCGGAGCATTTTAGATTTTTGGCGTCAAAAATTTGTGGGCTATAGCCCAGTTGATTTTCAATAAAATCGAATTTTGCATGAAATGTTTAGAAATAATCGAGCAATCTAAATGCAAGTTGGCACAATAAATACTGGTCCTGAAGCCTATTGATAGAGGTATAAAATGATAAAATCGGAGCATTTTAGATTTATGGCGTCAAAAATTTGTGGGCTATAGCCCAGTTGATTTTCAATAAAATCGAATTTTGCATGAAATGTTTAGAAATAATCGAGCAATCTAAATGCAAGTTGGCACAATAAATACTGGTCCTGAAGCCTATTTGATAGAGGTATAAACCGACATAATCGGAGCATTTTAGATTTTTGGCGTCAAAAATTTGTGGGCTATAGCCCAGTTAATTTTCAATAAAATCGAATTTTGCATGAAATGTTTAGAAATAATCGAGCAATCTAAATGCAAGTTGGCACAATAAATACTGGTCCTGAATCCTATTTGATAGAGGTATAAACCGACATAATCGGAGCATTTTAGATTTTAGGCGTCAAAAATTTGTGGGCTATAGCCCAGTTGATTTTCAATAAAATCGAATTTTGCATGAAATGTTTAGAAATAATCAAGCAATCTAAATGCAAGTTGGCACAATAAATACTGGTCCTGAAGCCTATTTGATAGAGGTATAAACCGACATAATCGGAGCATTTTAGATTTTTGGCGTCAAAAATTTGTGGGCTATAGCCCAGTTAATTTTCAATAAAATCGAATTTTGCATGAAATGTTTAGAAATAATCGAGCAATCTAAATGCAAGTTGGCACAATAAATACTGGTCCTGAATCCTATTTGATAGAGGTATAAACCGACATAATCGGAGCATTTTAGATTTTAGGCGTCAAAAATTTGTGGGCTATAGCCCAGTTGATTTTCAATAAAATCGAATTTTGCATGAAATGTTTAGAAATAATCGAGCAATCTAAATGCAAGTTGGCACAATAAATACTGGTCCTGAAGCCTATTTGATAGAGGTATAAACCGACATAATCGGAGCATTTTAGATTTTTGGCGTCAAAAATTTGTGGGCTATAGCCCAGTTGATTTTCAATAAAATCGAATTTTGCATGAAATGTTTAGAAATAATCGAGCAATCTAAATGCAAGTTGGCACAATAAATACTGGTCCTGAAGCCTATTTGATAGAGGTATAAACCGACATAATCGGAGCATTTTAGATTTTTGGCGTCAAAAATTTGTGGGCTATAGCCCAGTTAATTTTCAATAAAATCGAATTTTGCATGAAATGTTTAGAAATAATCGAGCAATCTAAATGCAAGTTGGCACAATAAATACTGGTCCTGAAGCCTATTTGATAGAGGTATAAACCGACATAATCGGAGCATTTTAGATTTTTGGAGTCAAAAATTTGTGGGCTATAGCCCAGTTGATTTTCAATAAAATCGAATTTTGCATGAAATGTTTAGAAATAATCGAGCAATCTAAATGCAAGTTGGCACAATAAATACTGGTCCTGAAGCCTATTTGATAGAGGTATAAACCGACATAATCGGAGCATTTTAGATTTTTGGCGTCAAAAATTTTTGGGCTATAGCCCAGTTGATTTTCAATAAAATCGAATTTTGCATGAAATGTTTAGAAATAATCAAGCAATCTAAATGCAAGTTGGCACAATAAATACTGGTCCTGAAGCCTATTTGATAGAGGTATAAACCGACATAATCGGAGCATTTTAGATTTTTGGCGTCAAAAATTTGTGGGCTATAGCCCAGTTAATTTTCAATAAAATCGAATTTTGCATGAAATGTTTAGAAATAATCGAGCAATCTAAATGCAAGTTGGCACAATAAATACTGGTCCTGAATCCTATTTGATAGAGGTATAAACCGACATAATCGGAGCATTTTAGATTTTAGGCGTCAAAAATTTGTGGGCTATAGCCCAGTTGATTTTCAATAAAATCGAATTTTGCATGAAATGTTTAGAAATAATCGAGCAATCTAAATGCAAGTTGGCACAATAAATACTGGTCCTGAAGCCTATTTGATAGAGGTATAAACCGACATAATCGGAGCATTTTAGATTTTTGGCGTCAAAAATTTGTGGGCTATAGCCCAGTTGATTTTCAATAAAATCGAATTTTGCATGAAATGTTTAGAAATAATCGAGCAATCTAAATGCAAGTTGGCACAATAAATACTGGTCCTGAAGCCTATTTGATAGAGGTATAAACCGACATAATCGGAGCATTTTAGATTTTTGGCGTCAAAAATTTGTGGGCTATAGCCCAGTTGATTTTCAATAAAATCGAATTTTGCATGAAATGTTTAGAAATAATCGAGCAATCTAAATGCAAGTTGGCACAATAAATACTGGTCCTGAAGCCTATTGATAGAGGTATAAAATGATAAAATCGGAGCATTTTAGATTTATGGCGTCAAAAATTTGTGGGCTATAGCCCAGTTGATTTTCAATAAAATCGAATTTTGCATGAAATGTTTAGAAATAATCGAGCAATCTAAATGCAAGTTGGCACAATAAATACTGGTCCTGAAGCCTATTTGATAGAGGTATAAACCGACATAATCGGAGCATTTTAGATTTTTGGAGTCAAAAATTTGTGGGCTATAGCCCAGTTGATTTTCAATAAAATCGAATTTTGCATGAAATGTTTAGAAATAATCGAGCAATCTAAATGCAAGTTGGCACAATAAATACTGGTCCTGAAGCCTATTTGATAGAGGTATAAACCGACATAATCGGAGCATTTTAGATTTTTGGCGTCAAAAATTTTTGGGCTATAGCCCAGTTGATTTTCAATAAAATCGAATTTTGCATGAAATGTTTAGAAATAATCAAGCAATCTAAATGCAAGTTGGCACAATAAATACTGGTCCTGAAGCCTATTTGATAGAGGTATAAACCGACATAATCGGAGCATTTTAGATTTTTGGCGTCAAAAATTTGTGGGCTATAGCCCAGTTAATTTTCAATAAAATCGAATTTTGCATGAAATGTTTAGAAATAATCGAGCAATCTAAATGCAAGTTGGCACAATAAATACTGGTCCTGAATCCTATTTGATAGAGGTATAAACCGACATAATCGGAGCATTTTAGATTTTAGGCGTCAAAAATTTGTGGGCTATAGCCCAGTTGATTTTCAATAAAATCGAATTTTGCATGAAATATTTAGAAATAATCGAGCAATCTAAATGCAAGTTGGCACAATAAATACTGGTCCTGAAGCCTATTTGATAGAGGTATAAACCGACATAATCGGAGCATTTTAGATTTTTGGCGTCAAAAATTTGTGGGCTATAGCCCAGTAGATTTTCAATAAAATCGAATTTTGCATGAAATGTTTAGAAATAATCGAGCAATCTAAATGCAAGTTGGCACAATAAATACTGGTCCTGAAGCCTATTTGATAGAGGTATAAACCGACATAATCGGAGCATTTTAGATTTTTGGCGTCAAAAATTTGTGGGCTATAGCCCAGTTGATTTTCAATAAAATCGAATTTTGCATGAAATGTTTAGAAATAATCGAGCAATCTAAATGCAAGTTGGCACAATAAATACTGGTCCTGAAGCCTATTTGATAGAGGTATAAACCGACATAATCGGAGCATTTTAGATTTTTGGCGTCAAAAATTTGTGGGCTATAGCCCAGTTAATTTTCAATAAAATCGAATTTTGCATGAAATGTTTAGAAATAATCGAGCAATCTAAATGCAAGTTGGCACAATAAATACTGGTCCTGAAGCCTATTTGATAGAGGTATAAACCGACATAATCGGAGCATTTTAGATTTTTGGAGTCAAAAATTTGTGGGCTATAGCCCAGTTGATTTTCAATAAAATCGAATTTTGCATGAAATGTTTAGAAATAATCGAGCAATCTAAATGCAAGTTGGCACAATAAATACTGGTCCTGAAGCCTATTTGATAGAGGTATAAACCGACATAATCGGAGCATTTTAGATTTTTGGCGTCAAAAATTTTTGGGCTATAGCCCAGTTGATTTTCAATAAAATCGAATTTTGCATGAAATGTTTAGAAATAATCAAGCAATCTAAATGCAAGTTGGCACAATAAATACTGGTCCTGAAGCCTATTTGATAGAGGTATAAACCGACATAATCGGAGCATTTTAGATTTTTGGCGTCAAAAATTTGTGGGCTATAGCCCAGTTAATTTTCAATAAAATCGAATTTTGCATGAAATGTTTAGAAATAATCGAGCAATCTAAATGCAAGTTGGCACAATAAATACTGGTCCTGAATCCTATTTGATAGAGGTATAAACCGACATAATCGGAGCATTTTAGATTTTTGGCGTCAAAAATTTGTGGGCTATAGCCCAGTTGATTTTCAATAAAATCGAATTTTGCATGAAATGTTTAGAAATAATCGAGCAATCTAAATGCAAGTTGGCACAATAAATACTGGTCCTGAAGCCTATTTGATAGAGGTATAAACCGACATAATCGGAGCATTTTAGATTTTTGGAGTCAAAAATTTGTGGGCTATAGCCCAGTTGATTTTCAATAAAATCGAATTTTGCATGAAATGTTTAGAAATAATCGAGCAATCTAAATGCAAGTTGGCACAATAAATACTGGTCCTGAAGCCTATTTGATAGAGGTATAAACCGACATAATCGGAGCATTTTAGATTTTTGGAGTCAAAAATTTGTGGGCTATAGCCCAGTTGATTTTCAATAAAATCGAATTTTGCATGAAATGTTTAGAAATAATCGAGCAATCTAAATGCAAGTTGGCACAATAAATACTGGTCCTGAAGCCTATTTGATAGAGGTATAAACCGACATAATCGGAGCATTTTAGATTTTTGGCGTCAAAAATTTGTGGGCTATAGCCCAGTTGATTTTCAATAAAATCGAATTTTGCATGAAATGTTTAGAAATAATCAAGCAATCTAAATGCAAGTTGGCACAATAAATACTGGTCCTGAAGCCTATTTGATAGAGGTATAAACCGACATAATCGGAGCATTTTAGATTTTTGGCGTCAAAAATTTGTGGGCTATAGCCCAGTTAATTTTCAATAAAATCGAATTTTGCATGAAATGTTTAGAAATAATCGAGCAATCTAAATGCAAGTTGGCACAATAAATACTGGTCCTGAATCCTATTTGATAGAGGTATAAACCGACATAATCGGAGCATTTTAGATTTTAGGCGTCAAAAATTTGTGGGCTATAGCCCAGTTGATTTTCAATAAAATCGAATTTTGCATGAAATGTTTAGAAATAATCGAGCAATCTAAATGCAAGTTGGCACAATAAATACTGGTCCTGAAGCCTATTTGATAGAGGTATAAACCGACATAATCGGAGCATTTTAGATTTTTGGCGTCAAAAATTTGTGGGCTATAGCCCAGTTGATTTTCAATAAAATCGAATTTTGCATGAAATGTTTAGAAATAATCGAGCAATCTAAATGCAAGTTGGCACAATAAATACTGGTCCTGAAGCCTATTTGATAGAGGTATAAACCGACATAATCGGAGCATTTTAGATTTTTGGCGTCAAAAATTTGTGGGCTATAGCCCAGTTGATTTTCAATAAAATCGAATTTTGCATGAAATGTTTAGAAATAATCGAGCAATCTAAATGCAAGTTGGCACAATAAATACTGGTCCTGAAGCCTATTTGATAGAGGTATAAACCGACATAATCGGAGCATTTTAGATTTTTGGCGTCAAAAATTTGTGGGCTATAGCCCAGTTAATTTTCAATAAAATCGAATTTTGCATGAAATGTTTAGAAATAATCGAGCAATCTAAATGCAAGTTGGCACAATAAATACTGGTCCTGAAGCCTATTTGATAGAGGTATAAACCGACATAATCGGAGCATTTTAGATTTTTGGAGTCAAAAATTTGTGGGCTATAGCCCAGTTGATTTTCAATAAAATCGAATTTTGCATGAAATGTTTAGAAATAATCGAGCAATCTAAATGCAAGTTGGCACAATAAATACTGGTCCTGAAGCCTATTTGATAGAGGTATAAACCGACATAATCGGAGCATTTTAGATTTTTGGCGTCAAAAATTTTTGGGCTATAGCCCAGTTGATTTTCAATAAAATCGAATTTTGCATGAAATGTTTAGAAATAATCAAGCAATCTAAATGCAAGTTGGCACAATAAATACTGGTCCTGAAGCCTATTTGATAGAGGTATAAACCGACATAATCGGAGCATTTTAGATTTTTGGCGTCAAAAATTTGTGGGCTATAGCCCAGTTAATTTTCAATAAAATCGAATTTTGCATGAAATGTTTAGAAATAATCGAGCAATCTAAATGCAAGTTGGCACAATAAATACTGGTCCTGAATCCTATTTGATAGAGGTATAAACCGACATAATCGGAGCATTTTAGATTTTAGGCGTCAAAAATTTGTGGGCTATAGCCCAGTTGATTTTCAATAAAATCGAATTTTGCATGAAATGTTTAGAAATAATCGAGCAATCTAAATGCAAGTTGGCACAATAAATACTGGTCCTGAAGCCTATTTGATAGAGGTATAAACCGACATAATCGGAGCATTTTAGATTTTTGGCGTCAAAAATTTGTGGGCTATAGCCCAGTTGATTTTCAATAAAATCGAATTTTGCATGAAATGTTTAGAAATAATCGAGCAATCTAAATGCAAGTTGGCACAATAAATACTGGTCCTGAAGCCTATTTGATAGAGGTATAAACCGACATAATCGGAGCATTTTAGATTTTTGGCGTCAAAAATTTGTGGGCTATAGCCCAGTTGATTTTCAATAAAATCGAATTTTGCATGAAATGTTTAGAAATAATCGAGCAATCTAAATGCAAGTTGGCACAATAAATACTGGTCCTGAAGCCTATTGATAGAGGTATAAAATGATAAAATCGGAGCATTTTAGATTTATGGCGTCAAAAATTTGTGGGCTATAGCCCAGTTGATTTTCAATAAAATCGAATTTTGCATGAAATGTTTAGAAATAATCGAGCAATCTAAATGCAAGTTGGCACAATAAATACTGGTCCTGAAGCCTATTTGATAGAGGTATAAACCGACATAATCGGAGCATTTTAGATTTTTGGAGTCAAAAATTTGTGGGCTATAGCCCAGTTGATTTTCAATAAAATCGAATTTTGCATGAAATGTTTAGAAATAATCGAGCAATCTAAATGCAAGTTGGCACAATAAATACTGGTCCTGAAGCCTATTTGATAGAGGTATAAACCGACATAATCGGAGCATTTTAGATTTTTGGCGTCAAAAATTTTTGGGCTATAGCCCAGTTGATTTTCAATAAAATCGAATTTTGCATGAAATGTTTAGAAATAATCAAGCAATCTAAATGCAAGTTGGCACAATAAATACTGGTCCTGAAGCCTATTTGATAGAGGTATAAACCGACATAATCGGAGCATTTTAGATTTTTGGCGTCAAAAATTTGTGGGCTATAGCCCAGTTAATTTTCAATAAAATCGAATTTTGCATGAAATGTTTAGAAATAATCGAGCAATCTAAATGCAAGTTGGCACAATAAATACTGGTCCTGAATCCTATTTGATAGAGGTATAAACCGACATAATCGGAGCATTTTAGATTTTAGGCGTCAAAAATTTGTGGGCTATAGCCCAGTTGATTTTCAATAAAATCGAATTTTGCATGAAATGTTTAGAAATAATCGAGCAATCTAAATGCAAGTTGGCACAATAAATACTGGTCCTGAAGCCTATTTGATAGAGGTATAAACCGACATAATCGGAGCATTTTAGATTTTTGGCGTCAAAAATTTGTGGGCTATAGCCCAGTTGATTTTCAATAAAATCGAATTTTGCATGAAATGTTTAGAAATAATCGAGCAATCTAAATGCAAGTTGGCACAATAAATACTGGTCCTGAAGCCTATTTGATAGAGGTATAAACCGACATAATCGGAGCATTTTAGATTTTTGGCGTCAAAAATTTGTGGGCTATAGCCCAGTTGATTTTCAATAAAATCGAATTTTGCATGAAATGTTTAGAAATAATCGAGCAATCTAAATGCAAGTTGGCACAATAAATACTGGTCCTGAAGCCTATTTGATAGAGGTATAAACCGACATAATCGGAGCATTTTAGATTTTTGGCGTCAAAAATTTGTGGGCTATAGCCCAGTTAATTTTCAATAAAATCGAATTTTGCATGAAATGTTTAGAAATAATCGAGCAATCTAAATGCAAGTTGGCACAATAAATACTGGTCCTGAAGCCTATTTGATAGAGGTATAAACCGACATAATCGGAGCATTTTAGATTTTTGGAGTCAAAAATTTGTGGGCTATAGCCCAGTTGATTTTCAATAAAATCGAATTTTGCATGAAATGTTTAGAAATAATCGAGCAATCTAAATGCAAGTTGGCACAATAAATACTGGTCCTGAAGCCTATTTGATAGAGGTATAAACCGACATAATCGGAGCATTTTAGATTTTTGGCGTCAAAAATTTTTGGGCTATAGCCCAGTTGATTTTCAATAAAATCGAATTTTGCATGAAATGTTTAGAAATAATCGAGCAATCTAAATGCAAGTTGGCACAATAAATACTGGTCCTGAAGCCTATTTGATAGAGGTATAAACCGACATAATCGGAGCATTTTAGATTTTTGGAGTCAAAAATTTGTGGGCTATAGCCCAGTTGATTTTCAATAAAATCGAATTTTGCATGAAATGTTTAGAAATAATCGAGCAATCTAAATGCAAGTTGGCACAATAAATACTGGTCCTGAAGCCTATTTGATAGAGGTATAAACCGACATAATCGGAGCATTTTAGATTTTTGGCGTCAAAAATTTTTGGGCTATAGCCCAGTTGATTTTCAATAAAATCGAATTTTGCATGAAATGTTTAGAAATAATCAAGCAATCTAAATGCAAGTTGGCACAATAAATACTGGTCCTGAAGCCTATTTGATAGAGGTATAAACCGACATAATCGGAGCATTTTAGATTTTTGGCGTCAAAAATTTGTGGGCTATAGCCCAGTTAATTTTCAATAAAATCGAATTTTGCATGAAATGTTTAGAAATAATCGAGCAATCTAAATGCAAGTTGGCACAATAAATACTGGTCCTGAATCCTATTTGATAGAGGTATAAACCGACATAATCGGAGCATTTTAGATTTTAGGCGTCAAAAATTTGTGGGCTATAGCCCAGTTGATTTTCAATAAAATCGAATTTTGCATGAAATGTTTAGAAATAATCGAGCAATCTAAATGCAAGTTGGCACAATAAATACTGGTCCTGAAGCCTATTTGATAGAGGTATAAACCGACATAATCGGAGCATTTTAGATTTTTGGCGTCAAAAATTTGTGGGCTATAGCCCAGTTAATTTTCAATAAAATCGAATTTTGCATGAAATGTTTAGAAATAATCGAGCAATCTAAATGCAAGTTGGCACAATAAATACTGGTCCTGAATCCTATTTGATAGAGGTATAAACCGACATAATCGGAGCATTTTAGATTTTAGGCGTCAAAAATTTGTGGGCTATAGCCCAGTTGATTTTCAATAAAATCGAATTTTGCATGAAATGTTTAGAAATAATCGAGCAATCTAAATGCAAGTTGGCACAATAAATACTGGTCCTGAAGCCTATTGATAGAGGTATAAACCGACGTAATCGGAGCATTTTAGATTTTTGGCGTCAAAAATTTGTGGGCTACAGCCCAGTTGATTTTCAATAAAATCGAATTTTGCATGAAATGTTTAGAAATAATCGAGCAAACTAAATGCAAGTTGGCACAATAAATACTGGTCCTGAAGCCTATTTGATAGAGATATAAACCGAAATAATCGGAGTATTTTAGATTTTTGGCGTCAAAAATTTGTGGGCTATAGCCCAGTTGATTTTCAATAAAATCGAATTTTGCATGAAATGTTTAGAAATAATCGAGCAATCTAAATGCAAGTTGGCACAATAAATACTGGTCCTGAAGCCTATTTGATAGAGGTATAAACCGACATAATCGGAGCATTTTAGATTTTTGGCGTCAAAAATTTGTGGGCTATAGCCCAGTTAATTTTCAATAAAATCGAATTTTGCATGAAATGTTTAGAAATAATCGAGCAATCTAAATGCAAGTTGGCACAATAAATACTGGTCCTGAATCCTATTTGATAGAGGTATAAACCGACATAATCGGAGCATTTTAGATTTTAGGCGTCAAAATTTTGTGGGCTATAGCCCAGTTGATTTTCAATAAAATCGAATTTTGCATGAAATGTTTAGAAATAATCGAGCAATCTAAATGCAAGTTGGCACAATAAATACTGGTCCTGAAGCCTATTGATAGAGGTATAAACCGACGTAATCGGAGCATTTTAGATTTTTGGCGTCAAAAATTTGTGGGCTACAGCCCAGTTGATTTTCAATAAAATCGAATTTTGCATGAAATGTTTAGAAATAATCGAGCAAACTAAATGCAAGTTGGCACAATAAATACTGGTCCTGAAGTCTATTTGATAGAGATATAAACCGAAATAATCGGAGTATTTTAGATTTTTGGCGTCAAAAATTTGTGGGCTATAGCCCAGTTGATTTTCAATAAAATCGAATTTTGCATGAAATGTTTAGAAATAATCGAGCAATCTAAATGCAAGTTGGCACAATAAATAGTGGTCCTGAAGCCTATTTGATAGAGGTATAAACCGACATAATCGGAGCATTTTAGATTTTTGGCGTCAAAAATTTGTGGGCTATAGCCCAGTTGATTTTCAATAAAATCGAATTTTGCATGAAATGTTTAGAAATAATCGAGCAATCTTAATGCAAGTAGGCATAATAAATACTGGTCCTGAAGCCAATTTGATAGAGGTATAAACCGACATAATCGGAGCATTTTAGATTTTTGGCGTCAAAAATTTGTGGGCTATAGCCCAGTTGATTTTCAATAAAATCGAATTTTGCATGAAATGTTTAGAAATAATCGAGCAATCTAAATGCAAGTTGGCACAATAAATACTGGTCCTGAAGCCTATTGATAGAGGTATAAACCGACATAATCGGAGCGTTTTAGATTTTTGGCGTCAAAAATTTGTGGGCTATAGCCCAGTTGATTTTCAATAAAATCGAATTTTACCCATGAAATGTTTAGAAATAATCGAGCAATCTAAATGCAAGTTGGCACAATAAATACTGGTCCTGAAGCCAATTTGATAGAGGTATAAACCGACATAATCGGAGCATTTTAGATTTTTGGCGTCAAAAATTTGTGGGCTATAGCCCAGTTGATTTTCAATAAAATCGAATTTTGCATGAAATGTTTAGAAATAATCGAGCAATCTAAATGCAAGTTGGCACAATAAATACTGGTCCTGAAGCCAATTTGATAGAGGTATAAACCGACATAATCGGAGCATTTTAGATTTTTGGCGTCAAAAATTTGTGGGCTATAGCCCAGTTGATTTTCAATAAAATCGAATTTTGCATGAAATGTTTAGAAATAATCGAGCAATCTAAATGCAAGTTGGCACAATAAATATTGGTCCTGAATCCTATTTGATAGAGGTATAAACCGACATAATCGGAGCATTTTAGATTTTAGGCGTCAAAAATTTGTGGGCTATAGCCCAGTTGATTTTCAATAAAATCGAATTTTGCATGAAATGTTTAGAAATAATCGAGCAATCTAAATGCAAGTTGGCACAATAAATACTGGTCCTGAAGCCTATTGATAGAGGTATAAACCGACGTAATCGGAGCATTTTAGATTTTTGGCGTCAAAAATTTGTGGGCTACAGCCCAGTTGATTTTCAATAAAATCGAATTTTGCATGAAATGTTTAGAAATAATCGAGCAAACTAAATGCAAGTTGGCACAATAAATACTGGTCCTGAAGCCTATTTGATAGAGATATAAACCGAAATAATCGGAGTATTTTAGATTTTTTGCGTCAAAAATGTGTGGGCTATAGCCCAGTTGATTTTCAATAAAATCGAATTTTGCCCATGAAATGTTTAGAAATAATCGAGCAATCTAAATGCAAGTTGGCACAATAAATACTGGTCCTGAAGCCTATTTGATAGAGGTATAAACCGACATAATCGGAGCATTTTAGATTTTTGGCGTCAAAAATTTGTGGGCTATAGCCCAGTTGATTTTCAATAAAATCGAATTTTGCATGAAATGTTTAGAAATAATCGAGCAATCTAAATGCAAGTTGGCACAATAAATACTGGTCCTGAAGCCTATTTGATAGAGGTATAAACCGACATAATCGGAGCATTTTAGATTTTTGGCGTCAAAAATTTGTGGGCTATAGCCCAGTTGATTTTCAATAAAATCGAATTTTGCATGAAATGTTTAGAAATAATCGAGCAATCTTAATGCAAGTAGGCATAATAAATACTGGTCCTGAAGCCTATTTGATAGAGGTATAAACCGACATAATCGGAGCATTTTAGATTTTTGGCGTCAAAAATTTGTGGGCTATAGCCCAGTTGATTTTCAATAAAATCGAATTTTGCATGAAATGTTTAGAAATAATCGAGCAATCTAAATGCAAGTTGGCACAATAAATACTGGTCCTGAAGCCTATTGATAGAGGTATAAACCGACATAATCGGAGCGTTTTAGATTTTTGGCGTCAAAAATTTGTGGGCTATAGCCCAGTTGATTTTCAATAAAATCGAATTTTACCCATGAAATGTTTAGAAATAATCGAGCAATCTAAATGCAAGTTGGCACAATAAATACTGGTCCTGAAGCCAATTTGATAGAGGTATAAACCGACATAATCGGAGCATTTTAGATTTTTGGCGTCAAAAATTTGTGGGCTATAGCCCAGTTGATTTTCAATAAAATCGAATTTTGCATGAAATGTTTAGAAATAATCGAGCAATCTAAATGCAAGTTGGCACAATAAATACTGGTCCTGAAGCCAATTTGATAGAGGTATAAACCGACATAATCGGAGCATTTTAGATTTTTGGCGTCAAAAATTTGTGGGCTATAGCCCAGTTGATTTTCAATAAAATCGAATTTTGCATGAAATGTTTAGAAATAATCGAGCAATCTAAATGCAAGTTGGCACAATAAATACTGGTCCTGAAGCCTATTTGATAGAGGTATAAACCGACATAATCGGATTTTAGATTTTTGGCGTCAAAAATTTTTGGGCTATAGCCCAGTTGATTTTCAATAAAATCGAATTTTGCATGAAATGTTTAGAAATAATCGAGCAATCTAAATGCAAGTTGGCACAATAAATACTGGTCCTGAAGCCTATTGATAGAGGTATAAACCGATAAAATCGGAGCATTTTAGATTTTTGGCGTCAAAAATTTGTGGGCTATAGCCCAGTTGATTTTCAATAAAATCGAATTTTGCATGAAATGTTTAGAAATAATCGAGCAATCTAAATGCAAGTTGGCACAATAAATACTGGTCCTGAAGCCAATTTGATAGAGGTATAAACCGACATAATCGGAGCATTTTAGATTTTTGGCGTCAAAAATTTGTGGGCTATAGCCCAGTTGATTTTCAATAAAATCGAATTTTGCATGAAATGTTTAGAAATAATCGAGCAATCTAAATGCAAGTTGGCACAATAAATACTGGTCCTGAAGCCTATTTGATAGAGGTATAAACCGACATAATCGGAGCATTTTAGATTTTTGGCGTCAAAAATTTGTGGGCTATAGCCCAGTTAATTTTCAATAAAATCGAATTTTGCATGAAATGTTTAGAAATAATCGAGCAATCTAAATGCAAGTTGGCACAATAAATACTGGTCCTGAAGCCTATTTGATAGAGGTATAAACCGACATAATCGGAGCATTTTAGATTTTTGGAGTCAAAAATTTGTGGGCTATAGCCCAGTTGATTTTCAATAAAATCGAATTTTGCATGAAATGTTTAGAAATAATCGAGCAATCTAAATGCAAGTTGGCACAATAAATACTGGTCCTGAAGCCTATTTGATAGAGGTATAAACCGACATAATCGGAGCATTTTAGATTTTTGGCGTCAAAAATTTGTGGGCTATAGCCCAGTTAATTTTCAATAAAATCGAATTTTGCATGAAATGTTTAGAAATAATCGAGCAATCTAAATGCAAGTTGGCACAATAAATACTGGTCCTGAATCCTATTTGATAGAGGTATAAACCGACATAATCGGAGCATTTTAGATTTTAGGCGTCAAAAATTTGTGGGCTATAGCCCAGTTGATTTTCAATAAAATCGAATTTTGCATGAAATGTTTAGAAATAATCGAGCAATCTAAATGCAAGTTGGCACAATAAATACTGGTCCTGAAGCCTATTTGATAGAGGTATAAACCGACATAATCGGAGCATTTTAGATTTTTGGCGTCAAAAATTTGTGGGCTATAGCCCAGTTGATTTTCAATAAAATCGAATTTTGCATGAAATGTTTAGAAATAATCGAGCAATCTAAATGCAAGTTGGCACAATAAATACTGGTCCTGAAGCCTATTTGATAGAGGTATAAACCGACATAATCGGAGCATTTTAGATTTTTGGCGTCAAAAATTTGTGGGCTATAGCCCAGTTGATTTTCAATAAAATCGAATTTTGCATGAAATGTTTAGAAATAATCGAGCAATCTAAATGCAAGTTGGCACAATAAATACTGGTCCTGAAGCCTATTGATAGAGGTATAAAATGATAAAATCGGAGCATTTTAGATTTATGGCGTCAAAAATTTGTGGGCTATAGCCCAGTTGATTTTCAATAAAATCGAATTTTGCATGAAATGTTTAGAAATAATCGAGCAATCTAAATGCAAGTTGGCACAATAAATACTGGTCCTGAAGCCTATTTGATAGAGGTATAAACCGACATAATCGGAGCATTTTAGATTTTTGGAGTCAAAAATTTGTGGGCTATAGCCCAGTTGATTTTCAATAAAATCGAATTTTGCATGAAATGTTTAGAAATAATCGAGCAATCTAAATGCAAGTTGGCACAATAAATACTGGTCCTGAAGCCTATTTGATAGAGGTATAAACCGACATAATCGGAGCATTTTAGATTTTTGGCGTCAAAAATTTTTGGGCTATAGCCCAGTTGATTTTCAATAAAATCGAATTTTGCATGAAATGTTTAGAAATAATCAAGCAATCTAAATGCAAGTTGGCACAATAAATACTGGTCCTGAAGCCTATTTGATAGAGGTATAAACCGACATAATCGGAGCATTTTAGATTTTTGGCGTCAAAAATTTGTGGGCTATAGCCCAGTTAATTTTCAATAAAATCGAATTTTGCATGAAATGTTTAGAAATAATCGAGCAATCTAAATGCAAGTTGGCACAATAAATACTGGTCCTGAATCCTATTTGATAGAGGTATAAACCGACATAATCGGAGCATTTTAGATTTTAGGCGTCAAAAATTTGTGGGCTATAGCCCAGTTGATTTTCAATAAAATCGAATTTTGCATGAAATGTTTAGAAATAATCGAGCAATCTAAATGCAAGTTGGCACAATAAATACTGGTCCTGAAGCCTATTTGATAGAGGTATAAACCGACATAATCGGAGCATTTTAGATTTTTGGCGTCAAAAATTTGTGGGCTATAGCCCAGTTGATTTTCAATAAAATCGAATTTTGCATGAAATGTTTAGAAATAATCGAGCAATCTAAATGCAAGTTGGCACAATAAATACTGGTCCTGAAGCCTATTTGATAGAGGTATAAACCGACATAATCGGAGCATTTTAGATTTTTGGCGTCAAAAATTTGTGGGCTATAGCCCAGTTGATTTTCAATAAAATCGAATTTTGCATGAAATGTTTAGAAATAATCGAGCAATCTAAATGCAAGTTGGCACAATAAATACTGGTCCTGAAGCCTATTTGATAGAGGTATAAACCGACATAATCGGAGCATTTTAGATTTTTGGAGTCAAAAATTTGTGGGCTATAGCCCAGTTGATTTTCAATAAAATCGAATTTTGCATGAAATGTTTAGAAATAATCGAGCAATCTAAATGCAAGTTGGCACAATAAATACTGGTCCTGAAGCCTATTTGATAGAGGTATAAACCGACATAATCGGAGCATTTTAGATTTTTGGCGTCAAAAATTTTTGGGCTATAGCCCAGTTGATTTTCAATAAAATCGAATTTTGCATGAAATGTTTAGAAATAATCAAGCAATCTAAATGCAAGTTGGCACAATAAATACTGGTCCTGAAGCCTATTTGATAGAGGTATAAACCGACATAATCGGAGCATTTTAGATTTTTGGCGTCAAAAATTTGTGGGCTATAGCCCAGTTAATTTTCAATAAAATCGAATTTTGCATGAAATGTTTAGAAATAATCGAGCAATCTAAATGCAAGTTGGCACAATAAATACTGGTCCTGAATCCTATTTGATAGAGGTATAAACCGACATAATCGGAGCATTTTAGATTTTAGGCGTCAAAAATTTGTGGGCTATAGCCCAGTTGATTTTCAATAAAATCGAATTTTGCATGAAATGTTTAGAAATAATCGAGCAATCTAAATGCAAGTTGGCACAATAAATACTGGTCCTGAAGCCTATTTGATAGAGGTATAAACCGACATAATCGGAGCATTTTAGATTTTTGGCGTCAAAAATTTGTGGGCTATAGCCCAGTTAATTTTCAATAAAATCGAATTTTGCATGAAATGTTTAGAAATAATCGAGCAATCTAAATGCAAGTTGGCACAATAAATACTGGTCCTGAATCCTATTTGATAGAGGTATAAACCGACATAATCGGAGCATTTTAGATTTTAGGCGTCAAAAATTTGTGGGCTATAGCCCAGTTGATTTTCAATAAAATCGAATTTTGCATGAAATGTTTAGAAATAATCGAGCAATCTAAATGCAAGTTGGCACAATAAATACTGGTCCTGAAGCCTATTGATAGAGGTATAAACCGACGTAATCGGAGCATTTTAGATTTTTGGCGTCAAAAATTTGTGGGCTACAGCCCAGTTGATTTTCAATAAAATCGAATTTTGCATGAAATGTTTAGAAATAATCGAGCAAACTAAATGCAAGTTGGCACAATAAATACTGGTCCTGAAGCCTATTTGATAGAGATATAAACCGAAATAATCGGAGTATTTTAGATTTTTGGCGTCAAAAATTTGTGGGCTATAGCCCAGTTGATTTTCAATAAAATCGAATTTTGCATGAAATGTTTAGAAATAATCAAGCAATCTAAATGCAAGTTGGCACAATAAATACTGGTCCTGAAGCCTATTGATAGAGGTATAAACCGACATAATCGGAGCATTTTAGATTTTTTGCGTCAAAAATGTGTGGGCTATAGCCCAGTTGATTTTCAATAAAATCGAATTTTACCCATGAAATGTTTAGAAATAATCGAGCAATCTAAATGCAAGTTGGCACAATAAATACTGGTCCTGAAGCCTATTTGATAGAGGTATAAACCGACATAATCGGAGCATTTTAGATTTTTGGCGTCAAAAATTTGTGGGCTATAGCCCAGTTGATTTTCAATAAAATCGAATTTTGCATGAAATGTTTAGAAATAATCGAGCAATCTAAATGCAAGTTGGCACAATAAATACTGGTCCTGAAGCCTATTTGATAGAGGTATAAACCGACATAATCGGAGCATTTTAGATTTTTGGCGTCAAAAATTTGTGGGCTATAGCCCAGTTGATTTTCAATAAAATCGAATTTTGCATGAAATGTTTAGAAATAATCGAGCAATCTTAATGCAAGTAGGCATAATAAATACTGGTCCTGAAGCCAATTTGATAGAGGTATAAACCGACATAATCGGAGCATTTTAGATTTTTGGCGTCAAAAATTTGTGGGCTATAGCCCAGTTGATTTTCAATAAAATCGAATTTTGCATGAAATGTTTAGAAATAATCGAGCAATCTAAATGCAAGTTGGCACAATAAATACTGGTCCTGAAGCCTATTGATAGAGGTATAAACCGACATAATCGGAGCGTTTTAGATTTTTGGCGTCAAAAATTTGTGGGCTATAGCCCAGTTGATTTTCAATAAAATCGAATTTTACCCATGAAATGTTTAGAAATAATCGAGCAATCTAAATGCAAGTTGGCACAATAAATACTGGTCCTGAAGCCAATTTGATAGAGGTATAAACCGACATAATCGGAGCATTTTAGATTTTTGGCGTCAAAAATTTGTGGGCTATAGCCCAGTTGATTTTCAATAAAATCGAATTTTGCATGAAATGTTTAGAAATAATCGAGCAATCTAAATGCAAGTTGGCACAATAAATACTGGTCCTGAAGCCAATTTGATAGAGGTATAAACCGACATAATCGGAGCATTTTAGATTTTTGGCGTCAAAAATTTGTGGGCTATAGCCCAGTTGATTTTCAATAAAATCGAATTTTGCATGAAATGTTTAGAAATAATCGAGCAATCTAAATGCAAGTTGGCACAATAAATACTGGTCCTGAATCCTATTTGATAGAGGTATAAACCGACATAATCGGAGCATTTTAGATTTTAGGCGTCAAAAATTTGTGGGCTATAGCCCAGTTGATTTTCAATAAAATCGAATTTTGCATGAAATGTTTAGAAATAATCGAGCAATCTAAATGCAAGTTGGCACAATAAATACTGGTCCTGAAGCCTATTGATAGAGGTATAAACCGACGTAATCGGAGCATTTTAGATTTTTGGCGTCAAAAATTTGTGGGCTACAGCCCAGTTGATTTTCAATAAAATCGAATTTTGCATGAAATGTTTAGAAATAATCGAGCAAACTAAATGAAAGTTGGCACAATAAATACTGGTCCTGAAGCCTATTTGATAGAGATATAAACCGAAATAATCGGAGTATTTTAGATTTTTTGCGTCAAAAATGTGTGGGCTATAGCCCAGTTGATTTTCAATAAAATCGAATTTTGCCCATGAAATGTTTAGAAATAATCGAGCAATCTAAATGCAAGTTGGCACAATAAATACTGGTCCTGAAGCCTATTTGATAGAGGTATAAACCGACATAATCGGAGCATTTTAGATTTTTGGCGTCAAAAATTTGTGGGCTATAGCCCAGTTGATTTTCAATAAAATCGAATTTTGCATGAAATGTTTAGAAATAATCGAGCAATCTAAATGCAAGTTGGCACAATAAATACTGGTCCTGAAGCCTATTTGATAGAGGTATAAACCGACATAATCGGAGCATTTTAGATTTTTGGCGTCAAAAATTTGTGGGCTATAGCCCAGTTGATTTTCAATAAAATCGAATTTTGCATGAAATGTTTAGAAATAATCGAGCAATCTTAATGCAAGTAGGCATAATAAATACTGGTCCTGAAGCCAATTTGATAGAGGTATAAACCGACATAATCGGAGCATTTTAGATTTTTGGCGTCAAAAATTTGTGGGCTATAGCCCAGTTGATTTTCAATAAAATCGAATTTTGCATGAAATGTTTAGAAATAATCGAGCAATCTAAATGCAAGTTGGCACAATAAATACTGGTCCTGAAGCCTATTGATAGAGGTATAAACCGACATAATCGGAGCGTTTTAGATTTTTGGCGTCAAAAATTTGTGGGCTATAGCCCAGTTGATTTTCAATAAAATCGAATTTTACCCATGAAATGTTTAGAAATAATCGAGCAATCTAAATGCAAGTTGGCACAATAAATACTGGTCCTGAAGCCTATTTGATAGAGGTATAAACCGACATAATCGGAGCATTTTAGATTTTTGGCGTCAAAAATTTTTGGGCTATAGCCCAGTTGATTTTCAATAAAATCGAATTTTGCATGAAATGTTTAGAAATAATCGAGCAATCTAAATGCAAGTTGGCACAATAAATACTGGTCCTGAAGCCAATTTGATAGAGGTATAAACCGACATAATCGGAGCATTTTAGATTTTTGGCGTCAAAAATTTGTGGGCTATAGCCCAGTTGATTTTCAATAAAATCGAATTTTGCATGAAATGTTTAGAAATAATCGAGCAATCTAAATGCAAGTTGGCACAATAAATACTGGTCCTGAAGCCTATTTCATAGAGGTATAAACCGACATAATCGGAGCATTTTAGATTTTTGGCGTCAAAAATTTTTGGGCTATAGCCCAGTTGATTTTCAATAAAATCGAATTTTGCATGAAATGTTTAGAAATAATCAAGCAATCTAAATGCAAGTTGGCACAATAAATACTGGTCCTGAAGCCTATTTGATAGAGGTATAAACCGACATAATCGGAGCATTTTAGATTTTTGGCGTCAAAAATTTGTGGGCTATAGCCCAGTTAATTTTCAATAAAATCGAATTTTGCATGAAATGTTTAGAAATAATCGAGCAATCTAAAAGCAAGTTGGCACAATAAATACTGGTCCTGAATCCTATTTGATAGAGGTATAAACCGACATAATCGGAGCATTTTAGATTTTAGGCGTCAAAAATTTGTGGGCTATAGCCCAGTTGATTTTCAATAAAATCGAATTTTGCATGAAATGTTTAGAAATAATCGAGCAATCTAAATGCAAGTTGGCACAATAAATACTGGTCCTGAAGCCTATTTGATAGAGGTATAAACCGACATAATCGGAGCATTTTAGATTTTTGGCGTCAAAAATTTGTGGGCTATAGCCCAGTTGATTTTCAATAAAATCGAATTTTGCATGAAATGTTTAGAAATAATCAAGCAATCTAAATGCAAGTTGGCACAATAAATACTGGTCCTGAAGCCTATTTGATAGAGGTATAAACCGACATAATCGGAGCATTTTAGATTTTTGGCGTCAAAAATTTGTGGGCTATAGCCCAGTTAATTTTCAATAAAATCGAATTTTGCATGAAATGTTTAGAAATAATCGAGCAATCTAAATGCAAGTTGGCACAATAAATACTGGTCCTGAATCCTATTTGATAGAGGTATAAACCGACATAATCGGAGCATTTTAGATTTTAGGCGTCAAAAATTTGTGGGCTATAGCCCAGTTGATTTTCAATAAAATCGAATTTTGCATGAAATGTTTAGAAATAATCGAGCAATCTAAATGCAAGTTGGCACAATAAATACTGGTCCTGAAGCCTATTTGATAGAGGTATAAACCGACATAATCGGAGCATTTTAGATTTTTGGCGTCAAAAATTTGTGGGCTATAGCCCAGTTGATTTTCAATAAAATCGAATTTTGCATGAAATGTTTAGAAATAATCGAGCAATCTAAATGCAAGTTGGCACAATAAATACTGGTCCTGAAGCCTATTTGATAGAGGTATAAACCGACATAATCGGAGCATTTTAGATTTTTGGCGTCAAAAATTTGTGGGCTATAGCCCAGTTGATTTTCAATAAAATCGAATTTTGCATGAAATGTTTAGAAATAATCAAGCAATCTAAATGCAAGTTGGCACAATAAATACTGGTCCTGAAGCCTATTTGATAGAGGTATAAACCGACATAATCGGAGCATTTTAGATTTTTGGCGTCAAAAATTTGTGGGCTATAGCCCAGTTAATTTTCAATAAAATCGAATTTTGCATGAAATGTTTAGAAATAATCGAGCAATCTAAATGCAAGTTGGCACAATAAATACTGGTCCTGAAGCCTATTTGATAGAGGTATAAACCGACATAATCGGAGCATTTTAGATTTTTGGAGTCAAAAATTTGTGGGCTATAGCCCAGTTGATTTTCAATAAAATCGAATTTTGCATGAAATGTTTAGAAATAATCGAGCAATCTAAATGCAAGTTGGCACAATAAATACTGGTCCTGAAGCCTATTTGATAGAGGTATAAACCGACATAATCGGAGCATTTTAGATTTTTGGCGTCAAAAATTTTTGGGCTATAGCCCAGTTGATTTTCAATAAAATCGAATTTTGCATGAAATGTTTAGAAATAATCGAGCAATCTAAATGCAAGTTGGCACAATAAATACTGGTCCTGAAGCCTATTTGATAGAGGTATAAACCGACATAATCGGAGCATTTTAGATTTTTGGCGTCAAAAATTTGTGGGCTATAGCCCAGTTGATTTTCAATAAAATCGAATTTTGCATGAAATGTTTAGAAATAATCGAGCAATCTAAATGCAAGTTGGCACAATAAATACTGGTCCTGAATCCTATTTGATAGAGGTATAAACCGACATAATCGGAGCATTTTAGATTTTAGGCGTCAAAAATTTGTGGGCTATAGCCCAGTTGATTTTCAATAAAATCGAATTTTGCATGAAATGTTTAGAAATAATCGAGCAATCTAAATGCAAGTTGGCACAATAAATACTGGTCCTGAAGCCTATTTGATAGAGGTATAAACCGACATAATCGGAGCATTTTAGATTTTTGGCGTCAAAAATTTGTGGGCTATAGCCCAGTTGATTTTCAATAAAATCGAATTTTGCATGAAATGTTTAGAAATAATCGAGCAATCTAAATGCAAGTTGACACAATAAATACTGGTCCTGAAGCCTATTGATAGAGGTATAAAATGATAAAATCGGAGCATTTTAGATTTATGGCGTCAAAAATTTGTGGGCTATAGCCCAGTTGATTTTCAATAAAATCGAATTTTGCATGAAATGTTTAGAAATAATCGAGCAATCTAAATGCAAGTTGGCACAATAAATACTGGTCCTGAAGCCTATTTGATAGAGGTATAAACCGACATAATCGGAGCATTTTAGATTTTTGGAGTCAAAAATTTGTGGGCTATAGCCCAGTTGATTTTCAATAAAATCGAATTTTGCATGAAATGTTTAGAAATAATCGAGCAATCTAAATGCAAGTTGGCACAATAAATACTGGTCCTGAAGCCTATTTGATAGAGGTATAAACCGACATAATCGGAGCATTTTAGATTTTTGGCGTCAAAAATTTTTGGGCTATAGCCCAGTTGATTTTCAATAAAATCGAATTTTGCATGAAATGTTTAGAAATAATCAAGCAATCTAAATGCAAGTTGGCACAATAAATACTGGTCCTGAAGCCTATTTGATAGAGGTATAAACCGACATAATCGGAGCATTTTAGATTTTTGGCGTCAAAAATTTGTGGGCTATAGCCCAGTTAATTTTCAATAAAATCGAATTTTGCATGAAATGTTTAGAAATAATCGAGCAATCTAAATGCAAGTTGGCACAATAAATAGTGGTCCTGAATCCTATTTGATAGAGGTATAAACCGACATAATCGGAGCATTTTAGATTTTAGGCGTCAAAAATTTGTGGGCTATAGCCCAGTTGATTTTCAATAAAATCGAATTTTGCATGAAATGTTTAGAAATAATCGAGCAATCTAAATGCAAGTTGGCACAATAAATACTGGTCCTGAAGCCTATTTGATAGAGGTATAAACCGACATAATCGGAGCATTTTAGATTTTTGGCGTCAAAAATTTGTGGGCTATAGCCCAGTTGATTTTCAATAAAATCGAATTTTGCATGAAATGTTTAGAAATAATCGAGCAATCTAAATGCAAGTTGGCACAATAAATACTGGTCCTGAAGCCTATTTGATAGAGGTATAAACCGACATAATCGGAGCATTTTAGATTTTTGGCGTCAAAAATTTGTGGGCTATAGCCCAGTTGATTTTCAATAAAATCGAATTTTGCATGAAATGTTTAGAAATAATCGAGCAATCTAAATGCAAGTTGGCACAATAAATACTGGTCCTGAAGCCTATTTGATAGAGGTATAAACCGACATAATCGGAGCATTTTAGATTTTTGGCGTCAAAAATTTGTGGGCTATAGCCCAGTTAATTTTCAATAAAATCGAATTTTGCATGAAATGTTTAGAAATAATCGAGCAATCTAAATGCAAGTTGGCACAATAAATACTGGTCCTGAAGCCTATTTGATAGAGGTATAAACCGACATAATCGGAGCATTTTAGATTTTTGGAGTCAAAAATTTGTGGGCTATAGCCCAGTTGATTTTCAATAAAATCGAATTTTGCATGAAATGTTTAGAAATAATCGAGCAATCTAAATGCAAGTTGGCACAATAAATACTGGTCCTGAAGCCTATTTGATAGAGGTATAAACCGACATAATCGGAGCATTTTAGATTTTTGGCGTCAAAAATTTGTGGGCTATAGCCCAGTTGATTTTCAATAAAATCGAATTTTGCATGAAATGTTTAGAAATAATCAAGCAATCTAAATGCAAGTTGGCACAATAAATACTGGTCCTGAAGCCTATTTGATAGAGGTATAAACCGACATAATCGGAGCATTTTAGATTTTTGGCGTCAAAAATTTGTGGGCTATAGCCCAGTTAATTTTCAATAAAATCGAATTTTGCATGAAATGTTTAGAAATAATCGAGCAATCTAAATGCAAGTTGGCACAATAAATACTGGTCCTGAATCCTATTTGATAGAGGTATAAACCGACATAATCGGAGCATTTTAGATTTTAGGCGTCAAAAATTTGTGGGCTATAGCCCAGTTGATTTTCAATAAAATCGAATTTTGCATGAAATGTTTAGAAATAATCGAGCAATCTAAATGCAAGTTGGCACAATAAATACTGGTCCTGAAGCCTATTTGATAGAGGTATAAACCGACATAATCGGAGCATTTTAGATTTTTGGCGTCAAAAATTTGTGGGCTATAGCCCAGTTGATTTTCAATAAAATCGAATTTTGCATGAAATGTTTAGAAATAATCGAGCAATCTAAATGCAAGTTGGCACAATAAATACTGGTCCTGAAGCCTATTTGATAGAGGTATAAACCGACATAATCGGAGCATTTTAGATTTTTGGCGTCAAAAATTTGTGGGCTATAGCCCAGTTAATTTTCAATAAAATCGAATTTTGCATGAAATGTTTAGAAATAATCGAGCAATCTAAATGCAAGTTGGCACAATAAATACTGGTCCTGAATCCTATTTGATAGAGGTATAAACCGACATAATCGGAGCATTTTAGATTTTAGGCGTCAAAAATTTGTGGGCTATAGCCCAGTTGATTTTCAATAAAATCGAATTTTGCATGAAATGTTTAGAAATAATCGAGCAATCTAAATGCAAGTTGGCACAATAAATACTGGTCCTGAAGCCTATTGATAGAGGTATAAACCGACGTAATCGGAGCATTTTAGATTTTTGGCGTCAAAAATTTGTGGGCTACAGCCCAGTTGATTTTCAATAAAATCGAATTTTGCATGAAATGTTTAGAAATAATCGAGCAAACTAAATGCAAGTTGGCACAATAAATACTGGTCCTGAAGCCTATTTGATAGAGATATAAACCGAAATAATCGGAGTATTTTAGATTTTTGGCGTCAAAAATTTGTGGGCTATAGCCCAGTTGATTTTCAATAAAATCGAATTTTGCATGAAATGTTTAGAAATAATCGAGCAATCTAAATGCAAGTTGGCACAATAAATACTGGTCCTGAAGCCTATTGATAGAGGTATAAACCGACATAATCGGAGCATTTTAGATTTTTTGCGTCAAAAATGTGTGGGCTATAGCCCAGTTGATTTTCAATAAAATCGAATTTTGCCCATGAAATGTTTAGAAATAATCGAGCAATCTAAATGCAAGTTGGCACAATAAATACTGGTCCTGAAGCCTATTTGATAGAGGTATAAACCGACATAATCGGAGCATTTTAGATTTTTGGCGTCAAAAATTTGTGGGCTATAGCCCAGTTGATTTTCAATAAAATCGAATTTTGCATGAAATGTTTAGAAATAATCGAGCAATCTAAATGCAAGTTGGCACAATAAATACTGGTCCTGAAGCCAATTTGATAGAGGTATAAACCGACATAATCGGAGCATTTTAGATTTTTGGCGTCAAAAATTTGTGGGCTATAGCCCAGTTGATTTTCAATAAAATCGAATTTTGCATGAAATGTTTAGAAATAATCGAGCAATCTAAATGCAAGTTGGCACAATAAATACTGGTCCTGAATCCTATTTGATAGAGGTATAAACCGACATAATCGGAGCATTTTAGATTTTTGGCGTCAAAAATTTGTGGGCTATAGCCCAGTTGATTTTCAATAAAATCGAATTTTGCATGAAATGTTTAGAAATAATCGAGCAATCTAAATGCAAGTTGGCACAATAAATACTGGTCCTGAAGCCAATTTGATAGAGGTATAAACCGACATAATCGGAGCATTTTAGATTTTTGGCGTCAAAAATTTGTGGGCTATAGCCCAGTTGATTTTCAATAAAATCGAATTTTGCATGAAATGTTTAGAAATAATCGAGCAATCTAAATGCAAGTTGGCACAATAAATACTGGTCCTGAAGCCAATTTGATAGAGGTATAAACCGACATAATCGGAGCATTTTAGATTTTTGGCGTCAAAAATTTGTGGGCTATAGCCCAGTTGATTTTCAATAAAATCGAATTTTGCATGAAATGTTTAGAAATAATCGAGCAATCTAAATGCAAGTTGGCACAATAAATACTGGTCCTGAAGCCAATTTGATAGAGGTATAAACCGACATAATCGGAGCATTTTAGATTTTTGGCGTCAAAAATTTGTGGGCTATAGCCCAGTTGATTTTCAATAAAATCGAATTTTGCATGAAATGTTTAGAAATAATCGAGCAATCTAAATGCAAGTTGGCACAATAAATACTGGTCCTGAAGCCTATTGATAGAGGTATAAACCGACATAATCGGAGCGTTTTAGATTTTTGGCGTCAAAAATTTGTGGGCTATAGCCCAGTTGATTTTCAATAAAATCGAATTTTACATGAAATGTTTAGAAATAATCGAGCAATCTAAATGCAAGTTGGCACAATAAATACTGGTCCTGAAGCCAATTTGATAGAGGTATAAACCGACATAATCGGAGCATTTTAGATTTTTGGCGTCAAAAATTTGTGGGCTATAGCCCAGTTGATTTTCAATAAAATCGAATTTTGCATGAAATGTTTAGAAATAATCGAGCAATCTAAATGCAAGTTGGCACAATAAATACTGGTCCTGAAGCCAATTTGATAGAGGTATAAACCGACATAATCGGAGCATTTTAGATTTTTGGCGTCAAAAATTTGTGGGCTATAGCCCAGTTGATTTTCAATAAAATCGAATTTTGCATGAAATGTTTAGAAATAATCGAGCAATCTAAATGCAAGTTGGCACAATAAATACTGGTCCTGAAGCCAATTTGATAGAGGTATAAACCGACATAATCGGAGCATTTTAGATTTTTGGCGTCAAAAATTTGTGGGCTATAGCCCAGTTGATTTTCAATAAAATCGAATTTTGCATGAAATGTTTAGAAATAATCGAGCAATCTAAATGCAAGTTGGCACAATAAATACTGGTCCTGAAGCCTATTGATAGAGGTATAAACCGATAAAATCGGAGCATTTTAGATTTTTGGCGTCAAAAATTTGTGGGCTATAGCCCAGTTGATTTTCAATAAAATCGAATTTTGCATGAAATGTTTAGAAATAATCGAGCAATCTAAATGCAAGTTGGCACAATAAATACTGGTCCTGAAGCCTATTTGATAGAGGTATAAACCGACATAATCGGAGCATTTTAGATTTTTGGCGTCAAAAATTTGTGGGCTATAGCCCAGTTGATTTTCAATAAAATCGAATTTTGCATGAAATGTTTAGAAATAATCGAGCAATCTAAATGCAAGTTGGCACAATAAATACTGGTCCTGAAGCCTATTTGATAGAGGTATAAACCGACATAATCGGAGCATTTTAGATTTTTGGCGTCAAAAATTTTTGGGCTATAGCCCAGTTGATTTTCAATAAAATCGAGTTTTGCATGAAATGTTTAGAAATAATCGAGCAATCTAAATGCAAGTTGGCACAATAAATACTGGTCCTGAAGCCTATTTGATAGAGGTATAAACCGACATAATCGGAGCATTTTAGATTTTTGGCGTCAAAAATTTTTGGGCTATAGCCCAGTTGATTTTCAATAAAATCGAATTTTGCATGAAATGTTTAGAAATAATCGAGCAATCTAAATGCAAGTTGGCACAATAAATACTGGTCCTGAATCCTATTTGATAGAGGTATAAACCGACATAATCGGAGCATGTTAGATTTTTGGCGTCAAAAATTTGTGGGCTATAGCCCAGTTGATTTTCAATAAAATCGAATTTTGCATGAAATGTTTAGAAATAATCGAGCAATCTAAATGCAAGTTGGCACAATAAATACTGGTCCTGAAGCCTATTTGATAGAGGTATAAACCGACATAATCGGAGCATTTTAGATTTTTGGCGTCAAAAATTTGTGGGCTATAGCCCAGTTGATTTTCAATAAAATCGAATTTTGCATGAAATGTTTAGAAATAATCGAGCAATCTAAATGCAAGTTGGCACAATAAATACTGGTCCTGAAGCCTATTGATAGAGGTATAAAATGATAAAATCGGAGCATTTTAGATTTATGGCGTCAAAAATTTGTGGGCTATAGCCCAGTTGATTTTCAATAAAATCGAATTTTGCATGAAATGTTTAGAAATAATCGAGCAATCTAAATGCAAGTTGGCACAATAAATACTGGTCCTGAAGCCTATTTGATAGAGGTATAAACCGACATAATCGGAGCATTTTAGATTTTTGGCGTCAAAAATTTGTGGGCTATAGCCCAGTTGATTTTCAATAAAATCGAATTTTGCATGAAATGTTTAGAAATAATCGAGCAATCTAAATGCAAGTTGGCACAATAAATACTGGTCCTGAAGCCTATTTGATAGAGGTATAAACCGACATAATCGGAGCATTTTAGATTTTTGGCGTCAAAAATTTTTGGGCTATAGCCCAGTTGATTTTCAATAAAATCGAATTTTACATGAAATGTTTAGAAATAATCAAGCAATCTAAATGCAAGTTGGCACAATAAATACTGGTCCTGAAGCCTATTTGATAGAGGTATAAACCGACATAATCGGAGCATTTTAGATTTTTGGCGTCAAAAATTTGTGGGCTATAGCCCAGTTAATTTTCAATAAAATCGAATTTTGCATGAAATGTTTAGAAATAATCGAGCAATCTAAATGCAAGTTGGCACAATAAATACTGGTCCTGAATCCTATTTGATAGAGGTATAAACCGACATAATCGGAGCATTTTAGATTTTAGGCGTCAAAAATTTGTGGGCTATAGCCCAGTTGATTTTCAATAAAATCGAATTTTGCATGAAATGTTTAGAAATAATCGAGCAATCTAAATGCAAGTTGGCACAATAAATACTGGTCCTGAAGCCAATTTGATAGAGGTATAAACCGACATAATCGGAGCATTTTAGATTTTTGGCGTCAAAAATTTGTGGGCTATAGCCCAGTTGATTTTCAATAAAATCGAATTTTGCATGAAATGTTTAGAAATAATCGAGCAATCTAAATGCAAGTTGGCACAATAAATACTGGTCCTGAAGCCAATTTGATAGAGGTATAAACCGACATAATCGGAGCATTTTAGATTTTTGGCGTCAAAAATTTGTGGGCTATAGCCCAGTTGATTTTCAATAAAATCGAATTTTACATGAAATGTTTAGAAATAATCGAGCAATCTAAATGCAAGTTGGCACAATAAATACTGGTCCTGAAGCCAATTTGATAGAGGTATAAACCGACATAATCGGAGCATTTTCGATTTTTGGCGTCAAAAATTTGTGGGCTATAGCCCAGTTGATTTTCAATAAAATCGAATTTTGCATGAAATGTTTAGAAATAATCGAGCAATCTAAATGCAAGTTGGCACAATAAATACTGGTCCTGAAGCCTATTGATAGAGGTATAAACCGACATAGTCGGAGCGTTTTAGATTTTTGGCGTCAAAAATTTGTGGGCTATAGCCCAGTTGATTTTCAATAAAATCGAATTTTACATGAAATGTTTAGAAATAATCGAGCAATCTAAATGCAAGTTGGCACAATAAATACTGGTCCTGAAGCCAATTTGATAGAGGTATAAACCGACATAATCGGAGCATTTTAGATTTTTGGCGTCAAAAATTTGTGGGCTATAGCCCAGTTGATTTTCAATAAAATCGAATTTTGCATGAAATGTTTAGAAATAATCGAGCAATCTAAATGCAAGTTGGCACAATAAATACTGGTCCTGAAGCCTATTGATAGAGGTATAAACCGACATAATCGGAGCGTTTTAGATTTTTGGCGTCAAAAATTTGTGGGCTATAGCCCAGTTGATTTTCAATAAAATCGAATTTTGCATGAAATGTTTAGAAATAATCGAGTAATCTAAATGCAAGTTGGCACAATAAATACTGGTCCTGAAGCCAATTTGATAGAGGTATAAACCGACATAATCGGAGCATTTTAGATTTTTGGCGTCAAAAATTTGTGGGCTATAGCCCAGTTGATTTTCAATAAAATCGAATTTTGCATGAAATGTTTAGAAATAATCGAGCAATCTAAATGCAAGTTGGCACAATAAATACTGGTCCTGAAGCCAATTTGATAGAGGTATAAACCGACATAATCGGAGCATTTTAGATTTTTGGCGTCAAAAATTTGTGGGCTATAGCCCAGTTGATTTTCAATAAAATCGAATTTTGCATGAAATGTTTAGAAATAATCGAGCAATCTAAATGCAAGTTGGCACAATAAATACTGGTCCTGAAGCCAATTTGATAGAGGTATTAACCGACATAATCGGAGCATTTTAGATTTTTGGCGTCAAAAATTTGTGGGCTATAGCCCAGTTGATTTTCAATAAAATCGAATTTTGCATGAAATGTTTAGAAATAATCGAGCAATCTAAATGCAAGTTGGCACAATAAATACTGGTCCTGAAGCCAATTTGATAGAGGTATAAACCGACATAATCGGAGCATTTTAGATTTTTGGGGTCAAAAATTTGTGGGCTATAGCCCAGTGGATTTTCAATAAAATCGAATTTTGCATGAAATGTTTAGAAATAATCGAGCAATCTAAATGCAAGTTGGCACAATAAATACTGGTCCTGAAGCCTATTTGATAGAGGTATAAACCGACATAATCGGAGCATTTTAGATTTTTGGCGTCAAAAATTTGTGGGCTATAGCCCAGTTGATTTTCAATAAAATCGAATTTTGCATGAAATGTTTAGAAATAATCGAGCAATCTAAATGCAAGTTGGCACAATAAATACTGGTCCTGAAGCCAATTTGATAGAGGTATAAACCGACATAATCGGAGCATTTTAGATTTTTGGCGTCAAAAATTTGTGGGCTATAGCCCAGTTGATTTTCAATAAAATCGAATTTTGCATGAAATGTTTAGAAATAATCGAGCAATCTAAATGCAAGTTGGCACAATAAATACTGGTCCTGAAGCCTATTGATAGAGGTATAAACCGACATAATCGGAGCATTTTAGATTTTTGGCGTCAAAAATTTGTGGGCTATAGCCCAGTTGATTTTCAATAAAATCGAATTTTGCATGAAATGTTTAGAAATAATCGAGCAATCTAAATGCAAGTTGGCACAATAAATACTGGTCCTGAAGCCTATTGATAGAGGTATAAACCGACATAATCGGAGCATTTTAGATTTTTGGCGTCAAAAATTTATGGGCTATAGCCCAGTTGATTTCCAATAAAATCGAATTTCCCATGAAATGTTTAGAAATAATCGAGCAATCTAAATGCAAGTTGGCACAATAAATACTGGTCCTGAAGCCTATTGATAGAGGTATAAACCGACATAATCGGAGCATTTTAGATTTTTGGCGTCAAAAATTTATGGGCTATAGCCCAGTTGATTTTCAATAAAATCGAATTTTGCATGAAATGTTTAGAAATAATCGAGCAATCTAAATGCAAGTTGGCACAATAAATACTGGTCCTGAAGCCTATTGATAGAGGTATAAACCGACATAATCGGAGCATTTTAGATTTTTGGCGTCAAAAATTTATGGGCTATAGCCCAGTTGATTTTCAATAAAATCGAATTTCCCATGAAATGTTTAGAAATAATCGAGCAATCTAAATGCAAGTTGGCACAATAAATACTGGTCCTGAAGCCTATTGATAGAGGTATAAACCGACATAATCGGAGCATGTTAGATTTTTGGCGTCAAAAATTTGTGGGCTATAGCCCAGTTGATTTTCAATAAAATCGAATTTTGCATGAAATGTTTAGAAATAATCGAGCAATCTAAATGCAAGTTGGCACAATAAATACTGGTCCTGAAGCCTATTGATAGAGGTATAAACCGACATAATCGGAGCATTTTAGATTTTTGGCGTCAAAAATTTGTGGGCTATAGCCCAGTTGATTTTCAATAAAATCGAATTTTGCATGAAATGTTTAGAAATAATCGAGTAATTGGTACAATAAATACTGGTCCTGAAGCCTATTGATAGAGGTATAAACCGACATAATCGGAGCATTTTAGATTTTTGGCGTCAAAAAATTTATGGGCTATAGCCCAGTTGATTTTCAATAAAATCGAATTTTGCATGAAATGTTTAGAAATAATCGAGCAATCTAAATGCAAGTTGGCACAATAAATACTGGTCCTGAAGCCTATTTATAGAGGTATAAACCGACATAATCAGAGCATTTTAGCCCAGTTGATTTTCAATAAAATCGAATTTTGCATGAAATGTTTAGAAATAATCGAGCAATCTAAATGCAAGTTGGCACAATAAATACTGGTCCTGAAGCCAATTTGATAGAGGTATAAACCGACATAATCGGAGCATTTTAGGTTTTTGGCGTCAAAAATTTGTGGGCTACAGCCCAGTTGATTTTCAATAAAATCGAATTTTGCATGAAATGTTTAGAAATAATCGAGCAATCTAAATGCAAGTTGGCACAATAAATACTGGTCCTGAAGCCTATTGATAGAGGTATAAACCGACATAATCAGAGCATTTTAGATTTTTGGCGTCAAAAATTTATGGGCTATAGCCCAGTTGATTTTCAATAAAATCGAATTTTGCATGAAATGTTTAGAAATAATCGAGCAATCTAAATGCAAGTTGGCACAATAAATACTGGTCCTGAAGCCTATTGATAGAGGTATAAACCGACATAATCGGAGCATTTTAGATTTTTGGCGTCAAAAATTTGTGGGCTATAGCCCAGTTGATTTTCAATAAAATCGAATTTTGCATGAAATGTTTAGAAATAATCGAGCAATCTAAATGCAAGTTGGCACAATAAATACTGGTCCTGAAGCCTATTGATAGAGGTATAAACCGACATAATCGGAGCATTTTAGATTTTTGGCGTCAAAAATTTATGGGCTATAGCCCAGTTGATTTCCAATAAAATCGAATTTCCCATGAAATGTTTAGAAATAATCGAGCAATCTAAATGCAAGTTGGCACAATAAATACTGGTCCTGAAGCCTATTGATAGAGGTATAAACCGACATAATCGGAGCATTTTAGATTTTTGGCGTCAAAAATTTATGGGCTATAGCCCAGTTGATTTTCAATAAAATCGAATTTTGCATGAAATGTTTAGAAATAATCGAGCAATCTAAATGCAAGTTGGCACAATAAATACTGGTCCTGAAGCCTATTGATAGAGGTATAAACCGACATAATCGGAGCATTTTAGATTTTTGGCGTCAAAAATTTATGGGCTATAGCCCAGTTGATTTTCAATAAAATCGAATTTCCCATGAAATGTTTAGAAATAATCGAGCAATCTAAATGCAAGTTGGCACAATAAATACTGGTCCTGAAGCCTATTTGATAGAGGTATAAACCGACATAATCGGAGCATGTTAGATTTTTGGCGTCAAAAATTTGTGGGCTATAGCCCAGTTGGTTTTCAATAAAATCGAATTTTACATGATATGTTTAGAAATAATCGAGCAATCTAAATGCAAGTTGGCACAATAAATACTGGTCCTGAAGCCTATTTGATAGAGGTATAAATCGACATAATCGGAGCAATTTAGATTTTTGGCGTCAAAAATTTGTGGGCTATAGCCCAGTTGGTTTTCAATAAAATCGAATTTTGCATGAAATGTTTAGAAATAATCGAGCAATCTAAATGCCAGTTGGCACAATAAATACTGGTCCTGAAGCCTATTGATCTATTGATAGAGGTATAAACCGACATAATCGGAGCATTTTAGATTTTAGGCGTCAAAAATTTGTGGGCTATAGCCCAGTTGATTTTCAATAAAATCGAATTTTGCATGAAATGTTTAGAAATAATCGAGCAATCTAAATGCAAGTTGGCACAATAAATACTGGTCCTGAAGCCTATTGATAGAGGTATAAACCGACATAATCGGAGCATTTTAGATTTTTGGCGTCAAAAATTTGTGGGCTATAGCCCAGTTGATTTTCAATAAAATCGAATTTTGCATGAAATGTTTAGAAATAATCGAGTAATTGGTACAATAAATACTGGTCCTGAAGCCTATTGATAGAGGTATAAACCGACATAATCGGAGCATTTTAGATTTTTGGCGTCAAAAAATTTATGGGCTATAGCCCAGTTGATTTTCAATAAAATCGAATTTTGCATGAAATGTTTAGAAATAATCGAGCAATCTAAATGCAAGTTGGCACAATAAATACTGGTCCTGAAGCCTATTTATAGAGGTATAAACCGACATAATCAGAGCATTTTAGCCCAGTTGATTTTCAATAAAATCGAATTTTGCATGAAATGTTTAGAAATAATCGAGCAATCTAAATGCAAGTTGGCACAATAAATACTGGTCCTGAAGCCAATTTGATAGAGGTATAAACCGACATAATCGGAGCATTTTAGGTTTTTGGCGTCAAAAATTTGTGGGCTACAGCCCAGTTGATTTTCAATAAAATCGAATTTTGCATGAAATGTTTAGAAATAATCGAGCAATCTAAATGCAAGTTGGCACAATAAATACTGGTCCTGAAGCCTATTGATAGAGGTATAAACCGACATAATCAGAGCATTTTAGATTTTTGGCGTCAAAAATTTATGGGCTATAGCCCAGTTGATTTTCAATAAAATCGAATTTTGCATGAAATGTTTAGAAATAATCGAGCAATCTAAATGCAAGTTGGCACAATAAATACTGGTCCTGAAGCCTATTGATAGAGGTATAAACCGACATAATCGGAGCATTTTAGATTTTTGGCGTCAAAAATTTGTGGGCTATAGCCCAGTTGATTTTCAATAAAATCGAATTTTGCATGAAATGTTTAGAAATAATCGAGCAATCTAAATGCAAGTTGGCACAATAAATACTGGTCCTGAAGCCTATTGATAGAGGTATAAACCGACATAATCGGAGCATTTTAGATTTTTGGCGTCAAAAATTTATGGGCTATAGCCCAGTTGATTTCCAATAAAATCGAATTTCCCATGAAATGTTTAGAAATAATCGAGCAATCTAAATGCAAGTTGGCACAATAAATACTGGTCCTGAAGCCTATTGATAGAGGTATAAACCGACATAATCGGAGCATTTTAGATTTTTGGCGTCAAAAATTTATGGGCTATAGCCCAGTTGATTTTCAATAAAATCGAATTTTGCATGAAATGTTTAGAAATAATCGAGCAATCTAAATGCAAGTTGGCACAATAAATACTGGTCCTGAAGCCTATTGATAGAGGTATAAACCGACATAATCGGAGCATTTTAGATTTTTGGCGTCAAAAATTTATGGGCTATAGCCCAGTTGATTTTCAATAAAATCGAATTTCCCATGAAATGTTTAGAAATAATCGAGCAATCTAAATGCAAGTTGGCACAATAAATACTGGTCCTGAAGCCTATTTGATAGAGGTATAAACCGACATAATCGGAGCATGTTAGATTTTTGGCGTCAAAAATTTGTGGGCTATAGCCCAGTTGGTTTTCAATAAAATCGAATTTTGCATGAAATGTTTAGAAATAATCGAGCAATCTAAATGCCAGTTGGCACAATAAATACTGGTCCTGAAGCCTATTGATCTATTGATAGAGGTATAAACCGACATAATCGGAGCATTTTAGATTTTAGGCGTCAAAAATTTGTGGGCTATAGCCCAGTTGATTTTCAATAAAATCGAATTTTGCATGAAATGTTTAGAAATAATCGAGCAATCTAAATGCAAGTTGGCACAATAAATACTGGTCCTGAAGCCTATTGATAGAGGTATAAACCGACATAATCGGAGCATTTTAGATTTTTGGCGTCAAAAATTTATGGGCTATAGCCCAGTTGATTTCCAATAAAATCGAATTTCCCATGAAATGTTTAGAAATAATCGAGCAATCTAAATGCAAGTTGGCACAATAAATACTGGTCCTGAAGCCTATTGATAGAGGTATAAACCGACATAATCGGAGCATTTTAGATTTTTGGCGTCAAAAATTTATGGGCTATAGCCCAGTTGATTTTCAATAAAATCGAATTTTGCATGAAATGTTTAGAAATAATCGAGCAATCTAAATGCAAGTTGGCACAATAAATACTGGTCCTGAAGCCTATTGATAGAGGTATAAACCGACATAATCGGAGCATTTTAGATTTTTGGCGTCAAAAATTTATGGGCTATAGCCCAGTTGATTTTCAATAAAATCGAATTTCCCATGAAATGTTTAGAAATAATCGAGCAATCTAAATGCAAGTTGGCACAATAAATACTGGTCCTGAAGCCTATTTGATAGAGGTATAAACCGACATAATCGGAGCATGTTAGATTTTTGGCGTCAAAAATTTGTGGGCTATAGCCCAGTTGGTTTTCAATAAAATCGAATTTTACATGATATGTTTAGAAATAATCGAGCAATCTAAATGCAAGTTGGCACAATAAATACTGGTCCTGAAGCCTATTTGATAGAGGTATAAATCGACATAATCGGAGCAATTTAGATTTTTGGCGTCAAAAATTTGTGGGCTATAGCCCAGTTGGTTTTCAATAAAATCGAATTTTGCATGAAATGTTTAGAAATAATCGAGCAATCTAAATGCCAGTTGGCACAATAAATACTGGTCCTGAAGCCTATTGATCTATTGATAGAGGTATAAACCGACATAATCGGAGCATTTTAGATTTTAGGCGTCAAAAATTTGTGGGCTATAGCCCAGTTGATTTTCAATAAAATCGAATTTTGCATGAAATGTTTAGAAATAATCGAGCAATCTAAATGCAAGTTGGCACAATAAATACTGGTCCTGAAGCCTATTGATAGAGGTATAAACCGACATAATCGGAGCATTTTAGATTTTTGGCGTCAAAAATTTGTGGGCTATAGCCCAGTTGATTTTCAATAAAATCGAATTTTGCATGAAATGTTTAGAAATAATCGAGTAATTGGTACAATAAATACTGGTCCTGAAGCCTATTGATAGAGGTATAAACCGACATAATCGGAGCATTTTAGATTTTTGGCGTCAAAAAATTTATGGGCTATAGCCCAGTTGATTTTCAATAAAATCGAATTTTGCATGAAATGTTTAGAAATAATCGAGCAATCTAAATGCAAGTTGGCACAATAAATACTGGTCCTGAAGCCTATTTATAGAGGTATAAACCGACATAATCAGAGCATTTTAGCCCAGTTGATTTTCAATAAAATCGAATTTTGCATGAAATGTTTAGAAATAATCGAGCAATCTAAATGCAAGTTGGCACAATAAATACTGGTCCTGAAGCCAATTTGATAGAGGTATAAACCGACATAATCGGAGCATTTTAGGTTTTTGGCGTCAAAAATTTGTGGGCTACAGCCCAGTTGATTTTCAATAAAATCGAATTTTGCATGAAATGTTTAGAAATAATCGAGCAATCTAAATGCAAGTTGGCACAATAAATACTGGTCCTGAAGCCTATTGATAGAGGTATAAACCGACATAATCAGAGCATTTTAGATTTTTGGCGTCAAAAATTTATGGGCTATAGCCCAGTTGATTTTCAATAAAATCGAATTTTGCATGAAATGTTTAGAAATAATCGAGCAATCTAAATGCAAGTTGGCACAATAAATACTGGTCCTGAAGCCTATTGATAGAGGTATAAACCGACATAATCGGAGCATTTTAGATTTTTGGCGTCAAAAATTTGTGGGCTATAGCCCAGTTGATTTTCAATAAAATCGAATTTTGCATGAAATGTTTAGAAATAATCGAGCAATCTAAATGCAAGTTGGCACAATAAATACTGGTCCTGAAGCCTATTGATAGAGGTATAAACCGACATAATCGGAGCATTTTAGATTTTTGGCGTCAAAAATTTATGGGCTATAGCCCAGTTGATTTCCAATAAAATCGAATTTCCCATGAAATGTTTAGAAATAATCGAGCAATCTAAATGCAAGTTGGCACAATAAATACTGGTCCTGAAGCCTATTGATAGAGGTATAAACCGACATAATCGGAGCATTTTAGATTTTTGGCGTCAAAAATTTATGGGCTATAGCCCAGTTGATTTTCAATAAAATCGAATTTTGCATGAAATGTTTAGAAATAATCGAGCAATCTAAATGCAAGTTGGCACAATAAATACTGGTCCTGAAGCCTATTGATAGAGGTATAAACCGACATAATCGGAGCATTTTAGATTTTTGGCGTCAAAAATTTATGGGCTATAGCCCAGTTGATTTTCAATAAAATCGAATTTCCCATGAAATGTTTAGAAATAATCGAGCAATCTAAATGCAAGTTGGCACAATAAATACTGGTCCTGAAGCCTATTTGATAGAGGTATAAACCGACATAATCGGAGCATGTTAGATTTTTGGCGTCAAAAATTTGTGGGCTATAGCCCAGTTGGTTTTCAATAAAATCGAATTTTGCATGAAATGTTTAGAAATAATCGAGCAATCTAAATGCCAGTTGGCACAATAAATACTGGTCCTGAAGCCTATTGATCTATTGATAGAGGTATAAACCGACATAATCGGAGCATTTTAGATTTTAGGCGTCAAAAATTTGTGGGCTATAGCCCAGTTGATTTTCAATAAAATCGAATTTTGCATGAAATGTTTAGAAATAATCGAGCATAAATTCGAGAAAAAATGAGTATAAATTATTTAGAGATGAGTGGTTAGGTGGTAAGATGAAGGAGTGATGTGTGAAAAGGTCTGGTGTTCGATTCTTGAGGCTTCCGACTTTATTTTTTTTTTATAAGCAAAAATTTGATTTTTTTTTTATTTACACAAATTTATTCGAATTTTACCAATTTTTTTTGCAGCGATCTCGCGTGGGATGATAATCTTCTCGAATTATCTCCAATTTTTTTCATCTAAAAATAAATGTTTTTACTTTGGTCTTTTGCTTGGACTCGAACTCCAGACCTTCGTCACTCCAACCTATCACCTTACTACCTCCGCTACCACATCAAATACAAGTAAATATAAATTAGTTTGTTATATGCAATCGTGCAGAGCAAAATAAATGTTTCTGTTAGGGCATACGTACTACATTTAGTACAAAGTGTTTCTTATACAGTTTTCTTGTTATAGAACTATGCAACTACTATTACGCAACTATGTTGGTTTTCGAAATACATACATATATTCTTACCTCAAATGTACCTACCATTTTCTTTTTGATACCGCATTAAATTCTCATCCTGTAACCATTGTAAATTATAAAAATACAAAAAACGCACGATTGCATAAAACAAACAAATTTATATTTAAATTTTATATGATGTGGTAGCCGAGTAGTAAGCAGAATCATTTGTGTTTGAAATTCTGCTTGCCTGGTATCAGAAAAATTTGTTTCTAATGAAAACCCTCGATCGAACAAGTTGGCAAAATTCTCAAAAAAAGGAATGCCGGAAACAAGGTTCAACACAAAGGTAAGCAAAGTGATAAATACTTCAACAGTACTGCTGTTTGGGAGTGAAACATGGATGCACATACATAAGATCACAAGAAGACTCCAGGTGTTTGTGAACAAATGCCCTAGAAGGCTGATAAAATGCGTCTGGCCAAACACCATCAGCAACAGGTTTTTGGAGTTTATTACTTCTGCACCGTAATTTCATAGAAAAATTAATTTTATTGAAAAATATTGAGCGTTAAATCATCGTATCCCTCCAATTTGAGTTTACAATTCAAACTTTATTTATGTAATACATGTGTAGGTTCAAACTTACATATAACCAAGTGCGTCGAGCGAATATAAGATCTAAATAGGTGTCTTCCAGCGTTGTCAAGTTGAAGATATCTTTGATGAATCGAATTAATTACGGCCATAGTATGTTACAGCATAGCTGGGTCATTGTATATAGTATTTAATTTGTATGTAGATCTCGCTGCTATGTCTGTGTAAATAGTATTTACCTGCTGCGTAGTCGTTCGACGATATGGATTGTTCTTCTGAGAGACGCGTCCAAAGTTGCGTATTGAAATCATCTATAGTGAGAGCTAAGACGAGATTCAACCCTATTTATGATTCAAGAGTCGATCGACAATCGACACGACTCTGTATTGTGTTGTCGTCTTTTCTTTTGATGAAAACAATACGAAAAAGGAAAAAGCAACACAGAGTCATGTCGATTGTCGATCGACTCAACAGTCATAATAGGGGTGATTATTCGAAGCGCTAGAACCTAGAACTCTGCAGCGAAGTCGAGGTTTTTTGATTACGACTTCAGACTATGGAAATAAATATCCTTGACACCAATAAGATCAGCTGCGCACAACTCTCGCCAAAATAAATGTGAGAACCATAATACCAAAATTGAACTCACAAGACTTTTCGAGTCACGGCGACTCATCGGTGAGGTGAGAACCATAATAGGGGTATAACTTGCTAGGCATGGTACGACTCTCCCAGACTCCAGTTGCAACGGGAAAGGGCAAGTCTGGTGAGGCCTATCACAGCGCTGAGACAAACACTTGGGAAGCAGGAGCTATTCTCAGCGGGGGAAAGGTGCTCTAACACCCTCACCTGTAGAGTTGTAAGACAAGTCAGGTAAATGACTTCTGCAGAAGCTGCTTGGACGAAGAGGAGGTCTTTGCTCGTGTCCAGCATTGGCTCTCAGAAGGCAAAAACACTTGGGTAAGTTCAGGATGGACTGCTTCTCGGATCTCGAAAACAAAGTAGCTCGAAATGGTTCCAATAGGGGTAAAAGGAGAGATATTCTATGGTATCACAATGGACCGTCACCGGTCTAAGTGTGCATAAGCAGCCACTCCAACCTAACCTAACCTAACCTAATGTCCTCATTTTGAATCTTTTAGAATCCTGACCTGAAAAATAAAATAAAACAGTGGCCATTTTATTAAATTTTTTAAATATCATTAATTTTATTATTATTTGTTGTAAATTAATATAATATTTTTTGAATATTTTATTCCTGCAATTTACAATTTTGATTTGTTTTTAAATATTTTTGATTTAACATTTGTGTGTTTATTGTCACTCGAATATTTCCAAATTTATGTTAAATTATTTATATAAAGAAAAGTTATGTATTTTTTCAGTGTTTATAATTTTATATAATAATATGTAGGTATGTATGTATATGTATAGATATATAATTTTATTATGTATTTAAATAAAAACTAAAACAAAAAAAAAAACATTACTAATATTTTATTTAATAATATATTTAATATTTATACATTTTTTTTATATTTATTTATAATATATAAATTGCCATTTTGTTTTAAGTGTTTACAAAAAAAAATTAAATTAAACGAAACAAAAACGAAGCCGAATACAAATTTTGAAATATATCAACACGTGGTGTGTGAACGACTTTAGTACACAACGCATATAATCTAGTGATTGAGATTCTACTAAGATGATTTTTTTAAGCAAATTAATTAAAGAAAAATTAGGAAAATCTCAAAAATTATAACATTTTAGTTTTTAAACATAATAAGCTGGAAATTAGATTTAAATCGTATAAAAATTTGTTCAATTGTTGTCTTAACATAGAGCCATTAAGATAACATGAGCAAGGTATATTTTAGTACTAAAATGTAGTACTAAAATAATAAAATATAAATGTTTAGTAACGAGTAAAAATAGATGTTTTTGTTTTTAGTACAGTGTGGCATGTTTTTTTAGTACTCACGGAGTTGATATATTTCCGTTGCTTACAGTGATATAGGTTGACTTTATAATTAAATAACAATCTCGTACACAATTTACAATTATTACAACTGATATGAAAATAAATTGGTTTATACGTTTTTAAGTTCAATTTTTAGTGGTCCATTAGTTTTGGTTTCTTATTTATTATTTAATATTTAATTAAAAGTTTTCAAAGAGGAGAAAATTGAATGTAATACATATTGTGCAATATACGTGAATATATTTTTATGTATAGTAGTAAGACGTACAGATATGATATTCTAGCTAAATATAATTTGTTATATAAGTTTTTAATCTTTTACGTTTTTTATTGTTGTTGTTGTTGTTGTTTTTGTGACTGATGAATATTAATTGTTATTCGGTTTGATTTGATAATGGTACTCGTGGGTAAAGCTGCAAATAAAAAGAATAAAATAATTATTTATAGTCTACATATGTAAACAAAGTTTGTTGTATATTTACCCCAAATAAATTTCTTGGCACATAGCCTTCCTTGTTGTCAGCGTTTCGAGCCCACCACCATTCGCGCTCTGAATCATCACCTTTACGTAAAATTGTTAAACAATCGTTGACGGTAAATGATAGCTCGTCAGACTGTTGGGCATCATAAGCAAAAACGGCGTACACCTCACCATTATTCAGAATTCCTAATTTTTCTTGGATACCTAAAAAAAAAAAATTGAAAAACAATTTTTGGAAACTTTGAATTTGTAAATAAAAATATATAGGGCTGAAACCTCACGAATCAATCCCTAACTGAACCTTTTAACTCAATCTCCAGCTCAACTGTGGTATATGCGAAGAAAAGAAATACGATGTAAACGAAGCCAAGGTGTGACATCTAAGGCATTGGAGCTAACGTCACACCAGAGACGATCGTCAACCGCGATATACAGAAGGTCTATGTATTGGATTACGGGTTATAATAAATAATATATGTAAAATAGAACGAAGGTGTTTAATTAACAATACTAGTGGAGATTTACGACATAACATCAACCTTTAAATCATTTTACAACTCACCCTCCAACTCAAACCTCCACTCAATCACCAAATCAACCTTCAAATAATTCCCCAATCGAACCACTCACTTAACCACAGCGTAAGCTTTCTAAGCCCTAACTTAAACTCAACCCTCTCCTCAACTCCACACTCAATGACCAACCCAATCTTGAAATGAACTCAACTCAAACCAATTCAATCTAACTTCCCACTAAACCCCCAACTCGATCCCAAATTAATCCCTAACTGAACGCCTCGCTCAAATCCAATTCAACTTCAACTGAAACCCTATTCAACCCTAAGTCGACCTCAACTTAATTTAACCCTAAACTCAACCATAACTCAAGCCCAACTCAATTTTCAACTCAACCCCAATTCAACCTTCAGCTGAACTCCAACTCAACGTTCAACTCAAACCCTAAATCAACACAGTTCGAAAACTGTATGTGTACATGAACTCAACTTAATCTAATCTCCACCGCAACTCTCAACTCAATAGCCAAATAAATCCCCAATCCCAACTCAACACTTTACGCAACCCTCAATTAAATGCCCTACTCAATCCTCAAATCAACTTAGTACGTAAAATTACATCCTTACATAAGTTCAACTCAAAAGAAGTCAACTTAACCCCTAAATCAATCTCAATAAATGTCACTCAACCCCAAACTCAACGCCCTACTGAATCCTCAAATTAATATGACGCGAAAATCTACCTGCATACAAGAACTCAACTCAAGCTAACTTCCAACTCAAATAAATCCACAACTGGACTCCTCACTAAACCTAAACTCAATTCCAATTCAACTAACTACCAGCTCAACCCTAAACTAATAAGGTCCGAGAACTGCTTGTATTTATGAGCTCAACTTAATCCTAACTGAATCTCTAACTCGAATCGAAGTTTAACATCAACTTAACCCTAAACTCAACGTCCAACTCAATCCTCAAATCAACGCGACTCAACTAAAGCTAACTTCCAACTCAATACAATCCCAGATCAAATCGAACTCAACACGCAAATGGAACCCAACTCAACCGCAAACTACACGTCTGTGGCGTCACCGTTATTTTTATTTTTATTTAAATTTAATAAAGTTTGTTTTCAAAGTTGAATTGGCATTAAGTAAGTTTGGAAGGTATATATGTATATATTTTAAAAAAGAGTAGTGTGAGACGCACTTTAATAGTAGCGTAATATATAATATATATCCATTAATCCCAAACGTCCAACTCGATCCTCAAACGTGTATTTATTAAAAGATAGCTGGTATACCCAGCGTTACCCGGCAGATGAAGTCGCGTGTTGTCACTGAAATTTGATTGGCAAATACCTCCGAAGACGGTTTTTACAAATGATACGTACCATCCAAAACATCCCAATAATAAAAGGATCTACACACATTTGGCTCAGGTCTACACAATCATTGCGAATCCTACTAATGATACCACAAGAGAATTACACTCAGGCTGAGATTTGTCGACCTGTCAAATGGCCAATGTAACTTGTTGTAAAGTCGAAACCGTGATATTTTAGACCCTAACACACTATCCTACCTAAGAGGTGTTTAAGGCTCAATTATTTACGGTATGAGGGATCAGTAATTATGGTCGACTCATAATCCTCAATGTTAGCTCAAAACTTCTTAAAGGAATGCTGGAAAATGTAAAAGTAGCATAAAGGTGGCCCTCTAAACCAAATGCGGCAGTAAGTACCCACAATTTGGATTTAGAAATCGTAATATCGTCAATTCAGAACAACTCAAATCTCAACCCCCAAATAAATCCTCAACTGAGCGAGTGAATCAATCCCAATTTAGCCCCAACCTAACTCCAACTCAACCACAAATTCAGCACACAACTAAACCTCAAACTCAATGCCCTATAGTCAATTCAAGCTAACTAACGCAGCGCAACCCTCAACTCACTCCAAATAAATCCCAACTGAATACATACGTCAATAAACTCCACCTCAATCCTCAAACCAGCATATAATTGGTCAACGCGAATCGAAAACCGGGTGATTATACCACGTTTTAAAACCACGTATAATAACCTCGTGGTTTTGGGTACCCGATCCTTTCAACATTCAGGTTCCAAAAGTTGTTCAATTCTTCGTCTTAACCATAGATTGGTGAAATTTGTTTTAAATCGGACAAGCCTTTCTCGAGCCTTCATCACGATTCGCCTTTAGCCAAAAGTCCGACCGAAGTATAATAGTAAGTTCCATTTTTCTGGAGAAAATTAGTTTTTTCTTGCACGCCCCTTGGCCATTTATAGACTGACTACTTTTCAAGGCATCGCCCAAACTATTTGACTCCGTCACCCGTGTACTCACTGTATTTATTTATTCAATCAGAATCTGGCTTCTTCTACGAATTGTACGTGGTCATTAGATTATTGCGAAACGTGTCGAAACTTCGGTATGCCAGAAACCAATTCGATTGCTCATCCGAATCGCAATTTATCTATTATTGCGCAATCTTCTATCGTAACTTCTAATTCGACATCTGAAATCTGAAAATTCTTTTAAAAATCTTTTCAAAGTTCGAAATTTATCAAAAAAATGAAAAGTCGTTCTGGCAGGATGCACATGAGAAATTAAGTTTCAGTTTTTTTTCAAGAAGCTTTGAAGCAATATGGGTCATACTGGTAGATCAAACCATTTACTTCGTTCCAAAAAGACCGAAGTATTGAAATCCTGTCAAAAATGACCAAATATTTTGTTGGTCCAAAGTCACTTTTCTCGACGTTTTGAAAGTCCTCGAGTCCGAAAACGGAAAAAAAAAATTGGATTCCACATGTCTGTCTATCTCCGGATGCTTGTCTGTACCCATGTCATCTCGAAAGCCACTTTCGATTTGGAATTTGTTTTCGCCAATCTGTTTCTATGGCCAAAGCGAGGAATTGAAAAGCTTTTGGGAGTTGTAGTTGTCCTTTTAAGAGGATCAGGTTCTTGCCATACGGATTGAAAACCACGTGTAGATATTACCACGTTGACCAAACGTTGACCAATTTTTATATGTGCTGGTTTGATGATTGATTTTTGCGTTGAGTTTGGGGTTGAGTTGAGGCTTGAGGTGGATTTGACATTAGGGTTGGATTAGTGTTTGGTGAGAAATTTAGCTGGTGATTTATTTGCGTGTTGAACTGACTGTTATTAAGACCATGTTGATTTGGGAGTTGAGTTGGGTGTGAGTTTGGGGATGATTTAAGGGCTGGGTGTCAGGTTGATTAACGTTTGAGTTGGGGTTGGACTAGGGCTGAGCTGCTGCTGCGGTGGTCTGGGCGTCTGGTGAAGGGGGGGGGGACAAAGCTGTGTAGTAATCACCAGCTCCGTAACCTTCAGTAGAGTAAGCTCCAGCAGGCTGTTCTGGTCATGTTTTAGGCAGTCCTTTCTGGGGCTCACAACCGCGTGAGAGGTAACCTAATTGTGGTTCGCAAGTGAACGTGCTACCTCCTCGTGGTGACCACCGGTAACTGATTGTTTGTTTACCGAACGACGGGCTAAAGTGCGACGCTAAAGGAAGGAATAACCTTGACAAAAAAAACCAAATCCAAGGTGAGACACGTGCGCCAAGGGATGAATGGCCATGGGTTATTTGGTCACTAGCACGGAACTCCGGATACCTGGTGACCTCCGGTTTCAATTAGCCTTACCACAGTAAAAGTCGCTGCTGTGGTGGACCTTCTTTTCCTCTCAACAAATCCGAAACTGCATGGATATTTCAGAAATAAAAAAATATGAGGGAGGTGCTTCCCTAAATGCACCAATCTCAGAGGATGACAAGGTCCAACAAGGACCTACCTCTGAGAATTTTAATATGGAAACCAAGCTATCTGATGATAGCAGTGAACACTCAAGCGCGGATACCCTTGTCGGTGACCGAGTACAAGGCGCATAAGTGCCATCATTCTGGGACACCGCATCAGTATCTACAACCGCCGAAATTAAAAGCAGCCTCGAGGACTTGGAAATCGAGGATAGCAAGAAAAAGAGAAAGAGACTCAGCGGAGCTGCGAAGAAGGGCCTTGCCCATCTTAAATTGGCGGGCATTCCTCACGAGGTAGCTCTGGCACAGTGCCAAATTAAAACAAAAGGTCGAACGGTCACTACCGCTAAACGAAGCCGGTCAGACGACACGACCCCAAAGAACACCACAGCAAAAAGGGAGAAGAAACAGCAACTTTTTCCAACCGAATGAAAGGGTAGCTCACAAGATATAACAGGTTCGAAGCTAGGAGATGATGGCAGCTCGGACGAGGTGAAGCTAACCTATAAGGACGCAGTGAAGGCCATCAGGTTGGAAATAACCGACCAAGGCTTCCCAGAAGTCAAACTAGATATCAGCCAGATCCTGGCTGTATAAGATAGCATCATGGATGCAGTGGCGGAACTACCAATGGACGGCATTAGCCCGACATTTTTATGATGCCGCACGAGGAATGGATGGCTGACTGTCAACTGTGCTGACAAGGACACGGTGGAGTGGCTTACTGCCACTGTGCCGACCCTAAAGCCATGGGAAAACGCCAACATGAGAGCAGTCGGGGAGGACGAATAACCGCGCCCCAAAATATTTTTCATATATCTTCCTCGTTGCAAAAACGAGGCCAACGAGAAGATACTTTGCCGCTTGGGAGTCCAGAATAAGGATCTCAGGAACGCGGAGTGGAAAATTCTTGCAAGGAAAGACAGAGAGAATGATCTCCTGCAACTAACCTTGTCGGTATCGCATAAGACGGCGGAAATTTTAAAGGCCTCCAACTGTAAAGTTAACTGGCTGTTAACTTTATAGTTGGAGGCCTTTAACTGGAGGCTTGTAACTGGAGCCGTGTACTTTCGCCCCAAAAAGGATTGTGAGAGGAGGCTCATTGGAGGGCCCGAAAACATAAAGATCTATGCACGCGTCTAAGATGCGTACAAATCAACCTACATACATAGATCCAAGGCCGACACATCTATGCTGAGTCGCCTCTTCAACACAAACAACTGGGGCATAGCGCTTATCCAAGAGCCGTGGACCAACAATGGAAGAATTAAAGGTTTGCCAAGTAAGACAGGTAAGCTAATTTACAACACAGAAGTAGAAAGGATGAGGACAGCGATTCTCTGTCGTTCGTCGTACAATATCTTCTTAATTAACCAATTTATTTCCAGAGACATAACTGCAGTCTCATTAGAGATACCTCTATCCAGAGGAGGCATGGACATAATTAATATGGCATTAGCATATTTTCCCGGGAACGGTAACGACCCACCTCCGCCAGAAGTACAGAGCTTTATCACTTACTGTACAGCTCATGGGCAGAAGTTCATCATTGGTTGTGATGCTAATTTACACCACATAGTCTGGGGTAGCACCAACACCAATACAAGAGGTGAACAACTTTTTGAATACTGTTCATCAAAAAATATTGCTATAAATAATACAGGGAACGAGCCGACCTTTGTGAATGCTATTAGAAGGGAGGTGCTGGACCTTACTATGTCTGACATGGGTACCTCCAGCACAGTCCAGAATTGGCATGTATCGGGGGAAGCATATTTGTCGGATCATAGGTATATAAGAGTTGATATTAGAACCCCCCCCCCCCAATAACAGAAGTTACGGTAAGAATACCTAAAGGTAAGGACTGGGCTGTCTTTACCAATAAACTACAAGACAATGTAGAGGGTTTACAGAACTCAATCGGCTCTGTTGCAGAGCTTGATTGAGTTGCTGATAATCTCACCAGGGCAATAATTGATGCCTATCACTCAAGTTCTCCTGAGGTGCGTGTTAGAGGAACTAGGGATGTTCCTTGGTGGACCTCCGCCCTGGAGACTAAAAGAAAAATAGTGCGTAAGCTCTTTAACAGAGCAAAAATACAGATGACTGGGTAGCGTATCGAACTGCCCTCACCCAGTATAATGAGACTCTGAGGAAGAGCAAGAGAGCTGGAGAACTTTTTGCGGGAAGATAGATAAGATTCCGGCAGCTTGCCGACTCCAAAAAGACCTCGCATTAGATCATAAAAACCCTCTGGGCTCAGTAAGAAGGCTGGACAGGACCTTAACCACATCAAGGGAAGAGACTCTTGCATGTCTGGTGAAGGTACACTTTCCAGAGTGCACAATCATTGCGGGTCGGGAGGACCCTGATATGAGCGTGGGCGAAATCTTCACTTCTGGAGAGTTGCACTGGGCTATCAATTCATTTGGTCCCTTTAAGTCTCCAGGAGGGGATGGAATCTATCCTATTTTTCTTCAACGAGGCCTGGATGTACTGGAGCCCCACCTAATCAAATTATATAGAGCCAGCTTTAGTCTGGAATACATCCCCAGATGCTGGAGGGAGGTAAGAGTCATATTCATACCAAAAAATGGGAATAAATCCCCCGAGGACATTAGGTCCTACACCTATTAGCCTTACATCATTTATACTTAAAACCATGAAAAAAATATTGGGCCTGTATATCAGACTCAATACAATCCAACGATGTCCTCTAAATCCTCGCCAACATGCTTATCAGGTGGGCAAGTCTACGGAGACAGCCCTGCATGAATTAACATCGGAAATCGAGGATACACTTCGCAACAAGGAGTCACTATTATGCTCCTTCATTGACATCCAGGGTGCCTTCGATAATACTAATTTCGAGGTGATTCGGGAACAAGCTGTAGCGAGGGGTATCGACTCCTCAACCATCGGGTGGATAATAAACATGCATACATGTCAAAAGTGTGGCAGGTTTGAGAGCCATAAAACTGAAGGTAACAAGTCAGGTTAGACTGACTAGTTCGGGGCACAATAGCATCCACATCGATAAACTAAACTTGGTAGACGATATTGCCCAGCTATCAGATATAATGGTAAAGACTACCGACTGCCGGAGGAACTTCACGATCCGAATACGCGAAAGGAACATGGTGGGGAACATCATTTCCTCCTTACCACAGCACGCATCGGTGTGGTATGCCGATGGGTCAAAAACAAACGAGGGCACGGGTGCGGGGGTTGTCGGGCTCGGTTTCAGGCTCTGTATATCGTTGGGAAGGACCCCTACGGTTTTCCAGGCAGAAACCGTGGCCATCGAGGCTAGCGTGCTTCAGTGCCTCAAACAGAAGTATATAAGAACGGAGATCTACATAATCTCGGATAGTCAGGCTGTTTTATTAGCCCTGGCAGCTCAGGTGTTCAGCTCTAAACTGACATGGAGCTGCTACAGCAACCTTAGAAGGCTGGGTAGGGACAACAAGGTTACTCTCTTGTGGTCCTCCGGCCACTCTAATATACCAGGAAATGAGGCGGCAGACACCTGTGCAAAAGAGGGTGCGGGTGGCATCTTCTACGGCCCCGAGCCTAGCGTTACCTATTCCAAAGGCCATGTAGCGAGGAGAGTCCTCTTCTGGGAGCAGATATGTTCTGCTTCACTTGAGTCATCTTGGGGAATGAGACAGACAAAGAAGCTCCTAAAAATCAAGATTACACACTTACAGGATATAATCAGAATGGATCGATCATCTCTGAAATCTCTCATATGGTACTTGACAGGACATGGTCCCTTTAACTACCATCTATTCAAAATTGGGAAAACCTCAAGTTGAGGGTTGAGTTGGTGGCCGTGTTAGAGGTTGAGTTAGGTTTTAGATGAGTTCAAACACACAAGTAGTTTCTAGACCGTGTTAGTTTAGGAATTGAGTTTGGGGTTGAGTTGAGGTTGAATTGAGGTTTAGTGAGTGGTTCTGTAGCGAATTTATTTGGGGATAGTTGTGGGATAAGTTAGAAGTAAGCGTGAGTTGAGTTCATGTAAGCATTTATTTTGTCGGACCATGTCAGACTGTTTTCAGCAGCCGACTTCTTATTTCGAATGCTTTCCTAACGAATGTAACAGGCAAATAATGAGGAAAAGTTCCACCCAGTTGGGCCGACGACTTCGAACGGTTAATTGAGAAAAAAGAACTCCCAACACTATATGGACCTTAGTTCGTAATTATAATAAAAAAAATTCCACTTACTGTACAAATACTCTGAACATCCATCGAAACCCTCCTCATCCTCTTCACATTTTTCCGCCGGTGTTTCATGATCGGACAGCGTTGCCGCAAAAAGACATGCCCCCGATTCAACCAAAAATTTAACCATCGTCAAATTATTACAGCTTGCAGCACAATGCAACGGTGTCCATCCATCGGAATCCTGTGCATTAACATCACAACCAAATTCAACTAAAAATTTAACAATTTCCAAGTGTCCAGCACAAATTGCATTATGCAATGCAGTAATCCCTTCATCATTCGCTGCACTCGGATTAGCCACCTGCATTGCCGTCTTCTTCACTAATTCTAGTTCACCCTCGAGACTCGCATCTAGCAGTAATGCTAGCGGATCAAAACTAACGCGGCGTGATAATTTAATTTTGGTCATATCACCATTTTGTCGGCGTTTTATAACGCCATTAAGCACTGGTACTAAACCACCACCACTACCACCATTTCCATTTTCCTCTTTAATCGACGGTATAGATGATGATGATGATGAGGTCGTCGAAATCGTATCATTATTCACAATATTCGCTTTATCCGTTTCATCGATTGACGATTGATTTGAATCATTATTACGATCCTTTAGTTCGACACGTTCAATTTCGGGGAATAGAAATGACGGAGGCATTTCAATACGCCTCGATGTATACTGGATTGGTTTAATGCCGGATGTAAAATTTTTTAATTTTGGTTGTTCATGGAACGGTTGTTTTTTGATGGTGAGCGGGCGGGCTTTAATCGGTAAATTATCTTGAATCGCGATCGAAGCCAATTGATTAATATTGTTTGGATCGTTGAGGGCGGCCACATGTTGCGCCTCCATAATAATGCTCTGTGATTTTGTAATTAAATTAACAATTGTAGGCACATTTTCTGAATTACTATTATCACTATTATTATTGCTATTACTATTATTGTTATTAACATTATTATGATTACTATTATTATTCGAATTATTTTGATTGTTTTGCGCTTTATTTGGTTTCGGGGGTAGTGCAGGCCGCGGCGATACTGGCACTGTTTGCTTATCAGAATCCAAATCATTATGATGATTACTATTATTGGTACTATTACTATTATTACTATTATTATTATTACTACTATTGCTACTACTAATATTATTATTTGATGTTGACGTGGATATGGGTTGTACTACATGGATTTTTGGATTAATTTTTGGTGCTATCGTCGGTGCTACACTGCTGATTGGTTTGCGCGGCGGCACAACAGCATTACCAGATGGAATTTGATGGTGCAGCTGCTGCTGATGGTGTTGATGTGGCTGTTGCGATTGTTTCATAAACATTTTACTCTTGAGCGCCGGCTTAATAATGTGACCCGCGCCATTTTGTTCATCAGTCGTTGTTGGTGTCGGGGCCGTTTGTGGCACAATCGCAATCGATTTATTGACAGCAATCAATGGGGTACTATGTACAGTTTGGCCGTTACCAATCTCACCAGCTTTTTCACTATCACATTCGTTAATTTTCTCCTTATTATTTTGTGTACTACTACTATTACTATTATTACTAATATTATTACTATTAAATTTTGTATTGTAAGGCAGTGTTTGAAATTTTCCATCGCTCAATTTTTCAATCAGGTTTGCATCATCATCCAGAATTTCTTTACTACCGCCACCAATTTTTTGCAATTTACGCGCCAATTTATTTTCATCACTTTCGGGCAACGATTGCTGGTGGTGGTTTTGTTGTATGGTCGCCGCGTTTACTTGTTGCTGTTGCTGATGTGGTTGGTATTGAAGTTGATTGAGTTTTGAATTGGCCAAATCTTGGATCAGCTGATGGGCTGGTTTAAGTACATTGTTGTTGGCCGCATTTGTGCTGTTGTTTACGTTTGGTGCCTGGATTTTTTGTGGCGAATGGTTAAAAGGCTCAATGGCGGCAACATTGCCACGCGGTATTATTCGCTGCTGTGGATAGATGTTGGTTGATTTTCTAAAAATAGAAGATGAAAAAAAAAATCGTTAGGAAAATTTCATCAAAAAAATCGAGTACTAAAATTTGGCTTTAAATCTAAGCAAATATCTACTCGATTTTACAAGCGATTTAAATACAAAAATCCTGTACTAAAATTAGGCTTAAGTTTACTCTAACCTAAGTTAATGAAGCGTTTAAAATTAACTGATGATTTCAGTAATGCCGTAATCAGTACTAAAATTAGGCTTCAATTCTATCCAATTATCTAGTCTAAGTTTATCAAGGATTCGAAAGTGCAACCCTTACCAAATTCTAGATTTTAGGCCGATTTAAGTAAAGCTACAAATAGTACTAAAATTAAGCTTACATTTCTATTTAGGGCTACAACACAATCAGGGCTTAAACAAATCGAATGATGAATATCTAGTAAATTAAGACAAACTCAAGTGTTGTCCTAATCAGTACTGAAATAAGGCTTAATCAAAAAATTAGGATGACAACAATTAAGCCTTAATGATTAGTTTTTAAAATCAATTCGACTATTTAACCTAAGAATATGAAGCATACAGTTTGCTAACTTCTAGCTTTAATTGAAATTTTAATTAATGACAAACAATATTAAAACTAGATCAACATTTCGTTGCATTTTAGTGCGAACTGCGCTAAAACAGGTTTTACACACTTTAAATTCCTCCTTTGATTTCTATAAAATTTCATTTGGTTACGAAAGCTAAGGGCTGTGTGAAATACCTAAGTTAATGAAGCATTCGAAGATGCGACCAATACCAAATTTGAAAATTAACCGATGATTTAAGTAATGCTATAATCAGTACCAAAATGAGGCTTTATAGTATAAATTTATTTTTAAATTCAATGACGAATGTCTAGCCCAGCATTCGAATGCTTAAACCAAGCCAAATTCCAGTTTTCCTGTAATTAGTACTAAACTTAGGCTTACTTATAAAATGGACCCTATTATTGTAGGTTATATGTTTAACGTTTGTTATATGTTTAACGTTTTTGAACTAAAAGCATCACTGACTCACAAGCTGAAAATTTAAATCCAAATATTCAAGCGTATAAGTTAAAAAAAATGTACTAAACTGAAGCTTAACCGTGGTAATCGTTTAATAACTTAATCTAGGCATAACATAAATTTAAATTACGTTTTAAACTAAATATTAATTTAAGCTTGGTTTTAGTACACCACTACATCAAATAAAATTATAAATCCCTAACAGACGATTTTATTTGTAAAGTAAAACTAAATTCAACTTTTAATTACAACGGTTCAGATCAATTTAGTTCTCTAAACTCAAAAATGTAAACTTGCAAAAACTTAAGTCGTTTCTTAATTAAAGCTTAAAGTCACCAGTAAGAGAAATAATTTTCAATTTTTTGTTAAGCCAGAAAAATGAAGTACACTCCACAATCGCAAAAAGCCAGACAAAATAGAGCGTTACAAAATTTGGTCCCCCATTCATACAGATTTTAAGCAAATTAAGGCAAACGTTGCGGATTCGAGCTGCAATTTGCTCATCCATACTGTGGAACCTAATTTTAATGTGGATCCTATTTCTGGGATATGTGTTATATTTTAAAATGTTTATTTTTAAGAGGAAAAATTTCGTTACACTTCATTTTTTGATATAGTGGAACCTATTTTAATAATCAATCATCAGAATCAAAGATGCCAAATAATTTAGAATTGTCGATTAGATTTTCAGCAAATGCGTATTACAGAACAAATAAGTTGCTCAAATGGAACATCTGAAGTTAAGTTCCGTGTGGAACCTTTGTTGAGTGCCGAATTTACTGAGAATTTATTTAGCAAAGCCTAGAAAGTTTAAGGTTAATTTGTGTGTGGAACCTATGTTGAGTACAGAATTTGGTCCGCAAGGACAAAAGTTATTGAAGTCCTGCCATAAATAACGGGACATTTTGAATGCCCAAAACCAATTTTTTTTCGATGTTTTGAGTCCAAAAAACCAAAAAAATTTCTATCCATCTGTCTGAATATAGATAGCCACATACAATATCTCTAGAACCGCTCCTCCGATTTGGAATTTATTTCCGCTTATCTTTTTCTACTACCAAGGCGGAGAATCGAAAAACTGTCGAAATCTTTACGTCAAGAGAATACCTGTCACACGAATTGACTCAAAGCCACTTGGTTTCGATACATTTTTGTATAGGTTGAATTTGAAGATCGAGTTGGGAGTTGAGTTGAATGTCGAGTTAGGGTACGATTTTCAGGTTGAGTTGGAGTTGAATTGGGGTTGAGTTGATTTGATAGATTGGTTTGAGCGTTGAGTTTGGGATTAATTTGCAGTTGAGTCGAAGAATTAAGAGAAATTGTGAAGTTGTCGATTTATTTGGAGTGAATTGGTGGTTGACTTGGAAGATAGCTTGGGAAGTTAGCTTGAGTTGAGTTCATATACACATGAGACATTTAGGATTGAGTTTGGTGTTGAATTTTGGGTTAAGTTAGGGTTGAGTTAGAAATTGAGTTGGCATTGAATTTGCGTTGTGTTTAGGGGTGGATTGAGAGTTGAGTTGGGGATCGTGTTGACTTTGAGAAAGAGTTAGTTGAAGTTGAGTAAGGGTTGAGTGGAAAGTTAGATTGAGTTGACTTGAAATGAGCACGAATTCACGTAATTTTTCGGATCGAAGTTCTGATTACCTTGTGATGCTTCAGGCTTCTATATATTTAATTTCTGCGACGGACAATGATTCAAAAGGGTTTTAAAATGACACTAATGATAGAAATTCCACGTCTCGAACCAAAACATTTCTTGAAGCCTCCACGAGAAATTTATATCCCCTTCCCGCTAATGCTTACAGGTTCCTCTTGCTTCATGAAGAAATTGATGTCCAAAGGAAACGTATAGGTCAGAATAAAAATGACTAGGCTGGCATTTGAAATGGGCACCAGCTGTATTACTCAAAAAACCCTAAGACTTTGGGTCATTAGTTAGGTTGTAATTTTGAAAATAGATACAACAATATTTAATACATACAAAATGTAACAATCTGCCGCGAAGTAGCATAACAATGCTGAAAGAAAATGAAAGAAGCCATCGGAGATAAACTCCATTAAGAAGTGATAAACAACAATCGATACGAAAATTTTGATTGAAGCTCAAACACAATTTATTTTGAGCAATGTTGATGCGCGTTGTCGCTCTGCAATTTCAAATTTCCTGCTCGGTGATTCAGGTGAAATCAAACGTTTGGCACAATTTCACCTATCTCAACCTAAGAAAGTGCATAGGGAGGTTTAGAAAAATTTGGAAAGGGAAATGGATTAAAATAAAGTTCAGTCTTCAAAAACTCCATTTTTAGTATGTCTGTCTCACCACGGATGAGAATAAAACAATTTTGATTTACGAGGCCACATCAACTAGAAACTGCCATAAAAATGAATTAAGAGACAGAAATGATTTGCGTTCGGAAATATGTAAGTGAGTTAGAGAAGAAATAAAAATGACGTTATCTTGCTATGTTGGAATTGGTAACATACATAGGCTTTGGCTAAAAGTCATGGTTATTTTGATTGTGACAAGCCAATTAATAAAATTGTTTTGGATGTGGGCGACCGAATGTTTTGCAACCAAATTGGTTTAGATGCGTCAGGGAAACGCAATCGCAAAATTTCAAAATTCTGAGTTCTCAGCGGTGAATACCGATCGTGGACTTGTGCGAAGAAATCCGTTATAAGAAGTAAATCGTTGTCACACCTATAGCGACAATTTAATCGGGTATATTAATACTGAACTAAACGTAAACTTTTACGATCAAGCTGAGGCACTCATTACCGAACAATTCATCCCGGTAATATGGGGCAAATTGGCTTTAATGAATATCACCACTTTATGCGTCAAAAATGTAAATAAGCGACAGAATAATCGATCGTACTCAATTAGTTAACAGGCAGTTTGCTAATCAAGCCCATACAAACATACACATATGACATCAATTTTATAAACAAATTTTGTGAAAAATAAAATTCACCTGGCTTTCAAATTGCGTTACTACAGACAATTAAGTTGTATAAATTTGTATATTTTTCATCACACGATATACACAATCAATTAAAACCAGCAAAAATATGCAACCACCGGCAACCAAACCAGCCAAACAAACAAACAAATACAGACACATAAAAACACAATTAATTGTGATGCAACAAAGAGATAACAACACAACAAATAAAATTTAAAAAAAAAAAATAATTCACAATTCAATTTGTCTTATAAATCATAAGCCATTTGACATTCTCCACCAACCGAACCGAATCAAAAAAAAAAAAAAAAAAAAAATGTTTGTGTGAGAAAAATTGCTAAAGTCATCGCATCATCTCATCATCATCATCATCGTCGTCGTCTTCACCGCGCTTATTGTAAAATGAAAGTAACACAAAAATTAAATAAAAAAGTTTCTGTTATAAATTTCAATAAAATCAATTAAATTACATAAAAGACAGACGGGGAAAAGAAAATCTTCGTGCGGATCTCTTATTCTCTGTATATACATCTTAATGATAATTTGTGTGTTGCTGTTGTTGTTTGTGTAAAAGTGTAGATGAATATATTATGTATAATGTAATACAATGCGCGGTATCATAATTTGTGGCTGAAAGTGATCGTGGCGTCAAAATGCTACATAAAGGTACTAAAGCCTTTGATATAATACATATGAAAAAGTCAAATACAATCAATTATGTGGTCTGGTATAACATCCAATAGGTTCCACCTAAAGCTTATTTTATGTATGTTCCACAAACAGGCAAATGTTGGGTTTGGATAAAAATTTGTACATGATTATGTTTCGAGAGATAAAATAACGTGGTCCCATTTTTAATTTAGGTTCCACAAATTTATATGTTGTGTTCCAGTTAAAAAATGAGCTGGAATTATGGTTATTGTTGTCATGTCTTAACTACGTTAAGTGTTGTGATAATACGTTCGAATTATGGTTTTAAGATAAAGTTATTTGGCTCCACTTTTATTTTGGGTTCCACAAGAACATGTTTTAGATAAACATGTTTGGTATCAAGGCGTTTAGTGGTGGCGATATCAAGGTCTTTAGGAAATTTGAAGCAAATAAGACATACAACAAATAATAACTTCCAACAGGTTCCACCTAAAGGTTCAAACATAATGGCATCCATTCCGTTCCGCTCGGGTTTTTCGTGCAAATTTACTCTATAATTTTGAATGAAAGACTAAGAATGAGGGAGAATAAAACGAATGACACATTAGGATAACATTTTAAATTTTAGAGTAAGCGAAACGTGAGGCGAAATAGATAAAAAGCGCTTAGGCTGTTTTCGAAACGAATACTTATTTGTGGAACCCAATATGGAATAAGTTAGGTTCTACAAATAAGTATTCGTTTCCAATAACAGCCTTCAAGCTTAAATATATCAAACGTTCATCTTGTCACTTGTCAAAGAAATTTAGTTCCATTTTCATTTTACGTTCCACATAAGCAAATTTTGTTTTCGTATCCATTCCTCACATTCAAATAGTTGCGTTCGATTTAAAAAGTGCACTCGAGTTTTAATTTTTGAAATAAAGTGATTTGGTTTCATTTGTATTTTAGGTTCCACACAGGTGCCTCAAATTATGTTCTTTATTTCAGGTTCTTCAAATTCTAATTCAAATTTAAAATTGCGCCCGAACTATATTTTCTGAAGTAAATTGGCTCCACTTTCTTTTTGGGTTTCACGCATTCAATTCTCACGTTGGAATTAAAATGTGCGCTCGAATTATGTTTTCTGAGATGAAATAGTTTGGTACCACCATCTTTGAGAAAATCATTTTTTGAATCACTGCGTTAAGTGTTGTGATACTGCGCTTTAATTTTGTTTTTGAGATAAAATAACGTGGTCCCATTTTTATGTTAGGTTCTACATATTTATATGTTGTGTTCCAGTTAAAAGTGAGCTGGAATTATGTTTGTTGTTGTCATGTAAATCTTGTATTCGAATCAATACTGCACTCACTTGAGATAAAGTAATTTGGTTCTAAGGAAAGTGAGTTCTTCAAATTAAAATGTTGTTTTCAAACCAAAAAAGGTACTAATACTGTTTTTCAAATTTTGGTTCCACACATTCTAACACATACAAGATCACTACGTTAAGTGTTGTGATACTACGTTCGAATTATGGTTTTAAGATAAAGTTATTTGGCTCCACTTTTATTTTGGGTTCCACAAGAACATGTTTGAGATAAACATGTTTGGTTCCACTCTTATCGACCAAGCGATGAAGTATCAAGGCATTTAATGATGGCGTTATGAGGGTCTTTATGAAATTTGAAGCAAATAAAAAAGTTCATACAACAAATAATAACTTCACCTAAAGGTTCAAACACAATCGCATCCGTTCCGTTCCGCTCGTTTTTTTTGTCCAAATTTACTCTATAATTTTGAATAAAAGTCGGAAACTTCATTTCTAAGAATGAGGGAGAATAAAACGAAACGGAACGGACGTTATTGTGTTCGAGCCTTAAAGCTTAAATATATCGAACGCTCATCTTGTTACTTATTGTTAAAGTAATTTAGTTTCATTTTCATTTTACGTTCCACATAAGCAAATTTTATTTTCGTATCAATTCCTCACATTCAAATAGTTGCCTTCGATTTAAAAAGTGAACTCGAGTCTTAATTTTTGAAATAAAGTGATTTGGTTCCATTTGTATTTTAGGTTCCACATACTCAAATATTGCGTTCTAATTACAAAGAGGGCTGAAACTTTATATTTTTTGATATAAAGTAATTTGGTACCATGCAAATGTTGTTTTCGATGAATACTGCACTCGAATTATGTTCTTAGGCTGTTTTCGAAACGAATTCTTATTTGTGGAATCTAACTTATTCCATAAGAAATTACATTGAATATGTTAGGTTCCACAAATAATTATCAAATAAGTACTCTGTTATCAGGTAACCCTCGTATATAACGGTACTTTTATAAAACGATTTCGCGCTAAAACACGATCCACAAAATGAAAGTTTGCTTAACACGGTAAAATTTAATTGTTAATCACTTAATACGCTCTTTTTACTAATGTAGTATAGAGTATGAGCTGTTGGCTTTTGAAGTCTATCACAGATGAAACTTAAGACCATTTTAGGGTAACGGTTTGAGCTGTTCGAAATATTTTACGTAAAGGAGACATTTCGTACAAAAATATCTGAGCCTAACCTATGTATGTGAAATAGGTGACTTGCCAATTATTGTTACAAAGCATTTAAGAAGACCTCAAGCAATTGGTAAAGTCGAAAATAAAAAATATTTTATTTCGGTTAGCTTTGGGTGCCAATTCCCAACGAATTTTAAACGCTAAAACGCTATCTCGCCCTTAAATCAGTTTGATTTTAGCAAATTGAGCTACCAGTGTTAACTTGTCAGCGCTAATTAAATTAATTTGTAACAATAAAACTCTTAAGGATTTGCTCCATGAATACAAGTTGGTCCGACATTTTAAATCGTCATTTATGATTTTCACAAAATTGTAATTCGTTGAACGACGAAATTATTAAAAATTAGTTCGAACATATGGCCCATTATAAAGGGAATTGAGTAAAAACATTTTCTAATAGCCATGCTATAGTCTTGCTCATGGGCACTCCAATGGTCCCGCAGCCCAAACAGTCGAAAACATCGGATGGAGCGCTCAAGAATTAAAGTAAAAAGTTAAAATTCATGTGAAATGCTTTAGATCGAATCTCTGAATATTTATATCTTGCTCAGTCCATTTGCTCTAGTACGTTCGTACATATTAGATAGTCCAGAAAGGATTGAAATGTATGAATGGTTTGGAATCGTTTATAATTGACACCGTAGAACATGTTTTCAGAAAAAACCTCTTTTTGGAACTTAACCTATTCATTTTGAGTTCCACAAATACAAATGATCGATTTACAATTTTCAGATAAAAATGTTTGGTTCCACTTTTACCCTAAAACTTAAATATATCAAACGCTAACATTGTGATATTTAGGCAAAGGTCCTTTCCCAACTACTTACTTATGTGTGGAACCTAACTTATTAGATAAGAAATTATGTATATTAAATAAGTTAGGTTCCACATACATATAAGTAAGTAATTGGAACATAGGCTGTTTTCGAAACGAATACTTATTTGTGGAACCTAACTTATTTCATAAGAAATTACAGAGCAATCACAATGCAAAAAATTTTGACTTTTTATTTACAGGTTTGCATGAATTTCCAACATAACGAACAAAAATTTGTATTCGTTAAGTTGGAAATTCATACAAACCTGTAAGTCAAAAGTAAAAAAAAATTTCATTGTGAATGCTGTATTACATTGAATAAGTTAGGTTCCACAAATAAGTATCAAATCGAAAACAGCCTTATACCAATTTTCATTTTATGTTCCACATAAGCCAATTTTTTGTCCGGATCAATTAAAATCGGGAATTTTAGTTCTTCTTTTGTTTTAGGTTCCCCAAATGCAAATGTTTGGTTCGGATAAAAATGACTGCATGAATTATGTTTTTAGAGTTTTCAGTTTTATTTTAGATTCCGTACATGAAAATGTTGCGTTCTAAAATCTGCACTCGAGTTTTAAATTTTGTTTGGTCCAAATAAAAGTGGGTTCTTCAAATTCTAATGTTGTTTTCATACTAAAAGAAGCACTCTTTTTGTTTTTTCGCAAATTTTGGACTCTACCCATACAAATGTTGTGATCGAGTTAAACGAGCTCGAATTTTGTTTGTGAGACAAAATAGTTTGGTCCCACTGCATTCTTGATTCATGCAATAGATGAAAATGTTGTGCTCTAATTAAGACTGCTCGAATCGTGCTTCTAGGACAAAATAATTTAATTCCTTTTATTTTAGGTTTCGTGCGCTTGACTTATGTGTTTTAAACAGAATTTTTTGAGATAAAGTAATTTGACTCCATTTTTATTTTAATGCTGGCTTGTGTCCGACGAAAACAAACCAAATGAAAATTGGCGTATTATCTGAAGGTATGAAAGTGTGTGCTCTAATAGAGAAGTTCGGTAAATTTAATTTGGTCCGACGTTTTTGATAAACGTTGACGAGATTCGAAATAGAGACGTTCGGCAAATTTAAGGCGAATATTAACGTTGTCCTACAACGTTGTGCTAGGTGCATATTGTGTGTAACAACGATATTATTCCAGTAAATTTTTCGATTGGTTGTGATTTGCTTTGTGAAGCAAAGTTGAGTATCGATGAAAGGGGTGTAGATATACGTAAAAACAATGAATCCTTAGCAATACTATTGGATGTTGAAGATGCAACTATTGACATCGCGCATATTATCGACTAAAGTCCTCCAAAATAATTTTGAAGTATGACATTAGTCAGAAAGAATTTCCTGGAGCCCATGACGAAGAAACAAATTCAACAATTTCTCGATCTGACGAGTAATTTTCGGAAATTTGTGTACAACTATTCAGTGATCGCTAGACCATTAAGCGATTTGTTGCAACAAATTGAACGACATCACCTTTGAAGGAGGTGTTTAAATGCACGGCTACGGTTCCATATTAATGCAACAAAATGACGACGGAAAGCTTCATCCGGTTTATTAAATTGTCGTCTATGACTATAACAATGACTGTGCTGCTTCTGAGATGACGATGAAAAAAGCAAGTTTGACGAAACGAGTAGCACGATGGGTGTTGGCTCCTGAAGAGTTTGACTATGAAATTTAACACAGACAAGGAATCCGAATGAATCACATCGACGTTTAAATAATAGATAAGCACGTGGGCCCTATGTGGTTCCTTTATGGTATAGCGATTAACCGTTTTGGGTTTTTTCAGTTTCTGACGAATAAAGAGCATGCAAAAAAAACGCAGATAGTTTTATTCAATTTTTTTTCTTGTAAATAATTCATGTTAGGTTCCACACAAGCAAATATTGCGTTCGAATTAGACGCTGACCTCGAATGGTATTTTGAGATAAATGTAGTTCCACTTTTATTTTAGGTTCCACACACTCAAATGTTGAACTATTACGTTGTCCATAAAGTTTTGGCGTATTTCTCCGTACTTAGTTTAATGAAGAGTAACCTTTATTTCTAAGTATTCAACTAATTAGTACTATTCATATTTGGTTGAGTTATTGGTACGCTAATTATATTTGTGAAAAGGGTTCTAAAAACCAGAAAAAGAATGTCTACTTTTAGGTTCTACTTTGAACTTCTTAAAATGTCTAAACGATAAATGCCGTATAATTAGTGTGACCATCTTTGACAAATTAAAGGAAGCATTACAAGAAATTTGATGAAATTTCAGTTAAAGAATAACGAGTTTTAAAAAAATGGTAAATTTAAGCCTACTGACAAATGAAGCAATGAAAACGAGAATTTTATGTTCGATTCCAAACATCGAAATGTTATGTTCGAATTAAAAGCTGCCCTTCCGATCTAATTTTTAAAATACTTATCACGTTAAGGCTTTTAAAATAACAAACATGCTAAATATAGGAACATTTTCAAATTAGATTCCAAATTTAAATAAAGTTATCGCTGCATGCTTTAAAAAGGACAAACCCGAATTTCACTTATGGTCGATTCCACATAACGAAGATGTTGGGCTATTGCCCAATGCCCGAATGCCCTATGTGTCCGAATTTCATTTTTGAGATAAAAGCCCTTTCCGAACAATTTGAAGTTTTATTTTTTAGGAATTATTTGAGATAAAGATGCTTCTTCATATCTATATCTTGATATATTTGATTAGACTACAAATCCCAAATTTTTTTTTATTACTTGAGTGTTCATCAAATGCAAATTTTAAATTTTCTGAATCATGTTGCTTTAGCAAAGTTTTCATATGCAAAATGACGAGCGATTTAGATTTTTTTGAAGGAAAGAAATGGCGAATAAGTCATTTCGCCAGGATACTTAATTGAGTAAGTTAGGTTCCACAAATAAGTATCGGTTTCGGGAACAGCCACCGTAATTTTGCTCCATTTTTATTTTAGGTTCCACATATGTTACGTGTTCGAATTAAACACTGAGCTTTAATTAAGTTTTTTGATATAAAATAATTTGGTCTCAATATAATTTTAGATTCCACACATGCAATTCATGTTCCGACTAAAAACTACGTTTCTATTATAGTGGCTTGGTTCCAATTACATTTAGGGTTCGATACGTTGAAATTTTATTTTAGGTTCCACTTTTATTTTGGGTCCCACTAGACTCCAATTATATTTTTTGAACTTCCTCTTAGATTCAGGCTTGTTAACACATGCTAAAGATAGGAAAATTTTCAAATTAGATTCCAAATTTAAATAAAGTATAGCTGCTTGCTTAAAAAAGCACAAAGCCGAATTTTACTTATGGTGGATTCCACACAATTAAGATGTTGGGCAATATTGTGCTCTAATATTATTTTTGAGATAAAGACCCTTTCCAAACAATCTGGAGTTCTATTTGAGATAAAGATGCATCTTGATATATTTGATTAGACTAAAAATTTAAATTTTCTGAATCATGTTGCTCTAGCAAAGTTTTCATATGAAAAATGACGAACAATTTATATTTTTTTGTAGGAAAGAAATGGCGAATAAGTTATTTCGCCAAGAGACTTAAATGAGTAAGTTAGGTTCCACAAATAAGTATCGGTTTCGGGAACAGCTAACGTAATCTTGCTCCATTTTCATTTTAGGTTCCACACATGTTACGTGTTCGAATTAAACACTGAGCTTTAATTAAGTTTTTTTGATATAAAATAATTTGGTCTCAATATAATTTTAGATTCCACACATGCAATTCATGTTCCAACTAAAAACTGCGTTTCTATTATAGTAGGTTCGTTCCAATTACATTTAGGGTTCGATACGTTAAAATTATATTTTAGGTTCCACTTTTATTTTGGGTCCCACTACACTTCAATTATATTTTTTATACTCCCTCTTAGATTAAGTCTTGTTAACACATGCTAAAGATAGGAAACACTTTCAAATTACATTCCACAATTAAATTAAGCACCACTGTATACTACAAAAAGGACAAATCCGATGAATTTTACTATTATGTTACACTATTATTATACAGTCCCATTAGAAAGTAATGAAAAATGAATCACTTCGTTCAATATTTTTTACCCATTCACCTCCTCTTCTATATATAGTACATACGAAGAAGAAAATTATGCTTTTTGTTGTTTCAACAACATTAAAAAATTTCATTTTTTTTTTTTTTGTAATTTTAATGTTGATGACCATGATTAAAAGTCGAGAAACGAAACGAGCATAAGAAAAATAAAAATGGTTATAAAAAATTTTTTCACACAGACACAACGACTGATTGGGAAGTTGAAATAAAACAAAAAAAATTCACTTACCTTAATTGTCCATTAAGATTTCCAGTTTGTAATTTCGGCAGTTGAGATGGTTGTGTACTACTACTATTGTTGTTATTACTATTGACGACATTATTGCTATTATTATTAATATTATTGAGATTATTGCTATTCTGTTGTTGTAAGATCGTATTAGCATTTGTCGTCAGATTTGATATCGATAAATTGATCGTTGCTTGATTATTCGGATTACTATTAAGAAATGTATTGTTATTATTGTTGTTGTTATTATTATTATTACTAGTTTGACTAATTAACAAATTCGAAGCTTTCTTCTTTTGTAAACGCGTTTGTAACTCTAATATCCGTTGATCGACAGATCTTAGCTCAGCCTGTCGTTGTTGCAATGCTTCCCGTTGTATATGTAGACGGGCATCTTGTTGTAATGATAATTGATTGCGGTACTGTAATGAAGGTAAAAAAGAAAAAACGAGTTAAACATGAAATATGTAACATTACAAATACGCATACACATAAGCGCGCATATATACATGAAAATTTGTTGGAAATTTATCATTACACGTAATATTTTATGTACTTGTAGGTAAAGGTACGTAATTTACGCGTTTATTAAAACTTAAAAGTGTTTTCTCTGCGCGTTTTTTTTTTCAAAGATATTGTTGTCTGTCTGTTTGTTGCAGCAATATCAGGTGTACGAAGAAAGTTTTTAAATTAAATTCGTGTTTAAGTTTTTTTTTTTTGTTTTTGGTTTAATTGGAAAAGCACAGATATGGAATGGGTAAAGTTACTTAATCAATTTCAATCCATGTTGTATGTATTTCAACTGTCACAACTGTCGGATTTTATTTTGAAGACATTTATTTAACATTAAACTACTTCCAGTTGAATCATATAATTGCTCTGAATTTTCGTTTCTACGGCAAGAAAGTACTTGAATATTTTTTCTATCTGGTGCAAAATTGAGGTTCATTGGAATTCTGAAAACTCGTTCGCTCGTTGGCAAGTACGTTTAGCAAATTTTTGACAAAAACTGTGTCTGAATTTCGGTTTAATCCAAATCACACATGTTTGTGTTTTACAAAAAAAATCCTAAAGTCCAATGAAGACAAAAGAGAGAAATCTCTGCTATATGACAGTCACATAAAGGGAAGCCAATTGAGCCCAGAAATGTTAAAAATTCGAGTAAGTTGAATAAAAATTGGTTCATTAGAAATTATGAAATGGCGGTTCACCACACAAAATTAACGTCAGAGTGATTGAACTCGGACAACAATCCGTTAGGCTAAGAAACCTATTTTTGCACCAGTTTTAAGCAGTCCCTCTTATTAGTTGCGCTTTCCGCTTTAGACCATTAGCAGTTCATGATAATAGTGACTCAGCTGCTTTAAAACCATATGTCGAATTGAGTCCGATTGAGTTCCACAAGACCATTCGACTAATTTTAATAATCGAAGTAAGATTTCAGCAATAACGTAAGATTCGAAGTGAGACATCGAAGTAAAATTTGGCCTTTAAAACTAGGCTTAATTTCCGTTCTTCTTAGCTAAGTCCGATTTTTTTCACGACTTAGTCGAGTTCGTCGAAAGTCAGATTTAAATTTAAGGTTGAATTTCCTTAGACCCTTTGTAAGCTCTTGGTGGCCAATGGCCACATATAAATGAAGCCCAATTTAGGCATCCCAGCAATGAATCTGATGCTAGACTGGGAAATTCGAACACTCTAAGTGAATGATTTCAGCAATTAACCTGATTTGCAGCAGCTCGATTCTGAGGTCGGTACTCTTCTAAAACCAACCCTTGCTCAATTGACCAAATAATTTTGCAAATGCAAACTTAACACTCAGTGAAATCAGGTGGGAAGGGTGTGGAGGAAAACGAACGTCAAAACACCACGCACTTAGAAAACAGTAAGAGTGAAGCTCCTCAATAATCAAACAGTAACGAAAAATGTTGCCTCCAGTCCTCGTGTTTCGTAGGTTTTTGTGTCCCTTCGAAAATTTCCAAATCAAATCTAAGTGTATTGATTTGGTATCCAAAAACGTCTAGATCGCATCGTAGTTCCAAGACTTTCTGAACGGCAAATTGATCCTCGATGTACAAATTCTTACCTTTTTTTAGCTTGTATGTCGCACAGTGCCATAATCACGTTCTCAGAATTGGACTCCAACTCTTAATTTCGAAGCCAGTCTGTGAACGCGGCTGCCTCCGACTCGAAGCTGTCAAGGTTGTCGTTTACATAGTGTTGATCAACTATTGCTTTCAATGCTCGCGGATATTTTCTTCATAGATTTTGCCATTTTTATTTTTAATGAACTGCGGCGACGACGGCGAGCATGCAGCTTCAAATATTTTCTCATCAATACGGAAACCTTTGTTATAAACGTACAAAACATGTAATAAAAGCTTTACGAAATCCGGGCCCTCGAACAATAAATTACTTAGCGAAATACCATCCACTTTAGCTGGTGCGTCCCAAACAATTCGAAATTTTCTTGGTTTCTTAGATACCAACAGTTCAGATCCGTCTCATTAGCTGGGACCTTTGATACATAGCGCTTCTCTTTATAGTGTTGCCTTTGCTGCTTAATCAGTTCGCCGAACCGTGGGTCCAGGACCATGTTCTTCTCCAGACATCGGAATCGGGACAACGCCATTAAATAATTTTCGGTAAGTCTGACTTCGTTATGGCTTCACAAGGGGCCAATTATGTAACGTTGATCCATTTTTCGACTTGTTTTTTCCATAATTTGCATAGCACATGTTTCATGACTCATCTTTCCTTCTTCAAGAGCAAATTGTGCCTTTATGTATAATCTGATGAAGAACCACATCAGTGTTGCATTGGCATATGCACGTGATACACTTCCCCGATTCGCATACAACCCATCCAAACCGAGTTTTAACCGTCAATGGTCCATCGACCTCACCTTCTCTGACGTCGAGTGTTGTAGCCAATAGCACCAATGATTTAGACCGATTAAAATATTCGGTGGTTCACCTTGGTAACCCTTTATCGCCAAATTTTTTAGGTTAGTATATTTCCTTTCTTGGTTCATCGGGAAAAATTGATTGCACTACTATCTCGACTTGTGATTTCCAAATCGACCACCTTAGATCCTTCTTCTAATTTAGAGAAAATTACTTAAAGTGTCTTTAATGTCTTTAATCTAACTGAATAGTTGGACAAAAGATCCAACACTTCTAGGAATAAGTCCAGAATATTAGTGTGGCCTAGCGAACGTGCACTACTTACAAGTGAAACCAGACCTCTGACGGTTGCTGAATATCTAATTAGTTATCTCATGTCATGCACACCTTCTGCTTTGTAAAATTGCGCATTTCGTCCGGATGATTTCAATTTTCGCTTCATATTCCTCTTGCGCCTGCTACAACTTGCAACGTATCTCACTTTCATTAGAGGTTACTCCGGTTATATCAAATCTCGATCTTCGACAATTTTCTATCACGTTAAGACAAGTATTGCCACTGTTGTGATTCTTCTGCCGAGTGATAATACTTTGGCTTTTTGTGCGTTCACCTATTTTCACAAATGCAATCACAACCACATCTTCTTCTAACATCTGTATTTTGCCTGCGAGTTGCGTATTTGGATGTCTTACCTTTGCGAGCCTTGTCCTTTGATAGAAGGAGCAATACAATCATTGCTGAATTCTTCGCATCTGGAAGATGGAACCATTTGCCACATTCATCACACTCCACTATTGGTTCGTCACCAAAAACACCACATATCAAACATGTCCAATCTGCTGGGAGTTCCTTCCAACTTTGTAGAATGTTTCGATTAAAAGTCATCGGAACACCCGCCTTTTTAATTATGAGTTGAAAAAACTTCGTGTAGCGCTTGGTAGCTTACATTCAGGGGCAAATAAAGCAAATACACCAAAACCTGTTTTTATACGATTTTTTTTACACGATGGGAACACTTTACCTTCACAGGCCAAGGGTAAATGTCTGACTACCATCCGAACCGGCTGGCTTAGACGAGGTTCTGAGGATTATTTAGGCCAGCAATCGAAATCTTTTAACCAGTTACTGTGAGATCTTAAAGCAAGGGGAGGCTCAAGGGGGCTCTAGATTATCCATTGCGGTGATTAACAAACAATCCCTAGTTCCTCTGGATCAACTTGCCCAAACCAGACTTTACCGCCAAGTCAGCTGGTCAACCTGTTTATGCCGATGGTTCGCTGTAGGGGCACTGTGGACTGCGAAACGAACGGTGTCGGCGACCTCCAGGGTATCATAATTTAATATTACCTTAAGGTAGCAGGATATACACGGAGGTAAGTAGGGTTAACACAGAAATGTGCTTGGTATTGTTTAAATTAACTTTCATCGTACAAGGGCTGAGAACATGGTTTTAATTCAAGAACTTTGGACTAACAAACACAGGATCTGTGGCCTTAGAATGAAAGGGTACAAAATCTTGTCCTCAAGTAAGACAGGGAAGATACAATATTGTATTCTTGGGAATTCTTTTATAATATAATCTGGTTGGTTTCAGCCTACATGGAACGGGATAAGAACTTTCCGCCGAATAATCTAGGGGAACTGGTCCTATAAGCGGAACAAAAAGATTGGTGTAGTCCTTGGATGTGATGCTAACTCAGCGCACCACACAATCACAGTCAAGTTTTGATTATTTGCTGGGTACTATAACCTTTCAGTTTACAATATAGCGCCAGAACCCACATTTAAGGGAGACTCAGGATTGGAACCTCTAAGAAAGGCCTAAAGGAAATCTTGGAAACTCTTGTTTGATAAAATGGAGAAGGTAACTGCCACTTCTCGCCTTAGGAAAATTCTCTCTACCGACCCAACCAGTCGTCCCAGTTAGTTAATTAAACCGGACTGTTCTTGGGCAGCTTCTAGTGCGGAATTCTTTTAACTTCTCATCGATACCCAGAATTCATTCTTAATCATTAAATCGATGTCTTTTATTCATAACCCAGTGATGCGAATCTTGCTTGATACAACAAAATCGTAACACTACCCATTCACAAGTACTAATGGCTTCTGGTTAAATGAACTATTAATTTTTCAGCTCTTGCCGGATTTAAATTAAACTGCTGATTTTTAATGTAAAAACCAATATTTAAAGACATTTAACATGTTTCACCACAATTTTGAGAATTTTCGTGACGTAAATTCGCCTAATTCTTTATCGAGCTATTTTGCTTTGAATAGCAAGCACATCTTTGCCTTAATCCTCGTAAGATACAGTATTTGTCACTCGGCCTTTCTCGAAAGTTGGATAAAATTGGTCACGAATTAGTCATGATTGGTTACAAAGTCCTACACTAATTAATTGGTCAGGGCTAGAAATTTGTGTAAAAGATTTGAAAAAATTTCGAGTCATATAGAAAGATAGGCCTATTAATTAAATAAACAATTGGTGGTTTTGGCGTCTACTGGAGGGGGGACCAAAGTTAAGTAGAGTAATCTACCAGCTCCGTAACCTTTCGGTGGCGTGATGGGTACAATTGTGTGAGGGGTAACCTAGTCACAATTTGCAAGGGTACTTACTGCCTTCTCGTAGCAACCACCGGTAACTGAGGCCGCTTGGTACATTTGACCATTTGGCACAGGCTAAAGTATGGCGCTAAAGGAGAAATCCTTGATAAAAAACACTAATCTAATATGGAACAGCATATGCCGTTGGATGAATGGATTACAGGCGCCCTCCAGTTTTATTTAGCCTTCCTGTGGTAAAGCTGGGTGTCCCACAGGCGACTTTTATGTCCCAGCAACTCGTGGGAATAAAATGTCAAACAAAGGAACTAAAAATAAGGATGGTGACGCTCCTAAAGCGTCACTCACCAGCGATAGTTCGGTAGTAGTTTTCGAGGACCTCGGCCCTCTTTCCGCTGTGAGGCTCTCGATGAGTGGTCCATCGGATGGGGAGCTTCGTCGGTCCTTGAGAAATTAGTTCTCAACTCCGACATGGACACCTCAGGAGATGATGAATCGGCCCCCGTAAGTGGGGGTATCTCCTCTGTGAAATCAGGGGGAGCATGAATGTCGGGGAGGACCCGAAAGGTAAGGTCAACACCATTGACAAACAAAAAAGCGAGGCAAGGCTTCTGGCGATGTATTTATTTATTTATTTATTTATTTGATTTACTTATAAATTTATTTATCTTTTGGCGCACTCCATTTTGAGCGTAAGCTCATTCACAACAGAACGTGCCAAAAGAGACGGATGGTTTAATTAGACAAATGCATTTTAGGTCGGCCAGCCATTCATCTCAGCTTAACAATAGCACAACTTCACCTGGATTTTTCACTCATAACGGCTCGATCATCAGTGGCTGGATAATCACCATTCGTAATATTTTAATTTGTATAATATACCGTAATTGAGGCACCATAGCTTTGGGATGTTTGGTGCAGAATTTCGTCGTTTTAGATTAAAATTTCAAAATAAAAAATAAAAAATAGTTTTTCAGAGAAAACATCCAAATGACTGGCGATCCAATTGAAAGGGAGACTTGTGCTCCCACTGAGGCCCCACCGTCGAAGATAATCCGCTCGGATGAGGGTACTCCACCGGCATAAAGAGCAAGAGGCCAAGGAGCCTAAACCTAAGTTCCTTGGCAGTCAGCTTCGGCTTGGTTGTCAGATATTGGGTGTATGCATTAAAAACCGGAATTTGATACTAGATGTCAATACTTGTTTATGCGTTATAGTACATCATGGACATATATGTCATTTGAAAGCCTTATTCAATACCTGTCAAAATCAGCTAAAAGTTTTTGTTTTGATTGTGCACATCCAACTGATTTCAACGATGGAAAATTTATCAAATTTGCGAAAAAAACAGCATTTGCGGGAAGTTTTGTTGAGTCATTTTTTCGTAAACAAAACTGCAGCTGAAAGTCATCGTTTGCTCGTGGATTTGTATGGTGAGCATGCTCTTGCAAAAACACAGTGCTTTGAGTGGTTTAGTCGCTTCAAAAGTGGTGATTTTGACATCAAGGACAAGGAGCGTCCTGGTCAGCCGAAAAAGTTTGAGGATGAAGAATTGGAGGCATTACTCGATCAAGATTCATGTCAAACGCAAGAAGAACTTGCAGAATCATTGGGAGTTGATCAAGCAACAATTTTCAGACGTTTGAAAGCCTTGGGATTCATCCAAAAGATGGGAAATTGGGTGCCATACGAGTTGAAGCCAAGAGACGTGGAAATACGATTTTGCATGTCCGAAATGCTGGTCGACTGGCGATGAAAAATGGATCCATTACGATAATCCCAAGCGCAAAAAAGCGTATGTCAAGAAAGGCGAGGCCGGCCCATCGACCCCAAAGCCGAATATTCACGGGGCCAAGGTTATGCTGTGCATTTGGTGGGACCAGCTAGGTGTGATCCACTATGAGCTGTTGCCAAGTGGCCAAACCATCAATGCCCAACTCTATCGTCAACAATTGATCCAATTGAAGCAGAAAATCCAGGCAGAGCGGCCAACGTATGCGACCAGACACGAGTCAATCATTTTCCACCAATATAACGCTCGGCCACATATTGCGGCGCCGGTCAACAATTACCTGGAGAATAACGGATGAGAAATTCTGCCTCACCCGCCTTATAGCCCAGACCTTACTCCTTCCGACTACCACCTATTTCGATCCATGCAGAATGCCCGATCAGGAATACATTTCACTTCAGTTCAAGGTATCGAAAATTGGCTCGATTCGTTTTTGGCCACCAAGCCGGCGCAGTTTTTCTGAGATGGAATCCATAAATTGCCAGAAAGATGGGAAAAAGTAGTGGGTAGCGATGGGCAATACTTTGATTAAAAAATTTTGTAACATTTTTCCATAATAAAGGCTCAAATTTCATAAAAAATTCCGGTTTTTAATGCATGCACCCCCCACAGTAACCTGCGCTGACCGGGGTACTGTTCAATGGCTCTTCTATCAAGCCATGGGAAGGTGCACAGTTGATCGTGGCCGAGGCGGAAAACCTTCCTCGAACCAGGATTGTATTTGGCACCGTCCCAAATAGTGCTGAATTGCCCACGGATAAGCTTTTTGGATTTATCAAAAGCCAAAACGAGGGCATGCAGGCGATCAACTGGAGAGTGATCACTCTTCAGTTAAGAAGCTAAAGCGGGTTGGCTTTAAGGTCAATTATAAGTTTGTGACTGTCCAACTGCATCCCAAGGGTGGTCAGGGTGGTGCCAAACCGGTTTCTGTGGGCGGCACCTGTAGCCAAGACCACTGGGGTCGCGGCTCTCTCCACGAGACAGGTGAGGAGAAGGCGGGAAAGGGAGAAGAAGGCGTCAGGGGTTCCACGGGGGAAGGTCCCGCAAGGGATCCCCCGCGCAAGCTACTGGTGAGACCTGGAGGCTCTCAGGCAGCGGGGGCCAGCAGAACGGAGATGAAGGACATTGATCAGCTAACGGCTGATCAAAAAAAGGGTAAGGGTGGTGGTGGTGCGGAAAAGGAGGCTGAGCAGGGTCTTCTGAAGAGGCCTTCAGAAAATGAAGGTATACACCGCCTGCCTGCAGATAAACCTGCATCATGCAAAGGCGTCTTCGAACGTCCTTTGTCGTACGTTTATCTGCCATAACATTGGCATGGCTCTAATCCAGGAGCCATGGGTGACGGGGGGACCTGGGGGACCAAAGTTCTGGTCATGTATTAGGCAGCTGCGTGATGGGTACAATTGTGTAAGGGGTAAGCTGTTCACAATTCGCAAGTGTACGTGCTGCCTCCTCGTGGCAAGCACTGGTAACAAAGGCCATTTGGCACAGGCTATTGTTTCGTTGTGTGGATTTTACCAATCAGTTATTCTACCAGATTGTTTCGTTGTAGTTACCATCTGGAAGCTCATCACTTTGTTCGCTAATTATGCAGTTACTTTTGAACAATTATTTCCATCTATTTAGACGTAAATTGGCTGTGATTAGGACATATCCACAGTAAGATTTCTGGTTGATATTGTCGGTTTTCTTGAAGTTTTATTATTGCGGCTCCTGTCTTTGCTCTGTTACCTAGTAAGGAGCAAGCATTTGTAAGTATTTTTGGGCGAGAACTTACCTAAAACTGGTATTTGTGACAGTAGTCGACAATTCTATTTCGACTGTAATTTCATACATAATCTAGTGCTGTTTTATCCATAATTGACACCAAGCCCAGTGTTATCAATTCTATCGATATTCTTCGATGTTATAGTTGTGGGCCCGTTCCTATACCTTCCTCTAAGAGCTATCCCAAAACATTTATTAAACATACAAAAACTATTCACCGTATTATCCATCTGTTACAGATTTTTTAAAGCATCTTGCTGTTTATTGTTCCATCCAAGAATGCAGAGTACATATTCACATTATAATTCTTCAGTGTATATTCATGTATAATGGCCATGAAGTAGATAAACATTTCTCTAATTAAAAATTGTTGTACCATACGACATATATGGGTAGGTACAAACATGCCGTATACATGCACAGAGTAAAGATAGTTTTGTAGTTGAATTCTAAATAAAATGATAACATATAAAACAACAAAACTGTATGTAGCAACGAACAAAAACCTATCTTCAAACTAAAACAACAAAAAAAAAATCCTTCTGTTCTACTTGTGAATATTATTTTAAGGATTTTGTACACATTAAGATTTATGCACAAGAAGTACACACCGGTACGTACACATGCATCTTTAAATTGTCTTTTTTCCTGTGTAAATATATATACGTATGTACAACAGTCATCATCATAAGTAAATTTCTTGTTACAAAAAAATAATAATTACAACAAAAACAAATCATAATAAAGTCATTTTAATTGGATATCCAATTTGCAGCGTAAACATCACACACACACAAACAAACACACAGTTATGTATGTATACAAAAAAAATCTACTACCTACCATTAATTCTCTTCGCAACTTTTCTAGTTCTCTAGCTGCTGGCGACACAGCTAATTGTTGATTATTACCCGCTGTGCCATTACCACCTGGTCCCCCATTATTTCCCGCCAAACCATTTGCTTGTATTAAATTAAATGGACCACGACGATCACGACGTAATTCTTCTAATTGTCGCGTTAATGCTTCAACTTTGGCAACCGCCAAACTCAGTTCTTTCTCTTTTTCGCTAAACAATGCACGAATTGAATCGAGATCATTACCTGTGGAACGAGAAAATAAAAAGAAAATTTGTTATAAAAAAAATGTTTTATGTACAAAAAAAGTTGGAAAATTTATTTTTATTTATATTTGTTGGCCTATAATTGGCCACATTTGGTGTATCAATTATTCGATGACGATAATGATTTATGTTAGATGATGGTTTTAATGGTTGGTTGAACACGGCTGTCACACAAATATGAACAATTAATGAGGTTTCGTGATTATTGATTGGTTATCATTTTAATTTTGATGGCAGATTAAAATAATTTTGGGGCAGTAGTAGAAAATCGAAAAATGTTTTGATAGAAAGTGCGTGTCTTGCATAAACCAAATCCTAAAAAAATGTAAAATCAGCAAACTAACAAATTTCAAGTTCTATCGAATTAAATTCGCATCGTGCTCCGTTAATTTCGAATGACTACTTATCCATTTTAATACAAAAATTTCCAGCAAAACCTATTCGAATACTGTGAAAAAAATGCGAAGCGAAAATTGCGAAAACCACAAACCAAAACAACGCGGTTTCCATATAACGCGTTTTTCGTACAAGACAACATTCCAACAAAGTATGTAATTTGAAAAGTTTATCTATTGCGTAAGTTCATCTGCACGCTGTTCGATTGTTATATATTAACCCTTAACGAATGAGAGCTTAAAATTAGATGAAAGACTGGATTAGATGAAGCGTTGGAATATGGCCAACAAGGATGGAACTTGGCTATTCCTTAACCAATTGTGATGCAATTCTACTTGTCCGATGGAAATTGGATTCTAAAATGATTTTTGGATACAGTTCTGGAATATGGGCAATTAGGGTGGAACTTGGCTATTCCTTTACCGATTTTAGTGAAATTTGGCATGTGCGATGGAAATGTAATTATAAAATGATTTTTGGATAAAGCTCTGAAATTGGAAATGCATGTTGAATTTCATCATAATCAGTTAAGGAGTAAACTAGTTTTATCCTAGTTGGCCAAACTCCCATTTTGATCGCGCATGTCAAATTTCTCTAAAATCGGTTAAGGAATAGCCAAGTTCCATCCTAGTTGGCCATATTCCAGAACTTTATCCAAAAAAAATTTTAGAATCCCATTTCATCCCATTCAGTGTAATCATAGAAATCTCGAACCTTACAAATTCTAAATATTAATGATTCAACTATTTCTTCCTCTTCAAATCCACAATTTTTGAATTAATCAAAAATTATTTCGGGAATCGTATTTTCGGAAATCACTAAGAATCTCTAATAATCTGTAACATTTTGCAGGAAAATCAAGTCTCGATAAATTACTGGAGAATATCGAATTAACTCGAAAATATTGAATACGGTAATTTTGAATAACTTCAAATGTTAAGCAACTCAATGCCATTCTACACCGGAAACTTGATCCAAAAATATAAAGGGCTAGAAAGCTTAACTCGTGAACTAAATCAGAACTTTTTTCTGGAAAGTTACGTGCACACGCTAAGTCATTAAAAGTCAACTCCATCTAACCTCCAACTGAACTCCAAAATTAATCTTTATAATCCCAACCCTCAACTTGATCGCCAATTCAACCCAAATGGTCCGAAAAACTAACTCAACTCAAATTATCCTCCAACTTAACTCTCAAATAAATGCAAAAAAAAACCTTCACTTAACCCGAAACTCAACGGCCAACTTAATCGCGAAATCAGCAGGGCCCGAAAAGCTACGTATATACATACATGAATTTAACTCAATCTGATCTCCAACTCAACTTTAAAATAAATCCCCAGCTAAACTCTTAACTCAACTTAATTTTAACGTCAACTCAACCCCCAACACTCTAACTCGAGCCCAGCTTAACCCTTAATTCAAACCAAAACAGAACTGAACTCAATCCAGAAATCAACTCGACGCAAAAACCAACAACCACAACTTAACCTCAAAGAAACCTGCAACTTAACCTTCAACTCAACCCTCAACCGTCGTGATTTTGCTCCTTAGAATGGGATGAACCAACATGGGAAATTGTGAAATGTTGTTGCAAATGGATTAGCAATTTATAATCGGTATGAAATATCCTGTAACACAATTCCATTAAAATCCCTCTCCCAAGAACCCGCATCTCTCCCCAAGTGACTCATCAAACTAGTTGGGTCAATGCGTTTACCGAACGAATTCATCGTATGAACGAATGGCCGTAAGGTTAACTTGGTCGCTGACATATTAAATTAGCTGCTCTGGTTGATTCATTAGAAGCAAGATAAAGAGAGCAACGATTACTCCGCGGTATAAAGACCCTACTAAACTACTCAACCAAGTTAAAGGCAAGCGCGTGACGGAGCTACAGTTAGGTATAAGAAATAATTTTAGATATCATCGATACGTTACAAACTCAACCCCAAAATCAATGTTCAGTTCAATTCCTACATCAACATGGTTCAAAAATTGCATGGGTACATGAACTAAACTTAATATAAACTCTATCAACTCCCGACTAGACCCCCAAATAAATCCCTTACTGTACTCCTCGCTCAACCGCAACTCAACAACATACTCGACCATAACTCAACGCCAAACTTAACGCCCAACTCAATCTTCAAATTAACATGGTCCAAAAATCTACTCATGATATCTTCCAACTCAAATCTACATTCAATTATCAGCTCAAGCTAACTTCCAACTCAACCTTTTTAACTCAGCCTAAATAACATTCAACAAAATATTGAAAAAAGTAAAATTTGCTTACACAGAAATAGAGTTGTGTTGTGAATATCGTGAAGAGGAAAATTGTAAGAGAATTTCATCTGTATTAGTATGATTCGCTAGTACTTAACGCACAGCACATTCTGTATATATAGAATGTAAATTGTGGTATAATCAGTCCAGTCGCCGCGGCCTGATGAGAAGATTGATTTTTTCATAATCATAAGCTCATTAGTTCGAAACTGGATTGAATTCTCTTACTATAATCCTCGGAACATATTAAAAAAAAATATTAAAATTTAAAAATCCTAAACCCCAAACTGAAACCTCAAACCAGTTAGATACGACGGAACATTTTTTGGTTTGCTTTCTCGAACTCGAGAAATATGGTTTTTTAGGCAACCAACATTTTTGGTAATATTTGGCAGAATTTTAATAGCTTGGGTCCTTGTGAACCAAAGTTAATTCCTCTATGTAAGGATGACATTTCTTAAAACATGGTAGTGCGGCGTAGCACTCTAATTGGGTAAATAGAAGTAGACGAATCAATCTGGATGTAGAAAGGGCCAGATATAATTAGAGTATCGCAGGACCGGGGCTTCAGACTTTGATATTGCTCCCACCTTCTCCAAATACTTGATCTGCCTTAAAACTGGACGGCTTCTCTTAATGATTATGGTCAAGATCAATCATTTCATCGAGCTCAGGGACCAATTAACGCCTAGGATCCGTAATTTTCGTGCTCGACCATGTCACACTGAACCCATATTCTTAAATTCAATCGAAAAAGTCGCTCGAATTCCTGAAACTTTTGGTTTTTTATTCCTTGCTCAACTTCTATCGATAAGTTCTCTTGCTTGGGTTAATTTCAGGAGCCTTGCGCCCAAAACAATTTTTTGATCTTTAAACAAACGCTTCGAGATATCTTTGTACCATTGTTGATCCATTCGCTTATTAATTCTAAAAATTGTTTCAACGTCGCGATACGAAAATGCTTCCAAATCCTAATGTTCCCACCTTCATGCTCTATGGTTTTAATAGCGAATCTGGGATTCAATTCTTTAATTTTCACCTTGCCTGTTAACTGAAGCAAACTAAACTCCGATTCGTCGCTCCAAAGGACTTTTTCCAAATCGTCAATGATTTGTGTAGATGTTGTTTTGCATAAGATATAATCTAGGTTAAAGGTTATAACATTGGCGCTGTAGATTAACTGTCCGTTCAGGGCAATCCATAGATTGTAGTATATTGGTATAACATTATTAGTTTAATTGTATCATTTCACCGCCTTGCATAAAGTTCATGCAAGACGAATCAAATCCATCAGTAAGGATTAGATTAGGTAGCGAGTCTAGTTGTTCAGTAGAATATTCTCCCGTTGTAACCAGAAAGCCTATCGTTAGTGACCCTAGTATCAAACTAGAATCGTCTCTTACAGTATTCCGGAAAAGTAGTTCGTCCAGTTTATCGGAATATTAATTCCAAAATGGTAGTGTTAACAGATGCAGAAATTCTAAATTTGGTGGAAAGAAGAGTACCGATATTTTACGGTCAACACGATGTTGACAGTAGTGATTTACACTATTTCATAGATGCATGTAAGAACGTCAGCCAAAAAATTGATTTCGCGAATCATGAACAGGCCTCCATATTGGAGGAAAAATTATACGAATTATGCGAAAAAGTAGGGCATGTAACTACAAATAGCCCAGAGAGTATTCCCAACCAAAAACAGTCAGTTCAGCATCTAACCGCAACATTCTGCAGATACTAACCAAACGATTTCCGGCAAAGCTACAGACCTGAACAGTAGAACTTCAGGTCAAATCACAACATGAACCACAACCACCAGCAAGATAATCCCACAAATGATCGGCACAATCAAAGGAACGACTATGTGCCTAGAAGTTTTTCGCCAAATTATCCGCCACGAACACGCAGCCGAGAGGAAGCAATGCCATGGAACAGCTGAATAATAACCTGGTGAAACTACGAATTAATTACATAGAAGACACACAGCTGACATCCATAAATCACGAACCACAACTGAGAACCGCCTCAGATATCAAAACAAATCAACTGAGAACCGCCTCAATAATCCCGCCGAGTTCCGTCTCGAGCGTTCAAATAAATAAAACGAGTTCCGCCTCTATCAATCTGCCGAGTTCCGTCTCGAGTAATAACCATTTGAACGAATCAAGTAGTTCAAAAGAAATTATCCAATCTCAGGTAATCTATTGCCAAATGGCATTGAAGTCAATGAAATAATCAAGCCATTGAGTACCGTCTCAATGAGTCAATCGAAGCCAAACTAAATGGCCGGGTCACTGTAGCATTATCACACCCTGATCCAATCGCAAAATGTACCCTCGAAACGGGAGGTATTCCTATCGAATCAGACAGAAACAAATGAGGCTTGGCCACCAATCGAACCATTCACCACTATGCTCAAACCCATACACCTTCCGAATTCTTAAGTTCCTATCTAATCAATCTAGTATCGAAGCACAAATTTACGCACGATACGGTAAGATTGAAGATAGCAGTATCAGGCGAAGAATCTATCCTCTTAATAGATTCTGGTGCCTCAGTTTCATTAAGCAAAAAAAAATTCCCAATCGAGCAAGTTGGAATTCTCGGAAGAGATTTCCTTAACGGAAACAAAGTCGATATTTTCAAAAAATATCAAGGAATCAAGTTCCTGAATAACCCAACGAATGTACGTCTCCCTCCACGGGAAGAGGTAATCGTGCAAATCAAAACTCCCACAAATAACCTATACCTATGCAATTCCGAAGAGATAACGCAAGTTTGTTGGTAACTGCCTAATCCAACCCAACATGCGGAGAGCACAAGTCAGCATTATGAATACTAACCCTAGTGAGGTGATTATTGAGGACTTTGTTTCGAAACTCACAGATCTTAGTCAGTATGCACAGATCTTAGTCAGTCGCAAATTTAAAAAAAATCCAAACGAACTAAACCAACGCTAACGTCGAATAATCTCAAAAGTCACGATAAAACTTGCGAAAATTCTGAATATTCTTGATTTGCAATAGTTGAATCTCGAAAATCTCAAACCTCAAATCAGTAATTTCGAATGATCTCTAATATTTCGATGATAAGGAAATCAACACTATCACTCTAAGCCATCCAAAACTCAAGAATTCTCAGATTTTCTTAGAGAACAGGAATATAAAAATCCGCAAAATAAGAACTTTTGAAAATTTCGAATAATTTCGAAAATACCCCAATAGTAATTTGGGCGCATCTCGATATACCGTGTAAAACTCGATTAACCTTAAATAATATCTAATCCTGCTTAGAAAAATCTCAAAATACTCTCACAAAAATTCCGAATAATCTCGAAAAATCGCATAAAATCTAGAACAGACCTTAGAAACTTGAATATTTCAAATCTCTAATAATTTTGAGACCCAAATTCTCTGAAATTTCGAATAACACCCAAAAATCTTTCGAAAAATCCAGTAATGTAATTAATTTCAATTTATGCCAAACACTCCCAAAAATTCTGACTAATTTCTAAAATACAATCAGTAATTTCGAGTAATATTCAGTAATTTCGAAATTCTCGAAAACCTCGATAGTCACAAATAAACTCGAAAATCACAAATAATCTCTAATAATTTCGACACAACTCGATAGACTGTGCAACACCCGACTTTTTACTCGATATGCCTTGCAAAATTCGATTAATCTTAAACATTCTCAAAAACTATAAATAAAACTTTGAAAAATCTCGAAAAACTATCGAAAATTCCGAATAATTTCGAAAAATCGAATGATAACGATGGTTTTAAATTATAAGAAATTCTTCCGAAAATCATGAATAATTTAGAAAAAAGTTAAAAATCTAGTTTCTAAAATTTCGAATAAACTCATTAATTTCGAAATACCTTGGTAAATTCGAAAATTTCGAATCTTTAATAACTTCGACGCAAACACTCTCTAAAATTTGGAATAATACCGAAAAATCTCACGAACAATCGAGTAACGTGATTAATTTCAGTTTATGTCAAATACTTCTCAAAATTCTGAATAATCTCTACAATTCCGACTATCCGAATATGTCGAAAACCTCAATAATCACAAATAAACTACCAAACTACAAACAATCTCTAAGAATTTCGACGAAATTTAACTCGATATGCCTTGCAAACCTCAAATATTTCCAAAAGCTACGAATAGAACTTAGAAAAATCTCGAAAAGCTACCAAAAATTCCGGATAATATCGAAAAATCGAAACATTACGATAATACGTCGAATTCCTCCGAAAATTCCGAATAATTTAGAAAATTCCGATTTTTATTAAGTAATTTTGAAAAATATTGAGCAATTTGGAAATACTTCGAAAAACTCGAGTCACAAATAAACTCGAAAACTGCGAATAATCTCGATGCAACTCAATATATTGTGCAAAAAACGACTTTGTAACTCGAGATGGCTGGCAAAACTCGATTAACCTTAAATATTCTCAAAAACTATAACTTAGAAAAATCTCAAAATATTATCAAAAATGACGAATAATCTCGAAAAATCGTATAGAATAATTTCTAATTTCTAAAATTTCAAATAATCGTCAGTCATTTCGAAATACATACTTCGAAATACTCGAATAATTACAAAACATGAAAATTTCGAATAATCTCTAATAATTTTGACGACTACCAAGTATTAAACGACTACCAACGATTAAAATGCCAAAATACTCTCGAAAATTTTCTCAGATAAACTTGAAAATCGCTACCGTAAAGTCTTTTTTACGAACCCTTCGACTTAGAAAAATCAGAACAGTTACTACTCGTAAGTCTTGAAATATGTATAGTATATGATTTAAAAAAAAAATTTAAAACCCGCTACCTTGATTCATCATTTGGATGTGTTGCAACTAATTCATTGTTCATCAAATATGTTGGTTAAGTCAGATAACAAATTTCAATGGAATTGGTGCATAATAGCAGAAGTTCCATTTGGAGCAGGGATGGAGTTTGTTAAAAAACATGGCCAGAATTTAACAAATTTCGTGAAACGCTACTAATGATACTTCGGTCTATAAATACAAGCCATAAATTGGATTTGCCAAAAAAGAAATTAGTTTTTTACATAACATAACCAATTCTGGCTTTATTACTTTCCCAGCGCCAAATGGAACATACACGTTGGCCAATGAATTTTAGTGAAATTTTATTTCTGAGTTATTAAGCCGAATCTATTATTAGTTCCTAATATAAAATCAAAATTTTCTCAAGAATTCGTCGCGTCATATCATCTGGTTCGGATTTTCTTATTAAACCATTGCTCAAATTCAAGAAATATTGCACAGCGTGTTTTGGTTATTTTTACAGCTAATTCAGTTTCAGACTTCGTAAATGGATTTTCTCTGTCTAAATTATTCCTAAAATAATCCTTCAGTTAGACCATGATTTTGAAAGAAGTAACACGCAACATCTCGAAGCTAGAGATGACCTAGTTATTAACCAAGTAGTTACCAACTTAGATAAAAATCTTAATGTTGAAGAGTCCACCCCTCTACTTGAGTTAATTAGGAAGTTTACAGACATCTTCTTCATTGAAGGTTACAAACTTTCAAGTGTGCCTGGTGTCAGGCATAAAGTTGACCTTTATAATGACACACCACCAAACATGATAAACCAAAGAGAAGAGTTGTAGTAGACTTTTGAAGAGTCAACGAAGCCACAATAGGAGATTCGTTTCCTCTTCCTTTGATTAACGACATATTTGATCAACTAGGACATTCCCAAAACTTTTCCACGTTAGAAATGGCCAACGGGTAACATTAAATTGAGATGGATCCCCTTGATAGGCACAAAACAGCATTCAGCACAGATTTCGGCCACTTTAAATTCCTCAGAATACCTTTCGGAATGAAAAATGCCCAAAGCATATTCCAGAGGATGATACAAAATGTGTTGCTAGGACAACAGGACCTAAAGTGTTTTGTGTATTTGGATGACGTAATTATTTATGGAAGAAATTTGAGGGAGCACAACAGTAAGTTGAGAGACGGAAGTAAAGTGGACAGAAAAGTGCCAATTCTTGAGTAAAGAAATTCAACATTTGGGACATATTATTACTCCTCAAGGCATCAAACCTAGCCCTAAAACAGTGGAAGCCATTGTTAATTTTCTGGTTCCACAGAACATGCGCGAGACCAAGAGTTTCCTGGTTCTTGCTAGTTACTATAGAAAGTTTGTCCCGGCTTTCTCCATAATCGCAGAGCCTCAGCACCAATTAACTAAGAAGGAAACAAAATTTGAATGGTGCGAAAAAAGCCAAATTGCATTTGATTATCTGAAAAGTAAAATCACTTCAGCGACTATGAAGTACGCGCTATCCTTAGTCAAATCCGTGATGGAAACGATTTGCCAATCGCCTACGCTAGTCGTTTACTCAAACTAGCGGAGAGGAACTACTTGTCTATAGAAAAGGAAATGCTTGCAACCAAGTGGGCAGTCGAAATATTCAGACCTTATTTGTTTGGGCGTAAATTCATTATTAAAACAAACCACAAACCTTTAATTGATGACTTAAAAAACGCATCGAAAAGAATCCTAAAGCGGCGATTGCAGAAGTTATTGAAATAGTAGAAACTGAAGGTAGAATTATAGTGAAAATTGATATCCCGTCACCACTCAAGGAACAATTTGAATTGTACAAAATTTATTTAACACCTATTGAAATTAACAATACCCAATGGTCGTATATTATCAATGATGAACTAGTAGCGACGAATCAAGAAATTTACGATACTAAACCACGAACAATACGAAACCAAACCTTGTCTAACCAACTCTGCGTAATTTCAGGTAATGTGACTCAATCTATTTTCGTGGCGGTCAAAAAAGCTTTTTCGTTGTTTTTGGAGCTCAATCTCTTCATCAAACAACTACCTTCCTTGAATCAGCTGCAATTCCTTGTATTGCTGGTATTACTCATTGATTTTAAAACCAATTGAAAGGATTACCAGATCACTTCATCAGTGGTTATTACAATTGGCGACATTTTTTTTTGCAGAAATAACAGGCCCTTTCAGTTGTAAATTCGTGTGCAAATCAGTTTTCTTGCCTAAATTATTCGAAGTCCGATCATGTGAGGGTATAGGGACGGTTTTGACTACAAAACAGGAGAGAATTATTATTTTATAACTTTTCTGGATTCCAAAATTTTGTGAATTGTCCAAGAACATCAATGCATTAGAAATGCTCTGTTATCCCTTCAGCCCATATTAAAACTCGAAATAAAAGGAAAGATAAGTAAATGTTTACTAAATTAAAGAATATAAAAATTCCCGAGAATTGCCGAGATACCTCAGAAAAAATTTCAAAATCACGAATTCCCGAGAAATGAAATTCGTTGGGAAACAAAATTCTTGGTTTCTTGGGGAATAAAATTTCTAGGCAAATCGAAATCTTTAACTACAATGTTAGTATTATTGGTCATAACCCTAAAATTTAAATTGTTTTATGCGTAAGGCCATTTGGGTTGATTTATCACAATACCACATTTATATTGCCAATATATATACAAAAGATTACAAATTTTGAAACGAAATCACCAACAAAATGTAAAATTTTGTATTTGTAATCCTTACAACCCTTTTGCTCTATTTTTAAAACCATCCACCAGATGTCAGATATTTTGTGTTAAAAGGTGAATAATAGAATTTTTTTCGATTCAACAGTCGATGCGTTTTTTACACCTTAAAGTTTAACGGACTTAAATCCTGACATAATAACAACAAAAACATCGAGCTTATTGATTCTAATATCTACATCGGACAAACGGGAAGAATTCGTTCCCTTGATTTAGAGCATGTCGTTTGCACTAACGAGTTTTAGGGACAGTGTCATACAGCTACGATTATGCATTTTGCGTTTCATGATTTCTAGCTTAAGATTGCATTTGCAAAACTTGCAAATCCCTTTTAATACATGACCGTTCCAACTACAATGTTCATTTTCTGGTAATTTAATTCTATTTTTCCATACAATTCGGCGAAAAAAAAATAAAAAATTATTAAACAATAAACATTTTTTTTTTATTGTACTCCAGAAAGCTCTGTTACACACTGCTCTCGACGGTACTGGAAAGACATTATTCTAACAAATAAAAAAAAAAAAATGAAAAATTTGCATAACAAAAGCTTTATTTTGATTATAATTTCTCTATTTCATGTTTTCAAGTCTTGTAGTAGTTGTATAATGAACGACAATGATATCAACAACAACAATAACAACAAACAATCCAATTTACAATAATTTTTGTGCAAATCTTAATTTTGAACACAACACCATCATAAAAAACACAAAGTTGCTCTGTAACCCTTTATTATTATATTTTGATTGTAGGCGACAACGTTTATGACGACACAACAAAAGAATTAAAATTAGGGAGTGTTGTGCCACGGCAGAGTGTTGAATACAAATTTTTGAATTGAATTCTTTTAAATAAAACACAAAAAAGATTCATCTTCGTGTAATCAAACATTTCAGGAAGTAAATCGCGCGCGTATTTTATGTCCAAAATTATCTCATTTAGCACAAACTTGTTTCTAATTTTTTGTTTAAAAGTCAACGCGGCAACAAATTTAAAGGTCAAACCATATATACATACATACATACATATATGTACAAAAATTAACATGAATCTTAAATAAAATCTTTATTTTATTACACTTAACAAATAATAATATTTTCGTGATGGCCTTGGGCATATAAATTAATCTAGCAGAACGTGTCTACGAAAATTTTATGTATTACCATGTCAAAAGGTTACATAGTTTAAATAAATTTGAAGATTTCGCATACATTATTAATTCATTGCTAAATTTTTATAGGTGTAATTCGTTTAACGCGAATTTCACACGTAGTTTTCATGTGGAACATAAATTTGCTGTTTTTGAACATGTTCCACGTTATTTTTAATTCCCAATACTGTAGTTTAGTGATCTTGAATTTGCATTAGACTAAGGGGTAAAAATGATAGTTTCGTTGTGGAACATAAATTTGCTTTTTCAACAAGATCCACAAAACTATTTATTTTTAATTGATAATTTAGTGCTTCGCCTTGGATCTGCGTTCGATTAGGAACCACCACAAAACAGAAGAAAATAGGTTCCACACATTTTATTTCAAAATTTCGGGATCAAAGGAATTTGTATTAATACGTGTTCATCATGTTAAAATCTAGATTAATCTTTAGAGCTTTTGTGTTATTTAGGAGAAATTTTTTTCATATGAATTAAATTTTCCACTAATTAAATTAAACAAAACAAAACAACTAAAAACACACAAATTTCAAATAATACGTTGCACATTTTTAAAACTAATTTTATACAGATTCTGATTGTTTTCAGAGTAGTTTTCGTGTGGAACATAAATTTGCTGTTTTTGAACATGTTCCACGTTATTTTTAAACCCAAGACTGTAGTTTAGTGGTCTTGAATTTGGATTAGACTAATGGGTAAAAATGATAGTTTCGTTGTGAAACATAAATTTGCTTTTTGAACAGGGCCCACAAAATTATTTATTTTTAATTGATAATTTAGTGCTTCGCCTTGGATATGCGATCGATTATGAACCACCGCAAAACAGAAGAAAATAGGTTCCACAGATTTTATTTCAAAAATTTCGGCATGAAAGAAATTTGTATTAATACATATGCATTATGTTCATCATGTTAAAATCTAGATTAATCTTTAGAGATTTTTGTGTTATTTGGGAGAAAACTATTTCATATGAATTAAATGTTCCACTTATTAAATTAAACAAAACAAAACAACCAAAAAAACTCGAATTTGACACAATACGTTCTACATTTTTAAAACTATTTTTATACAATCACGTCGTCATATACGTCTTGAATTTGCATTAGACTAAGGGGTAAAAATTATAGTTTCGTTGTGGAACATAAATTTGCTTTTCGAACAACATCCACAAAATTATTTATTTTTATTGGTAATTTAGTGCTTCGCTTTGGAGGAACCACCACAAAACAAAAGAAAATAGGTTCCACACATTTTATTTCAAAATTTCGGGATGAAAGCAATTTGTATTAATACATGTTCATCATGTTAAAATCTAAATTAATCTTTAGAGCTTTTTGTGTTATTTGGGAGAGAACTTTTTCATATGAATTTAATTTTCCACTTATTAAATTAAACAAAACACACCAACCAAAACAAAAAACGCGAATTTCACATAATACGTTCCACATTTTTAAAACTATTTTTATACAGATTCTGATTATTTTCAGAGTAGTTTTCGTGTGGAACATAAATTTGCTGTTTTTGAACATGTTCTACATTATTTTTAAAACCCAATACTGTAGTTGAGTGGTCTTGAATTTGCATTAGACTAAGGGGTAAAAATGATAGTTTTGTTGTGGAACATAAATTTGATTTTTAAACAAGGTCCACAAAATTTTAATTGATAATTTACTGCTCTGCCTTGGAATTGCGTTCGATTAGGAACCACCACAAAACAGAGGTTCCACACATTTTATTTCAAAATTTCGGGATGAAAGCAATTTATACGATGTAAACCTCTATTAATACATGTTCATCATGTTAAAATCTAGTTTAATATTTAGAGATTTTTGTGTTATTTCGTAGACAAATTTTTCATATGAATTAAATTTTCCACTTATTAAATTAAACAAAACAAAACAACCAAAAAATGCGAATTCACACAAAATTACACAATGTTTAAAAAAAATAATGTTATACAGATTCTGATTGTTTGCAGAGTAGTTTTCGTGTGGAACATAAATTTGCTAACCCAATACTGTAGGTTAGTGGTCTTGAATTTGCATTAGACTAAGGGATAAAAATGATAGTTTCGTTGTGGAACATAAATTTGCTTATTGAACCAGGTCCACAAAACTATTTATTTTTAATTGGTAATTTAGTGCTCCGTCTTGGATCTACGTTCGATTAGGAACCACCAAAAAACAGAAGAAAATAGGTTCCACAGACTTTCTTTCAAATTTTCAGGATGAAAGCAATTTATACGGTGTAAACCTGTATTAATACATGTTCATCATGTTAAAATCTAAATTAATCTTTAGAGCTTTTTGTGTTATTTGGGAGAAAACTTTTTCATATGAATTAAATTTTCCACTTATTAAATTAAACAAAACAAAACAACCAAAAAAATCTACGAAATATTTCATTTTCACGAATATCCGGCTCAAGTTTTATTTTGTTTTATAATTTTTGGGTTTGAAATCATTTTAATGAAAATTATAATGTATAACAATACTGAGAGTGAGTATCATTGTGTGTTTGTACGAAGAAGAAAACTTACATGACTTGTAAAAAAGCTTAATAAAAGCTACTTTATGCTAAAAACAGATGTATTCGTTTCCATCCCCTGAGGGTAGCCTTTTGTGTGTATGCTGTTTATTTTTGTTGGTACTTTGTTTTTTTTTTTGTTGTGCTTATGGTTTGTGCCAAACACTTTTTTCACATTTATGGTTAACATTTTCATTTGTTTTTTTTTTTTTTTTAACTTTAGTTGTTTTGTGTGGCGAATATATCGTATAGAGAGATGCGGTTTATTTCTAGATATGAAATTGTGCAAATGATTTGTATTGTATTTGAGAATGTCTGTGCTTGATTTTGTACCGTAAATATTAAAGCCAGCACATTTAATTATGTATACCAAAATTTTCAATTTTTATTTAATTTTTAAATTTTGAAGAATTTCGATACCTAATGAGTATTTTTAGCCACCCCCTGCCAATATTGCTGGTAGCATGCGGTTCAGTTAACATAAATTTTCGTACAAAGGATACTTTCTTGCTGGGCAATGGAAAAATTACTGAGAAAATTTAAAAACCTCGACCTCTATGCAAATTAATTTTAGCAAATTAATTAGTCATTTGGTCTGACAACGCTAAGAACTTCATAGGAACCCGAAACGAGTTGAATAAAATGTATCAACTTTTTAGCAATTCCGGTCATTTCGAAAAAATTAATCAATTCTATATCTTGGAACAAATGCACTGGAAGTTTGTTTATCCCCCCCGAATCTGCGATGAAGTCCTTTAAAAATCATTTCAAAAAGGTCGCTTCCAACATAAACTTCTCTTACGAGGAAATTTTGACCATCATAGTTCAAATAGAGAGTATATTAAATTCCCGGCCACTGTATTCCGTCTCTCGGAAATCCAAATCATCCACATTCCATTACTCCGTCTCATTTTTTGATCGGCGGATCGACCACATCCATGGTTGAGATTCCAACTAATCGTCTTTCGAAATGGAAGAGATTGACGCAAATCGTATTCTAGAGAATATCTGCATAAATTACAGAGTCGCACAAAATGGAAGGGAAATGAGGTTAATTTACTTGGCCCCATTTGCCCCAAATCATATACCGCCAGGTAAAACCATTTCAGATAATCGGTTAACAGTATCTTAGTGAAATATAAGGTTTCTGCAAATTGTCCATATAGCTACTTCATTAAACGATCAGTTTGATGAATAGTGGAAGTTCTATGGCCGATTATGGCCAAGAAAGGAAAATTACGTATTCTGCATTTTTCTGCAAATTTCAATTTCGTCATTATATTGTAACGTATGATATTGTATTGAGTGATCGTAAAGTAAGATTGGGTGAGGTTGTTGACATTTCAAAAGGATGTATAGATAACATCTTGCTTGCACATTTCCATATTCCCATCGCCTAGGCCATAATTGTTTGCGTTTATTACTCCAAATAAATACGTACGTATATGAGATCGCTCGAGCCGAATTAGCTAATCTTACAAAACTTCTTTTAGATGCGGTAGCTTGAAGTTGACTAGAATATCGAAGTTAAATTTATAAATTTATACAACCATTTTCTATGGCTGATTCAGTAAAAGATGAGATTTCTGAAAATCTTCAGTTAGACAGCACTAATCGATCGCCTCCAAAGATTTTCATGATACCATTTGTAAAACTAGGCCACACAGTAGAATAAAACTTTTTTTTTATAAAATTCTTTAGAAAATATCCAACCATTGTTTGTTTCGAAAACTGTACAGCAAATGAGGGTGGAATAACCCCATTTTTGCTCTAAAAACCAACAATTCAATTCCCTTATGGTTTTTCTTACCTAGGTAAGTATAAACATTAAAAACTATTCAACTATTGAAATCTAATGAAAATACAATTAAAAATTAATAGAATTAAAAAGAAAAATCGAACAGCATCCCAGTTGTACGAAAGAGCAAAAGAGAATGAGATACATCTTCCGTTCTTGAATGGCAACGAAAAGAAAGAAAATTATTTTATGTTTTTCATTCGTAACGGAATGAAGAAAAATTGAAAATAAAAATCAATTGTTCATCTCAAGTGTTAAGAAAATTATTAAGGTGATTGAAAATAGATTTTACCATCCTACTAACGCATACCTCCTTGTACATTATCTAACAAAAATATTTCGACTTCTTTATTATTATTCGTATTGCCGTTACACGTACATAAAAGGTTAATTTAAAATAATATTTCAATTGTGTGAATATCTCGTCAACTTGGAGGAGGTTTGGCGTGAAGGTGTTCTTCAATATTTGACGCAAAAAATATTTGATATATTTGATACCAACTGATATAAATAAAAAAAAACTAACATCCCTAATAAATTTCGTTTAAGGTGTTAATGCCAAAAAAAAAAAAATTTGAGGGCTGATAGTCGGAATGTGATTTCATATTTGTCTGATACTTATGTTTACGATTTAAGTGTATGTAAATTTTGACGAGGGTATTTATTAGATTCCCAATATTATATTTAAATTCAAGCATCGGTGAAACCACAATGTATATACATACGTGCTGGGGGTGGTTAAGACAAATTTCTCGTGTTTATTTTTGATAAGAACACACACGTTGGGTTCGTAAATTTGTTAGACTATAAAAATTCCAAAAGTTAACCAAAATCCTTGAAAGTGAATCGGGCACTCGTCTTAAAATTTGATTAATTCTTAATTTGCAAAAAAATTTAAGTGGACATCCGTTTTATTTGCATAACACATTTCTAAATGGGTATTTTAAGAACGGAAAAATCCTTGACTTTTTAATAATTATATTGCTCAAGACATTCATTATTCGCGCGCATAAATCAAATCTATAAATGATAACTCGTTTTTGTGTCACTTGGCATAATAACCTATGATCTTTAAATGTGAAATGCTTTTTATTGGTGCTTCTTGTATATGCGTATGTGTGTGTGTGTGAAAATGGTAACGAGTATCACACAATAATTCACAAAATGTAATGAGGTTGGCAAAAAAGGTTAATTAGGTTGAAAAACATTAAATAAAAAATTATTGTTCTCAACAATTAGACAATTAAAGTTGGTTTTTGTTGTTGTTGTTGTTGTTGGTTGCCTCTATATTTTCAATTAGCAGAAGCGTACATAATTAAATTCGTGATATACGTTGTGCGCGCTTTTAATATTTATTGTCTTTGCTGTTATGTATGAGTATGTATGTGCGATACGAAATACGATGAATGTTGGACACAAGTATACAACGGTTTATTTATTTTGAAAGGCTAAAAATGAGACGTTACATTCTGCAACTTTGCTTTTTAAATTACAGATTCTTAAGTCATTCAAAAACTTGATATAGAGATTTTCTTACAAGTCCCCAAGGATAAAAGTAATTTATGTATGCTCAAATGGCAATACAAATTTCTTCAAGTTAGAGTCCTCTACAATATTTAAAATTGGTAAGGAAGTGCTTATCTTAGCATACCTTAGCATAGTTAATTAGTGACCAATAATCAGCTCGAGCCTAAAAATCAGCTAAATACATTTAAAACAAAGAAAACTTTCAAAAGCTTTTATTTAAAAAAAAAATAAATAAAACATCTTGTTTTAATGCTAAAATAGCATCGCTCTAGGGATTAAAAATTTAAGTGCTCGCTTTAAATTTAAAAAATATAAACCTGTCTAAAATTTCAATTCCAAAATAAACAAAAAAAAAATTGATTTTTTGAGAAGCCTAGTAAGGTAAGCTTTTAGTAACATGATAATGGAATTTCCCGCTCAAATACAAGTTTGAACAAGAACAAAAGCACATCGAAAGCGTTAAAGCTTAAGAAACCATCAACACCTTCGAATATTCAATTTTTTTCAAAAGCTCAATATTTTTAAAAAAGCTTAAAATATTTCGAGAAGCTTCTTTGTAAAAACTGTTTACTTTTAAAGCCTTAACCAATTTACTTCATTCTTGTTCGAACACTTCAATTTATTATTTGTCCTTTAACATAAAATGATGAAAATTAAATAAAATATTTTTAAAAGCTTCCTGTAAGCTTCCGAAATTATTAAAATATTGAAGACAAGACTTTTCTAAAGCTTTCTTATTAAATCTAAATATTTGTTCATTTCTTGTTTTAGAAGATACAGTGAAAGCGTTTATCCGTAGATGTGTAAAAGCTTTCGAATTTCACATTTTCTTAGGCATTTAATCTTAAAATCAAAAGCTTCACAACAAAATACAATCTGATTTATGATTTTAATGTTAAAAATATGGGGAAATGAAAGAAAATTCTTGTTGAATTAAGTAAAAGTATATTAAAAGCTCTCGATGTTTAAGAAATATAAAAGAATTTGTGAAATACGACTTAGTCAAGTTTTGTTTCGAAAAATTTCAAGAAAGCAAGAAAACATTTTTTTTTTGGATTTTTAAATTTTTCAAACATATTTAGTTTAAGCTTTAAGCAAACAAATTACAAATTTATACAGCTTTACGAAGTTTAAAAAAAAATTTAAGAGTCTAATGTCAAGAGGTTTGGAGCTTGTGATACTACTAGAAATAAACTTCTTCCAATTTTGAGAAATTTTATGCTTTTTGGTTATTAACCTTAGTGATTTTAAAAATAGAGCTTCTTCAAGTATGAAAGCACCAAACTTAAACCGTGCTCGAGTTTGAAAGTTGCTACTAATTAAATTTAGATGTTTAGACCGTTTTGAGTTGCGACATTCAATCGAAAACTTTTAAAAATGAGCTTTAATAAAAGAGAAACTTTTAAATTTTAAATTTATTATCACGACTTAATTGCTTCAGTTTAAAATTTTCAAGAAATCAAAACCAAAAAAATCAGGACAATTTGGAAAAGTTGTTAATTTTATAATTTTATTATGTCAAAAGCTCCAGTTGTATAAGTTTGATAAAAACGCTTTTGTTTCAAGCTTACTAAATGCTATATGCTAGTTTCCAAATCAGAACTAAATTTGTTAAATTTTAGTTTTTTGCTGAATCATATTCAACTGAAAGTTTAAAAAGATTGTGAATTTTGTACCTTTTTTTGAGCTTTTGTAATTTGAAAACAATGCTTCGCTTGATTATATGGAATAAACATTTGACAAATTTTATAATATCACAAGAAGGTCATGTACATATGTTCAAACGAACTTAGAGCTTTTGATATTACATCAAATTAATAAATTCCGACCCCTTAGAGATACGTTAAAGCTACAGTTTAACGTTTTAAAATATTTAAACTGAAGATAAATGTTTAGGATTTTCCATACAATAATTGATAATTTTTGTTAATTTGATAAATAAATTAATAAATCTTTTCTAAAAGCACAATTTTTAATTTAAAATTTATTACCAAATTTCGGTGCTTCAGTTTCAAAAAAATTATAATTTTGCAACTAGAAAAATTTTCATTGTTTGGGTTTAAAACGAGCTTTTGTGATCGTAATAAAAGTTTAAAGGAGAAGAAGTTATTTTGTTAACTCAATGTGCAAGGCGTGCAAGCTTAACTTAAAGGTAAATTATTCAAAAAAAAAAAAAAAGTTCAGAAATATTTTGCTTAGTACAAAATTAAGCTTTCGTATCGTAACTTAAATTATATCTCGTTAAGCGAAACTAAATTTGTTTCAATTTTGGTCAAATGTATGTAGTAGAAATTTGAGAAAGTAACGGGTTACGGTTTTATTAAAACTCGATGAAACAATGGTTTATCACATAAATTGCAAGTTTAAGCAGGAATAGCACATCTTCTTCCCTTAAGCTCAAAAAATACTATCAAAAATAATAATACAAAACCTTCGAATATTAAAGCTTTTAAAAGCTCATTATTTAAAAAAAAGCTCAAAACACTCTGGAATTTATTAGTCTATTCCAGACTGATGAATTTTCGAAAAGCTTCGTTATAAAGCAGCTTCTAACTAGATATAAACTATTTGCTTTTAAAGCCGTAACTAATTTAAATTCATTCTTTTCAAAAATTCGAAATTTCACTTTGTTTAAACAATTCAATTTATTATTTGTGCTTTTACATAAAATTATGAAAAAGAATGAAATATTTTGTACAATCTGTAAGCTTCTGAAATTATTATTATTTTGAAGATTAGTGTTTTTCACTTTTAGTAATAATGGCATTCACAAAATTTTTCGATTGGTTAACCCGCAAAAAAAAATAAAGAACCCAATTATTTATAATATATCTACCCAAAACTACTACTACTTATACACACAAACGAGGGTTTCCCTTGAGTTTTTTGGTTTAGTGAATATAATTCACTAGATCAGTACGTTCCTACTTGATACTCTCTTTATTAAGTAAAAATTGTATTTTTGTAGTTTGAGTGATGAGCAGACCAACATACAACAACAACATAATGAACTCAAGGAAGGTTCTCATTTTTGTAAGGGTTATTACACTTTGTGTAACTCTTGGGGTAAAGAGAGGGGGGGATTGATATTTCTACTTTTTTGGGCAGATACATTATAAATAATTGGCGTCTTTATTTTTTTGCGGATTAACTAATCGAAAAATTTTGTGAATGCCATTATTACTGTAATATATTTTTGTCTATAAAAAGCCGAAAAAAAAAATCATTTGATATTTATAAACAGACAAACTTCTCTTAAACTTCTTAAATTTATTTTTAGCTTTAGAAGAAACAACGATAGCTTTTATCTAGAGTTGTGAAAAAAATAAGCTTTCGAATTTCACATTTCCTTCAATAATCAGAACACAAGAAAACATTTTTTTTTATTTTTTATTTTTTCAAACATATTTAGTTTAAGCTTTAAGCAAACAAATTACAAGTTTATACAGCTTTACAAAGTTTAAAAAAAAAATTTAAGAGTCTTATGTCATGAGGTTTGGAGCTTGTGATACTACTAGAAATAAACTTCTTCCAATTTTGAGAAATTTTATGCTTTTTGGTTATTAACCTTAGTGATTTTAAAAATAAAGTTCCTTCAAGTATGAAAGCACCAAACTTGAACCGTGCTCAAATTTAAAAGTTGATAATGATTAAATTTAGATGTTTAGACTGTTTTGAGTTGCGACATTCAATCGAAAATTTTTAAAAATGAGCTTTAATGAAAGAGAAACTTTTAAATTTTAAATTTATTATCACCGCTTAATTGCTTCAGTTTAAAATTTTCAAGAAATCAAAATTACAAAAAAAAAACGGAACAATTTGGAAAAGTTGTTAATTTTATAATTTTATTATGTCAAAAGCTCCAGTTGTATAAGTTTGATAAAAGCGCTTTTGTTTTAAGCTTACTAAATGCTATATGCTATTTTCCAGATCAGAATTTAATTTGTTAAATTTAATTTTTTGCTGAATTAGATTCAGCTGAAAGTTTAAAAAGGTCGAATTTTGTACCTTTTTTTGAGCTTTTGTAATTTGAAAACAATGCTTCGTTTGATGCGTTTTATTATACGGAATAAACATTTGACAGATTTTGTAATATCACAAGAAGGTTATGTATGTTCAAATGAACTTGGAGCTTTTGATAGTAAACAAAATTAATAAATTCCAACCCTTAAAGCTACGTTATAGGTTCAGTTTAACGTTATAAAATATTTAAACTGAAAATGAATGTTTTGGATTTTTCATACAATAATTGATAATTTTTGTTAATTTGATAACTAAATTAATAAAGCTTTTATAAAACCACAATTTTCAATTTAAAATTTATTACTAAAGTTCCGGACTTCAGTTACAAAAAATTATCAAAACTTTATTATAATTTTAAAACTAGAAAAGTTCTCGTTATTTGGGTTTAAAAAGGGCTTTTGCGATCGTAATAAAAGTTTAAAGGAGAAAAGGTTATTTTGTTAACTCAATGTGCAAGACGTGTAAGCTTATATCTCGTTAAGCGAAACTAAATTTGTTTCAATTTTGGTCAAATGTAAGTAGTAGAACATTTGAGCAAGTAACGAGTTACGGTTTTATTAAAACTCGATGAAGCAATGGTTTATCGAATAAAGTGCAAGTTTAAGCAAGAATAGCACATCAAATACACTAAAGCTAAAAAAACTCTCAAAAATGACAATACAAAACCTTCGAATATTAAAGTTTTTTAAAAGCTCATTATTTAAAAAAAACTCAAAATACTCTGGAATTTATTAGTCTATTCCGATTGGTTAATCAGAAAAAATAAAGAGGCCAAAACTACTCCTACTACTAACTACCAGCTTTTCTTAAACTTCTTAAATAAATTGTGTGAGCATTACACACATAAACGACGGTTTTCCTTGAGTTTTTTGATTTAGTGAATATAATTCACTAGATCAGTACATTTGTACTTGATACTCTCTGTATTAAGTAGGAATTGTATTTTTGTAGTTTGGTTGTAGCTCCTGATGAGTAGACCAACTTACACTTTGTTCTTACACTTTGTTTAGCTCTTGGGGTAAAGGAAGGGAGAATGATATTTCTACTTTTTTGGGTAGATATATTATCAGTAATTGGCCTCTTTATTTTTTTGCTTGGCTTTCAGTCCTTTGCAAAGGTAGGTAAAATTTTAAATGATGGCTAAAGTAAATTTATTTTATTGTTAAGCTTTTGGCTCAATAACCTCAATACAATTTCTTGTCTATTCTAAATTTTTATTGGAATAGACAAGAATTTTTTTTTTGACGGTTTAATTTGTAGAGCTTTACAAAATTATAAAAGATACTAGAAATAAACTTTTAGCAATTTTTTATTCAATACAACTTTTTTTAGTTGTATTAATGTTTAAAGTTCCGAAATCGTACCGTGCTCGAACTTAAAAATTGTTAATGATTAAATTTCGATGAGGTTTTTGATCTGCGAAATTCAACAGAAAACTTTTAAAAATGAACTTCAATAAAAGTGAAATTTTGTGAATGTTAAAATTTATTATCAAAGCTTAGTTGCTTCAGTTTAAAATTTTTGAGGAAACAAAACTAAAAACACAGAACAATTTGGAAACAATTGGTTAATATTATACTTTTATGACGTCAAAAGCTCGAGTTGTATATATAATAAACATTTAAACTTTAGAATTATTAAGATTTTTTTTTTAGAACTCTTCTGTTCAATTAAACAATAAATATTCAAGCTTACTAAATGCTGATGAGTTAAAATACCAAAGCTCTGCAACGGTTTCCTAAAGTCTGATTTGTATCAGATATTTTGTAATTCTCCTTTTCAAAAATCACAACTAAATTTGTTAATTTTGGTGAATTCAGTTCAGTTGAAAGTTTAAAAATTATTGAGCTTTCGTAAATTTTAAAATAAAATTTTTTTGACATAAGTTTAAGGTTAGGTAACAGCTTAAATTTTGCAAAACAAATTCTATATTTGATATATATTTAGTAATCGAGCTTTTCATAATTTGAAACCAAATGCTTTGCTTCGTTTGATACAAATATGGAATAAATATTTCGTAGATTTTGTAATAGCACAAGGTCATGTGAATTCAAATGAATTCAGAGCTTTTGCTAATATACCAAATTAATGAACTCCGAATTCTTAAATCTACTCACTGTGGCTTTAATATTTTAAATTTTTAATCCTTAATGGCCAAGAGCTTTTTTTGTAATACTCACCCATAAGACAACAGAAAATTAAATGAAAGACTGGATTAGAGGAAGTTCTGGAACATGGCCAAATAGAGTGTAACTTAACTATTCCTTAACCGAACATGATGAAATTCGACATATGCGTGGGAAATGCGACTTTAAAACTATATTTAGATGAAGTTTTGTAATTTGGCCAATTAGTTTGGAAATTGGCTCTTTCTTGACATATTTACTAAACATATGCCGGCAAATTTAATCACAATCAAAGGAAAATAAGAAAAAGTGGGTGATAGTACGCGCAGCTTGAGTGAAACTTCTAGAAGTACCTGCCAAGTTTCATTCTATAATTGGCCATATTTCAAAAATTCACTCGAAAAATGATTTCAGGATCCCTTTTCCAAGACACATGTCAAATTGTTTGTCCCCTTATTGGGGCCTTTCATTTTCTGTGTCATAAGCGTTATTCCTCGTAGCGTGGCCTTTCGACTGTTAAGCGTCAAATTTAAAAATATTTAATTTTTTCCTCATAAGTACCCTTTGGCTCAAATTGAAATCTTAGGCTAAATTATCGAATGTTGGATCATGCCGAAAAATTTTAAGGCTAAATGTTTAGGATTCTTAAAACAATTGCTGATAATTTTTGTTAATTTGATAAATAATTTAATACAGCCTTAATAAAAGCACAATATAAAAAAATTTAAATTATTAGCAAAACTCGGTGCTTCGGTTTACAAAATGTTGCAGAAACAATATAATAATTTTACAGCTAGAGAAGCTCAGGTTATTTCAGTTTAAAAAACGGGCTTTTCGATGGCGAAAAAAAGGGCGATCGGAATAAAAGTTTATAATTTAAAATTTTAGTTCGTTAACTCAATGCGCAAGGCGTGGCAACCATTTTACGAAGTAAGTTGAAAAATAAATTACACAAGTAAGTTGAAAAATAAATTTAATAGAGATTAATATTTTGAGCTTTTACAATTTGAAACCAAGCGCTTTTCTTTATTTGGTTCAAGTGTAAATTGGTGTGTTACTGTTACAGTGAAATTTTTGTGTTTTATTTAAAGGGCAGCTTTAGAGATTTGCATTCAAATTTAAATTTTCAGTTTTAAAAAATTATATTTTGTATAAAGCTTGATAAATATATTTTTTTGACAAAGGCTTTTGAAAAGCATAATTAATTTAATTTTGAAAGCCTGACTTTTGTAGCAAACTATGCAAATTAAGAAGTATTTTAAAAATATTTTGTTTCGTAAATTTTTTTTGAAAGCTCAGCTTTTGTATAATTATTTGTACTTTTGAACTTTAAAGAACTTTTATCTTGTTAGAGTGAAATTAAATTTGTTTCAATTTTTAAGTAAAGTATTTCTAAAGTATTTTCTATGGCATTCACATATTATTATTATTATTATTAAATTTATCTTTATTTCAGTTTATTTATATACATATATTAAAGAAAAACAATTATTGCAAATTAGAAATAAAGTAAAGCTCCATTAGATTTATATTAAAATCTGTGGTGGAGCAACAATTATACAATTCAACAAAATTAAACTAATACAACTTTTAATACAACATACAATAACAAGCTCAAATTTAGTATCATTTGACATACAATAATTCAATTGCACCACTAAAAGTATTGCTCAATGTTATCTAAACCGAGCAGCCAGGATCGAATTTCACGTTTTAATTTGTATTTCCGCACATTGCTTAGACTTTTAATATCATTAGGTAACATGTGGAAAAAGAATGTAGCCATATAAAGATAGAATCTTCTAAATTTTTCGCTATTGCAACGAACGCCGGCAAAGTTATTTGGCTTTCTCGTATTATATATGCTTACAGTTCGATTGTGAAAACTGTTACTTCGATTAAAAAACATTTTGAGGACTTTATAAATATAGAGATATCTAAATGGTAATAAATTTAGTTCACGAAACAACGGAACTGTTGGTGTTGTCTGAGGGCGCTTGTAAATTAATTTAATGATTCTTTTTTGTGCGATATACAGATCCTCAATATTAGTAAAATAAGTACCACCCCAACTGGATATGCCATACATTACTATTGATTCTACTAGAGCATGGTATAATTTCCTTAATGTAACCCTTGGGGAAATTTTGCTAAGATTATAGAATTTATGAATGGCCCAGATTACGCTTTTCCTAGTATTATTGATGTGTGACTTCCAGTTAAGTAGTGAATCTATTGTTAAACCCAGATATTTAAATTCATGTACCAGCTCAAGCACAAAACACTGAGGCGAGCATAGATTTCTATCGCATGAATACGTGTGGTACGTTTGAGGGTACAACATATCCTATTACTAGTTCTGGAATTCTCTGATATTGAGAAAGTAGCGCTATGAGCTTTGTGTAAATAAAATTGAAGATTGCTGTTCAATTAATAAATTCTAAAAAAATTTTAAATCACAAGGCGTATTTTCTCACGATATCAATTGGTATCCTTATTGTATCTGAGGGGCCTAAATCAGTTTTTGAGGGTAATTGTGAGCAAATTACAGTTGCGATTAACATTGTAGTATTTTAGCTCTTCTTGAAAATTAGAGAATTTTAACAAGAATGAAAATAAGCTTTTCTTAACCCACACTACTTGATAAAATTCTGGAATATGGCCAACTGGAATGGAACTGGGATATTTCTTAGTCAGTCCGTGTAGATGAAATTCGATAGTTTTAAATCTAGACAAAATAAGAGTTAAGTGGAATCATTGTCTTTGTAGCATACATACAGGTGGATTTAATAAAAAATTTTTTTGGTATGGTAATTGACGGTTAGTATTATGAGAGTAACAAAAATAATTTTGAAGAGATCATTTTTTACGAAAAAAAGCGCTGGAAATATTGTTTCGCTTTGAAGAATTATATTTATCGTAGATTTAGGTCCCCGATCGTAAAATAAACTTAAGTATTAACCACCCCAATTCCAGAAACTATTAATTTTGCGTAATTTACCTTTAAATATTTTTCAGGCTTGTACATACAATTAAAAATTATAATTATTTATAAATTATTTTTATTTTTCGACAGAAACATAATTATAGAGCAATTAATTAAAATAATCATACTCCAACAACAACACCGCCAACCAGTTTAAATGTTTGTACAGGAAAATAGTTATCACAACTACAGAAAATTCAATTAATTATTTCAAAATATTATGTACCTAAATACGTATGTAGGTGTGTATAACTTACTATGTCTGTACTAAGCAAACGACTTAATTGAAATTAAATATGTAGTGTGCTTTTTATAGTTTTTCAAATTAAATGTTTACGTACATATACGAATCTGCCTTCATATTAAATTACCGTGCAGACATAATTCAAACTGTGGAAGTAAAATGTAGAAAACTAAATTCTGCTGCTAGCATCAAAAAATCGATGTTTGAACATAATAAAATATTTTTCTTGCCAAATCCCCCAATGGTATCGCCCCTCCCCCCTCCACCCTACGGCTTCCATATCATAAAACTATCTACTATTGGTAAGGTTGAGTAATAGGTAAATTTAATTTAAAAAGGATATTTTCTGTACACATGTACAATGAAATCCAAACAAGAATACTGAATACTGTTGAAGGTACATAATAAATATTTAATACAATATTGAAGAAATAAAATTCATGATGATGATGATGATGACTAAGAATCATAACGATGATAAGACTAATATCAATATAACAAGTTGATTGAAAAAAAAAAATGATGATGATGATACTAATAAAAGAAGAAATCATTCAAGAGGTAGATAGGATAAGTATAATTTATCCATAAGCATTAAGTTTTATCGATTTCGATATAGCGAAAAAATTCGCGAAATTCCATTGGGGGGACACACGATATACGAATATTTAATAACTGCTTATCTTACATGATTTAATTGGATTTTTGTCCCCCTAAGTCAAGATTATATGATAAGGTATTTTGTATTCTATACTTCATGATTTTGGTTAGTAAGTTCACCAACGGTTAGTTGGGACGATACCAAGTAATACTGAGCCGATCGAAAGCTGATTAAAGCTTGTACAGTTAGGTTCACATTATACTGTGGACAAACCAATAGAAACATTAATTATTCGATGAACTGTTGATCGGAGGGCTGCTAATCAATTATTGATACAATATTGACCCACTGGGAAACCTACATCTTGAAGGCCACAAAAACGGACTAAAATTCACTTCTTCCTTATTTGGAAGCAAAAACAATTTTTAAACGTTACTCAAATGTGTTCACTCAAAAAGGCATTTGGCCGAAAATCAGATTTTGCAAGCTGTACCCAAATTTCACGCTAATATCGTTTCAACTCACATAAAATCTTTCGGAACCTTAGCATCGAGAACAATTGTACTACTTTCAAAAAGTCTTTTGGCCGAATTTTTTTCGAACTTTTCTCAAATTCATTTAAAATCAGCAGAAACTTTATGTAGGCAACAAATTATACGAGCGAATAGATAAACATTAATAAATTGCTAAAATTTAAATTAATTTAAACCTTTGAAAAATTATTCCAAAACAATGTTCAAATCAATAATTTAACATCTAAATGTGACCTCAACTGAAAATTCATTAGGACCCATCGGTGACAGTTCACCAATTGTTCTACCAGCATAATGGTTTTTAATCACATTAATTGAGTCGGTCGATATCATACGAAACAAAAAAATAAACTTTCCACAACAAAACCAAATCGATACTCCCCCCTCCTCCCCTTTTCAAATAAATACATATCTAAAAATATACCAAACACACAACAATTGAAGCCAAAACATAATACTGAAATGGAAATTGAAATATTTGTAAAGTGAAAATTGTGAATATTAAATAGGAAAACAAAATTTTGTTTTTGTTTTGGTCGATTTCTCCCCTTTACTTTTAGGGATGGGATGATTATATCTCTTCCCCACCAGAAAAATATGTTTACTACTTCTTTATCTACAGTACCGAAAGTCTGTCGACGTACATTTGTTAATGCCTGAGAAATTTTTTTTCTTTGGTGCTCCTCGCATAACGATACTGAGGTATTCATTGAAGTTAGTTAAATTTTTCATTCCAACCCGAGTCTATATTTCCACAGACTTACCACTTTTGTTTTATTGTACAAAAAAAAAAACAAATATTTTCATTATACCTTTTTGACTTGACCCAAGTAAAATTTACTTCGCATAAATCGAATATAATATACCCACCTCGTCCTGTCAATGATAGTACACGAGATTATTTTTGCAATATACACGAGGAAAAATGTTTTCATGTTTTTCGACTTATTTTTGCTCCCTTCCAGCTTCAGCCTGATGTATACACAGACAGAGTTTTTGGTGTGAAAATATTGTTGATGGATTATCAAGATGTGCGGATTGGATAGGATTAAATGGAGGGTCAAGGACATTTAAGTTAATATTGAAGTTGATTGGGTTATTTGAAAATTGGTTTTTGGATGATGATTTTATTAACTTGGAAATTATATTCGATCAGAGCAGAATGTTATGGCTGTGAGGGCTATGGAGGTTAATGATTCCAATAATTTTTCGTATATTTTTATTCGAAGGCTATAACTAGCGATTTTTGTTAATATTTAGGCTGGGAATTATTAAAGGCTCAAGGACGTCTTAATAAGTGTGAGCTTTTTCATTTACTGTGTACATAGTTTAGAGTTCTTTTTAGACTGAAGCTTTTTTAACTAGCCTAATGGATATACTTTTAAATTATTACTGCAAAAAAATCTTATTGGTTAATTGAGCTTTCAAAATTTAATGATTTTTGGGTTAAGCTAATTTGTTATACCAAAACTAGCTAAAACGGTTTGCTAATTTGCTCAAAACTCTGATTTATTAAATCTAATAATGATAGAAGCTTTTTCAACTTAATTTTTCATTGCGAACTTTTAAAATTTATTTGATAATTTAAGAAAGCTTTCAGTTAACTTTGAGTCTTATGTATAAAAATCAAGAAAAAACATTACATAAAATTCAAAATTTGAAAGCTTTGACATTTATTAAAAGCTCTAATTCAATAGTCGTAAAACTAAATTAGAACAATTGTATTTGTAAGCATTTTAGTTTGTGAAAACTCGATAGTTGTCGGAAACCGGAGCTTGCCTTATGGTTCACTAAACTTTTCGATTTTTAAATTTAATTTAACGATTTAATTTTCTGAGCTTTTATAATTTTGAGCTTTTATAACCAATACAATTTTACCTCAAAAGCTTTTCTGGAAAGTTTTTTAGCTCGGATTAGAGCATAATAGATTTTACAAAGCTAAATTATTTCGAAAAGCTTTCACAAGTTTCAACAAATTTTGTGCCAGACCTAAATCCTGTTTAAATCCCTAAAAGTTTTCGACATTAAGTTAAATATAATTTTTTGTTAATCTAATTTATGTTGAGGAAATTAGAAAGTTGGAATTGAAGGCAAACAACAATGAGCTTTTTCGCTTGTAAGCAGGAGATTTTAAAGATTTATTTGGAAAAATTTTGTCTCTCTCTTGAATTCAATTACATCTACAATCTTTGAAAAGCTGAATTTAAGCTTTTACAGTAAGAACACATTTTTAGAGTGTCCTTAAAGATAAGCTTTCAGGACAGCTAAATTCCACCAACCTCTCTTATGTAATATTACGTAAAATTTTAAGTTTTCAGCAAAGATATTCATAAAATAAGTAATTTAAATTTTTAAAATCCAGCAAATCTTTTTGGTATAACTGAGCTTTAAATTGACTGTAATTTTGATTTTGTGGCAGAAAAAATGAAAACAATTTGGTAGTTTGCAGAAAGGTCTGACTTACAAAATTTATTTAGTTTTAAATTCAAGAGTAACAATTTTCATTGCTCCATTATCCCTGGAATATTTTAAACTTTCAGTAACATTGAGCTTAACAGTTTTACGAGAGCTTTCCACAGATCTAAATAACCAATTATATTATTACAGGGTTAACTATACGTGATGTATAAAAACCTGTTTTGTTTTGTAAAGTGTTCAGTTTTTAGAATTGTATATTTGTGAGCTTTTAAAGTTGATCTGACAATTTAGAAACTTTGCGCCATATTTACCAAAGAAATTAAATAAAAACTCGTAAAATTAAAGTCATATTCTAAAAGCTTTGAGATTTATTAAAAGCTGTAAACAGTTTGCTAAACTTCTCTTAAGTAATTCCATTGATCAAATCAAAATAAAATTTTAGGTTAAACCTGAAGGCCACTTCACAGATTGGAGAGTTTTTATTTATTGTTATCTTTTTCGGAAGCTTTTAGAATTTTAAACTTGAAAAGCTTCGGATTTAGTTAAAGGTGAACGATTCGTCACTTTAGTTTCAGTTGAGAGGTCTTAAATTTTCATTGATTTATGAAATATTTATTGAAAGCAAAAAATAATGAGCTTTTTATGACAACACTTTTCTTTAAATTAACTTCATCCATTTATAATACAATGGATGCTTAAACGTAGGTAACACAAGTTTACGTGTGAGCTTTTAATTTTTAATATGTAAACCTTTCGAGAATTTGATTTAAGCTTAGTTTACGGTGTACATATTTTGGAGTTCTTTTTATACTGAAGCTTTCTAACTAGCTTAGTAGATTCCAATCTCTAGAGTTATCACACATCTTTAAGTTAAATTTTTTATAAATTTTAAACTATTGCTGCAAAAAAAGCTTATTGCTTAATTGAGCTTTTAAATTAAATTAATTTTTGGATTAAGATAATTTGTTAACCAAAGCTTCAAAGCTTTGACTTATAATGAAAGCAACTTCTTCAAGTTAATTTTAATTGTGAGCTTCCAAAATTCATTTGATGGTTTAAGAAAACTTTCAGTTAATTTTATGTCTTATTTAGCAAACTCAAGAAATAAAAACATATGAAATTAGCTTTGATATTTATTAAAAGCTCTTACAACTAAAATAAATAAATAGACTGCAGTAGAACCAATATTAAAAGCTCTAACTTATAGCCTTAAAATTAAATTAAAATAATTTACTTGTAAATATTTTAATTTATGAAAACTGGATAGTCTGAAGCAGGAGCTTTTAATTTATTAACAAGCCTGAGGGTTTGCTAGTTTTAGAGTGGATTTCCACAAGTCGAATTAAACTTCAAAACTGATACGCTTTATATTCTGAAGTTTTCTGAGCTTTTACAATGTTTAACAATCCATTCAAGAATTTTTGATCAAATTTAACCAATAAAGATTTAGCTCAAAATCGTTTCTAGGAATTTTTTAAACTTGAATTAGAGCGTAGTAGATAATAAAAGAAATTATTTTGATTAATTTTGGTTTTGGCTATCAGTAACCTCGTTTCTCTTTGAGCTCATATCTTACAATATGGAAAAGCTCAATTTAAGCTTTGACTCGCGAGTACATATTTTTTAGAGTGTTTTACAACTAAACTAGCCTAATCGTAAAACATATTAATTGAATGAGCTTTGATTTTGTGCCATATTAAATTTATTTGATAACTGAAGAAAGCTTTCAATTAACTTCGAGCGTAGTGTACCAATATCAAGGAAGAAAAATAAAATTAAAAATTTAAATTTAAAGATCTTTTCAAAAGCTATTAAAAGGAATAAATAGACTTCAACAGAAGCAAATTTATTAAAAGCTCAAAATGAATAATCGATAAACTAAATTAGAATCAATGAATGATGTCTGAAACAGGAGTTTTAAGCTTAATGGTTTGCCAAATTTTTCGGTTTTAAATTTAATTTATGGCTATTCGATTTTAACAAAATTAGAGTCCTTTTGAACACACCAAGTTAAACTTCTAAACTGAATTCCATTGTCAAGCTTTTCGACTTTTAACCAGAATTACAGCATAATGAATTTTACAAAGCTTAATTACTTTGAAAAGCTTTTTCATGTTCCAATAAATGTTCTACCAGATTCTAATCCTAGTTTTATTGTAGTTGAGGAGGAATTAGAAAGGTTGAATTGAAGGCAAACAATATGGAGTTTATTTTGGAAAAATTTTGTCTCTCTCTCTCTCTGAGTTCAATCATATACACAATTTTTTAAAAAGCTCAAAAAGAATGACTCTTAAAAAGCTCAGTTTAATCTTTTACAGTAAGAACAAATTTGTTAGAATGTACTTTAAAGACATGCTTTTCGGGAATTGAATTACTGCGTCTTTATAATATTATGTAAAATTTTATAGTTTTAAGCAAAGCTAACCATAAAATGTGTAATTTAAATTGTCAAAACTCTGGAAAGCGTGTTTGGTCTAGTTTGCTGAAAGACCTTTTCGTTTAGCTTGTGTTATCTTTTAGAGTAACAATTTTCATTGCTCTATACTTCATTTGGATACTGCTGGATATTTAACTTAAATGATTTTTACCCATCCTGAAATATTTTGAACTAATAGTTTTGCGAGAGCTTTCTACATTTCTAAATGATCAATTAATTTATAACAAAGTTAACTTTACGGAATATCTAAAAACATTGGAAAGTAGCAAAATTTTAAAAAGCTACATATCAAAAAGCTTTTAAACTTTTATCATTTTGAGTTTTAAAAGCTTGTTTTGGCATTTTAGGAAACTTTCAGGTTACTTTGCACCATGTGTACCAAAATCAAAACTATTAAAATTGATCAAATAGAAATAAAATTATCGTTTAAAGCTCACAGCTTGCTTTGGTTTCTTTTTTGGGAGCTTTGGACATTTAGTTAAAGCAGAACGATTTGCACAGGCTATTTTCTACTTTTAGATCTTTAGCACAGGCTATTTTCTACTTTAAGATCATCCAATTTGTTATTATATAGAGCTTTCGAAAATTTGTTATTTAATTTTCAATTCGATCGATAAACTAAATTAGAATGAATAAAATGATATTCGAGATTTGAAAGCTTATGTTTTCCGAAGTTTTAATTTGCGTTGTATGATTTTTTATATACTGGCTAATTTACGTTAAACTTGTGTTAAACGACTCTTATAATTGATTTAGCTTTCTAACGATAGAAAATAAAACTTTAAAACTTTTAGGCTTTGTTTTCTTAATTCCACAAGTTTTATAATTTTATTTTAAAAGAGCTTTTAAAATTTATTTGACAATTTAGAAAACTTTCAGGTAACTTTGAGACTTGGTATATAGAAACGTAAAATGAAAAATTCGTATTTAAAAATCATTGAGTTTTATTAAAAGCTCTAAATAAATTGTTGAATAATTTACCGGATAGTTGCCTGAATCAGGAGCTTTTTATGAGCTTAATCATTTTATTAATATTTTGCTGGAATTTTAAGAGCTTTATGAGTAAACCTTGTGAACATCTTCAAGTTTCATTTTGTGTGAGCTTTAAAGCTTTGACAAGTGCTTTATACATTTTTATTCTATTATAAAATATGTTTAGGGCTTTAAGATTGGGTACAAAATTAACTAGAAAACTTTAAATGTTCGAGTCCTACCGGTTAGTCCACAGTGTCACATTATTTTAGGTGATTTGATTACCACAAAGTTTAGGTGCCAATGTTTGTCCTGATATCTTAGAGGGTAACATTTAGTTAAATTCAAATACTAAATTTTGATATTTTAACCTAATAGCGACATTAGTGTTTATTTTTGTACCTAAAATAATTAATCTTCTTATTTTGCAACCTGCCCATAATAAAGCACATATTTTATAGAAATTGAAAGGTAAAATACCATCTCAAACATTATTTAAATCACCCGTAATTAACAAACATACACACATAATATTCATTTCACACGTCTCATCTACATCTCAAACACAAAAAAATAATCGATCCTCATAAAAAAGCTTGAAAATCTTTTATTTTCTGTTTCGTCTTTAATTTCATTAAAATTCTTTTAGGCCAAAACAACAAAAAACAAAACCCCTTTTTGTATATATGTTGAGTGTTTTTTTTTTGTGCTGTACGTATGTGTTATTTGTGTGGCAATCATTTCCATTTAATTGTTATTTGTCTTGGATTATACTGTTAAGACTCTTTAAGATGTCAAGAATAATAGATATTGGAAGAAAACCATACATTTGGTTGCTGTTTTTACAAGAAATTGACTTGTAAATTGAGTGTGTGTGAATTTGTGTATGTTTGAATAAGAAGAGTTGATTTTTTTTTTTTTGGTTTTGTTCGTTTAAGGCGGAATTGCTAAGTAAGTAGAATTTATGCACTCATGTAGCTCTATATGAAATCCTTTATTTTGTACAAGCTTTGTTTTGGGGACAACACATAAAATCCCGCATTACCTGTTGAATTGTTCATGACGAAAATTATTGAGAAAACCAAGATGCTGGGGTATTGTTTCGAGAAAAGCTTTTAAACGCAAAATTTGCTTTCTCATTGTAACTACATACTTAACTTTGTGTTGAACCAAAACCAATTTTTATTACAGTATTTTTTTTAGTACTTCTCTAAGACTTGATGTTCTTAAAACGATTGAAAATAAGAAAAGTATAAAACCTTTTTTTGTTCCGTTAAATACAAAAATAAATACAAGAAACATTCCAATCCATTTCACATGATTGAAAAAAAAAAATCGTGGGTACCTTTTCAAGCATATTTCCATCCTTCTCCCTACACCTTCGCAGCAAAGTCACACATACACACAACTCAACGGAAAACGACATTTCATTGTGAAAGGAAAATTAGATATTCAATTTTCTTCTCTTATTTCCTTCATCTTCATATGTACGAATGTACCGAAGAACAGAATATTTTTGAATTAGCAAATCATTGCCATCAACAAAATGGAAAATCATGCAATGATCATCACCATCGACTAGTCGGATATAGGAGAAACTGCTCATCGCCCCTAATCAGAAAAAAAAAAAAAAAAATTGAAAAACGTTTTTCTATTGGTGTTATTGTTATATGATTACCGTTGTTGTTGTTATTATTATCATTTTCTTAACAATTTAGAAAGAACCTACAAATTTAATCTTACAATAGATAGATAAGAGATGAATAAAATAAGGAAAAAATCATATTACACATATTTTAACAAGACAGGTGTATTAGGAGGGTATTCGAAGAATTTTTCAATGTCTATGTTTGTAGGACGATGAAATGCCAAAATGATTTTGTAGATTTTAAAATTTAACTATATATCTATGTATATACATATATGTACATGTTTAGAGCAAATAAATTTATTAAAATTATTGTCTAATTTGATCTGAAAGCTTTGTGTTTTCGGATGAACCTAAATCATCGTATTTCAACCTTCTTTTTTGTCGAAATATTAAGGTATCATGTATATAGACGGAATTTGAATATGCTTGAGATTGAAATGAGTTTGGAAGCGACTATTATCTTTAACAACTTCATGAAATTAGTGGGAGGAATGGTACGGGTAAATAAAGGTTGTGTTTGGTTCAAAGTTTCAAAAATGTCGTACAGCTTTCTTTGATAATATTCTGGCAATTCTTCCTTCAAAATTTCATTTTAGCCAAATCGCTCAACACTCTGAATTTTAAAAATTTCGAAATAATTTCAGAATTTCCAAACTTTAACAAGCTTTTATCGAAATCTTGTGAAAACTACTTTAACATTTAAGTTTCCAATACAAATTTGAAAATTCACAATATTGAAATGAATTTCAATTTGACTGTCAGAATTTCAAATTTCCTAAATAATCTGAACATTTCTAAAATTCTGAAAATTTAGAATGTTTTAAGTCGACTGAAAATCGAATTATTTTTAAATTTTGTGTTGGTATTCTGCCAACTAAAACGCCTTATGAAATGTATTTGGATTAAATCAACAATTTCATGAAGTTTAGAAGTTATTTTCATTCCTCACTACAGAGGAGCGGAATTTTTGGGCATTTTGTTAACTTTACAATTACTGTGTACTTCTTAAGCTTCCCTACTCTTAGAAAGTTTAATTAAATAATTGGAGGGTATCTTGAGGCCAAGTACCCTGATCTTTTACATTTTCATTCTTGCTTCACCAATAATAATAGTTAGTCGGTCGAAAAGTGTGTAACATCACTCGGTATACTTAGTATCAATTAGAAAAATCTTTGGGGTACTTGATCTCGTACTTGGAAAAATTTTATTAAAATTATTTCTGCTCATAAATTGCTTCATTGCTTTTGTCACAATGGGCAATTCTAACGATACCAAAGAGAACAATCAATCAGAAACCCAAAACATGGATACTAGTGATCAACCACCCTTGGAGATTTTAGCCACAAGTAGCAAAGTAAAGCTACAACCATTCTTGTTGGCAGAGATTCAGTTCGATCTCCAAGGCGTGAAGTCAGAAAAGCAAAAATTCTTACACACAGTGTCGTCAATGTAAGCCATCCGACGCGCTGAGACAAATTCGTACATTGGCCGGAGGGAATTTTAATGAATCAATAATAAAATCACTCTGGATCAGAAAAATGTCAGAGATCAACTCATTAGGGACTGATGCTCTGGCTAGAACCGCCGATAAAATGTATCAACACATTGCTATTCACCAACAAAATAATAATATAAATCAGATTAATAGACAATCTCGGTCCACAACACGCATTGATCGTGTCCCACCTAGCAGTCATAACACTGACTCACTGGAGAATCGAATCGCTCGGCTCGAGGCAAAGTTAGATAACCTTTTCCGAGACCGCTCAAGGGGACAACGAGAATCATCTCGTTCACGAGCGCGATCGCACAGCTCAACCAACTACTCTCGCCGTCAGGGTAGATGTTGGTACCACGTCAAGTTTGGTCCAGCTCCAAAGAAGTGCGTGCCACCTTGCAACTTCTCTACGTCGCAACCATCGACGTCTCAGCATATCAACAAGCTTGATGCTGAAGAGAGTAGTTCAAAAAACTACCAGCAAACAGGGTAGAGACCCCAATAAGCTGTCAATCAACGCCAACATGGTCCACGTCGACACACCGACCTCGATCCATTATTCAATCAACAACGGCTTCGGCACTTTGCTCAAAAAGTTTCCCCAACTTACAGCAGAGCCGAATTATAAATTGCCAGTCCGACACAATGTGGTCCATCACATTGTCACAGCAGGACATCTGCCTGTATAAAGACCAAGAAGACTAGATCAAAACGGAATTTCAGCATATGCCATCTACATCTCCCGTATCATGTCCATTACACATGGTTAAGAAAAAAGATTTCGATTGGAGACCATGTGGGGATTATCGACGGTTAAACACGGTAACTATCGGTGATTATCGGTGACCTCACATTCAAAATTTCTCGGTGCACTTACATGGATGCAAAATTTTCTCGAAAATCGATCTTGTCAGAGCATATCATTTGATTCCCGTTTCGTCTGAAGACGTTTTCAAAACGGCAATAATGACCCCCTTTGGCCTCTTCGAATTCACCCGAATGCCATTTGGTCTACGCAATGCCGCTCAAACGTTTTAGCGATTAATGAACGAAGTTGTTCGAAACTTAGACTTTGTTTTCGTCTACATTGACGATATTCTTGTGGCATCGCAAACTGAGGAACAGAACAAACTCCACCTGGAACAACTCTTAGGTTAACTGAGTTTGATGTTCACATCAATTGTTCAAAATGCGTCTTTGGCGCATCCACTCTTGAATTCCTCAGCCACAATTAACGCCATTAGGAAATTTCCAGCTCCAAGCTCAATTAAGCACATTCAGCGGTTCATCGGTATGGTAAACTACTACCACCGATTTATACCAAAGCTCGTTGAGATACTCGAACTAGTTCACAGCCATTTGGTCGTACTTCTACGTAAACCCAAAACATACAAGAATTTCTCTTGGACTGACGAATGTTAACAAGCATTCACGATACTTAAGGCTGAACTTGCGAAATTAACACTGCTGGCACACCCATTGAGCGATTCGAAACTAAGTTTAACTACTGACGCATCTAACACTACCGTTGGGGCAGTACTGCAACAGTACAACAACGAATGTTGGGAGCCATTGGGATTTTTCCCAAAGAAACTTTCGGATGCTGAGAAAAAATATTCTGCATTCGATCGGGAATTACTCGCAATATATCTGGCAGTGAAACACTTCAGATATTTGGTCGAAGGTCGGGACTTCACCATTTTTACCGACCATAAACCTCTGACTAGAGCAATTCAATCTTAAACTGAACGTAATCCGAGGCAAGCTCGCTATTTGGATTATATTAGTCAATTTACCACGGACATTCAGCTTGGTTCACAGGCATGACAACGTTGTTGCAGATACACTCTCTCGCACAACGGACAATGAAACGGCCGCAGTCGAAACACAATTCGACTTAAACAAAATTGCAATTGCACAAAAAGCTGACCTAGAACTTCAGAATTTTTTTTCTGGTTCCGAATGTCGCTCCGGTTCATCAACGCAACTGGCGCTTTTTAAATTGCCTGGCCACGAAATCATCTGCGAAACATCAATTGGGTACTGCTCGATATTTTTGGCCTAGTATGAACAAAGATGTAACCCATTGGATTCAGTCCTGTTTATCCTGCCAGCCAAAGTTCAACGGCATACTAAATCGTCCCATGGACAATTCCAAATACCTTGACGTTCGTCAACAATTACGTTTCATGATTCGGCGTGCCCCTTAATATAACTACTGATCAAGGAACGCAATTTGAGTCCATGGTTTTTAGCGAGTTAACAAAACTCCTTGGCTCACTTCAGATTCGTACAACAGCTTACCATCCTCAAGCCAACGGCATAGTTTAGTGGCCAGAGGAACAATGCAAAACCTTATCCCAAAATCAACTCGGCAAGCCTGTTTGGCTGACGTTTTTGTTCCCAAATCACTTGCCAACTGTGATTTTGTGTTCGTAAGAACGGACAAGGTTCGCACAGGCTTATCTCCTCCTTATGAAGGACCGTTTAAAGTTATTCGACGCCTTTGGAAGCAATTCACCATGTCAATTAATTAATTCACCATGTCAAAAAAAACCAAACCATTTCAATTAACCGGCTCTAACAGGCTTACGGCATACTATGTTCCACTGATGCGAAATCAGTTTCTCGACAACATACATCAGTTCGTTTTCAGCCTAACACTGAACTTCTTTAGGAAGGGAAACTCATTTGCGGGGGAGTCCTGTAGCGGCTCACTCATTCGATTTATATAAATTAATTGTTTACTTATATAAATTGACATTAGCTCACCACGACAATATAGGGTTAGCGCACAAAATATCTTTTGTGTGGCGTACTGTCATCTAGCGAAAATATAATTGAACACTAAATTATATTTTTCTGTTTTTACTCCATCTCGCGTTCAATAGTTTTCTCAATTCGATTTCGGATTGATAATTTCTGTTTTTTACTTCATCTCTCTTTTGGAAAGCAACCGAGTGATTCGTTCGTGTGTCAACACTAAAAAAAACAACAGCAATTGATACTACGAAACAAAAACAACCGTACCAACGTTAAATATTTTCCAAATTTCTAAATTTCTGAGGATTCAAAATACTTCTATAATCAATGTTAAAAATTTTAAAAACATCTCGTCTTGCAAAATTTCAACAATTCAAAATATTAGTAACTCTCATTCTTCTTCTTTCCTCCAATCTCATTCCTATGAATAAACAGTCAGATACTGAATCTAACAAACTTTCATCCTGGTTTAAGTTTAGAAGTAACTAATTAACTAATTGTCCATTTTATTTTATTTTCCTTTCAAAATTCTGTCTAACTAGCAATTTAAAAGTTTTTAAGGAGATTTCACTCAACTGTAGATCTTTAAATTTTATATCGGCAGAGTTCACAGGGTAATTTGATTTTCTACTGGTCATCGAATTTAAATGGTTCATTCACTCAAAAAATTAAAAAACCATTATTAAAAGGACATCCATCAAAGACTGATAGATTTTGGACAATATTTTCCTGTATTCTAGCCAACCGGCGAGGAAAAAGCGAAATCCTCGGAAAACCAAATTACGAAAATTTGACTATGTAGTTGTATTCATCGGAGTGAAGTTTATACTAAAATAACAAAATACACAGTGTCCAAAAAGTACTTCAATTTTCACTCAACAAACGTTTACTGATAGAGTGGAAAATCGAACTTTTTCAATTTATACTCAAAGAAAAGGCAACAAAGCCAATGAAAATTAAAAAACAAACAGAAAATAGAAAATTATTTGGAAAACTTTGAGTGGAATTTATTATTAAATTCGTTTTGAAATTCCACTCAAACTTTTTCTTAATAATTTTCTATTTTCTGTTTTTTTTTTGAATTTTTATTTGCAGTAAACTGCATTTATAAATTTGAGTCGAAATTTCTTGAGTGAGTAAAAATTTATTGAGTGAAAATTGGAATATTTTTAGGACACAGTGTTTATTTTGTTATTTTGGCATACACTTGATTCAGATCTTGTAAGCAATATCCCGAGGCAAGCACTTGTACGAATAAAATAAATATCACGAGATGGATGTCAATTTTCGTAGCGGATTTACTAAGAAATATGAATTATGCCTTAGTTCTATATTTGAATTGAACGATCACAAACTATTTTAACAAACCATCAATCAAATTTATAAACCAGATAATTAATTTGGAATTACGTAAAAATTTGTCATATTCTGGTACAATCTTGCAATGTATAAATATGTCAGAATTTGTGTGACTTTTTTTAACATTTATATAGATCATAATTCATCCAATATGACTTAATTCCGATAAATAAAAACCCAGTAAATCAAAATATCAAAATTCTACAAATTTTATAAATTCCACCTTGCTTTTGTTATCCAGTCTATTCGTTCGAAAAATTGTTTGCTTCAATTGTTCCAATACGTGCATGATAAAACAAAAAAACAAAAATATCGAATCAGAAAATTTGGAGGAAATAACAATTTTCCTAGCTCCCTCGTACATCCATACAACATACATTTAGACAGATGTTTGTACTCGTATCGAAGCCAGGAAACAAACTATAATTGAATTCCGACAACAAATGAAAAATTGAAAAACCAAAATAAAAATGGAAAAATGAAATTTTATTTGTTTGTTTGGTAAAAAATTGTATTTTTTTGAAATAAACATTGGCGATGAAGTGTCAGGGGATCGGTGCGGTGTATCAAGGTATCTCACATGTACATTTATATTACACTTACCGTACATCGACAAAGTCTTTAAATCAATATACAACTAAGCGTCTTTCTCATATCGAATTTGTTATTTTTGTCCAACTTTTTATTGTTGTTGTTGCTGTTATAATATGTAGTTGGGGTGTAGTGGAAAGGAGGGGTGTGACACAATAAAAAATAAATTCATATATCTTTATATTAAAATCTAGATAAATAATAATAAAAGGATGTAGCTCCTTAATATAGATAACGTAGATACATAGCTATTTGCTTGAAGCAAACTTAATTAAAGATTGATGTTAGAATTTTTATTGTTGTCAATTTTTTGTTTAATTTTTTATTTTCGGGACAATCGACAAAAAAAAAACTAAACTAAAATAGAATGACATGACTGTCAAATACAACTTGTCGTTTTAATTATGTTGACAAGGCACAAAAAATATAAAATTGACCGAGGTTAATTATTATCGACAATTTCGATTTATAAGACATGGCGAATCTTAATTAAGAACATTGATTTATTATAATATTTGACGGCGGGTGAGTGTTGCTAGAGGGAATACAATGTTGAGAAAGATGTTGCGATTAAAAATTTCATTCGATTTCCGCATATTTGGGCAAATTTTTAAAGAGTAGTTAATTACCGAAAAAAATCGTTTGACACTTCTTCTCCAAAAGTTACTTCCTTCATCTTAAGAAATTTGACCAATTTAAAAAAAAATCTTAATCGTCTTAACTATCAATTTAATTCAGAATTTTATTTATTTCGAATTCTTTGAAATATAGAATTCTGTTTTGTTCGGTTTACAGTTTCATATACTGAATTTAAAGTTTCGAGATTGAATTATAGAATTTTGATATGATTTAGGTATTTTTGAAATCGAGTTTTTCGCTCAATTTTCGGTTGTGAATTACTAAAATTTGAAATTTTTTAGAAATCAACAGTGGCTTCAGAATTCAGCACTGGTTTGGAAATTCTCCTAAAATTTTTTAAATTTCCATTAAGAATTTGAAACCCCGTTTTTTTAGGATTTTTTGGGTATTTCAATCTGATTTCTTTCTGTTGTTAGCGTATTCTGACGTTTACGGTATTTAGATTCTAGCGACAAAAAGTATTAAACAATAATGAATTTCGTAATTTATCGAATTTTGTACCAAATATTGAAATCTGAAAAAAATTATTTGGAAATTCTGAAAAAGTCAACTCAATTCAGAAATTTTTACCATTTTGAATAAAGAACTCAACACAACTCAGAATATAAAACTCTTTGAAACATCGAATTAAAAATAAACAATTTAGTTTTTGAAACATAATTTGAGAATTCTGAGGAATTTGAAGCAGAATAAACCAGAATTTGTCGATAAATTCGTTTTGAGAATTTCTTACAAAGTAAAATTTTTAATAAGTACCGCTTTTGAATAAAAGGCTAAGAATTCACTCTTTCTGAAAAATTCTGAACTGGAAAAAGTTGAAAAATTTCAACTCTTTTAAAATTTGTATAAATTGCGATTAAATATATTCGAATTTCAAGCATTGAACATTTTCGGTTGCATTTTGTCGTTTTTTTAATTTTTGCAAAAGAAAATATTCGAAAGTATTTCACAGAATTTCGTACAATTTTCAGTCCAGATTAACGGATGTTGAAAATTTTTCGTTGCACAAAAGTCTCAATTTTGATAAAACTTTTGTTTAAATGATTGAATTTTGAAAATTTCGGAGTTTTGAATTGTCAATCATCGAAAATAATTCTGAATATGTATTTCTTTAAGCACTGAGAAGAATTTAATGCTTTTTAATTCCTGATTTTGAAATTGCAATCCACAATTTTTTATATTTCTGAATTTCGTAGTTTTTCGTTTTTTAAGTTTTTTAATTTCTTAAAATTTCTGGAATTTTCAATTCGAATTTGAAAGAGAATTCATTTTTTAGGACTTTTTGGTTATTTCAGTACGGGTTTTAGGTTGTTGAAAATTTTCGTTGACTGAAAAATCTTTATTTGAAATTTAGAAATTTAAAATTTTGAAATATGGCTTTGTAGCCATATTAGATTTTAGATTCTTGAAAATGAGTTGTTTAGCAATATTTAGAATTTGCTGCAAAACAGCGAATTTTTCAAATTTCTAATCTTCAGTAATTTCGGTAATTTTCTAAAATAGTCTATCAAAATTTTGATTAAAACTACAGATTAAAGAATGATCATTATAAATTGGTATAATGGAGGTTAATTGAATGAAATTACAAATTTCCTAGGGATTTATCGAATTTTGTAACCAAATTTCAAAATTTGAACTCAAAATTTGTATTAGAATAAAACGACGGTTTGGACAAAGATTTTGTTTGGATGATTGAATTTTGAAAATTTCGGAGTTTTGAATTGTCAATACGCGAGAATTTTGAAAAATTTCACATTTGAAACAAAATTTGTTAAAAAATTCATATACATAAATTCTTACAAACTGAAATGAGTTTAAACATTTTTACTAGGAACAAATTTTGAAATTCCATTTAAAAAATTCTCAATTACAAAAATTTGGCAAATTTCCAATCTTTTGAACATTTTGATTCAGTATCAATCAATGAACATTTTCGTTCGTTCTCTGAGTTGCATTTTGTCGATTTTTCAATTTTTGAAAAGGAAATATTCGAATGGATTACAGGATAACGTACAATTTTAAGTCCAGATTAACGAATATTAAAATTTTTTCTATGCAGGAAATACTCAATTTTGATACAGCTTTTGTTTGAGTAATTGAGCGTTTTTGTTTCTTTAAGCACTGTTAAGAATTAAAATTTTGTCTCATTCCTAATTTCGAAATTTTACTCCTAATTAGTGATTTTGATGGATTACTATTTATCAAATTACATAAATCTTTCAATGAAATAGTGAATTTTTGAAATTTCTAATCTTCAGCAATTTCGGTAATTTTCTAAAATAGTCTATCAAAATTTTAATTAAAACTACAGATTAAAGAATGATTAATATAAATTGGTATAATGTACGTTAATTGAATGAAATTACAAATTTCCTATGCATATAAGGAATTTATCGAATTTTGTAACCAAATTTCAAAATTTGAACTCAAAATTTTTATTAGAATAAAACGACGGTTTGGACAAAGATTTTGTTTGGATGATTGAATTTTGAAAATTTCGTAGTTTCGAATTGTCAATACGCGAAAATAATTCTGAATACTTGTTTAAGCATTGTTAACAGTTAAAAGTTTGTCTCAACACTGAAAAATTACATAAATCTATTTTGAATGAAATAACGCATTTTTTAAATTTCTAATCTTCAGCTATTTCGGTAGTTTTGTAGTTTATCGAAAATTCAATTAAAACTATAATTTGTATAGTGAACGTTAGTTTCACGAAATCACGAATTACCCAAGTATACAAAGAATTAAATTTTGAAACCAAATTTCAAAATTTTATCTTTAAATTTTAATTAAAATTATGAATTTAAAAAAAAATTAACATTAAGCAATTTGAGAATTGAGTTAAAAATTTTGAATAAGTCAACTTAATTCAGATTTTTTTATCATTTTGAGTTAACAACTTAACGCAAATCAGAATTTGGTATACCATATTTCGAATTCTTTGAAATATCGAATTAAAAAGTGAAAATTTAATTTTGGAAACTGGATTTGAGAATTCTGAAAAATTTCAAATTTGAAACAAAATTTGCCAAAAAATTCATACACATAAATTCTTACAAACTGAAATGAGTTTAAACATTTTTACTAGGAAAAAATTTAGAAATTCGATTTAAAAAATTCTCAATTACAAAAATTTGGCAAAGTTCGGCAATCTTTTGAACATTTTAATTCAGTATCAACCAATAAACATTTTCGTTCGCTCTCTGAGTTGAATATTGTCGATTTTTCAATTTTTGAAAAGAAAATATTCGAATAGGTTTCAGAATAACTTACAATTTTCAGTCCAGATTATCAAATATTAAAATTTTTTTTATGCAGGAAATACTCAATTTTGATACAGCTTTTGTTTTAGTAATTGAATTTTGAAAATTTAGGAATTTTGAATTGTCAATACTCGTTAAGAATTAAAATTTTTTCTCATTCCTAATTTCGAAATTTTACTCCTAATTAGTGATTTTGATGAATTACTATTTATCAAATTACATAAATCTTTGAATGAAATAGTGAATTTTTGAAATTTCTAATCTTCAGCAATTTCGGCAATTTTCTAAAATTCTAATTTTGTGGACTATCGAAATTTTAATTAAAACTTTGAAAATCCCTATACAATGAATTTTATAATTTATCGAATTTTGTGACCAAATTTCAAAATTTGAAATTAAAATTAAAAGAAAATTAAGTAATTTGAGAATTGAGTTGAAAATTCTGAATAAGTCAACTCAATTCAGAAATTTTTTATCATTTTGAATAACCTAAGGCAACTCAGAATTTTGTATATTTCGAATTCTTTGAAATATCGAATTAAAATTAAGAATTTAACTTTTGAATCTAGATTTGAGAATTCTAAAGAATTTCAAATTTGAAATTACAGAATACATCAGAATTTGCCGAAAATTTCATGCTCAGAAATTACAGAAAAATATAGTATTCGAATAACGAAGTTATTTCACGAGTTCAAACTTCCCCTTACTAGGTCGAAATTTTAAAATTTCATTTAAAAAATTCTCTAATACAAAAATTTCAAATTTGTTAGAGAATAGGAACTTTAATTCAAAGTCAGGATTTAGAATCCAATGAATACGATGTGGAATACGAGGTGAGGAACTTAAAAGGGCCAATTATGATGCTAATTAGTGAACTGCAGTCATGATTTAATGAAGAGCTACAAAATCCAGCATTATTACCAGTTTGTGCTGAGAATCGAGCAATAAAGGCTTTGCAAGCAACTTTACAGGCAAACCTAAAGTTAAATGCGACTTAACCGAGCTATTTACTATCATAACTTTCCGAGCGAAAAAATGGAACATAATTTTTGATGGATCGATTAGTAGGATAGGAGTTGAGAAATGTTTCTTTAGAGTAGAGTTAATAGCAGAAACTCACGGAATCCCAGTCGATGCATTGGTGCATGATATCGGATCTTTAGTGCATGACATCGCTCGGGAACCAAAATCTAAAGCATGGATTTATTCATCGCTTTCAAGACGGTCGATCAGAAAGCTAAAGAAGCATTCATAGACTTCTATTACAATTTATTTAGTTTATCTCATCCGCTAAAGACCCCATTGACAGAAATCGAATTACTAGATCTTATAAGAAGAAATATGAGGCCAGGCCTAAGAATCAAATTAGCTGGAGAAAAGGTTGCATCTGTAGCAGCTATGTGTTGCCTTGGAAGAAGCCTGGAAAAGTATGTACTATAATCCAGAAATTGCTATGGGATCTGGGTTTTCTCGCAATATACATGAAATAATGCTAACTCGTCCTAACCAACTTTCTCAGCTAAATTATTACGAGGCACCAGCAATACCATACGTCGTAAATATTAGCGATTCACAAACAATATGGAGCAGAGCAATTGCGGTCAACCTCTTCAACAGAATGCTTTGTTTTGTGGTGCATGTAATTGGAGACCGGAAGACCAACAGTTGGGAATGAGAATCCCTGGTAATCCTCAATTCCAGCAGTCAGCGATATTACAATGTAATCGGTGGCAAATATAACGATCCAGAGTTTTATGCCATGCAAAAGCACAAATAATAAAAAGGATAAGTTAGAGAAAGTGCATCAATTCCAATGAAGCAACGTTTCTTTTCCTTTTCGCCTGCCGTGCAAAGCGAAATGTACCAAGAATTCGCTAGGGCTCAGTTCATGTACCCAGTTTTGAACACGATCGATTTTGATATAAGATTTTTTATCCAATGTGAGCTAGTTCTACCGGAGTTGGGCTATATTGTTCCAGCAAATAGATGACGGGTAAGACAAACCGATTGAATTTATGCTACATAAACTAAACTCGGCTGAGCGCCCTCATAGTGTGGCTGAATTAGAGCGCTTAGCAGCAGTTTTGGCCATTAATTAGTTTAGGGGTTATGTCAAAGCATTGCCATTTATAGTTATAACCGATCACGCTAGTCTTACCTTGTTGATGTACCAAAAAGGTACGACCGGCAGACTAGCGCGATGGAGGCTTAAATTACAAGGTTCTAACCTCGTGATTGAGTATCGAAAAAGAACCCAAAATTGTGTACCGGACGCGCTGTCTCTTGTTTTCATGGATTAGCCTGACTGAAAGGCATTGCGAGATAAAGCTTTACTGAATGACAATGACTATCCCATTCGTATTGACTTGTAATCGGAGCATTAATCCCGCATATCTCAAGCAAACTGACCATATAAAATCTTCGCTTAGTAAAGCTAACGTTATTCCTTCTGGCCAAACAAGCGAAATAATATTCAAATTCAAAAATCTGAATATTTCAATACTTACATTTTTCAGAAGCTGGAAAATTTCCATACTTGAATTGTTTAAATTTGAAATTTAAATTGAAAAATTTTAATTTTGAGATTATTGGATTTTGAAATTAGTCGGTTTTGAATTTTTGGAATATTGTAATTATTTGACAACAAATTGTTTAAGAGATTAGAATTTTGCAACCCTGATTCCGGAATTTGAGTATTTTTAAAACTTCAAAAGTGTTGGTAATATTTAAAAATTTCAAATTTTTAATTTCGAAGTTTTGTATCACCAAATTTTGAGTATTTCAATACATTTTAGAATTGGCCGAATTTGAGATTTTAATCATAATTGGTGAACTAACATTGTAAAATTTAGATGATTTGATATTTTTTGAGAGTTTGATATCAATAATTTTAGAGAATATGATAATCAAAAATTAATTCTAAACATTAAACTTTACTACAGAGAAGCAAAATTGAAAAATTTGAAATTTAGATTTCAAAACTATAAGTATCGAATTTTGAAATGATTAGGCAATAATTCTGAATAATTTAGAATTGCGAAAACTCTGAATTTCTATACTCTAAGTTTGAAACTGATATTTCATATTATCTAATTTTCAATATTTGAATTTCATTTAATCATAAGCAACTTTGAATTTAATTTGTCAATTCAAACGTTGTGACTTTTTAAATTTCTTGAGTGGTTAAAATTGGAATTCCGTAATTTATTCATTTTTTAAAATTTAAAATTAGAATTTAGATCGTAAACAATTCTGGCTAATTCTTAAGAAATTCTGATTCATGCATCAAATAATTTCAATACATTTCAGAATTGTGAATTATAATAAATTTTTTGAACTTTTCAGAAAGTGAAGGCCAGTTTTCAGAAGTCCAGTGCACGGCATTTGAATAGTTAATATATAATAAACGAGTCTGAATATATGATATCCGAGTAGCTTCAGTTTTGAATTAGTTTAGTAAACTCTACATCGTGCTGTGTGTTTAAAATATTTTAGTAAAAATTTAAGTGAAAACTTCGATTTCCGTCGTTCCTTATTATTGTGAGCAAGAACGGTTTAGAAATTTGCCAAAATTGATCAAAACTTATTCATAAATTTAGCTAAATCGGATCAAAATTTTAAAGTTCTAAAATCTAAATTTGAACCAAATCCAGAATCTAGAAGATACCTAATTATCTAAAACTTCAGACTATGAGAAGGAATCCAAGGTTCTAATTACACCAAGGACTGAAATGGACAGGAAATATCCCACAATCGTAAATACAATAAAGAACACCGGGCCACTCCCCAACGCGGATTGGGTTTTTAGAAGAAGAAAAGATCCTAAAATAACACCGTTAAAGAACATCCAGAAAGCAACAGAACCTATAGATGGCAGAAAGGTATGTAAAATTTCGTGACATCATTGACTCAAAAACGGGAACAACATACAGAATCAGTACCAGGATACTCCCACTACAATAAAATTTTACATTTATAATCCATTCTACAATCAAATCCACCTTCGAGTAGTAACACCTCCACTTCATTAAAAATAAAAATTTGTAATCACCACACTGAAAAAATTTAATTTATATCCAATTTAATTTCTCATCTTCGCACGATTAAAATGAAAATTTATCCGAAAAACGATACAATATTTCCCACATAATATAAACATTCACAGATAAATTTTCCGAGTTTTTGTTGTTGTTGTTGCCATTTTTTTTTTAAATTTAATTTAATTAGTTTTGTAATATAAATTTGTGATTTTAAATTAAAATAAACCAACTGTACAGTGGTTTATGGTTGTTATCTGGTTAGTTGTAACAGTTACTCAGGTTGAAGAAAATTTTGTACGAAGCTCCATTTTCAGGATAATAAGATTGGAGTGGTTTTATATTTATACTCGTACAGAAACTCAAGTTTATAATTATCTCGGATTTACATAATAAAATGGACGTGAAATTTTTAAATTCCAATTTATAGCAGCAACAAAAAAAAAAAAAAAATTAAAGATTTTCCACAACTGACCAATTCTCATTAAAATTGCAAACACAAATTTATTCTCGCGCGCGAACATAACAAAAATCCCATTTCTGTTTTTTTGTTTGGTTGTGTGTTTGTTATACCCGTATAGAGTGCTGTTTAGGCTAAATCCCACATCACTAATCCATTTACTATATGGATTTACATGAATTTTCACAACATTCAGTTGTTTTTTATTTTACCTCATTTCCATGTAAATCAAGCGCAAATAACTAAATTAACACATTTTTGTTTTTGAATAATACAGAATATTTACGTATTCATTATGTGCGATGATGACCCTTGCTAAATATGGTTTACAATGTTTTATGGAGACACAGGGAAATGTATGTACATAATAGGAGAGTCAACATTAAATATTTATCCAACACCACATATCTCATCTCAGCACGGTATATAAATATAGTCTATCCTGTGTGTAGATATAAACATAAATTCACTAACCACCCATCAAAAACATCATAATATCATCTCATGTTGGTATGCCATTAAAAAAAAAAAAAAAAATGAAAATCGATTTTCTTTTATATTTTTTTTTATCACACGTATACACACACACACACAAGCATCTAGTCTAAAATTTTTGGTAAGTACTTACTCAACGTAACATTGTATGTCTTCTGCAGATCAACTTGGCCCCGTAACGCTCTTAACCTACGTAATTTTGATTCCTGCGCTTCAACACGTTCTCGCAATCGCCGTAATCGTTCACCTTCAGCTGCGGCAGCCGCACCACGAGCATCTTGTGTTTTTAAAAAACGTAATCGTTGCTCTTTTGCTGCCAACAATTGATGTTGTGAATCAATTTGCTGCTGTTGTCTTAATGCCATTGCCCTAAGTTCAGCAGCTGTTGGCCTTCCAGGCACCTGCACATAAAAACCAAAAATGAAAAAAAAAGAAAGAGAAAATATTAGTAACAACAAGAAAACATACATAACATAATTAAATTAAATTAATCAAATAAAAATAAATTTATTAGGTTTTGGAAGGGTATAAAAAATACCTTAGGGCTCTGTATAAATATTTTCCTAATAATTTTATTTATTTATTTATTGATTAGAAAATTTTATAAGAATAGAATATTAGGAGATGATAACGACGATATTGGTCGGGCGATGTTTACACAAAGTCATGAAATAATAATTGACAACAACAAAATATCGAGCATATTTAGAATTTTATTTTATTGTTAATTTAAAGGTAGGTTTACACAGATTCAAAATTAATCAAACTGCAATCAAACTCAACTTAATTTAATTTCGATTCAATTGAAAATACAAATTGTACAAGTTATAAGTTTTGATAGAACGTTTCAGGAGTGACTGGTTTAATTTTTAAAATTGTAACTTTCATTCATAATTTACAATTTTTTTTAAAAATTTGATGAAAAAATCAAAACTAAAAAAACTAAAATTTTGCGTTTGAACTAATTTTATAGAATATCAATTAAAATTTTGAAACTTTTTTTTTGATGATAAACATTTGCAAACAAATTGAGAAAATTTTCAGAATTTGAAAACTAAATTTTCAATTGGTTTAAAATTTTCAGATTTCTGCAATATTTTTTGAGAATTCAACGTTCAAATTATTCGAAATTTCAAAATTCATTGAACAATTATATTTGAGGTGAATTCAGAATTTGGAAATCGGTTTAAAATTGAGTTAAATAATTTCCCAAATTTTATAAATAAAAAACAAGTTCAATTTTTTTTCAGAATTTTTAAAGCCTTTCCCAGTTAGTCATCATCAAAATTTAACTAATTTTTATATGAGAAAATTAGACTTAATGAACAATTGTAAAGGAATTAAATACACAAATTTTTATGAAATTCGGAATTAAAAAAAAAAATTAATTTGGCTTAAATTTAAGGTTTTAGGTCCGATTTCGATTTCAGGCAGAAAAGTTGTGAAAATTTAGGTTTTTGCTGAAGAATAAAAATTTTCAGAATTGATTTAAATAATTCTGAAATTTTAAATTTGTAATTAAGATAAGAATTTGAAGCCCTGAAAAATTAAAAGTAAATTCGTCTTGCAAATTTCAAATATATACAAAACAAATTTTTAGTAATTTTATAAAATATTAAAGTAAAATATAGATTTAGAATAGTAATCCATTTGAAATTTTCAAAAATTTTGTAAATAAGATCAATCTTGAATTCAAAAATTCAAATATTTCAAAAAAAAAAAAAAAACTTAAATTTTAAAATTGATAACTAAACAAATTCAGAAGAATAAATCGAATTTGGGACAATTTCGAAAAACTTTTAGAATTAATAATAATTATAAATCTTGAATTTCAAGATTTTGAAAAAATATTAAAGGAAGTGTGGAAAGTTTTGAAAATCCAAAATTTACAATTTATGTTTTTTTGAGAAAAAAATTCGCTGGAATTTCTCGAAATTATTAATAAAATTTCAGAATTTCACCAGAAGAGTGGGCATTATTAATATTTAATTTCCAAATTCTGAAATGACCAAAATTCCAAAAAGTTTAAAATTTTTAATTTTCAAGCTTCTTGTTCATAGTAATACACCTTTGCTTTGATTTTGGGTCGTAGCTCAATTTGAGAATTTCATCAAATTTAAAACTCTATTAAAACTCTGAACTTGGAAGTTTCGAAAATCCAAAATTCAGAATTTGGCAGGTTTTATATGCTTTTTGAGAAAATAATTCGCTGGAATTTCTAGAAACTATTAATAAAATTTCAGAATTTCACCAGAAGAGTGGGCATTATTAATATTTAATTTCCAAATTCTGAAATGACCAAAATTCCAAAAAGTTTAAAATATTTAAATTGCAAGCTTCTTGTTCATAGTAACACACCATTGCTTTGATTTTAGGTCGTAGCCCAATTTGAAAATTTCATCAAATTTAAAACTCTATTAAAACTCTGAACTTGGAAGTTTTGAAAATCCAAAATTCAGAATTTGGCAGGTTTTATGTTTTTTTGAGAAAAAAATTCGCTGGAATTTCTTGAAATTATTAATAAAATTTTAGAATTTCACCACAAGAGTAGGCATATTTTAATATTTTATTTCCAAATTCTGAAATGACCAAAATTCCAAAAAGTTTAAAATTTTTAAATTTCAAGCTTCTTGTTCATAGTAACACACCATTGCTTTGATTTTAGGTCGTAGCCCAATTTGAAAATTTCATCAAATTTAAAACTCTATTAAAACTCTGAACTTGGAAGTTTTGAAAATCCAAAATTCAGAATTTGGCAGGTTTTATATGTTTTTTTTGAGAAAAAAATTCGCTGGAATTTCTAGAAATTATTAATAAAATTTCAGAATTTCACCAGAAGAGTAGACATTTTTTAATATTTAATTTCCAAATTCTGAAATGACCAAAATTCCAAAAAGTTTAAAATTTTTAAATTTCAAGCTTCTTGTTCATAGTAACTAACACACCTTTGCTTTGATTTTAGGTCGTAGCTCAATTTGAGAATTTCATCAAATTTAAAACTCTGAACTTGGAAGTTTTGAAAATCCAAAATTCAGAATTTGCCGGGTTTTATGTGTTTTTTTGAGAAAAGAATTCGCTGGAATTTCTAGAAATTGACTAATTGAAGAGAGAAGGAATTTGCTGGAATTTCTAGAAATTGAATTCTGAAATGACCAAAATTCACAAAATGTTTAAAAATTTTAAATTTCAAGTTTCTAAAATCACGACCTAAAATCTACTATGAACAAGATTTTAGGTCGCGGCTCAATTTGAGAATTTCATCAAATTTCAAATATTTCAATTTTTTAGATTTTTGACAATTGAAGTTCAAATTTTTCTTTAAAATTATCTGAAAACGGGAATAAATCGAATCATCTATATTATATAAGATTTTGGTTCCCCGAATTCGGCTTAGCAGTAGTTGGTTGAACTTGGATTTCCGAATCTATGTCCTGAACTGAGTTCAGGACTGAGTTTTAAAATTTTTTTCAAATTAAAGAAAAAACCAAATTTAATATTAATTGATAGAACGGCAAATTTATTAGCAACATTTTTTAATTTGAACATTTTATCAAAAATTGGTAACAATTTAACAGAATTTAGAGCAGAAAATTTGTTAAATATTAGGAATTTTTCTGACTCGGACCAGACGAAAGCATTTAATATTAGAAAATAAATTGTGTACGATACATTTTTCAGAAATTCTGTATTTGTTTATGATGCGTAATTTGAAAACAAAAAATTCAAAATTTGAAAACAGAATTGATGGATTTTTACAGAATTTTAAAGAGGAATTCAAAATTTTGTAAACGGAATTTGAAAATTTTGAGAAAACTAAATTTTCAGATTCAGATCATTTCTTCAAAGCAAAAATTTAAAAATTTATGGATTTGGAAAAAAGAAGAAACAGAATTTAGGGGATGCTTTCGAATGCTTTTAGAATTAAGATAAATTACAGACTTAAAGAATTGTTGGTACTTCAAATTTTAAAACTTATTTTACTCCATAAATTACGTTTTAACAGAACACAACCTTACGGAAATCATTTGCAAGGCAAAAATTAAGCAAAGTTTCAAAATTTTACAAAATAGCATGATATTGTTACGATTTGTAAGCTAAATTCGATTCGATCACTGAATTTTGCAATTTAAAGGACGATTTGATTGGTAATAAATTCCCAATTTTTATTTTCTAAAAATTTTCACTATTTCACTTATAACACTTTATTCCACTTGATCACCGTAGAGCACTGTGGCTGAATTAAACTTTCAGTATGCTGCAAATCGGTTGCGCTGATATCCCAATTTGGTACAGCTCTCGATGTTTCTTTTATGCGTCGTTATAATTGTGATGCGTGTGTTTGCTTATTTAAGAACGATCGCACTTGAGAGTAACGTAGAGAGAGAATCGTTTCGCCCCACTTTTCAAATTCCTCCTCTTTATTTGTTGCTCTTCGTACCTTCGTGCCCTTCATCACTCTAAATAAATAACTCGTATAAAAAGTAAATTCACTCATGATAAGTTTTCGGTCTCAAAACTCTCAAAACTTAGAAGAAACTCAGATTAAACTTCCCAAATTCGAACTTTCTTCGAAAATTTTGAACTTTGATAGAATTTTAAAGTAAAAAATGCATAATGCATATAAAACATCGTCGTCGAGTTACAATTCCCAGAATTTGACTAATTTGGACTGTGATTTTTATTTAGATTTTAAATTTCATTGACATGTCCAAACTTATAAATTTTTACACAGTATAAAATTTGAATATTAAATATTTAAAAATCTGACAAATTTCCAAAGTTCAAAAATTAAAATTTCGAGCTGGTTTTAAATTGTTTAAAATAGGATATTCATTTATAATAAACATTTTAGTTTTCAAAATGTCCTAAATTTACAAATTACTGGGATTCACTGGAAGCTTTCAGATTTATGAAAATTTAAGAATTTATTAGATATTTAAATTTGTGGCAATTCATTCGTCTCGAATTTTGGAATATATATTTCCACAATGCGAGTAATTAATTACAATTTTAAACATCTGAATTGGACTTTGTGGAATTTCATGAAATATTTTAATTGAATATTATTTAATTAAAGCTTCTGTTCAATTTCATATTTTTTGTGAATTTCTCTGATTTGTCGTTTACGTTTGATTAAAACGTTATTTTCTGAGATTAAAAAAGGTCTCGATAAAGTTAACAGATGGCTTGGGCACGTGCTTCATTCAGAAAATCGGACCACTACTTAGTCTTTGGGGTCGGCACCAACAAAAGTAGGACCTCGTGGGCAACCCCAATAGATGGACGACGTTGAAAGGGACCTAAACACACTCGATCACCGAGTCTGGCGTTCTATTGCGGAAGATCAAACTATTTGGAGAAATATCGTTGAGGTGGCCAAATTCTTCACGGGATGTAGCGCCAGCGGAAGAAGAAGTTATTTTCAAATAATATTCATAAAATTTAAAACGAATTCTGAATTTGAAAAATGGTTCAAAATCAATTTAATTTGCCAAATTTTATGAATTGAAATATTTCTTGAAATTTCAGAGTTTTTTATATTAACCAAAACATTCTATTTTAACATAATATGTACGTCTAGTCTAACATATCGTCTAGTCTAACATATGTTATGTTCGCAATTTGACTTTCCCATAAACATTTTCTAGAAATAGAAGTTTAACTTCGATAAGCATAAAATGAGTTCATTTTTATAGAATTTCAGCCAGAACGTTGACGATGGCAAAAGTAGAATAAAGAGTGAATAATCAGTGAAAAATAAGTGAATAATGAACGATTATTCACTCACAATTTACTCAATACCCTCACACATTATTCAGAATCTACTGAGTTTCCACTTATTAATATCTCATCGAATATTAACTGATTATTCACTCATTACCAGGGCTGTGGATTCGGAGCCGAAGCCGGAGTCGGAGCCACGGAGTTTATGTTTATTTTCGTATTTTTAAAGGAGCCGGAGTCGGAACCTTTTATTCCTATTTTCCTACGTATCTCAAATATTTTCATATGAATTACCACAGTTCAATTTGGCATTCCTAATCGTATTAGCCGAAATTGCGGTAAATTTAAAAAATTTGGGTCCAGATTTTTGTGAAATCTTTAATTTTTTCCAATTTTGTAATAAGCACGCAAATCGAAATAAATATTTTGTCATCAAATTTCACGGAAAATTATTGATGTTAAACCAAACAAAAAATTGGAAAAATATCAAAACGAATTAATATGGACTTTGGACGAAACTTTAACAAGCTAGGATGCTTTATTGTTAACTTTGCTGTTGGGCATACTTAAATTACTTACTTAAAATTTGTACATAAACCTTTTGAAACCAATCATCGTGCCTTAAATGTATCTTACAAATCAATGAAATAAAATCCTGGGGTGTCAAAAAAAATTGCAAAATAGTCAACGCTTATTCAAAATCTCTCAACGCGATCTTACAGCTACTCTTCTAGAGTTGAAGCCATACCCGATTTTTTTTTTATGCATAACTCAACTCAAATATGGAAGATTGCAATTTGAGCCAGAAATCATTGACATTTTCCGTTCGTTGGCAAAATAGTTGTACGTTTATGAAGCAACTGGAAGAATCGCAAATAATCTTTGGTTTATTTCTATGTTTTCTTTTAAAAAACAAGGCAACTGAAAATGTCACAGTAGCTTTTAGGAAAATATTCAAAATCTGAAACTTATTTTTGAAAATTTACAAAATTGTCGAGTTATTTCCATCAATAACTCAAAATCGATGAAAAAACACAGATTTGTTTGAAAAGTACAAATGGTTATCAAATAAATCTGAACAAAAAAAAAAATGAAAAGTTACTGTCATTAAGTAAAACCTTCTTTCGTTTCTTCAAACAATATCCACGTCACCGTTACAGATTCTATGTATTTTAAGTAACAGCTCAACAGATAATCCTACGGATGATCCGAGCTACCTCCTCTCCCTAAGACGGAAACTCTGCGTACTTGTAGAAGTTCCACAGTTTAGAGATGATGACCTATTGTTACTCAATCTGCTACTAAATGTATCGTCAGATTATTGACTTTATAGAAAGATATCTTTGGAATAAAATTGTGGCTAGTCTTAAATGCACCGTACAGCAGCTTTCCCCTGCTAATATGGTGCCCCTGCGGTGACCTTTGCAAATTAACGCCAGTTACTGCCAGCTTGCCACACTAAATATATATTTGGTGTCGGAGCTGGAGCTGGAGTCGGAGTTGGAGCCGGAGCTGGAGCCGGAGCTGGAGCCGGAGCTGGAGCCGGAGGCGGAGCTTGAGCCGGAGTCGTTAATCAATCTATACATTTCCGGAGTCGCAGCCGGAGCCGCAGCAAAATATTTTTTTCAGACTCCAAAACCCTGCTCATTACTCATTACTCAGCATTAACCTTTCTCAAAAAGAATACTGTGTGAATCAATCAGTAAATAAAGAGTGAATATTAGTGGATAGTGAATTTTTAATGAATAATATTGAGTGAATTATGTGTGAAAAATCGCTTGGCGCGAGAATATGAGGAGGAAATAATCTTCAAGCAGCATACTACAGGCTAAGGCTAAACAAAAGAATTTCCCGCTTAACTTAAATTCGATTGATAAAAGACTAAGATTCTGAATTAAAAATTTGTATACAATTTGTTAGAAAATTTGAGAATTACATGATTGAAATTTACTTTTAAAATTTTAAAATCTCGCCGATTATTGTTTCAGAATTCTTTCCAACTTATGTAAATTCCCTCAACATCTTCTTAATCTTTAATGTGGCAAATCATCGAATGTTAACTGATTATTCACTCATTACTCATTACTCATCATTAACCTTTCTCAAAAACAATACTGTGTGAATCCATTAGTGAACAAAGAGTGAATATTAGTGGATAATTTGTGAACAATGGGTGATTAATGTTGTGAATTTTTAATGAATAATAGAATATTGGTGAATAATGAGAGAATATTGAGTGAATAATCGCTTGTTGCGGTAAAAATATAAACAAAATTAAACACAGAATAACGTCGAAACTCATAAATATGAGGAGGAAATAATCTTCATGCAGCATACTACAGGCTAGGGCTAAACAAAAGAATTTCCCGCTTAACTTAAATTCGATTGATAAAAAACTAAGATTTTAATAAAAAATTGGAGTAAATCCTTAGAAAAATTTGTATACAATTTTTTAGAAAATTTTAGAATTATATAATTGAAATTTACTTTTAATCTCGCCGATTATTGTTTCAGAATTCATTCAAACTTAAGTAAATTCCCTCAACATCTTCTTAATCTTAGATATTTCTTGAAATTTCACAGTTTTTCATATTAAACAAAACATTCTATTCTAACATATCGTCTAATCTAATATACATATTTTATGTTTCCATAAACATTTTCAAGAAATAGAAGTTTAATTTCGATTAGCATAAGACGGACAAGAAATTTGGAAAATGGTGGTTTGAGAATTTAATTTTATTTGCCCTCTAAAATTTCAAAATTATGCCATTCGTATTCCGAAAATCCTTAGAACAAGAATGAAGAAGGCTTAATGATACGAAATCAAATACACCGTTACGGAACGTGAAAAGTTATAGCATCTCTAAAATCAGTTTTCTATTGACGATGGTAAAAGTAGAATAAAGAGTGAATAATCAGTGAAAAATAAGTGAATAATGAACGATTATTCACTCACAATATACTCAATACTTACATACATTATTCATAATCTACTGAGTTTTCACTTATTAATATCTCATCGAATATTAACTGATTATTCACTCATTACTCATCAGTCACTCATCATTGACCTTTCTCCAAAAAAATACTGTTTGTATCGATCAGTGAATAAAGAGTGAATATTAGTGGATAGTGAATTTTTAATGAATAATAGAATATTGGTAAATAATGAGAGAATATTGAGTGAATAATATGTGAAAAATCGCTTGGCGCGGTAAAAATATAAACAGAATTAAACACAGAAACGTCGAAACTCATAAATATGAGGAGGAAGTCATCTTCAAGCAGCATACTAAAGACTAAGGCTAAACAAAAGAATTATTTTTTAGAAAAATTGAGAATTACATGATTGAAACTTACTTTTAAAATTTTAAAATTTCACCGATTATTGTTTCAGAATTCATTCAAACTTAACATTGATTGAAAAAAGTGGAAATTCTGAAATTTAAAAAGATCAAAGGACATTCCAATATAAATTTTGAAAATTATGTACTAAACCAGACTTCAAACATGTAAACTGTGTTGATAATTAATTGTAAATAATTAACACAAAGCATCTCCTTTTTCTAACTACATCTGATATATTTACTTCCAAGGATTTTCATAAACAAAAAATGTAAAATCAAAACAAACAAACAAATGAGGCAACGCTTTTGGGGTTCTTAGGAATTTCCTTCATGTGTATACACGAAGAAAAAATCTACGAATTTGGTACATAAACAAAATACAACAACAATACATTGTTGCTTTTCATACGTCATTTCGCTTTAGTATGTGTGTTTGTGTTAAGTAACATTGAGAATTGGAGACTATGACAACGTCGATATACTGTTGATGGTTTTATAAAAGAAAATGACGATGATGAAAATTAAGATTTTCATTTTTCCTGTTATTAGCAGGATTTTCATTACTTATACATATATACATAAGTAAAGAAGATTTTTTTCTTTTTATGTTGCCGCTTTTCGTCTTACATTTAATTTTTTCTTTTTTTTTTTTGCTTCCTTAACATTTTAAGGATTATCAGCTTAGAAGTGTAAAATAAAAATTTTCGATTTTTTTTTTCTGTCATTTTTGTGTGTGCGCTGCTAAAAGCTAAAAGCAAATCATGAAAACAGTATAGGCACACATACGCCAACCAAACCTTAATACAAAACAATACAAAAAAAATAATAAATCGTTGTTTATTGTATATTACGAAAACGTTTCAAGCCGAGTGTGCAGCCCCTCCTTTATATATAGTATATAAAAAAAACACTCGTTTCAATGAATTTGAGTTTTATGCGGATTATTTTTGGTTAATTTCAATAAGAACGATTTTAAAGAATTTAAATCTTTGAGACAAGTTAAAATGGGATATACGGGTGCGAACAGCGACAGCTTTGTGTTTTTATTTAATAGAGTGTACACAGTAAGTCGTAAAAAAAAAAAATTTCATAAACTTATGCTATACGTACTCCATCATAATGACTAATTTGAATTTTTTTCCATTTAATTAGAAAATCATTATGCCATGATAAATCTTCCTTCCACACTGTCACAACACAATACATTGGGAGCAATAACAACGCACTAGCTTGCTACACATTATCCATGCTCACGAAATAGCATGATTAATAGTAAAATACTACACGCGAAATAACATGAACATAAGAAGAAAGCCATTCCCATGCCATTAGAATATCATTAGTGCTGTGTTTATATGTATGCTTACATTATTATGTATGATATAGAAAATTTCGTTCGTTCATGGCGGCGAAACATAAAATTCGTTGGGGTGACACCAAATACACCACAAATTGAAAACCATATTTTATACTAATTTCCCTTATATAAAAGAGTTCGTGTGTTCGCCCTTAGGATACAAACACTTTGTGTGATGACTACAACAAAAACAACAACAACAACAACTAAAAATCAATAAACTATTTCGAAATTACAATTTATGAAAGTTTTCTTATTAAAATAAATTTTAATGTTCTGAAAGTTTTCTTTTATCACCACCCACCCACTACTTCCATCCCTTATTGTAGGAAAACTCATTTGCCCATTATACGTATCTAAAAAGACGTTGATCATGTACCTAAGTATACCTATAACAACAGATATGTGCAATTTTTATTTCTAAATAGTTTGTGATAAGGCTAAATTTTTCCTTTTTTTTGGATGGGGAAAATTAAAGTGTCATTATCTGTCTTATCAAATAATTACAAAATATAATATTAAATTTAAAAAAAAAAAATGCGGGGTGCGGTAAATTATTATTATTGGGATGGTATATACCTATTATAAGAAAATGTAAATAATTTTTCCTATTTATGTTGTTTTTGTAGAAAGGTGAATGATGGAAAATTGGAATTAATTTGTTTTTGAGTGATGGATGGAATAAATATAGTTTAACAAAAATTTTATTCAACCTTAAATGAGTAAATCCCACATGTACATATATACGTACACATACATATATAATATCTGGTTTGTTTAGAAAGTCGTTTAATTATGTCTCTTGTCGCGGGATACCACAAAATTGTGTGTTTTTATAAGCACATGCCAACAAATATTTAATTATAGCGCAACATCACAGTTGGGTGGATAAATTATATACATACGTTTAAAATATGTACACATGCTAAAGAAAAACGTATAGTAAAATAGCAACAACAATACAGGCGGACCATCGATTTTATAATATCGAGAGTTTTCATAAAAAATTCATTTCGACAATCGAAAATTGAAATAAAAAAAACAAAAAAAAATGTTGTGTATTTACTTTTTAACTTTTTTTTGTGTTGAGCTTTTTTGCAAAAATGCGAATTTACTTTGGTCTTCAAAAATCATTGATTGATTACAATTTTTTGTGTTGTGTTTGTATTTCTGTGCGATACTCTGCAATTTTATTTTACTAAACTTTATTTATTGTATGGTTATTAGAGAGAGGGAGGGGAATAGAGGGTTTCCATAGAAAGATTCAGTTAACTAAATATTAATTTACAAACAATTTGCCAACTCGATTCAAATTTAAATCAAATAAAATATTAAACAAAATCAGATGTTTATTGACCGGAAAAACTGTGCACCCAGAAAAATGCCCACACAGAATAAAGCCCACAACAAGGATAGGGACACAACAGGAAGGAAGCGTACAAGAAAAAAACGCATAACAAAAAAAACACATGCGCAATATAATTAGATATTTATTAACCGTATAACAAAACAACACATCTTCCAGACTATTGTTTAAGGGGTCACAAGAAAAATACGAACCCGAAATTTGCGCACAGAAATACCTCCTCGACATAAAAGCGCACAAGACAAGAAAACGTATATGGAAAAATACTCACACAGAAAAATGCCACTAGAAAACAGCACACAAGCAAAACACGCACAAGAAAGGAACGCATCAGGAAAAACGCCCAAGAAAGAAACGCACTAGAAAAAACACACAAAAAAGGAACGCACAAGAAAAAAAACCACAAAATGCCCCAAGTAAATAACGCACAAGAAAAAACGCACAATTTATGTTTTTTGGATATGATTAACCGTTATAGCCGTGTATAAAAACAACGCATATTCCGGAATATTGTTTAAGGGGGCACATGAAAAATATGCATACGAAACTTGCGCACAGAAAAAATGCACAAGACAAAAAAAACGCATACAGAAAAATACCACCAGAAAAAAGCACACAAGCAAAAAACGCTCTAGAAAAATCGCACAAAAATGGAACGCACAAGAAAAACAACGCACAAAAAAAACGTCCCAAGAAAATAACGCACAAGAAAAAACGCACAACATTTTTTTTTTTGGATACGATTAACCGTTATAGCCGTGTAAAACAACAACAAATATTCCGGACTATAGTTTAAGGGGGCATAAGAAGCATATGAAAAATATGCACACGAAATTTTTGCACAGAAAAAACCTCCTCGACATAAAAGCGCTCAAGACAAAAAAACGAATATGGAAAATATCGTGCGTTTTTTAGAAAAAACCTCACAAGCAAAAAACGCACAAGAAAGGAACGCATCAGAAAAAACGCATAAGAAAGAAACGCACTAGAAAAAACGCATAAAATAAGAACGCACAAGAAAAAAAAGCACAAAAAAAGCACCCCAAGAAAATAACGCATGACATTTTTTTTTTTTTTAATACGGTTAACCGTTATAGCCGCGTAAAAAAACAACATAAGGGACTATCGTTTAAAGGGGCACAAGAAAAATATGACCACGAAATTTGCGCACAGAAAAAACCTACTCGAGATAAAAGCGCACAAGACAAAAAAAACGCATGTGGAAAAATACACATACAGAAAAATACCACTAGAAAAAAGCCCACAAGCAAAAAACGCACAAGAAAGGAACGCATCAGAAAAACGCATTAGAAAAAACGCACAAAAAAGCAACGCACAAGAAAAAACGCACAAAAAAAAACGCCCTAAGCAAATAACGCACAAGAAAAAACGCACAACATTTTTTTTGGATACGATTAACCGTTATAGCCCTGTAAAAAAAACAACACATATTCCGGACCTCCTCGACACCAAACCTCCTCGAGATAAAAGCGCACAAGACAAAAAAACGCATATGAAAAAATACCCGTACAGAAAAATACCACCAGAAAAAAGGGCACAAGAAAAAAACGCACAAAAAACGTGTTTTTTTGGATACGATTAAATTAATAACAATATTTTAATTCGTCAGTGTCCAATTAGAGTGTCCAATTACCCCCGCTTTCTAGAATTTATGGAAATCTATGCGAACATGAGGACTAAATCCTAATACTGGCCGGTTTTATGTGAAATCATCAAATCAAGATGATTTCATAAATTTTTATCACGGAGGAATGAAACCATGACCAATCTGGTTCTCTCAAACAAGAAATATAAAATACTAAGATAACTTTAATTCATTTGACACCTTAGAGAGTGAGGGCTTCAGTCTTAACCCCAAATTTGTACAAAAAAATTCAAATATTTTTGACTGTGCGTTTTTTCCTTGTGCGTTTTTTTTATGCGCTTTTTATATGTGGGCATTTCTCTTGTACGCATACCATATGTATTTTGTTCACGCTTACCGAGACGGATGAACAACAGTTTAAAATTCAACAAAAACAGCTTGAGAAGAGCGAGGAAGTTATGAAAGTTTCGGAAAATATCTCTTTGGCTTTCTTAGCGAAAATTGCTGAATTTTTAGAGCCAATCGTTTGCTTCAAAACTTTAAGTTCCACCAGAAAAGATTTCTGTGGAAATTGGTGGCATTGGTTCTTTATTCATACAATCGTCATCGAGTGGATGGATCAAACTACAGATTGCAGTTCTCCCCATTGCCATATAATACGAAACATCCCATGCTATTCCTCTCTTTCAGCCATTTACCAAAACTCTGTTTACCTATTTTCACAGAAAGATTCTAAACATAGGCCCAAATGCATTGAGCTTGTATTCGATGTCGCCGAGTTAAGCCAACACTTCTAATGCAATAAACGGGAAATTTACCGCGGGACCGGGTGGAGTAAGCACCCACATGTCATTGCGTTGGAATTGATTTTGGTGGACCTTTTTATATCATATAACAAATTCGTGGCCGAATAACAATAAAAACGTACTTATGCATCTTCATCTGATTTGAGACAAAGGTCGTCCATTTGGAACTCGTCGCCGACCTATCATCGGCTGTTGTTTTGATGGTTTCCGACAACGGTATAAACTTCGTGGCTGAAAATTCAGAATAACACCAGTTGTACCAACTTCTTCAGGACTCCGAATTGCACCACGAAATTGAGTGTATGTGTCAAAAGGACAAAATTGAGCGGGTGTTCGCATCAGCACGGTTTCCTCATTTTGGTGGATTATATGAGGCAACCATAAAATTTGCCAAATATAATCTGCGTCAGGTCATGGATAACCAAAGATTTACCTACGAAGAACTGAATGCACTGTACAAAATAACTATTGGCAACGACCACTTACTGCCATCCCTGAACCTAATATTACCGGAGACTGCATGGGAACGGGTTAACCGTTTGAGTTCGATTGTTCGGTGATCTTTTGCATTATTTCGCTCTATGGTTTTTGCCCATGTTCATCGGAATTTCCGACTGTTACATTAATGTGTCGAATGAGGTCCAAAGGTAGATGCCCCTTGAGTAGACTTTCAAGTATTTAAATTTCTGAACCTTCTAAAAATTAGAGCAAACAAATTTCCAGAAAATACTGGCACCTGTCGACATAATTTGGATGCTCGCCCGGCTGGTCAGTTAACTGCGTTATGGACGCATTAAATATTTCGCTTATGTAGTCTTTAGTTTTTGATTTTAACAGAGTGCGCAAATTCCATTTTAATGCCAGATATTGCTCCTCAAAATCTATCATGTTACTTACACAATCATTATTTTCGGATTTGCATATTTTTTCGTCCAGGTTATTAAACTGTGTTTCTAAATACTCCAACTGTATCGTAAGATCTATAGCTGTAAAGAAGGTATTCGTTGCTTCTTCTCAGGAAATGCCCGTCAAAGAACAGAAAGAAGTAGTAACGTATTGTACTCTGGAAGTTATTCGCATAGACCTTGGAGCAGAAAACTTCTCAGAGCAAGGAAAGTGTCAAAGAGTAGGTCAAAACACAAACTAAAAGCTCGATTTCCACCATCATAACTTGCTGGCCTGACACCAGTAAAAAAAGCTTAGTCAATCGTAGAGCCAAAATGGATACCAAACTAAGGATTCCGGCTGCAACCTGGCCTTAAGGTACCTCTCCTAAGATATTGTTATGTTTTTGCCTTGTCAATTAAGGTTCATATCACTGGATTGTGAATAATACAAAATCAATTTAATTTATCGCCAATGAATTTATTTATTTCACACAAGAATTATTACAACACAGTTTATTAATAAAAATTCACAAAATCACTTTATATAAATTATTCTCAAATTTTATTGATCACTTTTACTTTTTATTTTACACTAAAACACTTTTTAAATCACTTTTTAATTCCTTTCAATCTTTACACTATCGCTTTCCAAATATTACTGATTTAATTCGACTTCGTTCGCCTTTTTATATACACAAACCAAACTTCTAGAAAGCTCATCTGGAAAAATCCAGTTAGAATAGCGCAGAAACATTTAGAACTATTTTATCATGGAAAATTCCATTTTAGTACAGTTAAACATTGAGCTATTAATTTAACTTATTCTATCACACGCTAGGTGTCACCGTCACAATATACATATTGTGACGGTGACACCTAGTGTGTATTAGAATAAGTAAAACTAATAGCTCAATGTTTTACTGTACTAAATGGAATTTTCCATGATAAAACAGTTCTAAATGTTTCTACACTATTCTAACTAGAAAAGTCATGAACTTTGGTTTGTGTATATAAAAAGGCGAACAAGATCGAATTGGATTATTAGTATTTGGAACGCGATAGAGTAAACTAGTAAAAGTGTTTAGTAAAATTTGAGAATAATTTATATAAAGTGATTTTGTGAATTTTTATTGATAAACTATGTTGTAATAAATTTTGTGAAATAAATAAATTCGTTGGAGATAAATTAAATTGATTTTTTATTATTCACAATCCAGTGATACGAACCTTGAGTGACAAGGCAAAAACGTAACAATATCGTATGTCAGTAAAGAAAAAATTAATTAGAACATTTAAGGTTCTGGTGGAGGTCTATGTGTTAAGTGGGCCGCTTGAATTCAAAAATCTATTAAATTACCTTGGATTAAATATCAATTCTCATCTGACCGCATATGTAGAAATCGAACATTGGAAAGTTTATACCAATGGGCACTAATTTTGATGAATCTACGAGTAACTAAAAATTCTCAAGATAGGTGTAAGCTCTTAAAATAACTATTGGAAACGAGGAAGCTTAAGAAATAGCATCAGGCTTGGCAAAACAATAAAGCTGTAGCCTGCCGATAACAAGATAACCTCATGGAGTTTCAATATTTCTGTCAATTTCTCCATTGTACCTCATTTATCAAGCATGAACTTCTGCCAACGGACTCTTCCATATAACATGTCTCCAGGTGAAATTGCACAAGAGGTTTCTGACTCTACTGAGTCATTCATTTGATTACCAAAGTTTTCCCTTTCTCATCACAAAATTTGTAATATTTGGCCCTGAAGAATTCGAAAAACTGACTTAAAGATTCTTGATGCCTCTTAATTTAGCATTGCACTCAATTGGTTGCCGGAAGTATTTCTAGAAAAATTCAACGAACAAGATGCTGGATGACAAACATCCGCTTAAATCACTCTTAATAATCCGAGGATAGCGGCTTAGAGGAATTCCAATGTTTTAAGTTTTAAATTCGGTCGCAAGGATCACGGTTATTAAAATCGCGACAAAATCAACAAAAATTGAATTTTTTCAAAACCACTTTTCCCGACGTTTTAAACGACCCACAGTCTAAAAAAGTGTGTCGTCCGTCTGTCTGAGGGAAGGGTTGAGTTGAAAGGTCGATTTTCTGGTTGAGTTGGGGTTCAGTTCGAATTGAGTTGGGGTTAGGCTAGGGTTAAGTAAGCAAGACAGCTTCAGTTGACTTGAGTTACTGGGATCGAGTTCGTGGTTGAATAGAGGTTGAAATGGAGTTGAGTCAGGAGTTCAGTTGGGAATTTATCTTAGGGCTGAGTTGGTGGTTAGATTGAATTGAGCTCATGCACTTACATATGTATGTACAATAGTTTTTTCGGATCGTGCTGATTTGGGGATTAATTTGAGCGTTGTGTTCCGGGTTGAGTTGAAGTCAAGTTGGAGATTAAATCCTAAATTCTGTTGATTTGCGTTAAGTGCACGTACGCATCTAGTTTTGTGGATCTTGTTGATTTCGGGATTAAGTTAGGCGTTGAGTTTAGGGTTGAGTTAAGGGTAAGTTTGGAGTTGATTTCATTATTTCCATGGCGGAATGAGTTGGAGGTTGAGGTGGAGATTGAGTTGACGATCACCTAGTGAGGTTTCAACCCTTTATATTTTAATTATAACCCATTGTATTACATGAAGTTAATATGTGAGACAATCTTTCAATATGATTGTCAAAAATATTCTTGTCTTCATCAACATACTGGTAAAAGGTCCTTAGCGAGCCACACTACTTCATTACTTTTAGATCCAGAAAATTAAAAAAAAAAAGCTGGAAGCACATACCAGAAATGTTTGATGGGTTTGTGGATTAATTGAGTAAATCCTTATGAGTGTAAAAAGAAGATGCAATCTTTAATTTGCGACAAATACCGACCTGTAGTGTGTAGTGAGGAGAACCAGGACATTTTGTGGGAAAATTACGTGTCAAGTATAAATTCCCTATCCAAGATAGAAGACGAAGAATCAACATTTACTAGTATAAGTGGTCGACATAATTACATAAATTGTGATGTTTAAAGCAGTGACGAGATTTCCATTTGACACATAACCCAATCCTGCAATATCTATTCGCAGATCAAAAGCTTAATATTTTATTGGACTATAATTTCCCACAAATTGCCTCAGCGTTAATTTCGGATGAGGTGGGAGGTATTTGTGAAGTTGCATTTTCAAAACTAATCTACAGAGATATACATTATTTCTAGATAAAAATAGAACTGTGTACGATTTATGCATTGTTTAGAATATTTCCAAAAATTATGGAAAATCAGATAAAAATTCCTAAATATAAATTTTTGAATGATTCGACAAAATTCCAAAAATAACTCGCCCATAAAATGTTGCATCTCTCTATAAGTTGCCTCTCGCCCCCGCCCTCCTATTTAATATCATTTTTTAATTATCAAAAAATGTAGCATTTTGTATTTAAATAATCTTTATAACCAAACTATGGTTGAAACTATAAATTTCTAAAATTTTTAATTTTTATTTTTTGATGTCGAAATATTTTCCTTTGTATCCAAATTTCATTTTACATCATCAGAACGGATTTTATCTATCGTCTCTTTATTACGAGCATATTATATGTAAAAATAAAATAAATTTGAAAAATTTCAAACAATATTGATAATAAAATATTGTGTGCTTCAAAAGCTTTTTGTTTCCATTACAAGACCTTACACAAATTTTGTAGCAAGCAACGATGCAAAAGCATCAATTTCTACACTTTATTAAAACACAGAACTCAAACTATACACACACACACACACACACACCGATAAGAGTTTTACACAATTTTTTGTTGTTGTAAAAAAATCCAACAACTTTTGCAACATCAGAAACATCTGATCTGATATGAATATATATGAAGCTTATATTCAGACTAACAAACAAAAAAAAATGTTAGATTAATGTTTAAGGATGAAGTTAAAGATAATAAAAGTTAGCAAATTTTTTTTTTTTGTACATAACAAAGCTTTTTTGCTTTTTTTGTATTTGTTTGGGTGTGTGTGTTGCTTTTGTTTTTTTTTTTTTGGGAGGGAAAAATAAATGCTGGAAATGTTATTTTATTTTCGAAAATATTTTCCTAAAATTATATTTCAATCAGAAGTTTTTTACTTTTCCCACTAAAACGTCGTTATATTTGGGGTAAGTATTGTTGTAATCGCAAAAAAAATTTTGTTCCACATTTTTATATTTATCGACGAATTAGGTTACCATTAGGTTTTCTGTTCTGCGAGGAACTTCTGTTAAATCTCTCCTTCCGTCTCCCCGACTACTGTATCATTTTTCAAGCTGAAGTAACTGCCATAAAGGAAGTCGTAGACTGGTTGAGGTATAATGTAATATCAGTTTGTGATATTCGCATAAATACGGACAGTCAGGCTGCCATTAAAGCGCTTCAATCACACCTCCTCACGTCGAAAGTAGTCCAGCACTGTCTCTCATCTCTTAACGAGATGGCATATCAGTTCAACATCCAAATTTTATGGGTGCCAGGACATTTTATAAGTACAGGGAATATAAACGCCGATGAGTTGGCTCGACGTGGTACAAGGGACCACTTCTCAGAAAGCAGAAAGGATATTGAAATGCCTCTTGCAGTATGCAAACTGCTGCTTCAGGAAGAAGCTAGTAAGCTGACGAATGACAAATGGTCAAGCATCACTTCTTGCGTAATATCAGTGTGGTTGTTGGAGTGATTACGAGGCACTGTCTTCTCATAGAGAGGCATGCGAGTAGACTTGGTGTCTTCTCATATGACTACTGTCGTAATTGCGAGGAGGAAGAGATAGTACTTCATCTTCTTTGCACCTGCCCTCGTCTGGCACGAAACTGACTAAAGTTTCTAGGGGCACCCTCTTCAAAGACCTGACGGACCTCTGTAGGATGGACGTCAGGAGTATCCAGCGCTTTGTTAACAGCTCAAAATGGTTCCAATGAGTTGGAGGAAATAATTATTGTGGTATGGCTATGGACCATTTTTTGTGTCTATGCCTGATCCTAGTGGATCGCCACCCAAACCTAACCTAACCTAGGTTACCAGGAATGGTAAATGTCGTGTCCGTCCTTCCAGTCATACATTTTTAGTATTTTTGTTTTGCCTCCAATTCTGGGAGTGTTAACTTTTGGATCCATTCGAATCTACAATATAGAAGGGGTTGTAGCGGAGGTAGTTGCTAAACGACAAGATGAGTGGTGATTAGTTTTCCCAACATGTCCCCCCCCCCCGTTGGCGAGTTACATGAGTCAAGAGATGGAAGTCGAACAATTTTTGTGATGGGCCGTTTGAAGAGCCCTTTATTCGTTTTGATTGTGACTACTGAACGATTTGATCACGACCAGGATGTACATCAGTGACGCGTCCTAATGCCCATTGCCCTTTATTGCTCCCCACTGTTTGCCATCTTTTGGCAAATTCATGGAACATCTGCTGTGCCATTTGCCATCGTGATAGTCAGATTGACTTTCAGATTTGTAATATTTGGCTCAGGAATTATAGTCATTGGATGCCCGATGATAAAATGCGCCGGAGTTAGTCGGGAGTTAAGTAAGGCTTCAATTTGTGTTAACAATGTGTATAGCTCCTGGTACCTAATAATAGTTTGGCCAAGTACGCGTCGCAAATGGTACTTTACTGACTTAACTGCTGCTTCACAAAGCCCATTAAGATAAGGTGTTACTGGTGGTACAAAATGCCATCTCGTGTTAGTTGTTGTTGTCCAGTTGACGAATTGTTTCATTTCTTTTGACAGTAGTTGTTGGAAATATTCTAAATAGCTGGAGATATCTGTACAAGTCCCACTAATATCTTGAATCCTTCATACAAATCTGCTCCGGTAAGCGGGCCGAAAACCTTGTTTTTGGTATTCCGCAATTTCTGCTTATACCGTAGGACCCAAGCAAGGACTCCAGTTGCTTTTTTACACTTGAAAACCTCTCAATTATTTCGTAAAACCCCTGTGTGGGGTTTGCTAGTTCCCTTATCAGGCGCTTCCCCAGGTGGCGGATAGGGGAAAGCTTGCCAGATATGGCAGGTACCGGGGAAATCAAATACTCGGGGCGGACCAAAAACTACCACACCCAAGCTAAGGTGGCACTACATACGCCGATGGCTGCGTGGCTAAGAGGGTGCTTAGTCGTTAGTATTTGATATGATAATGCAGAGCTCTGTGTGGTGACCGTTACTTCTCGTGCTACTCGTTGGAATAAAAATGATAGAAAATAATAATAATAACCTAACGAAATTAGAAAACGAGACGCATGTGTCTCTAACAGCATCAAATCAATCATCATCGTTGGATGCCGATACCATGGATCCTGAGGGAGACCAACTATTGAAAAATAAGGGGAACAACTTTCCTAAGAGCACGAAAATTTTGAGATCACCAATTCTAAAGGTTCCAAATGTAAGTAGTTGTACACTACAACTAAAGATGACTGCGACAGTCGCGACTATGTCCCAAGTAACTAATAATAACCCTCAATCTGAGGAAGTAATCAAAGCTCTAGCCGAGTCTAGACAACAAAATAAAGAATTAAACAAAGCAATTCAATGGATGCAGCACCAAATACGACTTCTTGAAGAAGAAGTTAAAAACCTTAAATATAATCTAAAGATGGACTACCAAACTGGTCATGAAGTTTCGGTTGAAGTAGAAGCCCTAAACCAGAAAAACAACAACAAAGAAACGGAATGTGCTAACATAATTGAGTACCAAACCGACGAGGAAGATTTAGAAAGAGAGACCAATTGGATAATGAAAATGTCAAAAAGGGCTCTAAAAGGAAAGCTGAGTCGTCCCCAGAAATGAACACTACTGTGAACATATCGGGAGCAACAGTAAACCAATTACCAACTATAAGCAAGACCAAGAAAGAAAAACCACCACCACCAATCAATATCACACATGTCAGGTATTTGAATTAATTTGAAGGACTAAGCCGGCTTGCGCAATTTTCGGTGATTCGACCTTGTTGAGGCGGAGTACAACAGAGCTCGACAGGGTTGCCATATCCCAAATTTGTCACAAATTTCAACCAGTGCAGTCGGTAACAATGCATCAGCACCCTTGCTGGTATGTGATGAATGCAAATTGGTAATGCCATTCGAATTGATGGATTTTGAATCTTCGGACAATGCAAATGCGGCACTTGCACTGGTAGATGGCACAGATTTGGGTGACACAATATTGGTGTTTTGCTCAATGTGGACTAGTGAATGGTGCTTTCTTCTACACTGCCCTTTGGTCAAGCAGTTGTAACACCTGGGACTCTTATTCACGTATTGCCTACTTTGATCTAAGCTCATTTGTAAATCTTAGGGCAATCGCAAAGACGGTGCTGCTGACCGGTACATAATGCGCAATTTGATAGTGGCATTTGGTCAGTTAGAAAGGTTTTCACAGGTGTGCTGTGTTTGCTGTGAAGCTTGTTGGTTTTCTAATTAAAACCTTCGAGAGAGTTCATCCTCTTCTTCAGGAACTCCAATAACTCTACAGTTGTTGGGAAATCTTGTTCTGAAGATTCTTGTCACCATAACTGCAGCGTGACGTCATCTAATTTTTTCCCCGCTAATACTCTAACGGCGTAACCGCCAGCGAATGAGGAGGAAATTGTCTGACCTTACGCTTGGCACTATTGCTGAGGCTCCTAATAGCTGCCCCTTTTACACTCCTAAGTAGGCTCGTCCTGCCACTGGTATAACACCGGAGCTGGCCGCAAAAAAGGTTCGTTCATATGCGCTGGATTTGTAGTGAAATTTTTTTGAATTCATGATGATAATCCGGATATCATCCTGGTCGAGAGAAAGCTGGTAATTTTTCGGATGGAGTTGAGCCAGCGGATTCTTCGTTCAGCGAAATCTTCTGCATTTATACCACTCATGCTTGGGAGCTATTTATCAGATGGTGTATTCATCTGCAAAAGCAGTAATGAGAAAACCTATAAGTGGTTTCCAGAATCTAGAGTAGTTGGCGACTTTCGATTGGTGATCCTCCCTGGTCCACCAGAGAATCCCAGCGTTGTGGTTACCAACATTGGTGTGATGTATCCAAATATCTCGATCAAGGGTTGGAAAGTCGTCCGGTACAATCGAGAGGCAAATCGTTAATCGATTGTTCTCAGGGTTGACTTGAAGACCTATAAGTATATTCTTGGTTCCAGCCTTTGTTTACCATATGTTCTTAAGAGGATCTGGTTTAAGGTTATCTCTGGACCATAAGAAATACTCAATAAAGGCTGTGAGCCAACTTTAGTCAGTTCTATGAGGCGGGAAGTTGTTGATATGTCTGTGTTCGTTACCTATTGTTGACTTAATTTTAAATTTGAGGGTGACAAACGATATTCTCACTTCTGACAATAGGTGCATCGCTTTTAACATCAACATTAAAATACCATCTCTTAAACCGTATCGTAATCGTAAATCAACCAATTGGGATCTATTGTCTCTTGAACTTATTTTCCTAATTCACCTGCTACGGATAGTCGCTCGGTTAAGGACATTGAGTTACAAGCTTCCAAGTTGATAAAAGCATTCTCGATGGCTTATGAAAGTTCATGTCTACTTATTACCAAACAAAAGATTGGTAAAAGACCCTAAGCTCCGCTCTTAAAAAACAAAGGAAACATACTAGGAAACTGAAGAATAAAGCAAAAATACTTATCTTAAATGCGATTGAGATTGTTTCCTACTAGTTCAAAAGGAGTATGATAAAAGCTTAAGATCTGTTCACAGAACCACATGGACAAACTTCTGTGAAGAAATGAATAGTCTTTCTGCAGTCTCTAGACTTAACAGAGCGATAAGTCCTGTGAAACGGCTCTGCATGAACTCGTCACTAGGATCGAAAGATCCTTCAATAATAAAGAGTTTCTTGTAGGTACCTTCCTGGACATTGCGGGAGCCTTTGATAAGTTGAAGTTGACTTGGATAATGCTTCAATCTCGGTCAAAGTTGCCAAAAGTTGTCCTCAGGGAGGTGGACTCTCACCACTGTTGTGGCTTTTGGTAATTGACGATCTACTTGTGAAGCTTCACCGGTCAGGCTTTGTTGCTCAAAGCTACGCTGACGATCTTATTATTACGGTCTCTGGGAAGCACCTGAATGTGTTATCCGACTTATGTATTGTGGAGTCTTTGTGTGGTGGAAAGAATTTACACGTCAATCCTTCGAAAACTGATTTGGTTATATTTACCAGGCATCGAAATATTGTTGGACTAACTGTGCCCTTTCTTTTCGGGAGGCCGATTTACAGATCCGGCCACGTTAAGTATTTAGGTTTCTTCTCGGACAATAAATTTTCCAGCAAATTCATCTTCAGTTTAAACTTCAAAAATCGACTGCCATCTATTGGCAGTGTAGGCAAGCCTTTGGGAAAACCTGGGGTTTAACTCCTAAAATGCTATGTTTCATCTATATACCGTTGGTTCTACCAATGTTATTTTATGCTTCGTTGGTTTGGTGGCCAGTGATTAAATTCAGGGCTTCAATTATTAAGTCATTACACGAGCTATGGCATCAACTCCCCTTCTTGCCATGGAATCAATTCTATTCTTTCCACAGCTACATTCTTTCATCTTAGCACAGCTTGTACTGCTACGTTTAGGTTAAGGAACATAGGGATGTGGAACATTATTGGTTCAGTCGTGGGCCATAGAACAATTTTAATTGATTACGCATCATTAGTACCAGAAATTGATATGGCTAATGATATACTGATGTCTGAATTCAATTTCACTAAAATGTATTCGGTGGTGCGCGCGTTCGAGAACCTAAATGAATCAATATTTCTTGTCTGATGGCTCTGGCTCCGATAACAGTTCTGGTTATGGAATGTACTGCCCTACATTTGATCTGAATTTTTCAGGCTGCTTGAATTGTTGGTTCTGTATGAATTTTCAAGCGGAAGTAATGGCTCTTACGTTCTGTGTAATTGAGGCATTGAAGCCCCAAAAGCAGCAGCAACCCAGCGTTTGGGTTTAAATTTATCGGTTCCGAGACAGTTGCTTTCTTACCACTTAACTTTCTGCTGTAATAATTATGACATTATTTTGTATGCAGCCAAATTATCACAGCCCCTATGAATCTGGGGTTTCAAATTTGTATTATTCTCAAAAAATTCGATTAGTAGCTCTATTTTTGAAAATAAAAATTCGTGGCTTCTACATACACAGTGCGATAGTTTGGTTTAATTCTGTAGATAGACTATGTACGCTCAGCTCTTCTTTTGACTGAATTCTATTTCTTTGTTTGCTGGCCCTACCCTAAACAGGCCATTTCGGATATTGAACACATTCCAAATGCATTATCCATAATTTCCTTTGTCCCCAAACTTTAGATCTTGGACGAATTTTATTAATGAGGCAACATCTTTGGCCCTTATTCCCTTAGTCGTATCACTTGTCGTTTGTACCGATAACCAAGTTTTGGTATTCCCTTAGTCGATTGGAGAGGTAATCGTCATTTGAAGTGATAAACGTACTTCAACACAAAACTACGGCTTTACTACGATATCCAGAAAAACAAAATCCGGAAAACCAAATTACTTGAATCTCATTTCCGCCCAAAATAACGGAAAATGTTTGGTTGGCTGGTGATCTATAAGCGATAATTTGTCGGAAAAGTGTCGTCCGAGGAGTCGGATAGACCCAAATTTTTTTTGTTGTATGTTGCAAAAAGCTCTTCTTCTCTCACGAGATGTATGTACGTAGCAAAAAGAAGAAAAAGAAGAACATAAAATGATGATGGAATAAAAATGTCTAGCGGCAATTTTTTTGGAAAAAAAAATATTTCCAGAAAAGAACAAAACTCTGAATGTTTTAACAATTATTAGAATATGGAAAACACAACGTGCACACATCTTTAAAGCGCGCCTAAATAAGACAAGCAAATTGATTTTTTTGTTTTCCAAAACACAAATATTGTTTTTATTTTGTATTTTATTGTTTTGTTGTTGTTAAACGAAATTTACATAATTTTTTTATTTGTTAGTGTTAGACTCAAAGTGAAAGAATTTCCGAATAAATTGTTAAATTGTAAAAACCATAAAGTAATCGAATTTAAAGTTTCTTTCTAGATCTTAGATTATCCATTTTCGTTGAAATTTGAATAAAATCAATTTAATGGTTTAAATTTAATTTTACCTAAAATCGAATCTTGAAAATTCGTTTGTAAAACCTAAAAATTATCACTCAATTGTGTTTTGAAATTTTTCAACATGCAAATTATTTTTTTAAAATATTTAAACTGAGTTTTACGGGGCAACTCAAAATTTGTAAAACATTTGTAATCCATTAGTTTTCTTCAAAAAACATTTATTTTGTGGAATAATGCAATTTATAGATTTTTAAATTCTGAATTTTCCAAAACAAATTTTCGAGTAAGCTAAACTCAATTTTACTTTGTGATAATCGAAAGAATCTCGAAATTCTTTCAATATCGCTTTATTTCATAAAATGTTAGAGCGTAGAAATAATTTTAGAATTCACGAACAATAATTTAGATTTTCACATTTTTAAATTTTGAAATTTGAAAATTTAACAAATTTTGAAAAACTAAATTTTCAACCCCAAATTTTCACTTCAAAATTCGTCTAATTTCGTTGTATTATTGAAATGTTTAAACCAGATTTCACATTTCAATCAGATTCTAAATTTCCAAAATTACCTAATTTAAAAATTCACCGATAAAACGAATTATGAAAATGTTCGAAAATTCTGTTTTATTCATTTCGCTGTCTTAAAATATTTACATAAATTTGCAAGAATTTGCTTTAAAGATTTATAGATTTCTCTCGAATAAAAACACGCATACTGAAGAATTTTGATGTAACGACGCATTATGGAAAGTTCGAGAGACTTATGAACGGGTATATATATAAATGCAACCAAGTGGCAGCGTTAAATCAGTTTTACTTCAACCAGTGAACTAGTGCTAATAAAGTGAAATAGTAAAGTGCTAAAACGTGAACCAGTAGCGTTGTAAAGTAATAAAAAGTGCTGGAATAAGAGTTATAAATTATTACCAAATAAATTGTACAGTGTGGAAATACGAATTCTGAAAAGAGCCCAAAATTCATAACAATAGATCAGAATTAAAGTTTTGAATTTTTTTAACGGTGAATCAATTTCGGTGTGCTTCTTAAAATTTCAAGCCGAATTTTCTATGTAATCGAAAGATAGTTCCATATTTTGGATTATTGAATCTGAATCTTGCAATTTCTCTGGAAATTTTATTGTACAATTTCGTTCGAAATTTTTAAACAGAGTTTTTACTTTTTCGATGCAATTTCTAAATTGCCAAAATTATGAAATTCAGATGAAGGAATTTTAAAAATTTTGAACGCTTAGCCAATTTTGGGGTGTTTCTCAAAATTTCAACCTGAAGTTTATTCGTATAATTCAATATTATAAGAAAAACTGAAAATTTTCTAGAAATCCGGAATATTTTATAATTTAGATTCGTTTTATGTAGCTGTTGAAATCTGAACATTTTAAAGAATCTTGAAATTTCTCTTTACATTTTTTAATTGAAATTTTACGATCTCGTTCGAAATGTTTAAAGTGTTTCTGCTTTTGGATGGAACTTCTGAATTTTCGTAATTACGAAATTCAAAATATCATCCAAATTAAAGAATTTTGAAAATTTTCAACATTCAGTCAACTTTTGTACTTATTACTTCTATAATTGTGCGAATTGTGCTTGATTGGAAGGTTTAGAGAAGAAAGAATATATTGGAGTTAAGAATATATTGGAAATTTAATTCCAAATTTTTTCGATTTTATGAAATTTTAAAGGAAACTAGTAATTTAGTAAAAACGAGCTTTAGAAAATTTTTCGGTAATTTTTAGTCATTGCTTTCAGTTTTCAGATGCAACTTGTAATATTACAAAATTTCGAAATTTTAAATATCATCCGAATAAAATAATTTTGAAAATTTTCATCTCGAGTCAATTTTGTGGGAGTCGTTGCAACCACTGGTCACTGGGGCCATTTGGCACATTTTGGTCATGTGGTGCCCACCAGACAACCACCAGTTTTATTTAGATTTCCTGTAGTAAAGTTGGGTGACTTCCCATTCGGAGCAACTCGGAAGAGTAAAATAAAAACAGAAGAACAGGCAGGGGTAGGAATATACCGGAGTGGGACTGCCCTCTTGAAGCCCTTGGGTACCAATGGCACCATGTTTCTAGCAGAAGTAAATGCTACAGTAAACATCTAGTAGGGGAAGCAATGAGCCCAGATAGTATACATCGCGTACCGGGCGGCAAGCACAAAAGATCTTTTAGGTCGCGGTGCGAGGTGGCTGAACACTCACATGAACAATAATAATAATAAGAAGTATAATTCAAATTGGAAAAATTTCATTGTATAAAAACTGAATTCTGAGAATTAACAAATATTCTGTTTTAAACAAATTTTACATAAAAACTACAAATTTGAAATAGTTCACTTTCCCTAATGAAATCTGAAGATTTTCGATCATTAAATCCGAATCTTCCAATTTCTCTACAAAATAAATAGTGGTTTTGCTTTTTCGATGTGCAACTTCTAAATTTCCAAAATTACGAAATTCAAAATATCATCCGAATTAAGGAATTTTGAAAATTTTCAATACTCAGTCATTTTCGGTGTGGTTTTTAAAATTTCAAGCCGAATTTTGTACGTATAATTCAAATTAAAAAAAAAATCGTTGTAGAAAAACTGAAAACAGTTGACATTTTTTACATAAAAAATTAAAATTTGGATGAATTCGTTTTACCTTTTGAAATCTGAACTGAAATTTTACAATCTCTTTCAAAATTTTTAAACAGTATTTTGCTTTTTCGATGCAACTTCTAAATTTCCAAAATTACGAAAATTAAAATATTATCTGAATTAAAAAAACTGTGAAAATTTTCAACACTCAGTCAATTTCGGTGTTTATCTAAAAATTTGAAGCCAGATTTTGAACGTACAATTTAAATTCAAAAATTTTGTTCTAGTGAAAACTGAAAATTTCGGACGAGATCGTAAGATTTCAGCGAAATAATATAAAATTCTAGAAGAACTTCAAGATTTAGATTCAATGATATAAAATGTTCTATATTCTATCTTTCAGGTTTCAATAGGTAAAACGAATTCTTACAAATTTGAAATTTTGAATTTTTTATGAAAAATTCTTTAAAAAATTCCGAATTTCTAGAAAAATTCTCAATTCTCCGATTGAGAATTTTTTGAGAAATTCGGAATTTTTCAAATAAAATTTAATTTTTCAGCAGGCGTGAACTTTTTCTTTCGTCCGAATTAACAAATAATGAAAGTATTCAAAAATTCTGTTTTAAAAAAAATGTTCATCAAAAATTCAAATTTGTAAGAATTCGCTTAATCTATTGAAACCTGAAAGATAGACGAATGTAAATATGTATTAAATATAAACTGATTGAATCTAAATCTTGAAGTTCCTCTAGAATTTTAGATTTTTTAAATGAAATTTTACGATCTCGTTCGAAATTTTTAAACAATTTTTTTGCTTTTTTGATGTAAACTCTAAATTTCCAAAATTACGAAATTCAAAATATCATCCGAATTAAAGAATTTTGAAAATTTTGAACTATTAGCCAATTTTGGTGTGTTTCTTAAAATTTGAAGCCAAATATTGCATGTATAAGTTAAAAAAATATTTGTTGTAAAAAAAATTTGAAAATTATTTCGTAGAATTTTTCGAGAAATTCAGAATTTTTTAAATAAAATTTTATTTTTAACCACTTTTTATGCCTTTTCCTTTCTCCGGAATTAACGAATAATGATCTGATCATTGAATCTTGAAATTTCTCTAGAAATTTTAGAATTTTAATATAAAATTTTACGATTTCGTTCGAAATTTTTAAACACTATTTTAACTTTTCTGATGCAATTTTTAAATTTTCAGAATTACTAAATTTAATTTAATTTGCTACGTTCAGTCGTTAAAAGCCAAATTTTGTGTGTATATTTCAAATTAGAAAAATTCCGTTGGAGGGAATTTCATAATAGAATTTTTTTAAAAATTGGGAATTTTCTAAATAAAAGTTTATTTTTAAGCAGTTTTTACATCTTTTCCTTTGCAAATTCTAAATTATTGAATATTACAATAAAATTTTCAAAGTTTTCAAATTTTGTTGTATTTCTATAACCAATTCCTTTAGAATTTAACGAAATTTCATAATTTTCAGTGTAATATTTTGTATTTAAGATGAACTGTAAATTTGAAAAATCGTTTAAAATTGGTTTTCAGAGTTTTTGTTGTTGAACAAAATATTCTTTAATTTAAAAGTCGATAATTTGACCCAGTTTTAGTTCGAGAATTGGACTGGATATAAATGTTCCGAAAAATTTCATAAATTAAATGTAAACTAACTTCGAAATATATAAAAACGTTTTTAATCCAGCTAATATTTAATCGAAGTTTGATTTTTCCCTTACAATTTTTTGAAAATAGGAGAAGCTATATTTGGCTTAAAAGAATTTCAGTTAGAAAATTTGAAATTTTTTTTGATAATTGCAGTCTAAAATTTTAAAATTGCCCTTATAATTTTTGTACTTATCACTTCTATATTTATGCGAATTGTGCTTGATTCAAGCTAGGTAAGCTTCAAAGAATATTTTGGAAATTTAATAACTAATTTTTGTCGATATTATGGAATTTAAAAGAAAAATTTCTAATTTAGTAAGTAATCGGTGTATCAAAATTTTTCGGTAATTCAAAAACATTAAGGAAACTTATTATGAAAATTTTGGGAATGGGAAATTTAGATTCTGGCTCATCGACTGTTGTGTCTCAAACCAACTATTTATAGGAGGCAGCAAATTCCCACACAAAGATGTACACAAATACACTTGGACGTCACCAGATGGTAGAACCAAGAACTAAATTGATCATGTACTGGTTAATAAAAAATTCCTAACTTCCCTTCAAAATATCAGAACAATGCGAGGAGCGAAGAATCAATGGTTTTCAATCAGATGTTCCAGCCTACTAGACGATGCTCCTAAATCAGAGATAAGGGGGAAAAAAATAAAAAATCGGAAGTGATATAACAAGAATGTTTTTAATAAATTAGAAATTGAGAATTTGAAGAAATTTCAATAAGAAAATGATTTAAAAATAATTTAATCCAGAAATTTCAGAATTTTAAAATTTTACAATTTACAGAGAATTAAAGTTGAATTTATTCGAAATTCGGAATTTCTTCCAAGTTGGAGTTTTTCTGATTCAAAACTGACCATTGCATTTTAAATAAATGTGATACGATAAATTTCTCAGTATTTATTTGACGGGAATACTCCAGAAACTTTAAATTTATAATTAAGATAAAGATGGCGGCTTGAAAATTTTAGAGACAGTTTCAAAATATTAATAAAACTGGGACTATTTCCATAGATTATCCTTATCACTTCGAAGTTTGTTTCTGTTTTGTAAATTTCAGAGTTTTTGGGGAATTTGTACTAAAGAATTTTACAGAAAAATTTAAAATTTAATCCTTCATAAATTTTGAATGAAATTTCTGGAATTATTGATTATAAGAAATACTGAGAGGAAGAAATAGAAGTTGTAAAAATTAAATTCTGAGACTCAAAATATACCTCTAGTACCTCTGTGAAAAAGTATAAAAATTTGAAGCAAATTTTTATCATTTAAAATTTTTATGTTTTTGGAATTGATTCTCCGAAACTAGAGAAAACAAGCGGGTTGTTTTTAGAAGATTTGGTATTGTAAATTAAAAATTATTTTCGGCCAAATGTCTTTACGTGCACGATAAATTGGCTTGACAACACAATAATTTGTTTAATTATGTATAATTTAGTAATAACCTAAAAATATCAATATTAGAGATACACTCAAAAGTTGATAATTATTATTTTACTACTGTAAATTTGTATGGTTTGGTTCGAAGAGTTCGAACGTCATTTTGCCGAAAAATGATGAAGCCGAATTTAAAAAAAATGAATAACATTTAACTGCTTGCTTACATTTAATGCTTTCTGATGTTTAATACCGAAGTCAAACCATGTGCTGATATCGCGGCTTATCAGTAATAACCTAGTATTTCGAATAGGCCATCAAACCAATTAGATCATTCGACGCATATAAAAAGGTATGGCGAACTTAATAAGTTGACTTGAATTTATTTCCAAATCTTCGTAATAACCGATATTTCATAATTTTATTTATTTATGATACGATTTTACATGATAGAACCAAATATTCGTTAATACGAATTTTATGATTGGAAAATTTATATTATTCTATAGATATTCGTTAAAACGAATTTTTAGTTTAAGGCATGTATTTTGTGATTTTTTCATCTTGCACATTTTTGGCCACATCCACAGTCCGCTGCCTTTTGGAACCTATTTATGATGAAATATTCGTTATTATGATTTTTATAAAAATTATTTCAATTTTGGTTAAATTAGTAATAACCGATTTTTCGAGTAATACGATTCTCAATAAATATTCGTTAAGTTAGTTTTAAAAAGTATTCGTTATTATGAATTTTTATAAAATTATTTCAACCCTGTTTTAATTAGTAATTATCAATTTTGCGAGTTTTATACAGTTTCACCACTCAGAATAGCAACTAAAAAAATTCTTAATAACCGATATGTGTTTTTAATTTTTTACCCTCCCTGTGGCAACCCCTAGTTTTGTAGCTTTTGGTGATTTGAATTTAATGGAGCATCATGTTTAATGTACAGCATCGTAAATATTTTTAATAACCGATCTAGAGAATTTTACAAAATGTGAAATTTGAATACGAAATAATTAAGATTTGAATTAAATTTACTTAGCTTGGTAGGGAAGTGGACGCAATTTAGGCCAATTTTTTAGGGATTTGAATTGATTTATTAATTGTGATTTATTTCTAAAACTTCGTATTAACCGGTATTTGACAATCGATTTACGTAGATTTCTACGGAATTGAACCAGAAACATTTGTCTAATTACAGAATTTTTTTGTTAATACTATGGTTTGTTCTTTGTACGTTTGTATAGAGACGGTTCGGAATATTTTAATAGTTCCGGAAAGTTTCTTTCAAAAAGTTTGGTTGTGAAATTAAATTAATTTAAAAACAGGAAAATGTATGTACATATGGCTGCTACCCAGGTAGCCGTTCAGTTCGTACTAATTTATCGAATTTCAAATATTTTCCTAATTCCTTTTCAAAGAAGTTTATTAAACTTTTAAAATTCAAAATTTGAAGAAATTTAAAATTTCCGCTGATATCTACTGATATTTGAAAAAATTGAATTTCGGTCTCGTTGAAGTTTAACGAATTTCCAATTATATTTTTTAGTCCCTAATTTTTTCTGAAATCGAAATTCCATGCAGATGGTTCGAATTTTAAAACTGGGAATTGAAAATTAAATTTAAAGACGAACTGATTTTGGCAACTCATTTCAAAGTCATTTTCAACTTGCTTTCTTTGGTTGAATTATATAGTTTTCTTAATTCATCTAGTTTAAAATTTTTCCAGAAAATAATTTTAAACAGTAATCGGATAAATTTATTTCAGCTTTACGTTAAAAATTGTTTTATACCGAGAATTCTTTGACAAAAAATAATAAAATACAAAAATATTCAAACCGCCAAACGTAGACTTAATAATTTAATATTGATTTTTCATCTGTGGTGTGCGTGTGTGTGTGCATGTGTGTGTGTGCGTGTGTGTGTGTGTGTGTGAGTGAGTGTGTGTATGTGCTTTTTTTGAATCTTCTTCACATAATCGTATATCCTCATATCCATTCGTAATGTACAAGTCAAACAACAAAATGAAAATAAAATTATGATATAAAAGCTCAGAAGCTCTTTACAAACTAAACAAAACAAAAAATCCAATTACTCTATATAGAGATAATGGTATACCAGTAGTTACACATACTTATAGGAATCTAAAAGAAATGCAGAGTCTCTATACTGGGAATATTAAACCAGTATGGGTAAGCTTTTGTGTGTTAATCAAAATTGACTTTGATGAAAATATTTTTTTTTCCAGGTGAAAATCGTTAACTATATTATCTGACATTATGTTTCGTCAATCACAAAAAAATATCGATTGGTTGGGTTAATGTTTGCGCGACTGTTAACTGTTCGTCCTGCATAGATATTCTAAGAAATTATCAAAACTCTACAAATTACTAAATTTCTAAAAATTATATAGAAAATTGAAAATTGACCATAAAACAATTTTTTAGATTCTTTGGAATTATCTGGAAATTTTTTAAATTCAAATGTTTAGAAACAGGGCTAGAAATTTTATTTGTTAAAAAAATTAGAAATTTGGGAATTACATTCAATTTTTAGAATTTAACCCAGGACAAAAATTTAATTAAAAATTTGAGATGAACATTTGAATTTTGAAATTAGAATTTGGAACGTAAAAATTTGATATTGAAAACTCTTCAATACTATTATTACAATAATTTGAAATCTTCAAAATTTGGTAGTTTAAAATTAATTTATTTTCAAAATTTCGTGGTCCCTCGAAATAAACTCAATTTTAAAATTCTAATTATTCAAGCAAGCTTTAATTATTAAAATTCTCTTCTACTTAAAATTAAAAAAGTTTTCTTCGAATTTCGCAGATTTTTGGCAAAATTTTAGCTTTTGGTTAAATGAATGGTTTCCTATATATTTGGCTAATTTCCGGCCAATTTTGTTTTATCCTCCAATATTTCTACATCATCATCTAGGATACAACTATGTACCACGAGTAACATCCTCATCCCTATATATATATACGTGCAATGATAGTATACAAAATTCCAACCCGAATGGATCTAAACATATTTGACATTGATAAATTATATCCCTTAAAATTCGATATAATCGTTAAGAGAAGGAGTTTTTCCGCGCGCAGCGCAAGCACAATTTTCATTAAATATATAGACAAATTTATGGTGTACCCTTCTTCATCATCATTCCCTTAAATATTTGTAAACAAAGGTCCGGGTGATTTACGCATAAACCATTCGCAAAAAAAATCGCGATATTGCTGAATAATCATTGCCATGTATACACAATAAAAAACGGAAACGGTTTTTATTTTGTTGGTGCTGTTCTTTCTATATGCAGAGATTTAAGACTAATTTTTTTTTTTGTATTTTATTTGAAAAGACAATTACAGTATGAGTCATACAATGATGGGATGTGATTAAAAGCAAAAAAAAAAAAAAAAATTCGCAACGTAATTATGGTCGGATGTGAGCACGGGATTGTCATTGATTGTGATTCAAGAATTTTGTACGCAGCAACATAAAGCATCAATGTTATCTGATGATGGATTCTATGTTCACACGTAATTTATCTCCAAAATTGCCAAACAGGCGTACATAATAAAATTCAACTCATCGGATATAATGAAAAAAGACGTATATACTACGGTAGGGGACAATTTTTGTATAGAGCGGCAGACCAACAAAATAATTTGTAATGGTTTAAAACCAATCAAAGCATCTCTGGGTTTAATCGACCACGATAATTTGTTCGTTCATATATAACTTCAAGGACGGGCACGTATTTACACACTAAATGTGCAGCAATTAAACATGTTCCATGTCGATGCCCATCTACCGGATGATTTTGCATTTTATGTATTCAACCAGGTGTGGAATATTTTTGACGAAGGTCTACTAACTAAATATTATGCACGTATAAAAAGCCAAGGTGATTTACTTTATTAGTGTTGAAATGCGCAAGATTTATTGAATGGATTTGTAATTAAAGGATTTGACCGAATATGTATTAAATTTGCCAAATCATCATCACGCTGAATAGAAATTTATCTCATTAATATTGTGTAGATAAATGTTGTTTACATGGGCGGATGAATAGAGTATCCATTTTTTTGGTTGGTTTTTGTTATTTGCTTGCTTTATATAGCTGAGGATGATACGCGAATTCTTAAGATTGTGTAATAAATTTATTTTTAACCCATTTCTAATTTTACGACACGGGAAATTCGTTTTGATACTTTTTTTTCGGTAATATGTAGATGTTAAGTAAGGAAATTTATTGTTCTGTCAATACGTGGGCAGAAGAAAAAAAATACAAATTTGCATCAGACAATACTATTTGTACCCCAACCCAGTTTTTTTTCACCGATTAAAATCATTTGAAAGTCAGGGATTCGAATAAACTCTTTGGTCAATTTTTGTTATAGAATTATGAAGATCAATCGAATTTTAGCTGATTTCTATCGACTTGAGATCTTATGTTGGTTGGTTGTGGGAGGCAAATATCAAATCATATTTCTGAACAGGACTTCTGATTTATAAAAATGGTGAGCTTTTACAATTCTAAACTAAACGCATAATTAGAATGTATCATTCATAAAGCTTTTTCAAACAGCTTTAAGGAGATATATAATTTTAAGAAGCTTTAGCAATTTTTTCCAAAAACATTTCTATGATGTTAATAGGCATCAAAAATACCCGCTTAGCCTTACAAATATTTCCGACCTACAACATCAAGAAAATCATTTAAGGCAGTAAATCTGTTATAGAAAGCTTAATCGATAAGGAATTTATTGTAATAATTTTGAAGAAGAGCGCCTCTTAAAAATAGCTTAGCAAGTACTATTAATTATCTAACTGGCATAACGAACTAAAATATTTCTTAGGAACACGTTAATTTATCTTGAAATCAACTTTGTAAAATGAAAGCTAGTTAAAAAAAATAGAGCTTTTAAAACATTAACTTTTTTTAACCTGGAATTAATGCAACTAATTAAACTACTGATAATATCATTTTAAACTTTAAATTCAAGTTTCATGTGTAAGCTTCTATGGTTATGCTAAAAATTAGTTGTAAAATTATGAGCTTTTCCAATTCAATCATAAATCTGAATTTTGTCTGTAAGATTAACTTGAATGCTTAAATGGAATTTACCATTCAAAAAGCATTGAAAATGACTTTTAAGGAAAAGCTAAAATAAGGTTAGGAAGCTTTTTAAATAATCGCCCAAAACGTGGTGAGCTTTACGCACTTGGTCAACTAAAAACTTCAGGAAAATCATTTAAGGAAACGAAAGGACGAAAGATAAAGCGCACGTTAAGGTTGAATAGGCTTTATAAAGAAGTGCTTTGGAGAGGAGCGCCTCTTAAAAAAGATTTAGTAACTATCAACAAAATCAACTAACTGAGATAGCAAACAAATGTTTCCATAGGAGGGCTAACTGTACTAAATCAAAGCCTTTTCGTAAAATGGTAGGGCTTTTAAAAATTGTATTTTACTTTTAAACTAGAGCACTAAACTGGACCTTTCGGCTATTATGGAATGAATTTATTTGGAATTGAAGCTTTTAAAGTAGCATTTAAACTTCTGTTTTTTGATAGTTTTATTTTATTTTTATTAATTATTGGATCCGAACAAGACAATCAACATGAATAATAAAACAGCTTTTAAGGATAAATTTAAAGTGTTGTAGGGAGCTTTCGAAGTGGTCTTCCAAAACAGTGAATCTTTTTCCGCCTAACGATATAGTTTTAATGTTATGAAACTTAAACTCAATGACGTCACTTAATACGTCTAAGTTCCGAACACAATTCGGAATTACACTTTGATGAGGAATGCCTCTTAATAAAAGCTTTTGTAAAAATGTTAAAAACTAACTAACTGAGATAGCAAACAAATATGTATGTTTCTTATGATGATTTGAATTCATTTTGAAAAAAGCTTTGTAAAATAAAAGCTTTTTCTTAGAAGATAAAGCTTTTGAGTTTATTTTTTTATTTGATCTACAATTAAGAAATTTATTGCAACTGTGTATGTATATAAAAAATAGAAAGAAAGTATTACTGAGTCGGCTTGTTTAGGCCTTAATAGAAGCTGTTATCAAGCTGACGACAAATTTTTCGAGATACATTTTTCGAAATGATTTTGAAGTTTTAGATTTAAATTTTTCTAGTCTTGGATTAAAATATGAACCGATTTTTGTTATCTTTATCAAAGCTAGAATATGCAATGCAAGCGAGAACAATTAGAACAGGAATACAATTATTTCAAAACCAATCATTTTTCTCTTTAATATATACACATACTTACTGTATCCATAAACGCTATAAGTAATTAAATTAAGCTTCTGGAACTTACCTGAAACAAGAAAAAAAACAAAAATTTATTAGTAAATCAGTCATTAAAAGCATTAAGGATAATGTCAATCGACTGCAAGAGCGAAAAAGTTTACCTTATATTTATTCAACCAAAACTAGATCATTTTCCACCGATTAACGTAACAACAAAAACTGAAAAACTATTTTTTTATAAAAAATTCTCAAAACTTAATTTATACAAAAGCCCAAAGCCCCACCCTCCCTCTATAATCTCATATAATCATTCCACCCACAGAGAAAAATATACATAATATCCAACATTATGGAAATTTTTAATTTTATATTTGTGTATACATATGTGTGTGTTTATGTTATTTTCTCGTTCCCATACATTATTTTCATCCTTCGAAAAGCATTTCGATGGAAAAAACAAAGTTATGGAAAAACGGGAAGAGAAAAAAATAAAAAATGGAAAATTCATGAGAAAATAAATGTTTGTAAATTTATGAAAATGTTACAATAAAAAAAAATTGAACTTTCAAGAAGCAGCACACAAAAATATACACAATATACAGAAACGAAAAAAAAAAAAGTTTCGGCACAGCACAAAAAAATAAACTTTACTATTTTCAATTAAAATCAAGATTTTTTTATTTTTTCATATTTATGATAGAAAATGAACATAAAATTAACAAATCGATTTTTTGTACAATACATACAGTGGAATTCCATTTTACTGGAAATTGTCCAGATTTTCCGGTATTACATACTCGTAAAATATATTTGGTTTGACTGTTATTTGATTTTTCAAAGAAAATTACTAATTTTTATTAAATTTGATTGATGTAACAAAGAGTTGAGAAGTATATTATGAAGAAAATTTGCAAAGAAATTTGTTTGATTTTTCATATTTGTTACAAAGCGAACGATATATATGACAAAGAACCATTATGTAGAAGATTTTTTTCTTTTGGAGTTAAAAACAAAACCTCAAATATTTTGTGAAAAATCAATTCAAAGTCAAGTCGAAAATCAAGTTAAAAGTTAAGTCAAAATCACTGCCAAAATCAAGTCAAAAATAAAGTCAAAAGTAAAGTCAAAAGCAAAGGCTAAATCAAGTCAAAAGCCAAGTCAAAAGTGAAGTCAAAAGTCAAGTCAAAAGTCAAGTCAAAAGTCAAGTCAAAAGTCAAGTCAAAAGTCAAGTCAAAAGTCAAATCAAAAGTCAAATCAAAAATCAAGTCAAAAATCAAGTCAAAGTGAAGTCAAAAATCAAGTTAAAAGCCAAGTCTAAAGTCAAGCAAAAAGTCAAGTCAAAAGTCAAATCAAAAGTCAAGTCCAAAGTCAAGTCAAAAGTCAAGTCAAAAGTCAAGTCAAAAGTCAAGTCAAATCAAAAGTCGAGTCACAAATCAAGTCAAAAGTCGAGTCACAAACCAAGTCAAGTCAAAAATTGAGTCAAAAATCAAGTCAAAAGTTAAGTCAAATAAAAAATCAAGTCAAGTCAAAAGTCAAGTTAAAACAAAAGTCAAGTCAAAAGTAGTCAAGTCAAAAGTAAAGTCAAAAGTTAAGTTAAAAGTCAAGTCAAAAGTCAAGTCAAAAGTCAAGTCAAAAGTCAAGTCAAAAGTCAAGTCAAAAGTCAAGTCAAATGTCAAGTCAAATGTCAAGTCAAAAGTCGAGCCAAAAGTCAAGCCAAAAGTCAAGTCAAAAGACAAGTCAAAAGTCAAGTCAAAAGTTAAGTTAAAAGTCAAGTCAAAAGTCAAGTCAATAGTCAAGTCAAAAGTCAAGTCAAAAGTCAAGTCAAAAGTCAAGTCAAATGTCAAGTCAAAAGTCGAGTCAAAAGTCAAGTCAAAAGTCGGGTCAAAAGTCAAGTCAAAATTCAAGTCAAAAGTTAAGTCAAAAATTCAAGTCAAAAGTCGGGTCAAAAATCAAACCAAAGTCAAGTCAAAAGTCAAATCAAAAGTCAAATCAAAAGTCAAGTCAAAAATTAAGTCAAAGTCAAGTCAAAAATCAAGTTAAAAGCCAAGTCAAAAGTCAAGCCAAAAGTCAAGCCAAAAGTCAAGTCAAAAGTCAAGTCAAAAGTCAAGTCAAAAGTCAAGTCAAAAGTCAAGTCAAAAGTCAAGTCAAAAGTCAAGTCAAAAGTCAAGTCAAATCAAAAGTCGAGTCACATATCAAGTCAAAAGTCGAGTCACAAACCAAGTCAAAAGTCAAGTCAAAAATTGAGTCAAAAATCAAGTCAAAAGTTAAGTCAAATAAAAAATTAAGTCAAAAATTAAGTCAAAAGTCAAGTCAAAAGTCAAGTTAAAACAAAAGTCAAACCAAAATTCAAGTCAAAAGTCAAGTCAAAAATTAAGTGAAAAGTAGTAAAGTCAAAAGACAAGTCAAAAGTCAAGTCAAAAGTTAAGTTAAAAGTCAAGTCAAAAGTGAAGTCAAAAGTCAAATCAATAGTTTAGTCAAAAATTCAAGTCAAAAGTCGAGTCAAAAATCAAGTCAAAGTCAAGTCTAAGTCAAGTCAATAGTCAAGTCAATAGTCATGTCAAAAGTCAAGTCAAGTCAAAAGTCAAGTCAAAAGTCAAGTCAAAAGTCAAGTCAAAAGTCAAGTCAAAAGTCATTCAAAAGCAGCGATGGTGAGGTCGACAATGACATGTCAATTATTCAATTGTCGACGTCTCGATTTAAAACAACAAAATGTCATCAATCATTCAAATGTTTTCGATATTCAAACGGTTACGACATCGGTCAGAAGATTGGTATCTTGTTAAGATTGTTTTCTCATGATATTTGTCGTGATGTCTGATACAGCGGCATAAATATAAGTTTTATACATTTCAAGAGCTAGTTCAGTTGATTCCAATACAACGTCGGCCAACGCTTTTCCTGTTTCAGACTCTGTTGTGAAATCCCACGCATTTAAGAAAGCCTTTTCACCGGTTGTGTTATGGATCATCGTTACAATGGTTTTTGAATTATTGGCCGTATTTTTCCATCCGTCAATAACCAGAACCGAATCTTTACTACAATTTGTGGATATATTATGTACAGATTTCTCATATAATTGATTTAGCATTTTTGATGAAATCTACTTTGCTGAATCTACCACGCTAAATGGAATATTACATCCGAAGAATTTAGCCAGTAATTCATTTATCTTTTCTTCCTCGTCTTTAGTAAAGCAGTCAACAAATTCGCTCATCTGTTTTCGAGAATTTATAATTTTCCGTAATTTCGTCAGAGTTTGGCTTGTTAATTTATTTAGCGTAGCATTAGCAAATAAGTAATTATTTCTCGATGAAAGTTCTGGTTTACTAGATGCCAAAAAAAATTGAGATTCTGAGGTTGTGCCATTGGATACCTTAATAATTTGTTTCGGACCATTGAGAAAAGATCGGATTTACGTCTGAGTCTGACTCAAGATATACGCCATTTGTTAATTGTGTTGTATTACCACTAGTTGTATTAGAAAGTGGAAAAGAAATCAATGAAGACTGAGAAACTATGAAATTTGTAATATGTTATTGATAGTTATGTATGATTATGATGAGAATGAGAGAGATAATAAAAAATTTAAAAATAAAATAAAAATAAATTCCTAACGATTTTGTTTTGTTTTTTATTGTCGACGAATTGTTGATGTTGTCGACGAATTGATGACTTTGTCGACATAGAAAACGCTGAAATCTTATTATCGACGAATTGTCGACTCGCCAATGTCGACAATAATAGATGACGCGTCATCAAACATCCCTGTTCAAAAGTCAAGTCAAAAGTCAAGTCAAAAATCAAGTCAAAGTCAAGTCAAAAGTCATGTCAAAAGTTAAGTCAACTCAAGTCAATAGTTAAGTCAAGTCAAATGTAAAATCAAAAGTCAAGTCAAAAGTCAAGTCAAAGTCAAGTCAAAAGTCAAGCCAATCAAATCAAAAGTCAAGTCAAAAATAGAAACAAAAGTGAAGTCAAGAGTTATGTCAGAAGTCAAGTAAAACTTCAAGTCAAAAGTCAGTTAACTACAAATCAAAAGTCAAGTCAAAAGTCAAGTCAAAAGTCGGGTCAAAAGTCAATTCAAAAGTCAAAAGTTAAGTCAAAAACTCAAAAGTTAAGTAAAAAGTCAAGTCAAAAGTTAAGTCAAAAGTCAAGTCAAAATCAAGTCAATAGTGATGTCAAAAATTTAGTCAAAAGTCAAGTCAAAAGTTAAGTCAAAAATTCAAGTCAAATGTCAAGTCAATAGTCAAGTCAAAGTCAAGTCAAAAGTCAAGTCAAAAGTCAAGTCAAAAGTCAAGTCAAAAGTCAAGTCAAAAGTCAAGTCAAAAGTCAAGTCAAAAGTCAAGTCAAAAGTCAAGTCAAAAGTCAAGTCAAAAGTCAAGTCAAAAGTCAAGTCAAAAGTCAACTCAAAAGTTAAGTCAAAAGTCATGTCAAAAGTCAAGGCAAAAAGTCAAGTCGAAAGTCAAGTCAAAAGTCATTCAAAAGTCAAGTCAAAAGTCAAGTCAAAAATTGAAGTCAAAAGTCTAGTCAAAAATCAAGTCAAAGTCAAGTCAAAAGTCATGTCAAAAGTAGAAACAAAAGTGAAGTCAAGAGTTATGTCAGTAGTCAAGTAAAACTTCAAGTCAAAAGTCAGTTAACTACAAATCAAAAGTCAAGTTAAAAGTCGGGTCAAAAGTCGAGTCAAAAGTTAAGTCAAAAGTTAAGTCAAAAGTCAAGTCATAAGTCAAGTCAAAAGTCAAGTCAAAAATCAAGTCAAAATTCAAGTCAAAAGTTAAGTCAAAAATTCAAGTCAAAAGTCAAGTCAAAGTCAAGTCAATAGTCATGTCAAAAGTCAAGTCAAAAGTTAAGTCAAGTCAAAGTCAAGTCAAAATTCGAGTCAAAATTCAAGTCAAAAGTCAAGTCAAAAGTCAAGTCAAAATTCGAGTCAAAATTCAAGTCAAAAGTCAAGTCAAAAGTCAAGTCAAAAGTCAAGTCAAAAGTTAAGTCAAAAGTCAAGTCAAAAGTCAAGTCAAAAGTTAAGTCAAGAGTCAAGTCAAAAGTCAAGTCAAAAGTCAAGTCAAAAGTCAAGTCAAAAGTTAAGTCAAAAGTCAAGTTGAAAGCCAAGTCAAAAGTCAACTCAAAAATTAAGTCAAAGTCAAGTCAAAAGTCAAAGCAAAAGTCGAGTCAAAAGTCAAGTCAAAGTCAAGTCAAAAGTCAAGTCAAAAGTGATTCAAAAGTCAAGTCAAATGTCAAGTCAAAAATCAAGTCAAAAGTCAAGTCAAAGTTAAGTCAAAAGTCAAGTCAAAAGTCAAGTCAAAAGTCAAGTCAAAAGTCAAGTTAAAAGTCAAGTCAAAAATCAAGTCAAAAGTCAAGTGAAAAGTGCAGTCAAAAGGAAAGTCAAAATTAGAGTCAAAATTGAAGACTAAAGCCTTGTCAAAAGTCAAGTCAAGCTTCACATCAAAAATTAAGTTATAATTGAAGCCGGAAATCAAGAAAACCAATCAAAATCAACAATCAAATAACATCAAGTCAAGTCAAAAGCCACATCAAAAATCACATGAAAAGTCAATCCAAAAGCCAAGTCAAATTACCAGTCAAAAGTAAAATCAAAAGCAAAGTAAAGTCACAAGAGAAGCCAAAGGAGAAGCCCAATATCAACCCATATTTAAAAGGCTCTCAATTTTTCAGTAACAAGTTTGAAATGAAATTTGAATCAAAAACATATGTTGCTCACTTAGTTTTAACCACATTAGAAATTCAAAAAGTCGCCAAACGAATATAGCGCAGAATAATTGAATTTGGAACATGAAGTTGCAATGTAAATTTGAACATGAGTTTGAAATAAAATTTCATCAAATTTAAGTTGAAACACAAAAGATTTAGAGAATGAATGTACACTCGAATTTAAAAGAAATCACTTGGTATTCAAATAAAAAGTTTAAAAGGGGACGATTTTTGGCTAGGAAATTAACTTGAACCAAAATAAGAAAATATTTGAATAGAAACGACATTTAAAATTTAAAGAAATCATATCCTTGAACAAATTTGAAAGAAGTTTCAATAAATTTGAAATGAAATTTGAATGCTTTCAGTTTTTCATAAAGCCAATATTGGCCAATTGATTTGAAAAATATTTGAAAAGGAATGATGCTTCACAGAATATTTGAATATCATACAAGTTTATTAAAATTTGAATGAATTTCAAACTCATTCATTAACTTGAATTTGAACAGCTCAAGGAAATTCCGTATTTAAAATTAAATTTGATCGGTATCTAATACAAAAATCCAATTTAATTTCAATAAAGTTAGAAAATGAAGGGAAAAGCGTGAAATTGCAAGCATTTAAATGCAAGTTTGACATAAATTTAACTAAATTTGATTAAACCTTGAAGATGTAAAAAACGTTTAAAAGATGTTTAATTAACAAATCTCGTAAATTTAAGATAATTTGAACGAAAAGAACAAAACAAGACCACCTAATTTGAAAGAAATTTCAATAAAATGTTTGAATGTTTGAACGAAGTTTGAAATGTAAATGGAATGTCAAACCGAGTGTATCACAAAAAAAAAAGTTTCGGACATTTAATTTTGAATTAAATTTGAATTAATTTGAAAAGAAATTTGAGCATGAAATTTGATAAAGTTTGATTGGAAATGCAACTTGTCACAACAGAGTCCGGCTAAACTTAAAGTTGAAATATTATTTGACACATTGAAAAGAAATTTGAATGGTTTGATTAATTAAAAAGTGAGTTAAAAAAAAGGCGGTTTGAATACAATTTGAATCAAAATTGAAGCGAGTTTAATTCAAAAATTTGAAAAATGTTGCTTTTATTTAGGATATCGCCTTTTTTCTCAAACTAACTCTAATTGAAAATGTGATTTGATTTTTGTATTTGATTTTATTATCACATTCAAAAAAGTTTTATACACTTGAATTAAGTTAGATTTGGACCTATATTTATGTACATATATAATTATGTAGTTCTATTGATTTAATTATTGCACAACACCACAAATTCCAAATAAATTTTGTTCAGATCAGTACATTTTACGACAACTCCTCTTTGTACCGCATGTTAGTATGATAATCGAATTAGTTTTAAGGCAACATACAGACATAATTTTACGACCTGATTAACATTTTCACGCAAACCAAGAAGCACACACATTCATCCATAGTACATAAAAAACAGAGCACAAAACAAAAGAAAATCGAAAACACAAAATAATCCTCGCTCATGGGCATCATCTGTCAATCATTCAAATACCTCCATGCTATATATTTATGTACATAATCGTGCAACAGCAACGCTATTATGTATATAAAGATTTACAACAACATTTTCCAGGTATTTTGTTTGAACGCAATTTATATTTACAACAAAATATCCTACGGCGGATTGATTTGAAGATGCGGTAGATAACAAAAAAAAAATTTTTGTTGCAAATTTACATAAGGCCTTGACGAGTATATTATGTATATACAGGGAAGTGTGGGTGGCGGATCTGTTTTTGTTGCGAAACATAATAATTACCGTAAGCACTTTGGCGATGTGTTATATGTATGTTTGGGAAAATAAATGTAAATAAATTTTGCAAACATTTAAAGGGTTAACATCTTAAAGTATTCAACATTTGAAAAAATGGCGAAATCTAATTTCGAGTAGACCTGGCCAATTTTTGCCGAGATTAAGACTAAGGTTGTCTGTTCAAATTCCAACATGTGTACGAAAGTTTACGAAGAATTTTGTGAACATTTTTGGGGGAATTTCGGAATGATTCGAGTTGAAGGAGAAAAATTTCGAGAATGCTAATAAAAAAAAAAATTTAAAGTTTCTTGTCAAATTCGACAAATTTCAAGAATTTCGGTATTTTGTGTTAAAGGATTTCGAAAATTTTATAGGCAAACCGTTTTGAAAACTTCCAGAATTTGTGAAAGATTTTCAAAATTCTTCGAAAGTTTTAAAAATTTGAAGGACGCAATAGGATAATGTTAGGGTTTTTGGCAACACACGTCTATTTCACCATTTGTAAGAATTTGTCAAAAAAAAAAGATTTTGAAAGAGCTGTCAGCGTTTAATACTTCCCAAATAAATGTCAAAGTGGCTTAAAAATGATGTTTACGTTCGAGGGCTTACCACAACTTGTCACAGTATTTTGAAGGTACGAGATACATATAAGTAAAAAATTGTAAAGCTGTTGTCAGGAATTTTAAGAATTTTCAAAAGGTTCCTTGAATAAGTTATAAAAATGTTTGCCAGAATTTTGATATTCAACGTCTGCCTGAATTTATCGGTATCGAATTAGACAGTGACAACAATTTGTCGATACTTGTAAGAGAATTTATCTGTATTAGTATGATTCGCTAGTACATAACGCATAGTACATTCTGTATATATAGAATGTTAATTGTGATATAATTAGTCCAGTCGCTGCGGCCTGATGAGAAGATTGATTTTTTCATAATCATAAGCTCATCAGTTCGAAACTGGATTGAATTCTCTTACAATCTTCGGAACATATTAAAATCAAATAAAATTAAAAATTGTCGATGAACGTTCAACATTTTTTAAATTAAAAAGTCTGCATGTCAAAAGCGTTATGATTGAGATATTATGATTTAAAATTTCCAAACAGAAGGGTTGAGTTAGGAAAATATTGAATGGTATTGACACATTTTTGAATTTTAGTTAGAATTATCGAATTCCAAGTTATAGAATTTTTAGTGATTTTAGAAATTTCAAAATTTTTAAATTTCGGAAATGGATTAAAAAATTTAACAAATTTTATGAAACGAGTTTACCATTATGATTATATCATTATACGAGTAGGTATGATTATACCATTATGATGCTGATTTAAATGATCTTGATCGGAGAGATGCGAAGCATCGACTAATAAAGAAATACCAACATAGGATGGATTTTGTGCATTTTTAGAGAAATGTTCTACTACTCTAGAGAAGCTCGAGTATAACAAAAAACTAAAAAGCCATTGCCGTCTGTATCGGGAAAAGTTCGTCTAGTTAAATCTTCCCATGCCGTATTAACGTCACTCAATTCGAATTTGTGCTCAACCGACCACATTTGAAGCAATGTCCACAATTTTTTGCTTTAAGCCCCATGAATCGATTACATGATGTTAAACGGACGCAATTATATGTCATCTGCCTCAAAACAAAACATAATTAACGCTTCTGTAAGATCTCGAAGTGTGTGATAAATGCCTTCGCACGCTGATTCATTTTGATCGGCCGACTGCTCAACTGCCATCGATTTCTGAAGTTCCTCACAAAGCACTTCTGATTTCAGAATCATTTGTTGATGAGCCACCGGTCCTCCCTGCAGCTATAACATGCTTTATTAGATAGTGGTGCCAATACAAATTTCTGGCGAAGGGTTTTCATTAATATAGGTGGAATTGGCAATACGGTTATACCATCAAAGTGTATTTGAGATGCGGACACCATGATCGTGCATTTTCGTCTAGGCTAGTTTGCGCCAAATCTAAAGTTGCTCCAACTAAAACCATCAGTATTACTCGTCTCGAGCTTTTAGCTGCAAAAATGATTTGGACCGATTTATTCTCTCGTCTTAATAGAGAAGTGTTGCTGGAGGAAGATTTTTTTATTGGACCGATTCGTTAATCACACTATGCTGGATAAAAGCAGAACCGCATAATTGGAACATATTGAGGCATTCGACCTTTTTGTTTTAGTTGTCTGGATTTTGCTGGACCATTGAACGTACACCATCACATTAAATGCTAGGCTCCCAAGAAGGTCTACTTGGCTCTTTTTATTTGTTTGCGACAAAGGCGGTTCATTTACAGCTTGTTATTGACCCGTCCACAGAGTCGTTCATCCGAATTTAAAGAAGTTTCCAAGCTAATCGAGGCATGGTAAAGAAATTATTTTCAATGCAATTGTGTTTGATAAAATTTATAGTTTCAGAATTTTTTAAATTTCAAGTCGAGTTATCGGCATTCGAAATTTTGTGGTTGATTTGTTTGTCGAATTTCAATTTTATTTGAAAATAAATCTTACAAGAAAAAAGGGCGACCAAGAAGTTCCAATTGTATTAGGAAGTGTGGTGCAGGAGTAGATTTATGGAAGCTTCGCTACTTGTAATTTCCTTGTAACCAGCTATGAGGCAATTAATGTTTCTACATAAAGTATTTAGCATTTCTTTATAATTGTTTAACGTTCTCGAACTGGAAATTTGGAATAAGAAACATTCCTTTCCGACATTTCAAAATTTCAGTAAGTCGTTAAATAATTTGAATTTCGGAAATAGATTTAATAATTTTTCAAAATTTAAATGAATTTCGTAAGTTTTAAGTGATTTGTTTGTTGAATTTCACTTTAAGAATTGAAACAAATGCTCGAAATTCAAAAATGTCGAATTTTCTAAAATTTCAATTGCAATTTCATTTTGATTGGGTTGGATTATCAAACTTCAGTAAATTTGGACAATTTTAAATGTTTAATGTCGATGGAATTTTTAGAATTTACATTTGAAAATTTTTGGCTGAGTTATTTGTCGTATTTCAATTTACCTTGCAATTTTAATATTTTCGACCAAGGTTCATTTCATATAATGAAACGGTATCTTACGAATCAGCCGAAGTGAAAGAAGCTCCGGCAGAGGTAAAAGGATTTTTAAAAAATTATAGATAGGCACAATCATTTCTATTGTTGACAGTCGGTGTTTTAAATATTTGACGACATTTTCAGAATTTATAAAAGTAAAAGTTATGCAGATTGCACTATTGATCGTTACCAAATGGGCCAGCAAATGTGGATTAGGGATCAACCCGTCCAAGACAGAGCTGGTAATTTTTACCAGGAAGTATAAAATTCCGGCCTGCGATAAACGGCACTAGACTGACTTTTTCTGATAGAGCGAGATTCTTGGGCATAATCTTGGACAGTAAACTCAGCTGGATGCCTAACACGTTAGAAAGGGTAAATAAGGCCACTGTAGCCATAGGTAAGAGATGGGGTTTGAAACCGGAGCTGGTACACTGGCTGTACACTACCGTAGTGAGACCTGTACTTAAGACCTGTACTTATGTATGGCGTGGGCGTGTGGTGGCCAGCTCTGGACAAGGTAACATACAGGAGTAGAATGGAAAGGGTGCAAAGAACGGCCTGCATGCTTATAACCGGGGCGCTTAGGACGACACCTACTCGCGCTTTAGAAGTTATGTTCCACCTTATTCCAGTAGAGGTTTTTGGTAAGCAGAAGGCAGCCGAGTTGGCTATGCGACTTACGGCTGTCTCTCAGTGGAAGTGTCTGCAGGTGGGGCACTCCACGATAGTTGGATCACTAAGGGATGAACTGGTGAATCTAGATTATGTTATACCAACCTTGTGCTTCGATAAAGGGTTCCGGACCGTCTGTCCTTCAAGGGAATCCTGGAGGGACGGATCAATACTGGAAAACGAAGCAGTGCAATTTTTCACGGACGGCTCTAAGCTAGATGGTAAGGTAGGAGCCGGAGTCCTCTATGAGAAGCTTAATGTTAATATTTCTGTTCGTCTTCTTGACTACTGCAGCGTGTACCAAGCTGAAGTGGTGGCGATCGGGGAAATCGTGACATGGTTGAAGCATAATGACAATGAGGTATCAGGAAGGGATATCGCAATTTATGTGGACAGTCAGGTGGCGGTCAGGTCACTAGAGGCGGTTTGTCTGAGGTTACGGCGCTGGATTGCCGATCATCTCTTAATGAGATGAGCGAGTATTTCAGTATCCAGATAATCTGGGTCCCTGGTCACTCGGACATCACGGGGAACTGCAGGGCGGACGAACTAGCTAGGTATGGTACGACTCTCCAGATGCAGACTCAGTGGAAAGGTAATCGCTTTGACAAATGAGAGATGGACTAACACTCTCACGTGCAGGGTAGTAAAACAGGTTTGGCCAAAACTGGACTTGCAGCGCTCCAAGGCACTGATATCCCTGGGAAAACGAGAGTTAGGATTGGTCTTAGGGATACTGACAGGACACTGCTTTTTTGGGGAACACGCGAGAAGGCTGGGTCTACAGACAAATGACTTTTGTAGAAGTTGCATGGACGAGGAGGAGGAAGAGACTTTAGATCACTTCCTATGCTCGTGTCCGGCACTATCATACAGAAGACATAAATACTTGGGTGTGTACGGTATGGACAGCCTTTCGGAACTCGTGAACTATGGAGTGCGAGATATTTTACGCTACATAAGTAGCACTGGATGGTTTCAGGGGTAAAGGAGGGATAAGATCCTGTGGTATCACAATGGGCCACTATTGGCCTAAGTGTGCGATAGCAGCCACTCTAACCTAACCTAACCTATAAAAGTGAATATTTTATTGCCAGCATCTATCGTAATTTGTAATGATTTTTAAGAAATAATATTTTATGGTCGGTAGCTTCCGTTTAGTAGAACTGCTTTATGTAAATCAAATTAAAAATTCACTATGCAAGGGCCCTCGCTTTCTAGGAGGCAAATTTAAATAAAATTGTAGGAATAACAAACTTTAAAAAAATTATCGTCATGCATCCGCATCTCCGAGTTGACATATTCTAACATTTATTACATTTTGCCCAATTTTGTGGCGCATAGCTCCGAATAAGGTAGCAAGTCACAAAAATTTGGAATTTATTTGGGGAGTGGTGATATGGATTTGGCAAGTTACTCTCCGCTCAGAGCGGAAATTTATAGCCTAAAACTTTGTCTTTTAACTGCAAGGCCTATGGAGATGAGTTTCAGTTTTGTTGAGTTCCCTTTTACCAGGATATTTTACTTTGGCTGGGGGCAACAAAATCCTGATTGTGTTCAATGTTGGAATCGTAGGTCGAAAAACGGGCGCCGGAAGAAACCCGCACCAGAGAAGGTTAAAGACAGTTGAGCAAGCCTCTAATACCAATCCAGACCTCAAAGTGGAAATATTCGGGTAAGGTCTAGATTTCACCACTCTTGGGAATATTTTAAAAAGAGGAGAAAACTAGCTCATACTGGGTTTGTTAGAGACAGGCGCAAATGTTAGAATTCTCGGTAGAGGTTACGAGCAGTTCCTTGCAAATGGAGCCAAGGAACGAATACTTGAACATGTAATTGCTACTGTCAAATTTATATTGCTCAAAATTTGTCTTAACTCCCAACCGCTATATTTGGGCATTAATATTTTTAAGGCGTTTGGAATTGTAATCCAAACCAAGGCGTTTCAACAATTCGATATTTGCTCTGAAATAAACTCACCGCCTGATTCATATTTCTTAGCACAAGAACTGTTACCTATTCAGAGTTTAGCACTAGCCCATATAAAATCGATGTTTCCATCATTTGCTGCTAATGGATTGAGCAAAACAGAGACATTAAGCAATTTATCCTGCTATTCAGGTTACCAAGTATGTAGAATTGGACCGTATGATCACCCTTGTAAAAAAATCCAGTGGTAAGGTTAGATTGTAATTGGATGTCCGAAATGTTATAATTCTTACATTGAAGGTGCCTACCCGTCTTTCTTAATCGATGGTATGTACCATATGGCCCCTGTATCAGTTTACCGTCAGCTTTTCAGGTTACGCAAAGACCTCAAAGTTTGTGCCGACTCAGGCACCGTTTAATACTTACGAATATCACAACAAGACATTCGTTTATCTTGACCATTAACCTGGATAAAAGTCGCTTTGTTCTCAAGGAAGTGAAATATTTGGGACATATCATTGGGGACGATCCAGATAACATCGAGGCGATTAGTCCTTGTCATGTCCCTAGGACCGTCAAAAAACTAAGCCGCTTCCTTGGCATGTACGGGTGGTATATACACTGCATGGCTAATTTTTTTTCCGAATCCGCACCGTCGATGGACTTATTAAAAAACAAAGCTAAACTTGTGTGGAATCCCTTGGCTCAACTTGCATTTGACTCTTTAAATCCCCTACTCATCACCATCTTGGTACATACTATTTATACGCTTCCATTCTTCATATAACGCTCAAATGTTCAGATCTTACGTGGAAGGTTTTGAATTTACGATCATCACAGATCATGTGAATTTTCGTTGGTTGATGACCCAGGTTGATTTGTCTGGCCGGTTAGGGTTTAACTTCAAAATCGAGTATATATGTTCTGAGACCCCAGAGAACTCGGGCAGTGAAAAACCATTGCTTATAGAGATCTCAATTCATAGAAAGGCTGCGAAGGGAATTCTTTTGGAAGGGTATGCAAAAGGACGTGAAAAATTTTATTAATCGGTGTCAGATTTGCAAAACTACTAAAGGAGTTTCCTACTCTATGCAACATAACATGGGGCAATGGATAGAGAGAGGTTCAGCGATAATTTCAATGCTTGAACTTATATTTTTTAGGGCTTTATCCTCGATCAAAGCATGATTAAACATGTAAGTTAAAGTCACTTAAATCAGCCTCAGCTGCATTGTTTTGCTCATATCTGTAGAATGAGGTATTTAATATGGTTTCCGCGCCACAATCAGTCCTGACTGATAATAACTTCAATCCCAGTTTTTCGGTACGCTTTTAATGAAATATGGAGCCGAACACATAAAAGAGCCATGCCATGCACCTCAAAGCAATGCATCCGAGCGGGTGAATCGATCCATATTGGCGGCCATATGGGCTGATGTGGCGGAACAGCATACCGAGTGGGCTGCTCGTTTGGCTGAAATAGCAGCTACACTTCGTAGTACTGTCCATTCCAGCACTTCATATTCACCACATTATCTACTGTTTGGACAATATTTAATGAATCTGATTATGCATTAAGGAATTTATTGACTCTGGGCCCGGAAAATAAAATTTAAGGATCTTTCAAAGCCACTTTATCTTGTTTTTTTGGTTTTAATCTATGCAATCTTTCGCACTTACTTCGGTCTAAAAAGAACAAAGTATTGAAATCCTGTCAAAAAAGATCAAAAATTTGGTTGGTCCAAAACTACTTTTCTCGACGTTTTGAAAGTTGAGTTGGAGCTGAGTTGGGGCTGGATAGGATATAATGAGTTGTTGACCAATTTTTTATATATGCTGGTTTGAGGACTGAGTTTGGCGTAAAATTTGCGGTTTCGTTGAGTGTTAAGTTGGGTTTCGTTTGCGAGTTGAATTAGGGTTGAGTTGCGGTTTAGTTGGGATTGGATTGGGGTTTAGTGAGCAGTTGAGCAATCTATATATATATAGGGAAACCTCACTACAAAGGAAATCGACTGGACTAAAAACGTTTAAAAGATTATGATGAAATTTGATCTGGGTGATGGAAATGGGATTCTAAAATGATTTTCCTTAACCGATTATGATAAAATTTGACATGTGCGTTGTAAATGGGATTCTAAAATGATTTGTAAATGAATTTCTGGAATATGGCCAATTAGGACGGAACTTGGCCATTTCTTAACGGATTTGAGTGAAATTTGACATCTGCCATGGAAATGAGATTCTAAATTGATTTTTGGTTATAGTTCTGGAATATGGCAAAGTAAGATGGAACTTGGCTATTTCTTAACCGATTATGATAAAATTTGACGTGTATGATGGAAATTTGGTTCTAAACTGAGTTTTAGATCTAAAAATCAATTTAGAATTATCATTTAAGAATCGCATTTCAATCATGGATATCAAATTTCACTAAAACCGGCTAAGAAATTGCCAATTTCCACGCAAATTGGCCATACATATAATTTACTAAAATTTCAATTTGAAATGTTAAAGGTTCAATTTGAAGTGTAAAAGGAACAAATTAAAGTGGTAAAGTTTCTATTTGAATTGTACTTGTAAAACCTGTATCATCGCAGAAATATCTGTCCGTGTCCGCTCTAATAAAGTGTCAGCAAGGGAGGTTTTCATTGGAAAACTTCAGTTGCTTGGGACTTAAAAGTTTGTCCGTTGAAGCGAGGATTCCGCTAAGTTGAGTGTCTGTTGAAATGAGGTTTCACTGTATTTAAAAGTGAGTATTTGTGATATTTAAATAAATGCACACGCATTGAACGGTTTACGCGAAACTTTACGCAAATATTGTTTAAGACTTAAGAAAGGTCAATGTTAATATCTCAAACATTCATCTCCTCCTTGAGAGATGATAATCACGTCTAAAGTTAATACAGAGGAATTTCGAAAACTTCAAAAATTGATTCGATTTTTAATGACGGTATGATGGTATGAAGGTATGATGTTATGATGGTATAATGTATGATGGTTTGTATATAAGAATTGTTGTGATGGTGATGGTAATGATAATGATGATGATGATGATGGTATGGTATGATGGTATGATGGATGGTATGATGGTATGATGGTATGGTATGATGGTATGGTATGATGGTATTGATGGTATGTATGATGGTGACTGTATGATGGTTTAATGATATGTTGGTATGATGGTATGAGTTTAGCAGAGGGTTGAGATTTAAGTCGAGCTAAGTTGAGTTGAAGTTGAGTTAGGGGTTTAATTAGCCTGCATTTGGGTAAGTGAGTTTTGTTCGGTTGGGGAATTATTTAAGAGTTGATTTGGAGTTAGTTTAAGGGTTAATTTGAAAGTTGATTTTGGGTTAATTTGATGATTGATTTGAGGGTTTGGTTTACGGTTAATTTGGTGTTTGCGGTTAGAATTATGTTGCGATTGAGATGGAGGATTTATATTTATTGAGTTGAAGGCTGAGGATTGACGAATTAAGAGATTCATTTCGGGATTAATGTGGGAGTTGAATTAATCAAGACCGAAGTTCTGACCACCTCATGAGGTTTCAGCCCTTTATATTTTACTTTCACTGTCCTACTTTATCCAGTAGTATCCAAATCGACGACGTACGGCTACAGACCCTTTTTGTATAAACCACCTGCACATTGCTTCATGCCAACCTATAGAGTGCTGACATGAAAGGTGGGTCGGCCCATGGATTCTGCACTCTCAACAAGGGTTCAAAGATGTGGTCATCTTCATTACCGATCGTAATCAGATGATGAAAAATCCCTTTTGCGAACCCGGTACCTCCCGATCGAACCGCCGCCGCTTTAGCCACTGCGCCGTTTACTTGGTCACTTTCTCTTTCCAGCTTAATAATAAATAAACATTTTTCGGATTTTTTCCAAAATCATTTCGAATTCTTTGCATTCTTCTAACCGTCTGCGGTTTGTTGTTTCATCGGTTTGTCACTAACGCAAAATATGTCCACAGAACTTAATTTCGGTGCGTGCTATATGAATTCGGCTTCACAAAAAACCCTGTGTCATCAAAAATAATTTCCAACTAAACAGTTTTTTTGTGGTACTTTTCCTCATTAATCCTATTTCACCCCATTCCTTTCGCAAACAAAAAAAAATAAAAATGAATAAATAATAAATGTCAAATTATTTTACGATCCAGAAGGGAATTTTTCGGGAAATTAAAATGTATCCCAAAATAGAAAACAAAAAATTATTTTCCCAAGAAACGAAACCACGACGCACACCAATTCTTTTTTGATTTACCACACATTTAAAACGTTTTAATCCTTTTTCGTCACCGCTTGATACGAAATGATGCGTCAAGTGGTTGGTTGAACATTAAATCCTCATTATACCTTCATAGATTGTACCAAAAAAAATTAAAAATATCAATTAATTTTCACTCTTCGGTCGAATAGGGCAAAATCCGGTTTTGTGGTGTTTATTTAAAAGAAAGGATTATCGGTTGGGTCTATGGGTTTTCGGCCCAGCATATACATACATATATAATAAAAAATAATCATGAAAATTTTAATCAAAATGTCAAAATACACAAGGAAAAACAAAACATTTTTCATGCAAAATACGAAAAAATTAGGAAATCAGTTTTCCGCCCACTATTATCCTCCCCATCCTAAATGGATACAGAAAAAAAAAACGGAAATATAAAGAAGACATACATATAAATATTACGACCCATATTTGAAATTATTATGTGTGGCTGCTGTGTGTGTGTGTGTGTGTGTGTAGGCAAAATGAAATATAATTCATCTGCTATGTGTTATCATTTAAACACAATCAGTGTGATAAAATCCTCATCATCCCCATAAAACGATCCACCAAATGAATACAAAATTAAGTTCATCTCAACATACATACACACACACACAAAATATACTTGTTGATTGTGTATACACAAGAGTAGTGCAAAAAAAAAAATTCTGAAGAAAAATGAACATCTTAAGATTAATAAAATTAGCATAACCATCTCATCTCGTGTATTATATCTCTTATCATTATTACAATCATCATTGATTATGATGATGATGATGATGATGATGTTGGTAAATAATATACATACAAACCAACTTACCTTTGTTGCTTGAAATATTTGTGTCGTTGATATGGTTGTCGTTGATGAGATGCGCGGTTCACACGTGACCACATTATTGATACGTTTCGCTGGTGGTATGGCCGAGGGTGGTGAACGTGGTAAAGTGCCGGTTACAGGCCGGCATACACAAACTAACATTTTTAAATTATTTTAGGATCACTTTTAAAATTAAATTTTATATAAATATTTTTGTAAATTAGTTCACTACACACAAAATCACAGACGTCACTTTGAAGTTTTTTTTTTTTTAATATTTAGAATATATTAGAATTTATCTAGATAAAGTTTTTTATTGAACACATCATAATTTTTATCATTTTTACTCTAAAATAAAAATAAAAACCTAAACAAATCGTTTAACTCATATCTGTGCACCTAAGCTAATTGCGCGTTAAATCGAACGAGACTAATATCTCCCTAATCCACACCTTTTTTAGTCTAGTATGACGTATTTAATGTAAAATCCGTTCCTGCCGTCCATTTTAACTCCAGTCTGTTTGAGTATTGCACTGTGGGAAGTAGAAATTATCTGATTTCGCTAAATAATAAAAAGCAACGTAGGCAACGTAGATTGATCGATAATAATTAGTGCGATCCGGCAAATTGCATGAATTTAACGAGCTTTATTAGAGAAGTCGTCTGATATTTACTGAATATTTTGAAAAAAATTTTGATGTTTAAACGTAAGAATTAGAAATCATTTTGTTAACACTAATTGAAGTTTCATTTCATTGCACTGAATGAAAAAATTTTAATTGAAGTAAGTTTTAAAAATTCATTTTAAAACTAATAAATTACTAAACCGTTTTCTTGTGAACACCAATTTTTGGTACACTGGTACTTTGGTAAACTTTCTCTCTGTAAGCATTTTCTGTAAAGCTATAGCATAGAACTTTTACATTTTTGAATAAGGGCATTAATAATTCTATAAATTTAGTAAATTTTATAAATTCTAGAGTTATTAGAATTTACAAAATTTATGTATCGAATTTAAAAATTTTATAGGATTTAAAGAACTTGAATTGAACTTTTAGAATTTACAGAATTTATAGGATTTGCAGAATTCAAATATGAATTCTTTAAAATTCATAAATTCTAATATTTGAATTTTATAAATTAAAATTTTTTGTAAATTCTGTGAATTTTATAATTTTTTTGAATTTAAAAATTCTATAAATTTAAGAAATTTTTTGAATTTTATGAGTTCTATAATATGTTTCCACTCTGTGAATTTCTAAAAATCTAAATTTTACTTATTCCAAAAATTCCATATCTATAAATTCTATGTATTTTATAAATTCTTTGAATTCTACAAATTTTATAAATTTGATTAATTCTAAGAAATCTTTAATTCTAAAAATTGTCTAAAATTCAGTCATTTCTTTAACTTCTCTAAATCTTATAAATTAAGTAATTCGTTACAATAAATTTTATAAATTCAATCAATTTTATAAATCCTTTAAATTCTATAATTCTTCAAATTTCATAAATTCTAACAAATCCATGCACTACAAAATTTATAAATTTTTTAAATTCTATAAATTATACATATACTCACAAATTCCATTTCTATAAATTCTTTGAATTATAAAAATTTTATGAAATCCATAGGTTCTTTAAATTTTATTGATTAGAATTTATAAAATTTATGGAATTTGCAGAACATATTTTAGAATTTTTAATTTTTTGTAGAATTTATCGAAGGTACATAATCGAATGGATTTTTAGGATTTAAAAAACTTGTGCACTTTTAGACTTTCTAGAATTTACAGAATTTTTATATGATTTATGATCGGAGGTCGTCGATTGTAGAGCAGTAGTTAAGAGAGTTGCTCGAGTTCGATGCTGACTAAGAATTTAATTGATTAGTAACAACTTCGACAAACATAATATCGATATGTGGGTAAAATCATTCGTTGGGCTGGCCACTTACAATGTGTACTAACACGTTGTAAATATGGTCCAAAAGGTGTCATTAGAGACCATAGATTTATTTTATTAAAGCTGTATAAAATGTAGGGAATATAATAAAGCTGTAAAAATTCGATAAATTTTAGGAATCTTATTTAATTTTTAAATTTTATAAATTCTATTAATTCCATAAATATTTTTAATTTTATAAATTCTTTAAATTTTGAAGATTCTAGCAGTTTTATTAATTGTTTCAACGTTCTACAAAGTAAACAATCTCAAATTTTATTTGTTTCAAAAATTCCACAATTTTGATAAATTTCGTTAATTCGTTGAAGTCCACAAATTTTATAAATCCGATGAATTTGAAATATTTTCGTCATTCTGTAAATTCTATAAATTTCAAACTTTCTATAAATTATTCAAATTCTATAAATTCTTTAAAACCTAAAACCTCCAAATTCTGAAGTTCTATGATTTCCATAATGTCTAAAAATACAGTAAATTCTTTAAATTCTATTATATTATCCCAATGTAAATTACATAAATTCTACAAATTTTATTAATTCTGGAATTATTAATTTTATAAATTATTTTTTAAATTCTATAAATTTTTAAATTGACTTCTTTAAATTCTGCGAATTGTAAAAATTCATTAAACTCTATGAATGTTAGTAATTCTAAATTCTGTAAATTCGATAATATTTATCAATTTTGTAAATTCTATGAATACTTTAAATTCTACAAAATCTAAAAATCTTACGAATACTATAAATTCTATAAATTTTGTAAGGTCTAAAAATTCAATAATTTCTTTAAAATCAATAAATCGTATAAATTACCATATGTTCAGTCTGATAAATTCTAGAGTTATTAAAATTTTTAAAATTGATAGAACTTGTGGAATTTAAAAGTACTTACTGAATTGTTAGATTTTAAAGAATTTATAGAATTTAAAGAATTAAATTAGAAATTCTACTAAGTTTTAACTTTTTAATAGCTCCATAAATTCTATAAATTTCTATAAGTTTATAAATCCTATCAATTCCATAGTTTTTTAAATTCTATAAATTCTATGAAATCTACAAATTAACCAAATTTCGTAAATTTTATAAATCCTTTAAATTCTATAATTCTTGAAATTTCATAAATTCTAATAAGTCTATGCACTATAAAATTTATAAATTTTATAAATTCTATAAATGGGTTAAATTCTATAAAATCTAGAAACTCGAAAATTCCATATCTATAAATTCTATCAATTTCATAAATTCTTTGAATTATAAAAATTTCCTGAAATCAATAAGTTCTTTAAATTTCTTTAATGATTCTATAAATCATTTACGTATTAGAATTTATACAATTTATGGAATTTGCAGAACATATCACAGAATTTTTAAATTTTGTAGAATTTAACGAATGTACATAATGTAAAGAATTTATAGGATTTAAAGAACTTACTGAATTTTTAGACTTTCTAGAATTTACAGAATTTAGGTATAGGATGTATAATCGGAGGTCGCCGAACGTAGAGCAAGTAGTTAAGAGGAATAGGGAATATAATAAAACTGTAAAAATTCGATACTAAAATTTTAGGAATCTTATGAAATCTTTAAATTTTATAAATTCTAATTCTTCTATTCTCTTCTTTCTTTTATTCTATTCTTTAAATTTTGAAGATTCTATGAGTTTTATTAATTGCTTCAACTCTGCCAGTTCTACTAAGTAAACAATCTCAAATTTTATTTGTTCCAAAAATTTTGTGCGTTAATTCGTTGAAGTCTACAAATTTTATAAATTCGATAAATTTGAAATATTTTAGTAATTCTGTAAATTCTATAAATTTCATACTTTCTATAAATTGTTCAAATTCTATAAATTCTATAGAACCTATAAATTCTGAAGATCTACTATTTCCATAATGCCTAAAAATTCAGTAAATGCTTTTAATTCTATTATATTATCCCAATGTAAATTTCATTAATTCTACCAATTTTATATATTCTGGAATTATTATTTTTATAATAATTCATTAAATTATATGAATTTTAGTAATTCTATAAATTCTGTAAATTCCATAAATTCTATAAATTTTGTGGAAAAAAAATAAATTAAATAAAGTTTATAAATCCTATCAATCCTACGAAATCTACAAATTAACCAAATTTCGTAAATTTTATGAATTCGATAAATTCCTTAAATTTTATAGATTCTATGAGTTCTATAAATTGTTTCAGCTCTGTCAGTTCTATAAATTCTAAAAGTTCAAATTTTACTTATTCTTTAAATTATGTAGTAAATTCGATAAATGATTAACCTTGTTAAAGGTATTCTGGATTTTAAGAAATTTAGTTGTTCTTTAATTTTAAAAACTATTTCCAGTATTTCATAAAAGTACGTTGAGATACTTAAGAATTCTGATTTTTTTCGCTCTTAATGAAAACCGTGTTACTATTTTGAAATTATCTCGGTTATATTCCTGTAATGATATTACCATTAGACACTATAGATTTACCATATTAGAAGCAGAAGTGGTGGCCTAACTTTTAATTCGATTTGCAATAAACGTTGGAATCTTAGTCCAATTTGATTTTGACACATTTAACAATTGTCAAAACAATACATTTTTTAAAAAATATCTGGACACCATTCCCAAATTGGAATTCAAAATTCTAGCTCTTGCTCATGTAGTTTGTTTAGTTTAATTATTATGAGATTCCGATATCTATCGCAAAGCAATTTATTATAACAGTTTCATTATTATAATTTGAACAGAATTTTACATTATTTCAAAAAGTTTGTCAAATTTCTTAAATTAAGATTTTAAAGCCTAAGTTTGGTTTGATTAGAATTCTAAGGAAACACTTTACGGAATTTTTCAGAATTCGGAATATCTTCAGAATTAATTTAGGAGTTTCATAAAAATGAAACTTCGATTTCCACCTACAATGCATTCTGCTACTTCAACTAGAGGAGTTGCGGAAATTCTTAGTCAATAAAATATCATTAAAAGGAATACTTAGTCTGTTCGCAGCATCATTTTGTCATTAATTCTATAATTTAAATTAATTTGGAAATACCTTAATTTTCAAAATTTAGTACAAATTTTTCAAAAAAAGAAGAAGAACAATGATACGAGTGAATTTTATTATATCTATAGAGCCTCAGCCGAGATTTCGTTAGTCAATAGTCAGTGAATGGGCGACGTTTTTCTACAATAGGTGATTTGGTACCGTATATCGATTCTATGCTCTAAGCCGGTATTTGGAAACCCTGCAAACATACCAATGAGCTTACGGTTGCACGGAGATTTTTTTTTTTTTTTTTCGAATATCTGAAAATTTTTCAGAAATATGAAATCTAATTTGACCCTAATTTAAAATTCTGTTTTAAATAGATTATATTTTTTGAAATTTGACAAAATTTTAATTTGGCACCATCGAATTTTGCCATCACCAGAACCCATTTCGCATGTAAAATTTTTTTAAACTACCATTGCGCAATGTCAAATGGAAACATAAGGTTTTGTCATGAAATTCAGGTTTTCTTAAATTAGAAATTTTCCAAAATCCCAGAGTAAAGCTTCCACGGATTTGCATTTTTTTTATACTTAATTTCAGAGTTAATAAGTTAAGCTGGTCGTAAAAATATATATATGTATAGGTATACAAAATTTTACAGAAATTCTCATATTTTTCACATATCAAGAATTCAAATTTTTAGATTTCCGCTGCTTCATAATTCGAATTTCGATGAACTTCTAAAATTAAATGTAAAAAGAAAAAAAAAAATTCAAAAATTTGTTAACCTCAAATTTAGCTTTTAATTCCGTTATTTGGTGCAATTAGACTTTATTTATTGAGTCAAAGAAGCACAGAAAATTTCAGATTAAAGTATGTCTTCTTTTTCTCTCTAAATTCACTACAGAACGCAGAATATTTGTAGTGTTCAGCAAATAGCATTCCCTCTAGAGCTTTAGCAAGTTTGAGGTACCTAACCGGGAGGTACCTAACAAATTAAAAATGTTTCACAGAACGTTTTTAAAAAAACAAAATTTTTTGACTACTTCTCCAAATTTGAATATTTTGAGAATTCTCAGATTGGAATAGCAAACTTAAAGATGAGTTTACAGGTATTTTAACAACTAGTAACGGTTAAATTTGAAAAAATCAAAATAGAGCTTAAGAATGGTTTTGAGTTTATATTAAGCTTTCCCAAATTTTAAAAAAAGATACTAATTTTGAAATTACTTCCAGACTTCATTCAAATTTTTAAAGTTTGGACAACAGTTTTAAAAATAGGAGCGACCAAAGTTTGTACAAAACGTTGAACAAGTAATTAAATTTGATAACTCTGCTGCATGCTTAGAGGACAATTTATCGTCCTCCTACATCTGATTTATTTTCTTTATTTATATAGCAGAGTGTCAAATATCTTGTGAGTTCTTAAAATTCTTCGAAATATATTGCGAAAAGCAAAACTAACAGAAAATCTCAACGACCCAAAAAGGATTACAACATCTCATATTATAAACTCGTCCAAATTATTTGCACAAGAATTTATTAAAATATCTCGAGAATTATTATTATACCAACACAACACAGTAAATTCTGTATACAATCATATACACAACATCCTTGATTTACTGATAAACCGCCCCCTATTCCACCAACAACCAAAAAAGCAAAAATTTGTTTTTGCATTTTATCCAAACACCAGAGAAAATTTATTTTCCAATTTTCATTCCTTTTGTCGTAAGACGTTTCCCTTTTTTTTTGGTTTTTTTTTCCTTTTGGGTTGACTCAAGATGCGAAAATAAAAACCAGAAAGAAAAAAAAATCGTACACAAGTATTAAGGATTGTGTTTCTAAGTGGAATTTAACGGTCGAATTTTATTATTAAAAATTTTGTATCCTTATATCAAAATATGCTTATTCTATGAAATAATTCTACGAAATCGATTTGGTAGCCAAAATTGTTTAATAATTCGAGATGGGAGGGGGACGATGGATGATAATTGAGGGAAAACTACTTAACAGCGTTATATACTCGTAATATACAGAGTCAAAAGTAAAATGGAAAATAGATTAATTTCATTGATTTTTCTTTCAATGTAAAATAATTTTCCAAATGAATTATTTCGGGCGAACCACCGTCCACCCACCCCCACAAGGCACGCAAAGTATTGTGAATGGCTAACATTATCTCTCATATAATTAATTCAATTCGTGGTATAAAAAGGGTCTTCACCGCATAATTCTTATATTCACAAAGTCCTCGATAACAATTTTTTTTTCTTTTGTAATTTATAAAACCCTCGCTTCCGGTGTAGGTGTACCGATAACATATTTATACGGATATGACCGCAGCATATACAGAAAAAAAAAAAAAATTAAGAATGGGGTAACACATAACATCGTACATGAATGTTCGGGACTAACGTACATGAAAACCATTTTATCCTGTTTTATTATTAAAATTAAAAACAACATTACATATTTATGTACACAAAAGCGAGGAGGCATACAAACACATACACACACACTTACAAAAAAATAAAATCTTTGAGGAGCTAAAAAATTAATTTAATTTCTGAATAATTTTTTTTTGTTTTGTAATATTTTCCTGTTAAATTCACTAAAGACTTATAAAAGTTAAGAAACACAAATTACCCAAAAATTTTAATTAACTCAAAATGTAAAGTGTGGAGACAACGATGACGACGACGACGACGACACAGGAAGGGAAAATATAATGAAAATGAAACGACAGACAAGCATCAATTAATTTATAATTTCATTTGTTTGAGTTATATATTTATATTACACCCTCCAACCCTTGTACTTTTTAACCCCTTCCCAAAAGACATACAAAAAAAACAAGTAGCGTATGGTGCTGCCATCTATATAATTGGCCACCCGTGGTAAATTCGTGTCGACCGAGGGTTATTTTGCAATGTTATAATGATGTGAACTCGAGTAAATATCGAAATTGTTAAACACAACCCTTTTTGTGTTTGTGTATTTGTGCGTGTGTGTGTGTGTATACCGTATACATATTTAGACTTTGTATTATTTAGTTTAACGTCTTATGTGACTTTTATGTGTATTTAGTATACATAAATACGACGAAATTGCAAAGAAGAGAATGCGGAATGTAATTTCTTTTTAAAAGCTCCAAAATAACAAACAAAAGAAGACTACAATGAAAAATAAGAAAAACATGAAAATGATTTCTTTTTAACATTTTAATTTGATTTCCAGTTTATACTAACAATTCTTCCTCCATGTATACAAAATGTTAGTTTTCGTAATTGTTCCGCGCACGATGCTTAATGGGATATGATGATGATGATGATGATGATGATGTTATGACTTTTGCGATATAAACCATTACCCATTGTACCAGAATAACTATGTACAAGCAAAAATAATTTGTGTTTTGTGTATTTTTGTATATACATATATATATATACATTATTTAAATACAGCAATTATCATTTTGACTTTAATTTTTCGTTGTGAGTTAAATTGTTTGGAATTTGATTTTTTTTTAAAGAAAATCGTTCTTCGAATGTCAGTCATTTCGTTTGGTTTTTCGACAGATTGCGATGTGGTTGAATAAGTTTTTGGTGAATTATATAAATTGAATGGGGGCGAGTGAGCATGATCAATTATTATGTCGAAATGACTTAATTTTTAAGAGGCAAAAATCTCAAAGCTCTTGGAATTAAAACCAAAATTTTTTATTATTAAATGTAAAAGTAAATATTATAAAAAATACAGGCTTCTTAGAGGGAATAAATAATGAAAAGCTCAGGCGATTTAGAAACAATTTAAACGTTTAAGCTTAAAACTCACAAAATAACCCTTTAATGGAAAGCTCAGGCAATTTTCAACAAGGTTAAACTTAACTCTAGGAAATATTTGGAAATAACCAACAGTTGGTAGCATAATTAAAGCTCCAGCTGAAAGTTTCTAACGTACCCATTAATTAAAAGCTCATGTGATTTTCAAACAAGTGAAATTTTTTATTAGAAGTTTAGCAATTATTGAAATTTGATACTATAATTATAAGTCTCAATAAAAGCTCATAGAGAGACCCATTAATGGAAAGTAGCGATTTAAAATCAATAATGAACATTTTATTAAAAGTTCAGAAATGGCGATTGTCTCGAGGAAAGCTCAGAGGTGCCCGTTACAGGGAAACTTGTGTGATTTTCAAAAAGTTAATTTTTTATTGAATATTGAGAAGTAATTGAAAGTTTAAACCATAATTTTAGGTCCCGAGGAATGCTAATAGAGATATTCTCTAACGGAAAGCTCATGGAAATTAAAAAAAAAAGATTTTTTTTTTAATAGTTATGAAATAACGGAAAATTTGTATTATAAACTTAGGCCCTGAAGCAAGCTCATACAGCTAACAATTAATGAAAAGCTTAGGCTTTTTAAAATAATCTAAACGTAAATGATTTTGTTTAGAAATAACTGAAAGAATTACTGGCCCCTAGGAAAGCTTATTGAATTACCCTTTAATGGAAAGGTCAGGCGATTTTCAAAAAGTTTAAACTTAACTGTATTACTTAAGTTGATACTATTTTCACCCGTTAATCAAAAGCTCATATGATTTTCAAAGGAGCTAAATTTTGTATTAAATATTAAGAAATGATTGAAAGCTGATACTATAATTATAGGTCCCGAGAAAAGCTCTTTAAAAGAAAAGCCATTAAAAGAACGCTCATATGATTTCATCTTTTAGAGGTAGGCACCCATCAAGGAAAGCATTTAATTTTAGTTTTTAAAAAATATTTAATTGTCTATAAACAGTGGAAACTTAGTACAAGTTCCGCGGGAAGTTAATAGAGGTAGGTACTCGTTTGAAGAAAGTTTGTGTGATTTTCAAAAAAGATAATTTTTTACTAAATAGCTAAAAATAATTGAAAAATAGAACTAAAATTCTAGGTTCCGAGGAAATCCCATACAAGTAACGAAAAGTTTATCCAATAACTTTAGGCTAGAAAGCTGATGTAAAATTTAAAAAAAAAAATTCTTTTACTAATCATGAAAGGAAAATTTTTATCATAATTATAGGTGCTGGAACAAGTTCATAGAGGTAGCAGTTAACGAAAAGCTTAGGCTACTTAAAAAAAAAAATTAAAAAATTAAAATAGAAGTTAATGTTAATGTTTAGAAATAATTGAAAGTTGTTGCCACAATTACATGTCTCCTCAGGGAAGCTCTTATAATTACCCTTTAATGGAAAGCTCAGGCGAAATTCAAACAAAACTTTGAGGATCTGTTTAGGCTAAAGTTAAAAGTTTCCAGGAACTTAGTTTATCAAAAAGCGTGAAATTTTACGCGAAAGCGTAAGTACAACTCGGTGAAGCTTTAAATATTTCGGCCTCTTCTTAAAATTCTAAAATCTATCACTTCGCTTGCGGATTTTCTTCAGTTAACAAATTAAGAGATGTCTACTGAGAAGAACTGAATTTTTGAAGCACTAAAGTATCTAGAGACTTTCAGTGCTTCTAAAGTGTGATTGAAATGTCCCAAGCAGCAACAGCCTTTCTGTTGGACCCCTGCTAAGTTTATTATGATTTTGGCTTGTTAATAATTATATGAACAAATGTGTAATTCATCGAGCTTTCAAACTACATATTCTGAAATTCAAAGAATTTTTAATTTTTTTTAGACTAGAAATACCAAACTCTATGAATTGGTGAGCGTTCATGCCCGAAAGTGGCATGATCTTATTTTGCCGAAAGCCAGGAAATTTATAATGCTGGGTATAAAAATTTAAAGCTAGCTTTAAATTTGTCTATTATTATACAAAAAGCTCTATTAACAAACATATTTATCAGCAGCTTGTAAGTACTCAAAAACTGCTCTGTAAGTTTGGTGAAATTTTAACACGTATCAGCGACAACCAGGAGTAATGAATAAATTCGTCGGAAGCAATAAGCTTTAACTTATTAATAGAGCTTTCAAATCTTAATGTGAACTTTTTTGGGTTTGTTAGAAAATTGAGAATTAAGTTTTTGTAAAAAAATTATTTTCATTTAACCTTTTCCCTTTATTATGTATTTATTTTGATTGTAAAAGCTCTCCACGGAAAGTGATTAAATTAAAATCTAAAACCTTTTGACGATTTTGAATGTTTTTTACTAAATGCGACGCTAATTTAGGACTAAATGTTTTAAAAAGCTCTTGAAAATAGAAGCTATCGCCATTTTTATTTTCTACCTTGCAAATTAAGCTTATAAAAAATCGGATATAAATAAAGTATTGAGACTTGGTTTCAATTCTGGAGCTTTCAAGCTTAAATCAAGCTTTTCAAAGTGAGCGATAATGTGTTATTTTATTAGCAGCAAAACAGTTACTTTTGACTGTTGAGACGTGTTAATTGTCGGAAGCTTTAAGCTTTTATTAGCATTTTACGGTATTCAAATGGTTGCTAACAATTTGATCAAGTTGATTTATTGTCGGTTCGGAAAGGATCGGTTTGAAAAGTTTTAAAAAACTGAATCTTTCGACAATTTTAGTTTCCATATTCTAAATTTAGCTTATTAAAAATCAGATTATGGTAGAGTTTTTCGATTTGTTTGTTTAACAAAGAACCATTAACTTTCTGATTGACAGAAGATTCAGAAAATACTACATTTTTCTAAATTAAACTCCTCTAAAAAATGTAAGCATCAAAATTGTGTCATAATCAGAATAGGAATAACATTTTCACAAATGTTATTTCACTTCCGAAACCCTTTTCTCATTCATCAAACCATTTTCCAATTGAAATACTCACACAAAATAATATTTAGCTAGTCAATATTTGTCCAGGAAAGTACAACAACAAAAACCATTTGTTGCCGACAAAAAATTCCACACACAAACACACACACACGCAAATATTCAAACAACATTCAATCAAAATTAGATAGGAAGCAGTCAAGATAAAATATCTCGAGGGCATACGGAATCATAGTGTTGTATCTGTGTGTGGAAAATTTCATTTTATTTTCAAAATTTTCCCTCCTCATACCTTACATTAAAGACAGATAGATAAATGTTTAGTTTTCATATTTAGAATCAACGAAAGCAGCATTACCATTCAATGGTACACACAACATAACAGCACAAAATGGCAATCAAATATTTATTTATCGTTATGAGTTGTGTATTGTGTGTGTGTGTGTATGGCTCCAGCAAACATAGATATAATAACACACGTTACGTACAGGTTTCTGAAACAGTCCACACAGTACACAGAGAATTATTAAAACGAGATTATACCAACAATAGAAACAAGGCATAGGTAGATAATACCTCATACATGCAGACAAGCAAAAATTCGTCCGAGGGATGACATCAATTTATCCGGATTTAAGGATCCCAAAATTAGGAAAAAAAATATTTTCAATAAAAATAGGATTGGTACACATACAGACACACATACACACATAGACTTACAACCAAAGGAACAATAAAAATAATGTGATAATTCCAGTGTTTACTTTCTCTCCATCTGTATCTGATCTGTACAGTACATGTTTATATGGGACAAGATATTTCCCTTTTTTTTTTTTTTTTTGTTTTTATTTTAATCTTCCAACATTGAAACAACAACAGTAATAATTTTTATTTATTTAGATAATCTGGCACTAAGGACCGATAAATATCCTTAATTGAATCAAATAATTGCACACCATTTATAATAAAATAGATTTGTCTCACAAGGATTATCACCTAAATCTCGTGTCCACTGTAATCCATATCGATAAAAAAAAAAATATTTATTGAATTAGGATACAGCTCCTCCACAGCCCATACCCAAAATCATCACAATTCAAAACAAAAAACGTTTAATTAATTTTTATTATTTCATTTAACTATGTTGGTGGAATATATACGTCCTACTACAATATACACCTCCCGAAAAAATTTCGTGAAAATTTCGCCTGAAAACCAAACATTTTTGTTGGTGGATAAATATCATCAGGTGTCAGTTTCGACTATAGAATAAATGATGCAAACAATAACAACAACAAAAGACGATAAAAAGGATTTTCCTTAAATTTTCCTTTCACATTTTATATTTTTTTGTTTGGAGGGGGGCGGGAGGGAGGTAGAAAATTACGTGTCGAATGGAAATTTTTCTAGTTCTCGTTTATACATAGACGTAGAGTAAAATAGGGCAAATTTATGATAATCGATAGAAGGGCGAGAGGTGAGAGGTAAAATTGTTTTTCAAGCGATTGATGGATGGGTCGCACACGCTTTTTACGTACGTTTGATAGTCAATGAAAAAAAGGACATTACGGATGGGGCGTCTTATTATTGATTTAAACTGTGGGAATTTTGCAATTTTGAATTTTTTCCAATTGTCAAATTAAAAACAATTAAGTGCGAAATTTGCGAAATTCTGAAAATTCAGATTCTATTTTTCGAAATTTTAAATTTCTGAATTTTTCGATTTTCTTCTAAATAAAGCCTAAAGCCCTTTAATTAAGGAACTTTAGTGAACAATACAACAATTTTAAAGCGAATTTCTCTAATCTGTATCGGTTAACAAACGCCACTCTCTGCATTCATCGAAATTTATCGTACATAAACCATTCAACTGAATATTTCTTTTTATGTACCATCGCACATTAAAAATTTTCAAGCCAAGATCTTACACAATCTTAATGTTTACGATTTTTATAGTTTCAAAATAGTGTTTATTCTCATAATAATCTCATAAAAAGTTATGAGCGCAATAAATTTATGTGTTTTTTGGTAATAAATCATGCAAGAAGAGTATGACTTGGCGGATTTTTATTGTTTTCTAGTGCATACACAGCGTGTTTATAGTAATGATAAACACATGTATGGTCGAATGTGTGGCTTTGCACTTAATTATGTAATCGCGTACCACTAAAACAGCTGCGTGTACGCGTGATATTTTTTTTTTTTTTTTTTGTAATTGATTTTTATTTACCAACACTTGGAATCCAACAAATTCAAACAAAATAAAAAAAAAGACGAATAAATGCGCGATACATGCCAGCTGTATATATTACGCCACATAAATTTGTTGTCATGGCTTATCGATTTTTGTGTTCGTTCCATATAGATTTGAAAGACAAATTCCTCGATATACACGGTTGCATGCATTTACATCCCATAATGTGATATCGATGAGTACACACACAAACATACACACACACAGTCAAAAATTATTATTGTCGCTCGATTATCGTAATAATAAATTTTTATGAGTAATATTGTGATTGTTTACACGCATGATAGAATTTTCTTCAATAAGATTTGTTTAACTTTATTTTATGGTGTATGATGACTCATAATTTTGAATTTTTTGTTGTAACAAATAAATACGTATCGAAGTGAATTTAAATCGTCACATCATCGTATCACCAGAGATAACCCAAGCTGAATTTGTGGTTAACAAAACCACATTCTGATCAAATTTCGTTTATTTTCAACACAATTTTTGTAAATTGTATCATGTCACCAAATAAAACCAACTCTTAGTTCTTTTATCGATGTACAGTGCCACAGAAAAAAGCAATTTTATCTCTAGTGCACAAAACTGTATCTACAAGCTGATGGTTGAAAATTGTTTTAAAATTCCTGTCAAAATATTTGAAAATTCCGACTAAAATTCTAAAAATACCAAAACAAAAATCAAGAATCAGGATTACGGTTCTGCTCGGAACATTCAAATTCGGAATGTTCAGTCATGATTTTTAAGTTAACTTGTTATGTTGAAATTTTAAAGCTAAAGTGATGAAATAAATTTTTCCGAATTTTGAGGTTAAAATAATTCTTTGGAAATTCTTTAAACATATCTTGAATTTTTAGAATTGTAACGATTTGCTGGCAAAGAATCTCCCTAGCACCGACTGTCGCATACCTAATGGCGCCAAAACAGGGACATGAAGGTCATTTGACGTTACGTTATTATGGCTGAAGGTCATTACAAACATTTTATTTTAACTTGAGTTTTCTTTAACTATTTTTTCCAGTTGGATAAATCATTATATGTTAATTTGAATGGAAAATTTATCATTTTCAATTTAATTTAATTTTTACAGTTATGAAGTCGTCCTAAAAAGACATCTAAACAGCTTCTCTGTGGAACATATATTAGTGAATTTCTACTGTCAAAAAACAGCCCTGCAAAGAAATTGAATTGTGCCTAACAAAATATACTGAACTGTCTAATGCAAATTTAGGACCTGCGCCATCCGTCAATTTTATAACCGTTGCATTTGCCAAGATATTTTTCTATAAATAAAGAAGAGAAAGGCTTTTTTAATACCATAGGAGAAACCATGCAACTGAAAGGAATACCTACCGACTGGAGAAGAGCCGCAAACTGGTGTAAAAAGTTGTGGAAAGAGCAAGTAACTGAGCAGGTTAGTGTACCCAGAACACGATCAGCATTCTTTCCTCCTTTTGACAAGAAAAAATCAAAAAATTCAGTAAATACCGTAAGTCATATACAGGCTAAGTCAGAATATGATACCCGAGTTAAGAAATGTCACCAAAAAATGCCAGAGATACGGAAGGTTGTGGGACCAGACAAGTGACCAAACCTTAAATTTTTTTTTAATGAAAAATTAAAATTTCAAAAGTTTTTGAAATTTAACTTTACTTTTTCGGAATTTTTTTAATACTTGAAATATGTAAACATTTTAGGGTTCAAGATTGTTGTACTGCTCGGGAAATCCAAATTCTAAAAATTCAGTCATAATTTTCGTATCAAATTAAGGAACATATCATCTGTTTGTTAATTTTCGGACTTGAAGTGAATTTTATTTTTTAAGATTCTGTATGAAACATTAAATTCTCAAAAGTTTGTATGTTTCGGAAATGTCTAAAAATTTTCACGTTATACATTTTGGAATTTAAAGCGATGTTCGGAATTAAGGTAATAAAACACTTCATTTTAATTTTTCTGAGGAGAATTGGTGTATGTCTTTATTTCGAATTAAATACGGCTTTTCGGGGAAATATTCTTATTTTCAAATTTAATTTTTTTAAAAATTTTAAAAATTTTAAATTTAATTAAATTTTGCAAATCAATTTTTAATTTTCCTGACTAAAATTCTGAAAATATTTTTCAAAAAAAATTAAAATTCACTTTGCTGTACAGCATGAACCAATTTCGTATTTTAAATTCAACCAATTGTTTTTAGAATTCTCAATTTTGGATGTTTGGAGAAAAAAATAAATTAAATTTAACCTGTACAGTTTAAAATTCTTTGGTACTCGTATTTTTTGAATCTTTATTTGGAGTTTAATATGGTTAATTATTGGAAAATATTTATATAAGATCGAAATTTTAGTTTAAAAAAATTAAAAATAAATTTTAAATTTACAATTTAAATTTTGGAAATATCAAAAAAAATTTAGGATTTAGAATTGTTGTACTGCTCAGGAAATTCAAATTCTAAAATTTAAGCCATAATTTTAGAATAAGTTTTCAGATGAGTTTTTGAAGATTCTGTAAAGAAACGTTAAATTCTCCAAAGTTTGTCGGAAAAAATTCAATGAAATTTCAATGTTTCAGATTTAAATTTTGAAAATATCTAAATACTTTGAAACTTAGAATTTGTTAAACATTTAGAAATATAAATCGATTTCCGGAGCTAAGCTAATAAATAATTTTAAAAAATTAAATGTAAAAATTTTAAATTTAACTTTATTTGTATAAAATTTTGAAAATATATTTTTAATTTTTCTAAAAAATTTAAAATTCAATTAAGTTTTAATTTTTCTGAATTTTGAAAATGATTCAATTATGTGAAAATTTTACTATAATAAAAAATTCTAGTATGATTTCGAATTTTCGGAAATACTATACTTTAATTTTAAATTTAAACTTTCTGATAAATTTTAAAATATTTAAATTAAATTTAATTTTGAAAATAATTTTTATAATTGTTCATTTCATATTTTTCAAATTATAAAAATTCAGTTATAATTTTCAAATCAATTTTTTTGGAAAAGTTAAAATTAAATTTTAAAAATTTGAAATTTAAAATTTTGAACATTCTTAATAAACGGAAGATCCATTTTTTTTGTAAAGTTTGGACAAATTTTATATTTCAAAATAAACAATCTTTAAACTTTTAACGAGTTTTCAGATACTTCAATAGTTAAATTTTTGATTTTTTTTTTAAAAATTCAGTAAATATTTTAAATAAATTAAATGATTAAACATTTTTTTTTTTAATTTTCATACTTCACTTTTGAAGATTCTGTAAAAAAATATTAAATTCTCAAAAAATGTGTAAATTTATTGTTTGGTTTCAGAATTGTTGAACATGTTCATTTCGAATTTAATATAATCAAAAATTTCATAAAGTTCATAAAATTTATTTATTTATTATTAAAATATAATAAATGAATAAATTTTATGAAATTTTTTAAAATTAAACTTTCAAAAATACCGAGAAACAAAAATTAATTTTTTAAATTAAAATTCTGAAAATTTTTAAAAATTTTAAAATTCAGAATTATTATAGAGTTTGAAAAATGAATTTTGTGATGGAACATTAAGTTAAGTTAAAATTTTTGGAAAAACTTAGTCTCAGTCCCATCAGCTTGATTAGCCACGACAATATGTATAATTTTGGAAATATCCTCTTCATATCTCTTAAATAAAATTTTAATTTTAAAGTTTAATACAATTTTATGGATACTTAAGAAAGCTTAAAGCTTTATTTTTCGGGATTCTTAAAATTATCAAATTTCATACGATTTTTTTTAAATAAAAAGTTTAAATTTAATTAATTTTATAAAATTTCGATTCAAAATTCAAAATTTTGGCGAGAATAGCAAGCAAATGGCTCGCAATTAAAGGAATTTAAATTACTTTGTAAGACTCATGTAGTAGAACAACGACGACCTTAATACTCAATTGAGTCCCTGTTTAGTTTAAAACGTGACATCAAAACAGTAAACAAGAAAATTAAAAAAAATAACACCAAAACCTCTATCGTACTCATCGCTGGATAATCAAATTTTATTATACGAATTAACTTATCAATTTCTCGATACGAACTTAATAGTTTTTTGCGGGAGTTTCATAAAAAAAAAATAAAAAAATTATCTCTCGATTATTATTATTACGGCTATACTATTACCGTTCTGTTTACTATCTACATCTATTTATCTTGTATATATTATCGATATACGGTGTAACAGCTCCCCATCCCAAAAATAAATCGAATCATCTTCCTAAAATGATTTTGTATATATGTACTCGTATATCTCGTCGATATATATTGTACATAACACATTCTTCGGAAACTGATATTCTTATTATTGTGTATATTGTACGAGTATATTATCGGGGTACAAAAAACCAATCAATATTCGAATCGATTCAATTCGAAAAAAATAAATAATTTAATTTTGAATATTGAAATTGATCGGCACGAGGAGAATGAAACAAAATTGTTGTTATTACTTATGGTACAGATACGTGCTCGGAGGGTGGTTACCATATAAAAAATGGATAATTTAAGTCTTATCGGTTTTATATTGTGTACACTCATTGTGTACACATAGTGCACAAACTGAGATTATTGCATTGGAAAATATATATATCGTTGTAAATAACACGTGGCAAACGTATAAAATTTCATCTTCCCATACAATCTGCGGTTTTATTATATTTGTGACATTGTGTCACATTGCTCTTTCGCTATTTTAGATGTTAGTGGAAATGGTATACAAAATATTATTTAGTTAGATACCAAATATGGGAAAAACCCCTTTTCCTATAAATAAACATTCAATTTTTCTTCATGTCGTTTGATCAATAAAAAAAAAAAAACATAAATTACATTGGTGGAATCAATTGTGATAACATAAATGATGATTTTATCATCGTCATCGCAAAGTCATCATCATTTTTCATATATGGTATAAAGTTATTTTTATATATAATTCCGCGTATCGCAATTTGTTATCGGAGTTTTTCAAATTTTTCGTAAAAGTCGTTTTTCGATTTTTAACTCTTTCGGCCCTCGGGTCTACATATAAATAAAGTCAAACAAAGCGGTGTTGACAGCTTAAAAAATAATTATGTATAAGCGACTGTTTTCAAAAATTGTATGGACCGTGAAAAAATTTTATTTTCAGGTGTTCTCGATATTTTTGCAAAGTAATATAAAAAGGAAAAAGCACATCTTTACTATTCAAAAGTGCGTTGATTTATCTCAATCCGCTCACTTTAAAGAGAACATTTTAGAAAACACGAAAATTGCTATGATCAATAAATAATTGAACCCCCGTTATTTTATTTAATGTGGCTTCAATGAGCTGTAACGTTAATGCAACCTTCGAAGAGCTTAATAATAAATTCGTCGAAAGCCAATTTCAATATGTAAAAAAAAAACTCGGGATTACTGTGTTATTCTAAAATACCTGAAAGCTTTTTATTTTTGTCCATAAGCGATCAGAAAATGAGCTTTTCGGTTAATTGATGGCCTATCTTTGGCTGATTTTTTTTTTTCTTGGTCTTTGGCTTTTAATATATAAAATCTTATTATTTTAAGTCAATCTTTTTTTACGTTACTCGTGAAGCTTTTAAATTACGTTTTCCAATATCAAAGAATATTCCAGCATTATTTAAAATTTTTCTTAAAAAACATTAAAATAATAATTTAACAGTACAAATAAATACAAAATACAAAATCTTTCGGTAAAAGCAGTTGTGCTTTCTGCACCTCAATGTTTCGTAAATAGTGAAATAACATATAAAAACAATTCTGCTAAACAATATTCATTTTCGTTCATGAAATTTTAAAAGATTAAAACTTTTAAAATTTCTTAAAATGTTATATTATGCTAAAATTTTAACTTTTATTAAGAACCATTCCTTAAGTTAAAGTTTTAAAATAAGTTATTCGACAGTGAAAAAGCTTTCAACCAAGCTTTCATTTTCAGTAAGCATTTTTTAGCGGTGTAATTTTTTTTAAATACTAAAAAACTTATATTACCAGCTTTTTGTTTTTCGATTAACAATTTGATTGAAAGTTAAAATGTTTGAACTAAAGTTTTTTTGATATCAACAAGGCTTTTATTGAGAAATGTTTTTGAAAAAGGTTAAATCTTTTAACTGCTGTTTGCTTTGTGAAAGTTCAAGAACCAAAACAATTTGAATCGTAATATTCATATTAGGGAGTGAAGCTCAAATTTAATCCTTTTACAAATATTTAATTTTAAATGCACTAAAAAGTGCGCTTTATTTAGAGCCAAAAGCTTTAGAATTAAATGTTTAATATGTTTCTGAATTATTGTTTCTGAAAATTTTAACACCAAGAATACTAGCTTCATTCTTACTACCATCGCCTGTGTGTAATTTTATTAACAAGTTTGAAAGCCTGCTCATACCAACCAAATTTTATAAATGATTCAGCATGATTTGGATTTCATAACTAATAAACTCTTAAACAGAAAAGCTTCTTAATAAAATATTAGTGACAGTTATTCGTTGATGAAAGCTTTTAACTTAAATTTTGGGTCATTAAGTATTAATTTAAAATAAAACAATTTTCAAGAGCCAAATGTTTTCCTTAACTAGTCAAAAAGGCTTTTTCGTTCGAACCAAAGAGCTTTTTCACTAATTTAAGAAAAAAAATGTACAGCTTGAAAGGATATAATATATTATGGCAATTTACGCTCACACTTTAACAATCGAGAAAAGCTTATTAAGTTTTTGTTTTCAAGTGAGCTTTCATTGATTTATTTAAACATTAAAGCAGTCAGTAGAAGAAGCCTACTAGATTTATTAAATAGGATTTGGTGGAATTCAGAAACATTTTGTAAAGGTTTTTCATATTACAGCAGCTATTATTGAAAGAGAAAAGCGCAAAGGAATACATTTTGACGATGGCTGAACCTGATTAAGCTTACAAAATCAATCCTCAAAACGTGTAATTTTAAAACGTGAGGTTAGCAAATTAAAATTAATCTTAAAAGCTCAAATGTTATCGAAACCTAAATTTGAAATTTTTCAATATTTATGCTCTCTAATTCTTAGGCGATTAGTGATTTAGCTTTTAAAATTAATTGACAACAACAAGTCAAATCCACCAAAGCAACAAAATTTTAAGCATGACGAACTTTCGACGAATATAGTCGCCATTGAAAAATTCGATAAGATGTGCGCCAGTAAAAAATTCATAGATTAAAAAATAATTTGAAATTCTAAATAAATAACTTCTGTAAAGCTTCTAATGCTTTCTTGAGGCAATAATTCTTGTACTAACCAGCGGAATTCATTACAAAAATATTACTATATATTCCGTTTGATTAATTAATTAGCCAGAATGCTGATTTGCAAGAAATCCAGAAGCTTTTGGCCTAATAAAACAAATTGATTTAGCAAAATTTAGGATATATAGCTAAAACCTCGCCAACAGTTAAAAGAAACATTTTACTCAAGTGAGCTTTTATTGAGTGAATTTAACAAACATTTGCATGTTGTTAAGAAGGCTTTCACGTTGATAAGAAGCTTTCTGTTCGCTTTTATAGAAATTCTAAAAAAAAACAATTTGTGTTACAAATGCAAAATTAGAAGCTCAACTTTTCTTCCATTAAAAAAACTAACAAAAATCTTAAAATCTTGTGAATTCGGTGGAATTTTGTTAGAAAATATTATGTTAAATTTTCTGCTTAATTCCTCAAAATTATGATTCGTAGAATTCCAATGAGCTTTTTTAACTAATTAAACGCACACATTTTTCGAGTTTGAACACACATTTGTACATAACTGAAATATTTATCAAATTTATCAGACATTTTATCAAACCCATTATAAAGCTTTTTAATGTCAATTGAATTTCATCAATTCATCGAAATTTCACTAAATAAATGAAATCAAAAAGTAAAAGCTCCATATTTTTCCGCATTAGATATTGAGTATATGAATGTAATATAAAACTAATCGGATTATTTTTGGCGATGGTGAACTTGCTTAAGCTACAAAAGCTTAAAAGCTCTTTTAAAATGTAATGTTAAAATTTTATCAAACCCTAAATATGATAAGCTTAATATTTAAATTCTCTAATTATTAAAGGTCTAGTGATTGAGCTTTTAGTTTAGAAAATGATGTTAGACGCATGATAAGCTTTCTGCGAGAATGTTTCTTTCTGCGTTTCCGGTTTATGTTAACATATATAGACTTTAAAAGAATGTTAAAATTGAGATATTTTTTAAACCGAACCATATTAGCGTAAGTTATTCCATGAAAGCTGTAAAATAAAGTTTGAACCATTAAACTTAATTTGAAATTCTAAATAAATAACTTCAGCAAAGTTTTATGTTAAACAGGATTCATGAGACAATGTTTCTTGTACCACACTAACCAGCGAAATTTCATTACAAAAATATTATGTTCAGTTTGATGAAATAGTCTGAAAGCTTATTTTCCAACAAACAAATGAGCTTTTTGCGGAACATTTTACTCACGTAAGCTTTATTCATATAATTTTAAACAATATATTTATCAGACATTTTATCAAATGCATTGTAAAGCTTTTCAATGTCTACTGACTTTTCCTTTTAAAGTGCTTGATGAAGAAAGTTCCTCTCATAAATTCATCGAAATTTCACTAAATAAATGAAATCAAAAAGTAAAAGCTCCATATTTTTTTCCATTAGATATCGAGTTAAGCGAATTTAATTTAATTCATTTCCACGAAATAAGAATGTACTATAAAACTAATCGGATTATTTTTTGGCGATGGTGAATTTGCTTAAGCTGCAAAAGCTTAAAAGCTCTTTTAAAATGTAATACTAAAAATTTTATATTAATCTTAAAAGCCCCAATTTTATCAAACCCTAAATATGATAAGCTTAAGCTAATTATTAAAGGTCTAGTGATTGAGCTTTTAGTTTAGAAAATGAAGTTAGGCGCACAATAAGCTTTCTGCGAGAAGGTTTGTTTCTGCGTTTCTGGTTTTTATGAACATACGACTTTAAAAAATTGTTAAAATTGAGATACTTTTTAAACCAAACCATATTAGCGTAAATTATTCCATGGAAGCTGTAAAATTAAGTTTGAACCATTAAACTTAATTTGAAATTCTAAATAAATAACTTCAGCAAAGCTTTATATTGAACCGGATTCATGAGGCAATGTTTCTTGTACCACACTAACCAGCGAAATTTCATTACAAAAATATTATGTTCAGTTTGATGAAATAGTCTGAAAGGTTATTTTCCAACAAACAAATGAGCTTTTTGCAAAACCTTTTACTCACGTAAGCTTTATTCATATAATTTTAAACAATAAAGCTACAGTCAACACAAGCATTTTATTTGTGAGGTGAGAAGATTATTGAAATTCAAGAAAGTGAATTCAGACTTACTTTGTTGAAAATAAAAAATTAAAAGCTTTGAACTTCTCTTCCATTAAATTTCATTTTCAAAGCGGATTTTGATATATTGCTCGAAGACAGAATGTACTAAAAAGTCCCAAGTTTTGTCGAAACATTAATATAAACTTAATATTTAAGCTATCTAATTACTGTGCACCTAGTGATTGAGCTTTTATTTAAAAAGCTTCTCTGAAGCTTTCTTACAGGTTTCTTGATTAGTGATTTCAGCGGAATTTCATTCATTTTAAATTTTCTGCTTAATTCCTCAAAATTATGTTTCGTAGAGTTCCAATGAGCTTTTTAACTAATTAAACGCACACATTTTTCTAGTTTGAACACACATTTGTACATAACTGAAATATTTATCAAATTTATCAGACATTTTATCAAATGCATTGTAAAGCTTTTCAATGTCTAGAAAGTCCCTCACATACATTCATCGAAATTTGACTAAATAAATCAAATCGAAAAGTAAAAGCTCCATAATTTTTCCCATTAGATATCGAGTTAAGCGAATTTAATACATTTATAAAACTAATCGGATTATTTTTTGGCGATGGTGAACTTGCTTAAGCTTAAAAAATTAAAGAAAGGAAGCTCTTTTAAAATGTAAGGTTAAAAATTTTAAATTAATCTTAAAAGCTCCAATTTTATCAAACCCTTAAGCTTAACATTTAAATTCTCTAATTATTAAAGGTCTAGTGATTGAGCTTTTAGTTTCGAAAATAATGTTAGACGCATGATAAGCTTTTTGCGGGAATGTTTGTTTCTGCGTTTCTGGTTTATGTGAACATAGACTTTAAAAGAATGTTAAAATTGAAATTCTTTTTAAACCGAACCATATTAGCGTAAGTTATTCTATGAAAGCTGTAAAATTAAGTTTGAACCATTAAACTTAATTTGAAATTCTAAACAAATAACTTCAGCAAAGCTTTATGTTAAACAGGATTCATGAGGCAATGTTTCGTATAACACACTAACCAGCGGAATTTCATTACAAAAATATTATGTTCAGTTTGATTAAATAGTCTGAAAGTTTATTTTCGACAAACAAATGAGCTTTTTTGCCTAAAAAATTGCAAGTTTTGAGATTTAGGTCAAACCTTCACAACATTTCAATAATTGAAAAAATTGAAACATTTTACTCACGTAAGCTACAGTCAAAACAATTTGCGATGTGAGAAGAATATTGAAATTCAAGAAAGTGAATTCAGACTTACTTTGTTAAAAATACAAAATTAAAAGCTTTGAACTTCTCTTCCATTAAATTTCATTTTCAAAGCTGGTTTTAATATATTGCTCCAAAACAGAATATACTAAAAGTTCCAAGTTTTGTCGAAACATTAACATAAACTTAATATTAAAGCTATCTAATTACTGTGCACCTAGTGATTGAGCTTTTACTTAAAAAACTTATGTTAAGCTTTCTTACAGCTTTCTTGATTAGTGAATTCAGCGGAATTTTATTCATGTTAAATTTTCTGCTTAATTCGCCAGAAAGCCATCATTCGCAGGTTTTATTGATTTATCTAAACATAAAGCTCTTTCCCAACAACAAAAGCGTTTAACAATGTTTTGTTGAATTTATTTATAGATATCCTCAGTTTTAAGTAAACTAACTTTACCGAAAGCTCACCAGATGAAGTGAACGTGCAATTAAAAGCTTTGTTTTTCTTTTATTAGGCATCGAGTTCAGCGAATTTAATTATTTTCGCCGAATGCTCATAAAGCTCATCGGATTATTTTTTGGCGATTTGGGTCAACTTAATTCAGCTTAAAAAATCAATGATCAAAATGATTTTAGATTATTTATTAAAAACTAATTGCTAACAACTTAACGTCCAAACCAATCAAAACAACCAAGTTTTTCGGATGATGGGCTTTCGACGAGAACATTCGTTTTTCGTTTTGTGTTTCTTATTTATGTGAACATAAACGTTAAATGAATGGTAAAATTCTGAAAATTTGTAAACAGAAAAGATAATTTATTCAGTTATTCGCTGGTAAAATAACTTCTGTAAAAAGTTCATTACACAGCTTTTATGAGGCAATATTTCACTAGCACTGACACGCGGAACACGTGCAGCACTAACCAGCGGAATTTCATTACACAAATGTTATATAAAGTTTATTTAATCATTCAGAAAGCTCATTCGTAGGATGTAGCTCAAAACTATGCAACACTTCAACAATCGAGAAAACAGAAATATTTATGAGCTTCTATATTGATACATTTAAATATTCATGTGAGCTTTTATATTGATACATTTAAATATTAAACGTACATATTTAAAAAAAACTTTCAGCTTTTGTAGAAATTCTACAAAACAATTTTTTGTTAAAAATACAAAATTAAAAGCTCAACGTTTCGATTCTAAGCGAATTTCGATATTTTGCTCGAAAACAGAATGAATTAAAAAGAGCCAGGTGTGTCGAAACGTTAAAAAGATAAACTTAATATTTAGGTTATCTAATTAGAGTGTATGGTGATTGAGCTTTTCGTTCATAAAACTTCTGTGAAGCTTTTTGTACAGCGTCCAGGAGTTTTAATTTACCATGTTAAATTTTCTGCTTAATTGGTCAAAAAGCCAATTCGTCTCAATGAGCTTCTTAACTACTTAAACAAACAAATTTTGTGAGTTTTGAGATATATTCACTAATGTAAGTTTCTATAAATTTACACTGCACAAACGAAATCAAAAATTAAAAGCTCATTTTTTACAAAGGTCAAGCCTTCTTCAAAGAGCTTTCCAAATTTAAGATTAGAAATTTGTGATTCTGTATTCAGTATTCAGTATTCAGTATTCAGTATTCAGTATTCAGTATTCAGTATACAGTATTCAGTAATTACGTATTCAGTATTCTGTATTCTGTATTCTGTATTCTGTATTCAGTATTCAGTATTCAGTATTCAGTATTCAGTAATCGGTATTCAGTATTCAGTATTCAGTATTCAGTATTCTGTATTCTGTATTCAGTATTCAGTATACAAGCCTTCTTCAAAGAGCTTTCCAAATTTAAGATTAGAAATTTGTATTCAGTATTCAGTATTCAGTATTCAGTATTCAGTCAATAAAATTCAGTATTCAGTATTCAGTATTCAGTATTCAGTATTCAGTAATCTGCAGTATTCAGTATTCAGTATTCAGTATTCAGTATTCAGTATACAAGCCTTCTTCAAAGAGCTTTCCAAATTTAAGATTAGAAATTTGTGATTCTGTATTCTGTATTCAGTATTTAAGTTTTCAGTATTCAGTATTCAGTATTCAGTAATCTGCAGTATTCAGTATTCAGTATTCAGTATTCAGTATTCAGTATTCAGTATACAAGCCTTCTTCAAAGAGCTTTCCAAATTTAAGATTAGAAATTTGTGATTCTGTATTCTGTATTCAGTATTCAGTATTCAGTATTCAGTATTCAGTAATCTGCAGTATTCAGTATTCAGTAATCTGCAGTATTCAGTATTCAGTATTCAGTATTCAGTAATCGGTATTCAGTATTCAGTATTCAGTATACAAGCCTTCTTCAAAGAGCTTTCCAAATTTAAGATTAGAAATTTGTATTGTGATTCAGTATTCAGTATTCAGTATTCAGTATTCAGTAATCGGTATTCAGTATTCAGTATTCAGTATTCAGTATTCTGTATTCTGTATTCAGTATACAAGCCTTCTTCAAAGAGCTTTCCAAATTTAAGATTAGAAATTTGTATTCAGTATTCAGTATTCAGTATTCAGTATTCAGTATTCAGTATTCAGTATTCAGTCAATAAAATTCAGTATTCAGTATTCAGTATTCAGTATTCAGTATTCAGTATTCAGTAATCTGCAGTATTCAGTATTCAATATTCAGTATTCAGTATACAAGCCTTCTTCAAAGAGCTTTCCAAATTTAAGATTAGAAATTTGTGATTCTGTATTCTGTATTCAGTATTCAGTATTCAGTATTCAGTAATCTGCAGTATTCAGTATTCAGTATTCAGTAATCTGCAGTATTCAGTATTCAGTATTCAGTATTCAGTATTCAGTAATCGGTATTCAGTATTCAGTATTCAGTATTCAGTATACAAGCCTTCTTCAAAGAGCTTTCCAAATTTAAGATTAGAAATTTGTATTGTGATTCTGTATTCAGTATTCAGTATTCTGTATTCAGTATTCAGTATTCAGTATTCTGTATTCTGTATTCTGTATTCTGTATTCAGTATTCAGTATTCAGTATTCAGTATTCAGTATTCAGTATACAAGCCTTCTTCAAAGAGCTTTCCAAATTTAAGATTAGAAATTTCGAATAAAACCTTCAATTGTGTTGAAATACCAGAATTTAAAATTAAAGTTTTATAAATTCCAATGAAACCTAAATATTTAAACCGTCTGAATAATTTTTCCGGCATTTATAAAACAAACCCTAATGGTGCTTTAGCGTTTGTAACGAAACGGAATTCCAAAAGACGTATAAATATTTTTATTTATCTAATTTCTAATGCTCTAAGGCACTAATGGCCACATCTTTTATTGTTGAAAAATGATAATTTTTATTTTATTAATGCTATTGAAAAACGTAACACAAAAAAAACGATGTACGAGTATAGAGTGGAACTCAAATGAATTGTAAATTTAAAATAAAGAAAAAACCAAGAGATTTATGTGTGGTTCTTCTTCCTTATCTATTATATGTGTGCGACCATACTCTTTTCATAATATATAAAATACCTTATCGTTTTTTTTTTAAAGGCATTTCCATAAGTGGTTTTTATGTGTCCATTATATACGTCTTTACGTGCATAATCTATTTATTTATCCTCTCTCTCTCTCTCTCTCTCTGTTATGTTATGTACATTATGTACGAAGTAAAAATTTTTATGGCATTAAAGATAAACTACTCGTCTATACGTCTTTATGTTATGTGTAGACGACTAACTTTAATGCTGGATGGATTTTCAAAACAAAATAAAAAATAAAGTTTTTATTACTCCAACACCCCTTACAACCGCTGCCGCCAGCCAGTGCTAAGTTAAAGAGTAATCATTCAACTCTAAAAAGTTATCTCATTATCACTCACTTGATTTGATTTATTTGAGTTTTGTATCGACATGATTTTTGTTGTTGTTTTCTCTCGTTTATTCATTTTATATTCGCTTTCCATTTGGAAAAATCAGATTATCATTTTCCGTTTTATTTTATTTTTTTTTTTTTTTTTTCGAGAGCTACAAAATTAAAATTCAATTTTTCAATTCACTTGCTAATTTTCTTTATATAAATATACAATTTGTTCATCGTCATCATTGCCACATTAGAGAACTCTCTGTTGTATAAAGAAAAACGATCCGTTTGTCTTATGTATTTCATAAAAAATAAACTTTAATAAATTTATCAAAAAAAAAAAAAACAAAACGATGGTTTGATAGCTCGTCTGTTTATTTATCTGTCTCCCCGCGTGCATACACCCCGAGAATTGGATATATCCATTTACATTAGAAAGGGGGTTGTTTCAGTTGACTGGTAAATCAAAAATCAATGAACGAGATATTGTATAAATGGTTGGGAAGGACGAGTGGCGACGAAAACAATTTTTTTTTACCCACCCCCCAAATAAAATCGAAACGAAAACAAATATAATTTGTCAGGTTTAGCCCAGAGGGTAATTTGTGATTGGAAAATATTATTAGTATTTTCTCTTTTTTTAAACATACATACGTAGGTATATGTTTTTCCAAGTCAACGGTAATGGTGGAGATAAAATACCGAAACAGGAAATTTGATTGTGTGTTTGGAAAATTATAGAGCAATGAAATTAATCCGTTGATTACGGGAATGAAAAGTTGTGATTGATAACTCCCGTCTTTCTTACATATTAGTACTACTACATCATATACGTATTTAAGTAAGTCAATATATATTTATTTCTTGTCATCATATCTCTTCTTAATATTTTTTTTTTTTTTGAAGAAAGTCTTAAATTCGTCTTTATTATACAACAACAACAAAAAAAAATTACAATTCCCACGACCAATCATCAGTGAAATAAATAAGAAAAAGATTATTACAATACAACAACAAAACAAATAACTTTAACTTTTTTTTATTTTTTTTTTTCGTCTTAAGATCATTTACCAGCATCATTTTTCATTCTTCAATTCAAACTTTTTAGCTGGATATTATACAAAAGGAGGATGGAGACGAACAAACGAGAACGTACACAAATAAATTTCTTTTTATTTGTGTTTCTTGTGTACTGTACGTATATGTATGTCTTAAATATTTTTTTTTTCTGTTTATTTATTCCTTTTGAGAATATTTTTTTTTTGTATATTTCCTCATTCATTGCTTTGTTGACCCTTTCGTGCATAATGACATTTTTGGGAGACAGACGACATGATATACTTATGATTCAATTTGATTTTATGATACGCTAATTATATTGTTTACGTGACTAATTAAATATTTAAATCGAGCGGATGTTGAAATCTTTAGTAGAAATGCTTTCTTCTCGTATTTAAGCTCATTTCTAATAAAAAATGACGCCCAACATGGGGTTTATAACCACAATTTGAAAATGAAATTTTCTCCTCTCATGGTCCCAACGCGCAGAGAAAAAAATCGCTGTCCGTATTTTGAATTGGTATTGGGTCGTCCATCTTGATTCCAGCAAATTAAAATTTGAGACGAACTTCCCTCTTGAACGAGTCAAGCAACTAGAAGCAAACATCAAAAGTGACGAACAGAGAAGTGAACTACCTGTTGTTTGTATATTGCTTTTAAAGAAAGACATGGTGATGACGGACAATATTAGGAGAACTTCCCAAAGCCGTTCCAAGAGGAACCCTGCCAAACCTGTAACATACATTCAAAATAATAAATTTTTATCGACAAATATTTCCATGTACATTTTGCCGGAAATACGTGGAGAGAATTACCATTAATCTCCATGATCGGGAGAGCAAATCACAACCATCTAAGAAGCTGGGGTGCTATTCTTGAACCATTATGCTATTTTCGTAATAGTAATGATAAAGTCATAAATTAGTGTATTCTTGAAACCATTACGAACATAACGAAGAGAGGAATAAAGAATAATAAAATTTGGAGAGAGATGATGAAAAATGTCAGTGGTTAAAATGGTATTTTTCAACGGAACGTTGCTAAAATTGTCGAATGATTTTTTCATTTCTTATTGCATTTCGTAATGAAATCGTTTGGATTTTTATTTTAATTATATTCATACAGGGACGTTTATAAAACTCAATAATTTCTGTTGATGGTTAAAAATCATATGTATTTACATTTCGCTAAATATTTATATTTTTTTGCCGAAAACTAAAGGGTACCAACTTTCTTTTTTGTTTATTATGCCTGTTGGAATACGGACCAACTATCCGTGCGAATTATATGGTCGCACAAAAATAACTGCACAACAAAACTTATTTTTGTTTTATGGCAATAAAAAACCAAAACAAAAAATACCCAACTACAGGGTGTACATAAAATTAATTAATTATTTTTTGAATTGGGAATCAACATCCTCCCTGCGTTGGACAAACTCAGTCCAAAACTATTAATTTAGTTCGTTGTCCTCAATGGATAGAACAGCAACTCCACAAATGGATCGATCATATTAAAAATTTTAGTAGTTTAATGCGTGAGAACTCTTACGATCTTAACCACGGTGTGTCTGAACCACTTTTAAATGGCTCGGAAAACCACGTCTCTATTTTCTTCAAGGATCGAAAGTTCCATGTTTGAGAAGTCCAAAAAAACAAACATTAGCAAAATCCCCGGAGCCGTTTTGAAAAAATCGCAATTTCAAAATTTTTTTGGTGACGATACGGAAATTTACGACTTTCTTGCAGCTTGTTTGTTCTCTCTTGTAGAAAGAAGAATCGAGAATAGAAAGTTTTAATATTTTCAACAAAGATCAACTTTTCCAGACCAAATCAGTAATATTGGACGAAATCTATCGAATTAAGTAATTCAACTTTATTTGAAAAATTACGAAAATCAAGATTATTGAATGAAATACATGGAGATCAAAATGAAAAGGCAAAATTTATTTAGGCTGCCCAAATCATAATATAGTCCTTACACGAAAAAATGTCTTCTCTTGACTGTCATTGTTTATTCAAGGCTGTGGAACAAAAGCCAGAAACCCCTTGAACCTTAAACATGGCGAGAATTGTATTCTTGTATAGCTCTTAGAAGTTTGGAGCTATAATCAGGATGTGTATGGTGGACTTTATAATTCATCCAGGTATTTTTGAAGTCATGGTGAACTGACTCCATAGCTTGCTCACTGTAGTTCCCGAGTCCTTTCTCCATTTTTGGGCAAAAATGAGGAACGTAGAAAAAGACAGCATGAACTTTTGGCGTTATTGGTATTGCTAGGTCCAAATAACTTCTTTGAAATTCTGAAATATACAGCTCAAATTTTTCGTCAAGACTACTTGAGAAACATGAATTGACGACACTTGAAAAATCATTAAAACATCTGACATATTTTAAACAATGAACACTACATTTTGCCCGAAGCAGATCTATCTTGTTCAACAATTTTTTGCAGGCATTGCCTGCGAAACCAGGAGATCCATGGACAAATTCTCTGCTTACACTGCACGATTTTGCCTATTTCTCAGTATCGTCTTCGCATTCCCTCAGCATGTGCCCATACAACGTGTTTACTACCCCGAGCATTAGATGCAGTTCAGGTGGATGTATTATATCGATGATTTCTGTCTCTGGATTCCCTGTAAAAATAGGTTGAGATACGTGACTGTAAAAATTCTTGGCATTAATTTTTTTACTGCCACTATTCTTGAAGGCGTCTGAATTTTCACGGCAACTACCAACGGTTCTATAACTTCCACACTTACTCAAGAGATCTTTTGATGCAGTACACCACGTACACGGGTAATGAGAAGAATGAGCCATGACCCCAGTTATTATATTGGCCATTTTTAGGTCTGTGGCAACGGTCATGACTTTTAAGTCATTCAAATGTAGAGAGGACCACAGAGTGCAAACATTCACATAATTTTCTTGTATATCAGAAATGATACCAAGGATGAATAACTTTTTCACACCCGTGTCCTTAAATTTATTGGCGTGCACTCCATCATGATAGTGCTGCCTGGCCCCTTTGAAATGTGGATTATTATCGGCTCCTTCGAATCTTGATTGAATGGATAAGCAAATCTTCAAAAACCCTCCACCACAATCAAGCCCAATTTTTAAATCTACTTCTTGCAAACCTCTTTTTTCTCGAATATATGTAACTAAACCTTATACATTATTACAACAAACAAAGCATCCAGATCTATTTATTACACAAGACTTCTTGGTATTCAATACGTCACAAACACGAGATTCAAAAAACGAATCAAGCTGATGATTCAACAAAAGCAGGTCCTGCTTCAAGTTGGGCTGAAACATTTTCCTATTCTTACTGCCAACTCGCAAAGCAGCAGTTAGAAATGTGTCTTTCTTGTAGACAACCCCAATTCTGTACTTATTTTCAATATGTCGATAGCTGCGACTGTTTCTTTTCTTGAGCTTTTATCCACATTGTTTGAATTCACTGAAACTGGTAGTTTTTTGCCTCTCCTTTGAGATAACCGCAACTGTCCTTCATTGTTTGAGTGTTCTGGCACGTGTAGAATATCTTTTAGCATTGATGAAGCTAATTTTTCCTTTTCTTTGGTAGACAAATTTTTTGAAATCAATTCAGTGAGAATAGTGATGCATTTAGGTGAAGTGCAAATTTTGTTTTTATCCAGTGGTCCTCTGCATTTCTTACACTTTTTCTTGATCACTTTTCTTTTCGCTGAATTTCCTAGACACAGATTGTCCGGTGCACGTCTCGCAATTTCACACAACTTGCAGTCACAAAGTACCTTATTTTTAGATCGTGTTACACATGGGAGTTCCAGAAAACCAGAATAGTCCGGTAGAGCTAATGTGGTTTCTTCATAATTTTGTTTATTGAATTTGTATATGATGATTTTGCAACTGCTACAGACAGCAGATGGGTAACGAATATCATCAAGATTAATATTTACAGCATTTTTTACCTCAATTTTCAATGGGCCCACAATATCCCACATCTTATCTTTCTTTCTTAAACACAACAAACAAATCACGCCTCGGGTTTCTTCATGAGTTCGCGCATGGTCCTTTGTCTTTCGTGACATTTTGTTTCACTCTTATGTAGGTAATAGGTTCGTCTATTACTAATAACTGTTATTTACTGGCCGGTTTGTCAACGACTGTTTTGACTAATATTGCGACAACTAAGTCTGTCTTTCTGCTGATTTTTGAAGCAAACATTTGAAAACAACAAACATATTTACGTGAAAAGAAACAAAACAATGTCTGTACACAGACAGATATGGTGATGTATTTATTTTTCAAGCATTTCAGCATATCTCTTGGCTACACCTACAGAATTATGAAAAAAAATCGTGAATTTTCGTATCGTCGCAGAAAAAAAATTGAAATTAAGTTTTTTTCAAAACTGCTCCGGGGATTTTACTAATTTTTGTTTTTTTGGACTTCTCAAACATGGAACTTTCGATCCTTGAAGAAAATAGAGACGTGGTTTTCCGAGCCATTTAAAAGTGGTTCAGGCACACCGTTATAACGGTTCTTTCATCATCGGGAATAGTCTTGGCGATGCGTCCAACAGACCAGCACAATGGTGGAAACAAGTCATCGCGAAGTAGCACCATCATACCTACACGTATATTCTCCTGGTGCAGTCCTAGAAGTATTCCTTTTGAAAACGACGCCAAAATTGTTGTACGGTCCACGTGTGACATGCTGGTGAAGTTTGATACGGTTGATAGGAACATCGAGTGGTAGTTCCGGAAGCACCGCTGGTGGTCCTCCGTAATGGCTGAAGGTCGTTTATATCCCCAGAAACTGGTGTTATAGGCCGAGAGTTATTAACAGCTGCCACTAGTTTAATAATGGTTTGCAGGTCATCGACTGTGGTTTCTGCTTCACCAACAACGTTGCGAATAAGACGCTTCATAATTTTTATTGAAGCCTCCCAAAGCCCACCAAAGTTGGGAGCTCGAGGAAGTATGAAACTCCATTCAACACAAGAAATGGTGCATGCTTCTTTAATAACGTTTGTGCCACTTGACAGCATATCTTGCACCTCCCGTAATTGATTGGCTGTTCCTAAGAAATTTTTGGCATTATCTGAGTAGATCTTCGTAACTACGCCCTGATCTGCAATGAAACGTTTTAGGGCGCGAACGAACGCTTCCGTTGACAAATCGACCACCAATCCAAATGCACCGCCTTGGTAACCATACACACGAACAGAGCAACGTAAACCTTTTTCCACTCAGCGGGCCCGCGAAATCCACTCCGGAAGTAACAAATTGCTTGACGTTTTTATAGTGAAGACGGTCCTTCGGCAAATTTCCCATAAACTGTGATATTATTTTGGGGCGCATTCGAAAGCACCAAATACACTTTCGAATAATGCTACGATATGCAACCAGTCCGGTTACAATCCAATATCGCGACCGGATGACCGTAAGGACATTCTGCGGTCCCGAATGCAAAGTTCTATAACAATGAAAGGCGAAATAGCACAGCTTCGCATATTCATCAGGGTAGGCTGCCTGTTGTAAGTTGCGTAAGAATCGATATTCGATGTCAACTTCTTCCGAATAAGTCACTGGCGGTATCATAGCGTAAACATGAGCCATTTCGTGTTGTTGTAATAATAACTTACGTTCTTTTTTCATCATCGTCGGAGTGCAGCACCCTTAGAGAAGTTCATTGAATCGGTGATATCTGGCACATGCATTCCTAATAACGAAATTTTCAGGTTGCGACGTTCGTCCTCGTACTCAATTGGTTTGTGCGGAGGTGGTCAATATGCCTCGCTTTTGAACAAGAACTCAGGACCGCTGAACCAAATACTAGAACTTGACAGTTCACTCGGCATGGTACCACGACTGCCGATGTCTGCAGGGTTGATATTACCTGGGATGTAACGCCAACACTCTATGTTTGACATTTGTTGAATTTTTGCTACGCGATGAGCAACAAATGTATTCCAATTAGGGGGCTCCTTATTTAACCAGCAAAAACAAATTAAGGAATCTGTCCAATCATATTCACCAATCACCGTGATATCGCTCAAAAATCGTGTTCTATCCGACACACTAAATCAATCAGTAGTTTGGCAGCCAATAGTCAAGTCGCGATTTGGCACAAAGCAATCTAACAATTGGTGTGTGATCTGCAGACGATGTACGAAGGTATACACAGCCCGCATAAGCTTTTTCACTCGCATCTGAAAAGGCATGCAACCCGATTCTACTGTTCTTGATGTCACGGCAAACAAATCTCTCAATATTAATTGTCCCCAATAAGTCTAATTCAGCGCGAAATCGGCACCAACTCGCTGAAAGTTCCGAATTCAACTCTTTGACCCAATCCAATTTTAGTTCGCCATTTCGGAAAGAACGACTCGTTTCGTAATTTTATCTGAGACATGTTTTGGAGAATACGAATATCGGAACACATCACCCGTTGGTTGCCATATTAGCCCAAGTGCCTTTACTATGTCGTGCTCGTCGATTCTGAGAAACTTTCCACGATGCTCAGTAGCTATTGAGTCTATGATCTCCTCCTCGTTGGAACAAAATTTGGACAAAGAGAAACCGCCGGCCTTCAGCAACTCTGTTATTTGTTGTCGAATTTTTAAAAGCTCCTCAATTGAATTTGCACCGACCATCATGTCATCCACATAGAAATTTCGGCAGAGAAATTGAGCGGCGATCCGGGAAACGTTTTTCTTCATCTGTGGCTAATTGATGAAGTGTCCGTATTGCAAAATATGCCCCAGGTGCAGTCCGATACGTTATGGTGCACAAGCGAAGAATTTTAACAGGATCATTTCGGTTGAACCGCCATATGATTAGTTGAAAATTACGATCGGATTCAGCAACTTGGATTTGGCGATACATCTTTTGGATATCGCCATCGCCAGTCAAAACGTATCGGAACATTCTGAATCGCAAAAGTATTATGAAGATATCCTCTTATATCGTTCAAAGACATGGATGACGATGTCTTGCAGGACCCATCAAACACTACCCTCAATTTAATGCTTGAACTCGCCACTTTAAACACACAATGATGCGGTAAGAAATAATGAGGTGATGTGGCATGATACTCCTGAATGAACTCCGAATAGTTGGCTCGAATTTCGGGCAAACGATAAAGCCTTTTCTCCAAATTCAGAAAGCGACGCATTGCAATATGATATGATTCGCCTAAATACGATGGATCTTTCGAAAATGGTAATCGAACAATATAAGATCCAACACTAGCTCGTATGAAGAGCGTAATGGTCTTCGCATTCTTGATCCTTAAGACTCATTTCCAGATCGACATTAGGGTATGATTCAATTTCCCAAAACGAGCTCACGAGTTTGTCCAATTTTTTCAGTGAAAGAGCAACTGAATCCTCATCAGCTCCAGTCACGTGAGCAGTTTTTGTTGATTTAAGCGGTGGACGGAGTGGGCCGCTGACTGTCCAGCTCAATTTGGTTTCCTGCAAAGTTGTCACCCAGAATCTTTTTTCCAGGAAGCAACAAATTCCAAAATAGTCCGGCTCCAATCAGCAGATCGATGGTCTGGGGCTGGAAATATAACGGATCAGCAAGTTGGACGTCAGCTGGAATCGAAATTCCCTTCAATGATATTGGATGAGGCGGTTGAGCATCAGTGATCTTTGACAGAATAACTGTAGTAATGGGTAAATTTTCTGCTGTGCCAAATCGGGGCACAATGGTAATCCGGCAGAACCCCTTCGATGAAGTGCTCGATGATCTGATTCCTCCTATTGAAGTTATCAATTTATGTCGCTCCACATTCAACATTTGTGAAAATCTTCCCGAAATGAAATTCGCAGATGCGCCACTATCCAGCAATGCGCGACACGGGATCGATGAACCTTTGTTGTCGAGCACATAAACGATGGCAGTGGCCAAAATAGCTGACTCGTCTTGATACTCGCCCGAAGTGACAAGAGAAGTTGAGTCTTTTGATGATTCTCCAGTAGATGATACAACTGCATTCGCTGATAATCTTGGAATAATTGACGGTTTTTTTTTCTCGAAATGGAGCATAGTGGGGTGACGTTTGCGGCACCGTTGACATGTAGAAACTCGACAATTTCTCGTAGAGTGCTTACCATCAAGGCACAATACACCAATTCTATTACTGTTTGCATATTGGTAGCGCTCAAATACTCAATACATGATCCTTTGAATTTGCATTTTATACATGTGGCTAATTTAATCTGGTTTGTTGTCATTAATGCTGAGCGGCTTCGACGGTTATAAGTTGTTGAACGCGGCACTGATGCTTGCACGGGAACTCGACTGGTTTGTTTTCTATTACAGTCGGTTTTTTCTAGGGTAGAGGCCCGTTTCTCCAGGAATGTACAAAATCCTTCCTTGACAACATCAAGCAAATCAGCAAATTTTCAGCCAATTCATCTTTACTACCCAGTGACGTAAGAGCTCTATAGTGAGCGGTGACTCGATCGTGCATCTCCCGAATACCGTCAGCATACTCTTTAGTGATAGTAGACATCAAAATTATATCGTTGATGTGAGTCTGGAACATGAGAGCCTTGTTCTCGTACAGCGCTCTACTAACGCTGACCAAGCACTTTTGAAATTTTCACTCGAAACCTCCATTTGAGAAATGGTACGCCTGGCACCATCCACAAGACATGATTTCAGAAATCGAAATCAACAATGCCCAAGCTACAATACTAATTGATAATTTGAGCTGTATTTCTAAGTGTCGTGTGTTGTAATTGGAATTTGATTCATATATCTTCAAAGATGGCTATTATTAATGCTCCGTACTCAACATACAATCATACCATCAGTATCATACCATAATAGCATCGTAGTACGATCATACCATCTTAACTCTCCGAGAACACACGGGGATTTTGGCCTAATTCGATCTAGCTGTGTTTATATTGTAAGAACAAATTAAAGCGCCTTAATGACGACTTCGTTTATTTAATTTTGTATAATTCTGTATAAACTCGCTAGAATATTGTGTTAAGACGTATGTAAAACAAAATAAATTACCCACCAATCAGTTAGTACTGGAGTGGGAAACTGAAGCGAACGAGTCTCTATTTACACTCACGCAACGGATTAAATCCCCTCGATTCAGAGAGTGGAAGGTCAATAATCTTGCCGTACCGTGACGTTACTCGAGTTGTCCCGCTCTTCTAAGCCATTCCTCTGTAGTCGGAGCCACCCTCGCACAACTTCACTTACAAACTAAATCCTCATAGAGGAAGAGTTAATAACCCTTGATGTGGTGAAGTGTCACTCGGTCATTCCGCGTCTAGCAGAACGAGCAGCCATCGGTATTACAATATAATATATTATTAAAATCTGCCTTCTCATGCCATGGTAGTAGTACCAAAATGCAAAAAGAAAAGACAACTGATTCTCTATTCGCAAAAAACAACCAAACATTCCCAACGAAATGAAAATTGCATCAAAGAATAGCTGCTTCAAAATTATGCCATTTATCATTAACACTTATCCATATTGGCTAATAAAGAACCGATGACATATGATTCATTAACGGATAATATTGAATAAAGCATAATGGAAATTCCATTATCTATTAACCGTAGAAAATGTATAAAGCGTTATATAATGGAAAATTATGAATAACTGAGAATAATTAAGGAGGCTGGGTTAACCAGATTCGTAAATGAAAGTATTGAAGTTTCAAATAAAGCAGTAACTAAAGTTAACTTGGTGAAATGACATTTTTTTAGCTTAGGAAAGTTGACTTGTTGATGTTTGGCCTACCCTTTCACCAATTCAGGTAATTCAAATTGTCCAATTCATCAATTTATTGTCGTCCTTAACTTTCGACGCTTAACCAAACCATCCATCATAATTAGTCCGATGCGAATACTACAACCACCTTTCGCCTTGACTGTCGCTGGTCTAATTATCATCATTCGATAGCGAATTGATCGCTCGCCATTCTATTTCTCCCAGCTGTCAATTTTCAAAAAAATCTCGTTATGATATCACTATAGTTACATTGGATTACTGCGCCAGTATGTGTACGAGCATTTATCACATCCCAATTATAGTATGAGAAATATTTGTTTTTAACGAAATTGCGACACTTTTCAATTTACTAATAACTATCATTTGGATTTCTATAAATGTCACATTATACCTCTCTCTTTAAACGAATTTCTGAGTAACTTCTTCTGATTGGGATTTTCTTCAACGTGATGAAAATTTGAATTAAGTTGTTTTATCTAATCTGTGAGCTGCTCAGAACTGGAATCACTGGTTTTTGCAAGACATGATTCAATGGGGATCTGTTCAACCCCGAGAAGGGCCGCAAAAAGTTTCATATACCTTGTTATTACGCTTCCATATAATATCCAGTTGGTTTTCAACTGGTGTTATTGTAAAGAGGTTTATGAATAATAAAAGAAAAGTATCTGATAACTCCCACTCAGGAATATGTGATGGTTGCTAACATTTCTGTTCATGAGCCCACCTCGCCATCGATCGTTAATAAAATCCTGCAGTGCTCAGAATTCAACAATATCAGAAGGATCTTGATCGCTTATATACCATCTTAGCACTAGTAAGGGGCATGGAGGCTTCCCATCCATCATATTGCAAAACCATGAGGAATGTTTTTTCGGGACTTTTGGAAAATCTCCCTTATCCTCCCGATTTTCAAACTGGGTAAAAAAGGACCGATATCGAAAACTATCGTGGTATTGCTATACTAAACCATACCTAAGCTTTTCGAATCAATTGTACTAGCAGGTGACTAGCAGTTACAAATTTGGTTTCTTTTTGTGGGGTTTAGTTTATCAGTAGAAATTCTAAAGTGCAGCTTTATATCCTTTATACCGACTTTGTTCTAAAGTCTCCGATAACATTTTTTTTATTGTCACCTTCTTCAAATTGTCGATTGCAGTTACTGTAGATAATACATTTTAATACCAATTAATATCAATGATCATGGATTAGGAACCTTAATGGATACCCCTACCTATGGGGTTGGCATTTGGTACAATATAATATACACATTTAATAAATTACGGATAACGCATAATTTAAATGGGATAACGGATAATGAAATCCTTCATTCGTTTGCATTATTATAAATAATTTGTTAGTTCCCAATTTATTATACTAGATGCCTGTGATCTCCACGGACGCAACCCCATAAATGCTAATTAAAATATTGTAATAGAGTAAATAACTTATAAGTTATACGATAGATGATAAACACCTGAGGTCTGGATGGCGAAACTTTATAAAAAACTATTAATGTAATTGTAATATCGAGGACTATTTCTTAATTAGTACTCTAAAAACCTTAAATAATAGCAAAAATCTTTGGTGTTCTTAAATTAAAGCAATGCACATATCGATAACCTCAAATATCTATACCATAAAATTTTCAATTTTCTCGAAAATTCTCAAATAATTTCAAGCAACTCAACCCTGAATGAAATAAGCCTTATATAATCTGAAAGCCAAGCAACTAAAAGCTCTGCAGCAACTCAACGCCCAAGTAAATCTCGAAAACCTCTAAAGCATCAAATAATCTAAATAATTACGAAAGTCTCGAACGGTATCGTCCCTATACTTCTGGAAAAAATAAAATGCCTTAAAATAAGCAGTACTTGATCGTGATTTCAATAATCGCTGGGGCGGGAGAGAAGGACAAATTGGCCTGCCAGATCACCAGATCTTACTTCGCCAGATTAATTTTTGTAGGGGCTATCTCAAAGACCAAGTTTACAAACAAAAACCAACAACACGTGAGAATATGATTGAGCGAATCAGAAATGATTGTTGCTGAAATTCAAGCAGACAAACTTCTCAGTTGTGTAGGCCATCATTTTGAGCACTTAATTTAATTGAAAGATGATGAGGTGAGGGGACTCATGTAAATCAAGCACCCTTTTCCCAGTTATTCGAAATTTGTAAAATGAATAAATTTTTGACGACCAATTTCGAGTATTTACAATGAAACTGTAGTATTTTTATTGCAGACGTATTGCAGAATCGTTTGCGTAGGTTCTCAGTAAGAGAAATCGAAAAAATTGAATATCGTCAATTACAGCGCCATCTATCATGAATCGAAAAAAATGTTTCAGTCAAATCCTACGTAATTTTAGCCGAAGAATCTGAATCTGCAATAAAAAATAGGGGTTCATATTTTAGTTTCAAAGCTACCCCTCGCCCCACCTACAAAGAGGAGGGGGGTACTAATTTTAACACTAATGTATTTCCCCCGCGGAATTATTAAATTTTGACAGAAAATATTGTGTTTTATGAATATCCTTATGAATATAATTAAAACAAGAATGCAAATGATTTTAGTAAGAAATTCAATAGCAAACGAAAAAACCATTACGAAAATTTTAGTAACGTTCCGTAGCGACAATTTTCGTAATCCGATTTCAAGAATACCATTTTAGGGTTTTCGTAATACTTTGTCACTAACTCGCAATACGAAAGTTTCCGTAATAGTTCAAGAAAAACACCCCTGGTTTCTAAATTTAACGTTTGTTAGGGTAAGCTTGGTGGTTTGGCGTCTATTAGGGGGGGGGGACCAAAGTTGAGTAGATTATTCTACCAGCTCCGTAACCTTCCAGTAGAGTGCGCATCACGTGAGCTGTTCTGATCTTGTCATTAATCAGCTGCGTGATGGGTACAATTGTGTAAGGGGTAACCTGTTCACAATTCGCAAGTGTACGTGCTGCCTCCTCGTGGCAACCACTGGTAACTAAGGCCATTTGGCACATTTTTGGCCATTTGACACAGGCTAAAGTACGGCCCTAAAGGAGAAAACCTTGACAAAAAAACCTAATCTAAGATGGAACAGCATATGCCGATGGATGAATGGCTGATAGGTTAATCAGTCCAAAATATGCGGACTCTGGATACCAGGCACCCTCCAATTTTATTTAGCCTTCCTGTAATAAAGCTGTGTGACCTACAGGCGATTTGCAATTCCCAGCAACTCGTAATAGTAAAGTCAAACGGAATACGGGGCAGGAGTAGGAATGTACGGGAGTGGGACAACCCTCTCGAAGTCCTTGGGCTCCAATGCTACCGTTTTCCTAGCGGAACTACATGCTGTAGTAAACATCTAGGAGGGAGAGCAATAAGCCCAGATTGTATGTAGCACGTACCGGGCGGCAGTATTGTCAGGTTCATTAAGAACCTGAATATTGACTGGACGGATAATTAAGCAAGGTTCAGCACAATAGATCTTTTAGGTTGCAGTGCGAAGTGGCTGATCGCCCGCATGATCCTACAATAATAATAATAATAATAGGGTAAGCTTCTTGTCCTCTAAAATTATTTCGTCAAAAATGTTTCTGTAAAATTTCTAAATTCCCTTATACCATTAGGGATGCTTATTTAGAAGATGATGATGGTGCGTATCAATTAAATATGTACCTTAAGTCCAATCTTTTAATCGCATAAGGTTAGACTGGGACTGTTAAACAATCGAAACTTCCAGAATCATCGGTACGCCCTGCTATTAAAATTGACTAAACAAAATTTTCATTTCTCAGAAATAAACTCACTTTGGACAAATCAGATTACTGCAAATCCTCAACTTTTTTCTTAAAGTTTTTATGGGGCACAAATAAACTGAAATAAATCAATCGCTGCTTACCTAATTAAAATATCGAATTTTGCCAATAAAGATACACACACAGACAGAAACACAAACCCAGCCATAGAAGAAAAGGAGCAAAGTTAATTTAATATAATTGAATTTTCTTTCAATTTTTTTGTATCTCTCGTTTCGATTTAATTTTTATGGTTCGCTCTATAGTGTTGCCATATCGCCCTGTTATTAATTTCGTGCATTATAAATTTATAAAACACACCATACAATGAACGACGTCGGTGGTGTGATAAGAAAAGTTTTAAAGAAATAAATTGTCTGTGTACTAGGTACGTACTAAAGCAAAAAAGTAGAAACGAAGGAAAATTAAAACGTAACAAATGAAAATGTTGTGTGTCTGTTTACAAAAAATGGAGAGGGAAATAAGTAGATAGATAATAATCTTATCAATTTTCTTCTGATCTTTAATTTAATTTAATTTGTAAGGATACTGCTGTGCTCGGTATATAAATATACTGCTGATTGGTAAATTTATATTTTAAAATGGACACCCAAATCAATGCCTGCGCACACATATACAAAAGTAAATTTATCTTTTTTTCATTTAATTTTTGGTTTAATAATTATAAATTTAAATTAATTTCGATTACCCGATGAACCCACTTCAACCTCGTTTTGTGATTGAAAAAAATAAAAAAATATTTACACATTTCAGTACAAATTCCACTTGATTACTGTTCAAACATCAATACCCAATTAATTGGCAATTATATATTTTGTAACTGTCCACACCACATACATATGTACATACATATAACTCGCCACCCATTACCATAAACCCTACTTGATACAACTGTGCGCCGCCTGCCATCAAACATATTTTTATGTATTTTCTTTTGTTGTTGTTTGTATGTACAAATAAAATTAACATTGAAACCGAACCCCCACCCCGGCGCGGATTATGATGTGTTGTTTATAAATTAATGGGGGAAAAAAAACAAAAGAATTAGTTGCTTACCGTGCGAGAGTAATAATTTTGTGAGTAATTGATGAATTAATTTTATTTGGTATATCAACATCAACAGTGGTTTTGTATGTATGACATGAAATAAGGCAGGGGAGTTTGGGGGTAGTTAAATTGCGCGGTTAAAAATTTAATTTGATTTTATTTTCAAACATTTTTAAGAGGGTTGATTATAATTAAAACTATGCTATATTAATAATTTAAATGGTTTTTACTTCATGTTGGGCGCCAAAACAAAAAATGTTAATCTAACCTCAATTGTTAGTTAAGCAAAATAATTTCACGTCAAATTCACAATACAGTGAAATCTTGAATAAACTTATCTCAAGTCAAATTTCAACTGAACGACTGGACTACACCAACTCAACCTCAACACTTAATACTCAACTCAATCCCTAATCAGCGCTGTCAGAAAACTGCAAACTCGATCTCCAACTCAACCCTCAAATTAATCCTCAACTTAACGGGCAAAGCAATCCTCAAATCAACACTTTCGAAAAACTACAAAACAACTCAAGCTAACTGCCAACTCAACCTTCAATACAACCCCACTAAAATCCCCAACTGAATCGCTAACTCAACCCCAACTCAATATCAACTCAACTCGAACCCAATCCTAACCGAACTCAACCCGACACTCAACTAAGCCTGTAATTCAATACCAAACTCTAAACTAAACTCAACCCCTCGACATGACATGGTCTGAAAAAACTACTTGCCTACATGAACTCATCCAAATCAACTCAAGTCAAATCTAACTCTTTCCCTAAATTCAAACTCCAAATAAATCCTGACTGAACTGCTCAGCTCACTCAAGCCTAGCCACCTCAACTCAAATTCAACATAACCTCAACTCAACCCCAAACTCGACTCTGACCTCAAACCAGCAAAATATAAAACCTTAGTCAACGTGCATCGACAACCATAGTAGGTAGTACTACGTGTTAATAATCACATGTTTTGGATCAATTTGACATTTTCTTTTTTGGTTTTTCGGACTCAGGATAATTCAAAATGTCGAAGAAAGTGGTTTCGGGCAAAAAAAGAAAGGATTCCAATAATTTAGTTCATGCGGAGCAAATTTTACAGTTATTATATCCTTAAAGTTCGGACAATCTCAAACCCATCCAAGCTCTTAATACACTCTTTCTAGTTCTTGCCACATTTAGAAAACAGCAAAAATCCGAAACAAATCTTCAAAATTTAGACCGTTTTTCAAACGGTTTGAATGTAGCAGTGAGGACTGAAAAATGGGCGAAGCAATCGGTTAATTTATATCATCAACTTGAAGCAAACAATCTGCAATCAGCAAAAGAAGCCTCACAGAAATTTTACGTCTCTTCAAAATCGTAAAGAAGATCAAGGTGCACGAAGAGTGCGGCACCAAAAATTGAGATTACGAATTATATCAATGTTTGGTAGGTCAATGCTGCAGATGCATTATGGTGCCTGCTTGAAAACTACTTGATGCTACTCCTATTTCACCTTTCAAATCAGCAACGCTTTACTTTTTCATAAGAGCACTTATCAAATCACAAAGCAAACTGGAAAGCTGCGCTTAATGGAAGCTTGTACATATTTCATAACAAAACTTTTCACTCAATTTAAGAATGCTTTACCTCGTTTATTTTTCTGATCATACAGCAATCAGTTTGTCGCTTTGATATCAAAGCGATTCTGAATCATCACCATCTTTGATCACCAAAAATTAAAAAAGCCGAAAATCGAATCGAGTTACTGAACGATAAGCAATCAACTGCATTTAGAAAGATTGTTCGATAGTTTTATCTAGATGACCGTTAAAATTCAGGTAAATGTTTATTTTATTCTACTAAACCACCTGCTTTCCCTTCCTATGCTTGACATCTGGTATTTTATACATCTCGCCAAACTCAACAGAAAAATGGGGATCGTATTACATCAAAAAAATTCAAAGCATTAAACCATTTGGTGAGAAAGCTTTTTCGTCAAATAAGTTACCAGACTAAAATCAGGCGGTTAATTAATTCAGATTAGATAGCATATTTTAACGGTTGGACAACTTTTGCTATACTGTTTGCTGCTGAATATAGACGTTTTAATAGCATTTGTCAGAAATCCGCAAATTTATAGCAGCTGAAATTATCTTCGAGTTCAGACGCGGCGGTACAAGTGACACTAAATCAAACAACTCTCGCAATTTCCTCTTAGAAGGAATTTACATTTTTTACTATTAATCTAATGCACCTTTGACGTAAAAATAAAGAATAATTGAGACAAATTTTGTAGCTAAAATATTTACTATTAAAACAAGTGGCCCCGTGCCCATAAAGTTTATTTTCAATTTGAAAAACGTCAAAAGTGGTAGTGGCTGAAAGTTGCGTCCACATATTTTATTCAATATACGGATTATCTTATAAAGTTTACAATTTGAATATACTCTACAATATCATCTTAAAATCAAACTAAGCAATAGAGTCGATTTGTAGCCGAACTATGTACTATTGAAGTATGTGGGGGAGGGGTTACTGACGCCGCAGTCGTGACCCCGCAGTGGTGACCCGCAGTAGTGACCCGCAGTGGTGACCCGCAGTGGTGACCCGCAGTGGTGACCCGCAGTGGTGACCCGCAGTGGTGACCCGCAGTGGTGACCCGCAGTGGTGACCCGCAGTGGTGACCCCTTACTTATCGATACATAATTGGTTTTTTGTTTAGGTTGGTAGTAGATATACATTGCAGAAATAACATTGGATGTCTACCATAAATACTTTTTATCTGAACACCTGGTGGTAACGCTACGTTAAGCGCCGGAAAGTTATATTTTCATTTTGAATGTTTAAAAATATAACTGAACTATTCGTATGTTATGATGAATCTAATAGTCTCTCGGATTGCGGCAATAAATTCATCAAAATCGTTGTGCGTGGCAATGATTTAATTGAAGTTCGAGAGACTATTGGACAAAGAATTGAAGTAAACTTCTCTTCAAATATAATAAAACTACCTACACACAATTTTTCATCAAGAAATAATTTACTACATCATGTCATTTATTTTTTCCATCCAATACAGAATCAATTATCACTGAAACTGTATAATTTATGCGACATTCAAACGCTAATTACATCGATTAATATAAGTACTTCAAAAAATCACAACAAATTAGAGCGCATATTTTACTACCATTTTTCGACGTATCTCGCGCGCGTCTAATAAAATAATCCGAATTTCCTACGCCTTCCTATCCACACTACGGGCTAAAACAAAAGACAACTTATAATTATCCCAATAATATAAATTCAATTTATCAAACACCCTAATATAAAAATTTGTTCTTTTATTTTATTTCTTGATTTTCTTTTTCGAAAACTTTTATATTTTTGTGTCGCTCGGATGAGACGACAAATATCGCATATCGGGTATACAAAATAATACAGAGACAACGTCTTTAAGATGCCAAATTTATGGGTGGGATGGGGCGGCTTGTTACTAAGTAAAAAGAACAACAATCAAAAAACATATATCACAGAGTAGCAGCAAAGCACAATAAAAAACAAAACAAAAAGTTCAAAATCTAATTACACAATTAAAAAAGTTCAAAGCTTGCAACAAAAAAAAAAAAAAAAAGTTTTTTTCTTGTTCTTCGCTCGAAAAAGCGAAAATGAGGAAAACATTTTCTACGATGGCAAAAAAAAAAAAAACACCAAAACTCTCAACAGAAAAAGGGTATATTTTAGAAACAGATTGACAATTCTCACGATTGATACAGAAGTAAGGTTTTTTTTTTGTTTGCTTCATTTTTGGGTTATGTTCGCATAAATTTTTTAGCGCGAGTGCGGTAAAGTTTTATTTACAAGAATCAATTTTTACAACAACAACAAATATTAAGAGATATCTTCGAGAACGAATTAATTATGATATAACGGTGCCAATGAAAAGGGTACCTCCCCCCCCCCCTCACCAAAAAGCCAGATCGAGAAAATTTATTTACATTTTGTTCTATTGTTTTTCACGTGGTCCCATTTTCACGTGATATGACATGACAATCTAATTTATGTACATACATATATTGTAACATATACCCGCTATGTAAAAGGCACCCTTATTTTCCATATTTTAATTTTCTCGCGCGTTCCGAAATATGGTGAAACAATCGTATATAAGAAAATTCCATATTATATGTATGTACGTCAAGAAGAATTTTCCATTTTCCATTTAATTATTTTTGTGCCGTTTAGATTGTGCGTTCGTTTATCTTTCATATTTTCTGGAATTTTTTTTTTGTTTTTGTTTTCAATTTACCGCACCATAACAATAAGCCCAACAACACACTAGAGCTGAACACGAAAACATATCTGATTTTATATCGGCAAATAAAAGCAATACACACATTTTGAGAGGCAACAGATGGTGTGAGACGGTGAGTATAAGTGTCTCATATTAAATGTATCTTGAAGACGCGCGGAGTGTATACCCAGCACCATAGTGAGAGAGTTAACGCTACGGAAAATGGAAAATGAAAAGCAAAAACAATTAAAAAGATTTATTATTTTTTTATTTTAATTTCAAATTTTAAGTGATTTTACTTCCAACACAAGAATAAAATGATTGGATGCGGATATATGGGATGGTTGGCATGGGGCGAGTGAATTTTAAGCAAATACAATATCGTTCTTTTTTCTTTGTGTATACATTTTAATTTGAATGGGAAATTTAATACAAATATTTTCTTATCGCCTTATGATTTATCAAAATGTTTGTGTGGGTGGTGGTGAAGGAGAATGGGGTGTGCAAATAACAATATCTAATAAAAAAAAAAAAGTTGTCCAAATTGTGTCAACAGTTGAGATTAGTACAAAATGTAATTTGATATTTAGATAGAATTACAGTATGCCTTTTGGTCATCGACCCCTTGATAATACAAATTTAAAAACCCTTATGCTTATACGATAAGACTAATGATATCGTCATTTGGGCGTTACTATTTCTAATGTGACTCTGTGTGTGTCTCTATTTCCATAATAGTTTTTTCTAATGCCGTCAGTCACTCACTCCTCACCTCTATCTTAACATAATTCCCGTTTTATAATTTTTATGCAAATCATTTCAATATGTTGCCATCTCATAGATATATTTACGTATATAACTAAGTAACTGGTAACATGAAATGTGTTTATTATATCATTAATAATTGTCGTAAATGGAAATTAGGAAAATTCATCATTTTCCATTATATACAAAAAAAAATTGCAAACAAAAATTTATTTGAAGCTGTGACATGAATAACATTTTAATATGTGTACGTGTTTTTTAGTCGTTCGTGAGATGGTAAAATTTGGATTAGAATAAGTTAATGATTAGTAGTCTAGAAGGTGTCTGGGAAATTTCTCCTGAAACCAACTTCACTTTTATCCAATAAACTAACTCCAAAGCAGTGAAAGCTTTAATTTCCGGAACCTTGACAATTTAGCCTTAAATTAGTCCATTCCTTGAACGGATTCTTTGAAGCTCAAGTTCTGATCAAATGAACTAAATTCGGAAAAAGCTCATTTGGAATTTTGAGCTTAATTTTAATGTGTGAGTGAAATAAATTAAAGCTCCAATAAACTTTATAAAGAAAATAAGGAACGATAACACACAGAGGTCATTTAAATCTTTTAAAAAAATAATAAAAGCTCGACAATACGAATTGTATATCATATTCTCATTATACTAAGAAAATGTTTCATGCTTTTATTTGAATGGTGTGCTTTTGGTTCTAGTAACTTCATTCTGACTACAAAAATTCTAATTTTCGCTCTAGTTAGATGTCGATAAAAGCTTGGAGTACAAAGCTAAACACCTAGTGGTCGAAAACGCTTGATTGTTTTGTTAAAGCTCGATAACAATAATTACTAGTGAATTATAGGTTTTTACCTTTATGGATTTCCAAAAGCTCTCCTATGATTAAAAAAGCTCGGAAACTTTTCATAACTTTACAAGCATGCATGTTTGGATATAATTCTTAAAATTAGAAATCTCAAATTGTTTCTGAACTTTTAGTTTATCACTTTCAAAACTTAACGCTACCAATGAACTTTAAATCTTAAAAGCTCGATATTTTATTGTCGTGTCGTATAATCACCTCAAATTTCAATTTAACTTTGGAAACGAGAATTATTACTTTTATCGTTCTTGAATTAGATCAGCTCGAAATATATATCGCGCTGTTGACTTGCGTAAGCTCAACAAAAAAATTTTAAAATCTCTAAATAATTAAATAGGAACTTCATTGTAGTCATTAAGTTTAGCTTCGCACAATAATAAAAGCCTCTAAGTTAAGAAAACGTTTAAGAGCTCATTTAAGCTAATTAAAAGCTTCATTAAACTCTCTGAATAATTTAACTATTCTATCCAATTAAGTGCCCTCAAATGTGTGAAAGCTCGACAAATTGAAATCGGTTTTTTAAAAATGTAGTATAGTCAGATTTCAAGTCCCCAAGCATTGAAACAACATTACATTTAACTGCCAAATACATATTTTAGTTCACCACTTAACGTTACGTATGTAATATTACAATTGTGACACAAAATTTTACGAAATATAGGATTAATTTTCTAGTCATTTCTGCCACGATTATTTGCACTAATGTAGTAGGGTTGCGAACGTGTTAGTGCACAAAAATAATTGAAAGTATATTCTATTAACGATTAAAATCGGTTGGGCGCCGCATCACGCTTCACTCAACCGCGTATTTCTAAGAATATTATAGCTTAAGCTTAGTATCGTTGATTCGGCGAAACAAAACCTCATTTCAAAATTCTACAGTAGGTGAAACCAAAATTTGAAGCAAGCAGGGGACCGTGACAAGCTTAATAATTACCTGAATGGGTAAAAACTTTGCTACTATAAAGGGCATTTTGATTATTATAGCTCGAAACGATAAAAGCTCATCGGGGTTTTCTTATTAACAAGCGAATCAGATGCACAAATGCGCTGCAAGATTTAAGTAAGCTGAACAAATTTTGCGGATGAGCTTAACGTTTAACTTTTTTAATATGCGTACCAAAATGACAATCACTTATGTAAGCTTTTCGAAATTAAAAAATGAATTTATTTTAAATTTATTTTTAAAATTTTGTTCGAATCTCAAAAGCTCAAACACAGTTCCTAGCTGTTGAAAAAAAAAATAAGCAAAAGCTCGAAAATTAACATTAAAAGATTGGCGGCAGTCTAATTTAAATGAACTCAAGGAATCCAATTTGTTTTAAAAAGTTATATAAGCTTAGGTATTTTTTTAACATATAATTTGCTAAACATTTGCCGCCGATTTATCAATTTAACCCATCCAAATAGATATTGGACGCCATTTTTTATACAAAAAATTTTAAAGTTATTAAAAGCTGTAGTTCTTCTGGTTTAATCATTTTAGTGTAATTTGCCTTACCTAATTTCTCATAAGTCGAACTGCCTAAAATATATTCAATTTCTATTTTCAATTTTGTAAAAAACTATTTACAGCACGATAATAAAATAAATATTGTTGTTGTGGTCGAAAATGTTAATTTGGTTTAAATTTCAATTAACCATCATACTCAAAATACCAAGTAATTCTTAGAAGCTCAGCGTTTTTCTTTCATCAAAAACATGAAACGGTGTTGCGTATAGTTTAATTTTAGTTAGTGTTTCGGTATGGAAATCATTGAAAATGCACTTTAAATAAACCGTAAAAATTCAAATCTGTGGCTTAGAAGACAAATTCGGTGCTTTTTGTAGGTTAGCCGAACCAATGATTTTACACATAACCGTTTTTATGTAACTAAGATATATGAATATGAAATATAACCTTAAAATGTTAAGTATTTAACATACATTTTAAAAGCTCTTATTTGACTAGGGAAGCTTCAGAAAGCCCGAAATTAAAACACAGCAAAGTGATAAAAGCTTCCATCAATGTTCCTTGTAATTAGCTAAAGATAGTATTCAGCAGCTTTATATCTTAGAAAGCTCGTAAAAAGCTTTCGGTTTTTAGTTGAAAAATATTTTTTGGTTTTAGATTTTCTTAAATATTAATTCTGAAAATATGTCAAGTGATTTCTATCATGCTGGGTCAAATAATTGCAGACTTGAAAAAAGCACGTTACATTTTCCTAATTGTGTTCAAAAGCATTTCTCAATAGATCTAATTTTAAATAAGAGGCATAAAAATCAACAAAAGCGCTTTAATTAAACGAAGCGTTTTAAATAGAGCATTTTAATTATAAAAGCTCAAAACTTCGAAAAGCTCACAAGTTCTCTCTTATCAACAAGCGAACCAGATGCACAAATGCACTGCACGATTTAAGTAAGCTGAACAAAATATGCGGATGAGCTTAACGCTAAACTTTTTTAAACTTCGTGCCTACATATGTAGCAAACACTTATGTTATGCAAACATTTCGAATTTAAAAAAATGAATTATTTTAAATTTATTTTTAAAATTTTATTCGAATCTGAAAAGCTCAAAAACAGTTTCTAGCTAATGAAAGGTCGATGAGGTTTAAAAATTTCAATTTTAGGTTTTACAATTTAAGGAACCTAAAGCTCGTTAGAAATATTTAATTATTCCGGATTAAAAAATGTAACTAAGCAAAAGCTCGAAAATTAACATTACAAGAATACGGCTTAAAATAAAATCCGTGGCGGCAGTCTAATTTAAACAAATTCAACAAATCCTAGCTGCCTGTTAAATTTATGAAAGTTCAGGTATTTTCTTTAACATATTCACCCAAATAGATATTGAGAGCCTTTTTTTACAAAAAATTCTAAAGTTGTCAAAAGCTGTAGTTTTTCTGGTTTAATCATTTTAATGTAATTTAAGCTTTACAGCACGATATTAAAATAAAAATTGCTGTAGTGGTCGAAAATGTTCATTTGGTTTAAAATTTCAATTAACCATCATACTCATTAAAATATTAAACAATGCTTTTAGAAGCTCAGGGTTTTTCTGTCATCAAAAGCATCAAACGATGTTGTGTCAAGCTTTGCCGAAACTAATAGACACCCAACGGAGCTCATAGTTTAATTTTAGTTAATGTTTGGGTAGCTGAAATCGGTGCTTATTGCAGGTTAGTCCAACCAATGATTTTTTACACATAATCGTTTTTATGTAAATAAGATATAAGAATTTTAGATATAATCTTAAAATTTCAATTTCATTTTGTCTATGTGAACTACCAAATATTTTAACATACATTTTAAAAGCTCTTATTTGACGAGGGAAGCTTCAGAAAGCCCGAAATTAAAACACAGCAAAGTGATAAAAGCTTCCATCAATGTTCCTTGTAATTAGCTAAAGATAGTATTCAGCAGCTTTATATCTTAGAAAGCTCGTAAAAAGCTTTCGGTTTTTAGTTGAAAAACATTTATTGGTTTTAGATTTTCTTAAATATTAATTCTGAAAATATGTCAAGTGATTTCTATCATGCTGGGTCAAATAATTGCAGACTTGAAAAAAGCACGATACATTTTCCTAAAGCATTTCTCAATAAATCTAATTTTAAATAAGAGGCATCAAAATCAACAAAAGCGCTTTAATTAACCGAAGCGTTTTAGATTAAGCATTTTAATTATAAAAGCTCTAAACTTCGAAAAGCTCATAAGGTCTCTCTTATCAACAAGCGAACCAGATGCACCAATGCACTGTAAAATTTAAGCAAATTAAACGAATTTTTGGGGATAAGCAGAGAAATTTATTTTTGAAAATTTAATTTGAATCCCAAAAGCTCCAAAATAATTCCTAGCTGATGGACTGTCGATGAGTATTGAAAATTTCAATTTTAAGTCTTACAATTTAAAACCCCAAAAGCTCATTTGGAATATTCAATTGTAAAACTATCTAATTTCTCATAAGTCGTGCTGCCTAAAACGTTTCAATTTCAGTTTTCATTTTTGTAAAAAGCTTTTTGAAGGACGAAATTAAAATAAATGTTACTGTTCTGATGGAAAATGTTCGTTTGTTTTCCTTTTATAAAAGGCTAAAGCTCGGCATTTTCCTTTTATAAAAGGCATCGGATAGTGCTGTGCCGTAATACACTTTAAATGGTACACATTGTATGTCAGCCCATCGAATGGTTTTACTTACAATCGTTTTAATGTAAATAAATTTTAAAAGCTCTTCTTTTACTAGAAAAGCTTAGATAAGCTTGCATTTAAAATGCACTAAAATGACAAAAGCTCTCATCGTCATGTTTCTTGTCATTAGCTAAACATAATATTGATTGTAGTTTTATATTTTAAGAAAGCTCAATAAATTAAAAATAATAAAGCTCACAAATAAATTAAAAATACATTTGTTTAATAGGCGTGGTGTAAACATTAAAGCGTTAATATCATAAAAAGCTTTTGAGTTTTGGTCGAAATACATTTTTTGCTTTTGAAATCATCGCAAAAGCTCAGCCTTAATTCTAAATTCATCAAAGTTACCCATTTTCTATCAAGTTGAATTTTGAAGCGTTAATTAATGGTAGTTAAACCATTAATTAACGCTTCAAAATTCAACTTAATAGAAAATGGTAAAATAATAAAACCTGTATGGTAAAAACGAATTGTGCTTAAAATTATTGTTGAAAGTGAGTTCTTTAAAAATTTCTATTCTTGTTTAAAAATAAACTAGTTAGTCATTAAACCATAAAGGGTAGAAATATGATTAAAATAAATTTAAAGTGGAAAGCTCATTTGAAATTTTACTCAATCAAATTCAGTATTTCACATACTTTCCCGAAAACATTAATTCTGAAAATATTTTAACTGACTTCGCGTTATGCTCCCCGTTATGCACTTATTTGAGTCTAATACCCTAGACAGACTGTGGTTTAATAAATCCGATTTAGCTAAACTAGTTTAAGTATTCTATGGAAAAACAAAAGGATTAGCTAAATCGAGGTTGACACACTGCGACTAATCTCGAAAAATTCACTAAATCGGTTTTATTAAATCGTAGTGTGTCTAGGGGGTATAAGCTTGCTAACTATTTATGCAACATGTTTACATTCCTAAGGAGTTTAAAGAAAATTCTGAAGCTTGTTGCTCATACAAATTTTAAAATTTTCAAAAAATAGGTCCTCTCTTACTTCAATCTGATCTGAATAAAGCATTTGGCAATATGTCTAATTTTAAATCAGGGGCATATAAACCAATAAAAGCGCTTCAGTGAACGGAACGTCGAAAAGCTTCTAGCGAACCATATGTACAGATTGCAGACTGCAAGATTTAAGTAAGCTGAACAAATTTTGCGGATGAGCTTAACATTTAACTGCTTTAATCTGTGCGCCTAAATGACACACATGTAAGCTTTTCGAATTTAAAAATGAATTTATTTTAAATTTATTTTTAAAATTTTATTCGAATCTCAAAAGCTCCTTTCCAGTTCCTTGGTCATTAGAAATACTCAATTGTTACGGATTAAAAAATTAACTTAAGCAAAAGCTCGAAAATTAAGTTTACAAGAATATGGCTAAAAATAAAATCCGTGGCGGCAGTCTAATTTAACTAAATTCAAGGAATCCAATATGTCTGTTAAAGTTATGAAAGCTCATGTATTTTCCATATTCAGCCGCCTATTTATTGTTTTAACCACCCAATTAGATATTTGACGCCGTTTTTTTGTACAAAAAATCCTTAAATTGTTAAAAGCTGTAATTCGCCCGGTTTAATGATTCTAGCGTATTTTGGATAATTTCTCATAAGTCGTGCTGCCTAAAATGTATTTAATCTTAGTTTTCAATTTTGTGATCAGTTAAACATCTTTACTCATTAAAATATTAAAAAATTATGTTAAAAGCTCGGCGTTTTTCCTTCATCAAAAACATTGTGTTGTGTCGTAATTTCAGTTACACAATAAGTAATACACTTTAAATAAACCCTAACAATTAAAATTTTTGGCTTACAGGCCTAAATCGACCCTTACCACCATGTCTCTATTGAAACCTTCGAAACCGTACTAATAATATATTGGTGCACATTATATGTCAGCCCAACGAATGATTTTATTTCCCTTGGAAAACTTCAGAAAGCTTGAAATTAAAATGCAGCAAAATGATCAAAGCTCAGTATATTTCTTGTCATTAGCTAAATATAACATTCATTGCAGGTTAATATTTGAAGAAAGCTCAGCGAATTTATGGAAAATAAAGATAAAAAAAAATAAATTATTAGTCGTGTTGCAAACTAAAAGCCTTAAAATTTTAAAAAGCTTTTGATTTTTGGTCAAAAAAATATTTTTTTTGCTTAACAGAAAGATTATTCTAAAAAGTAAAACTTTGAATAGAATGTTTTAAATTTAATAAAAACTTTAATTTTATTCAATTAGCGTACTTTTAAAAGAAGGCTCAATTAGCTTTTGATCATTTGAAATTTTACAATGTGAAAACTCCAAGCTTTCCGTAATCATAAAAACAAAAATAGATCAATTAAAAAGCTCCCAATTGGTTTACTCAAACAAAGCAATAAAATTGCTGCATTTTGAACAAAACAATGAATAAACTCGCTATTTTGCAATGGGCACAGAACCTAAAATAAGCTCAACGGTCAATGGTGAGCTTAAAAATATAAAAGGTGCTTTCGAATCCAATTTTGAATTTTGAATATGTCTCAAAATAAGTCCCCGAAATGATCTAGCCCCGATACAAATTCTAAACTAATCGTATAAATATACTGAAATCGAAATTAGCCTAACACATTTTTTCAACTTGTTGCATAATTTCGACAATACCAACGAAATTTTTTTTGTTTATATTTTTTACATCAATATTTCCACTAAATGAAGTGCTGACACAAAAATTTCTTCCAAATTCCATTATCGAACGATTTCATAAACTCGCTTATTTCACAAAAGAATTTTTTTGATTTACAACCTCGTTCGTCGACCTATGTCAATAAAAAATTTCTTCGGAAATTCATTTCTAGTGAAGCATTTTGTAGAAATAGAAAATAATAAAATCTTTAAAAAAAATAAAAACATCGAGGGGAAAACCTTTTCGGGGAAAACAATCATAATTATAATCTGCCGTAAGCCACATTATTCTGTTCGAAATCGATAAAGCAAATCGTTCCGTAAGGTCGTATGTCCAAGTCTCATTTAGTAATAAACAAACAATTTTGTGGCCAAAAACTACTTGTTACCGGTACACTTCTAATAACTGTAGTATGTAGTACATAGTTTTCGTCGACTTTTCTTTTACGATTTTTTACCTCCAGTTAAAAACAAATATTTCGTATCATACATTCACACATCCCCACTATATAAATAAATATAAATTTTCATTTTTCTATATAAAGCTTAAATTTTCACTATACAAAATTTTCTTTTTCTATTTAATTTTTCCCATTATTGATTACTAAAAAAAACATCACTCTTCACTTTTTTACTAAACACAACAAAACGACGATACCGAAAAATAATTCACTTACTTTTACTATAAATTCAAACCTAGGAAAATCATAACAACAAAAACATTTTTTTTTATAAAATAACGAATTTATATGTTTTTGGAATTTTCACGTCACGAACCAATTTTGAAGCCGGTTGTAGTGTTACTGACGAGGAAAATTAAAAATTCGAGACAAAATACTAAGAAATTTTTTTTGTTGGTATTTTGTATCTCCTCGCCGTACGTCAGAGGAGTGACTGACTAGCTTTGGATAATTTGTGATTAAACATATGGAAAAATGGTTTTCCCTCTGTTCTTGTTATGCGATATATATGGGAGAGTAATTCTCTAAATATAAACGGACTTACCATTTACCCTCATCATAATAAAAAATTATATTCTCTGCACACAAATTAATTGACTTACCTAAAATGAGAGAAAAGAGATATTATGTATTAATAAATTTGCTCAATAAAATTTACCCCTAAATGTTGATTTAACTAGAAAAATTTTCATTTACTCATATACATCGTGGTGGGCACAATGTTAAAAAATATTTCCCCTTTAGTCGACGAGAGTCAAGCAGCATACACATTCAATCAAAATACGTAAAAGAAAATTAAATCGAATAATATTTTGTTTTATGGAAAAACTTGCAAACGTAAGTTTTTCCTGACGACTCACCAATACAACAACAAAACTATATTTTTATTTAATTAAGAGTATTGCACTCACAAAGATATCGATTACAAATTTACGACAGTTGTAGTATATGTGAATGCAATTCTCCTAGTTATTATGTTTATATACAAAGAAAAATAATAAAATTTTCATTACACATAAAACAAAAGAAAATCGGATGAAAAATTAAAAGAATTTTCTCATGAATGAACTAGTTTTTTGTGTGCGACGACGATGACGATGATGATGAAGTAAAACAATTTTTTTTTTTGTGTGTGCTACTGCTGCTGCCTGCTAACTGTGCGCGCTCTGTGTTTTTTCAATTTTTCTACGAATTTGAAGACGTGTTGAAAAGTTTTACTTCTTTGTTGTTGTAAAAAAATTGTTTTTAGAAGTTTTCTACAGTTTTGACTTGTTTTGTTACACAACTATAGTATGTACTGTAGTCAATCATTTTGTTACAAATTTTTTATTTTTTTTTTTTGTGTATTTGTATGGCTGCTAGCGAAAAATTCGACTTAACTGGTTAACATAATTAATTTGCCATGTTTTTATGGTGTATAAAAGTACAAAAATTGATGGAAAAGTCTTGTTTTTCCAATAAGTTTTTTGTTTTGTACATTTATTTGGTGCGGAATTGTAGAACTTCTATAAAGTTTTTTCTGGAAAAAATTCAAATGAAAGTTCCGTATTATGTAACAAATTTCATTCAAACTTTGCTTAAAGTTGAAAATTTCAAGCTTCATGAAAGTATTTGGTATTTTACAATTCTACTTAAACGCACTTCAAACTCCAAAAAATAGATTGCTATAGATTAGCTTAATCTAGTCTAATTCAAACCGGAACAATTTCGAAAACAAATTACTATTACTAAGCAAGGAAATACCAAGCAAGATTTTTTTTTTAACTTAATTCAAATTTCAATCAAATTCGCTCCAATTTAGTTTCAAGCTAATAATTCTAATTCAAATCAAATTGCATCCTTTACTATATACATACATTCATAAATACTTTCAAAGTTCATACAAATCACTCAAATTTTTAATTTTATTCCTGTCTGATAAGCTTCAACTGTATTCAAATTTCGATCAAATTCATCCTAATTTCAAACTTAACGAATTAATTGTTTTTTCATCTACTCGAACATTCAGCAAATTTAATTCATATCCTACTAGATATAAAATTTTATATTCAAATTATTATCAAATTTCTATTCAAAAAATCAATTCAAACTCCATAAAATAAGGTTCAAACTTAGAAGAATAAAATTACTCAAATTACAATTAAATTTCACTCAAGGTAGCTTAAAGCACCGTGGTAAAAGTGGAATTGTTTGATTTCAAATAAAATTGATTTAATATTTATTTATATTCTACTCAAAGTCACTCAAGTTAAATAAAACACAATTCAAATTGTCTCAATTTTTGTAAATCCCTAATTTCACTCAACAAACCATAACTAACTTGTTAGTTGTTACCAAACCTTCAATAAATGTATTTTAATTTGTTCATACTGCACATGAACAATCTTATCGTGAACTTGATTCAAACCCAATTAAAATTCTATAAAATTCGGTTTAATTGGGCTGAAATTTGAAACAAAGCTAATTAAATTGAATTCAAATTTGATTCATTTTGATGTTGAATTTATATCAAGTTTAATCAAATAATACTATCATACTATCAAGTTTCACTCAAATAATGGTTCGATATTTTGTATATTTTGTCCAGTCTTAAAGCTGAACTGTTTTCAAATTTCGAACAATATCGTTCTAAGTTTTTTTCAAATTAGTTCAAATTGGTTAAATTCTATTCAATTTTGAGTTCTATGTTGTAAAATTTTACTGTAACATTCTAAAATATACAAATCAGAATCAAACCAAAATACCGGAAAAGGTATTATAGCACTAAAATGTTTCAAATTCCAAAGACTTGAACAAATCTGATAAATTTAATCTGAATAATTTTCCAGCCAAATTACAATCAAATATTTCATTTATAGGCAAATTGATTTTGTTGTATTTTAACTGTATTTAAACTGTATAATTTTGTTTGCAGATGAATTATGTATTTATTCAAATTACAATCAAACTTCGATTAAATATTGTTCAAATTTAGTTCAATTGTCTAACAAAGCTAATCAAATTTAATTCAAATTTCAGTCGTCTGTCAGATGCTTTAATTGAATTCAAATTGTAATATCATTCACACCAATTCAACTTTCATTTCAAACTTTTTCATTAGAAAATGCATTAGAGTTTAATTTTCATTCAAGGTTCAAAATTTTCTTGCTTTGTTTCTTGATAAGTCTGAATTGAAAACAAATTTTGATCAAATTCGTTCTAGCCTCATTCATTCTAATTTCTTAAAGACAACTATTTCAGTTTATATTTGAACTAAGTATACTCAATTTTCGGTTGGTATATAACTTGGTGAATAACCTACGAACGATTTCAAACGCAACAATTTTTTAACAATCACTATATTTGTGGTCACCGACGAAACCAAATTCAGGATCACTTCATGATAAAAATCTTTCTTAACTACTGATGCATTTAACGACTCAAATCACCATGATTTTTTTAGTGGAAAAGTAAAAAAAATGTTAAAAACATCAAATCGGTTATTATGAATTTTTGTTAATTCCCATTTATCATTCGACGCAGCTTTCGGAAAACGCATATAACTCAAAATATCGATAAATAAGAATGAAGTTAATTTTATAAAATATCATATTAACGAATATTTGTGTAAACTATTTTTAAACGGCAACTCCTATAAAATTCACATAAGCGAATATTTATTAAACAAACCTTGAGTAAAAACATAGATGAATTGATAATGGCGGGGGAATCTCACAGAACCTAGCAACTTTCATGTTTTATTTTGTCATGTTTTAGTTTCCCCAACTTTTTTAACGAAATAAAGAGCAATTCCTTTTACATAAGCTTGTTTGTAGATTTTTCCATTTCGATATACGGTAACCTTTAAGCGATTTGGGCGGTTCTAAAAAAATTTTACGGTTCAATTCCGTAGAAATCTACGTAAATCGATTGTCAAATACCGGTTAATACGAAGTTTTAGAAATAAATCACAATTAATAAATCAATTCAAATCCCTAAAAAATTGGCCTAAATTGGGACCACTTCCCTACCAAGAAGTAAATTTAATTCAAATCTTAATTATTTCGTATTCAAATTTCATATTTTCTAAAATTCTCTAGATCGGTTATTAAAAATATTTGCGATGTTGTACATTAACAAATGATGCTCCATTAAATTCAAAATCACCAAAAGCTACATTACTAAGGGTTGCCACAGGGAGGGTAAAATATTAAGAAGCACATACCGGTTATTAAGAATTTTTTTAGTTCCTATTTTAAGTGGTGAAACTGTATAAAACTCGCAAAATTGATAATTACTGATTAAAACAAGGTTGAAATAATTTTACAAAACTTCATAATAACGAATATTTTTTAAAACTAACCTAACGAATATTTATTGAGCCAATTTGAGCAAAATTAATAATCGTATTACTCGAAAAATCGGTTATTATTAATTTACCAAAATTGAAATTATTTTTATAAAAATTCATAATAACGAATATTTCATCATAAATAGTTTCCAAAAGGCAGCAGACTGTGAGTGTGGCCAAAAATGTACAAGATGAAAAATCACAAAATACATGCCTTAACCTAAAAATTCGTTTTAACGAATATCTGTAGAATAATATAAATTTTCAAATCATAAAATTCGTATTAACGAATATTTGGTTCTAGCATGTAAAATCGTATCATAAATAAATAAAATTATGAAATATCGGTTATTACGAAGATTTGGAAAAAAAATTTAATTTTACGACCAAGTCAACTTATTAAGTTTTTTTTTTTTTTTTTTTTTCTATGCAATCTTTTCTGGGGCTCAAAGCACTCCCAACTCTTTCGCAGTTAATTTTACCGTCCTACTTTACGCAGTAGTAGCCAAATCGAGGACGTACGGCTATAGACCCGCTTTGTATAAACCACCTGCACATTGCATTGCTTCATGCCAACCTATCCAACCTATAATGCTGACATGAAAGGGGGGTCGGCCCATGGATTCTGCACTCTCAACAGGGGGTCATAGTTGTGTTCATCGGCATCACCGATCGTAATCAGATGATGAAAAATCCCTTTTGCATCCCGCCCCTATCGGGATTCGAACCCGGTACCTCCCGATCCAACCGCCGCAGCTTTAACGACTGCGCCGTTTGTTCGGTAAAAAAACTCGGTAAAACTTATAAAGTTCGCCCCACCTTTTTATAGGCGTCGAATGATCTAATTGGTTTGATGGCCTATTCGAAATACCGGGTTATTACTGATAAGCCACGATATCTGCACAAGTGATATGGTGTCTAATAGAAAAGGTTTGACTTCGGTTATTCATTTTTTTTGAAATTCGGCTTCATCATTTTTGGGCAAAATGACGTTCGAACTCTTCGAACCGAACCATACACAAATTTACAGTAGTAAAATAATAATTAACAACTTTTGAGTGTATCTTTAATATTGATATTTTTAGGTTATTACTCAATTATACAAAATTAAACAAATTGTTGTGTTGCCATTTTATCGTGCACGTATAGACATTTGGCCGAAAATAATTTTTAATTAACAATACCAAGTATCGATTTTTTTTTTCATTCTCCAATATATTATTGTTGGAATTTTGTGTTGATACGGGTCGACATAGATGTGAAGTGTCTTTAAAATTTGATGTGTGGTTTTCTGATGTGTTTGTAAAATGTTTTATATAAAATACCACAAAATAACTCTATCGTACTCTCACACATACACACACAAATAATATAGATAGGTGCGTAAAAATATAATAAACTGGTCAATGCGGTTTTGAGGCCATAAAATAAAATTAAAAGTGACATCGGCATTGAATACAACATACATTTTTTTTCGATATTATACGTTTATGATGAGTATTTTGTCCCTATTTTCAAATAAAATATTTAATACGCAGCTAACGTAATAAAAAAAAAAAATTATTATACACGAGTATGGGTTGATATATTTTACAACTTGGACAAGTCATTTTTTATAAAAATACAAAAAATCGTAATCTGTTGATAGCTAACATACGGCCATATGTATGTATGTATTAGAAAATCCCACTTCACTAATCCAAAATCCATAATCGTATTGTATTGTTCTCAGTATTATAACTGTCCATCATTCTGTTGACATATCAACATTTTTTTGTTGTGCTTGTAACTTGACACAATTTGCTCCCCCCCGTTGATACACTAAATGGAAAAATTATGAAAATTCAATGACTCAATGATTCGTTTTGATTTCCTTAGATTTTCCATTTCTCTTGTTATTGTTATTGTGCTTTTTGTATATTACAGAACTTTAAAATGGTAAAAAGCTCATATACATATACATTTGTTCTCTCATACTCATACAGTGTAAGGTCAATTTAGTTAATAAAAGAAAATCCTTTTTCCGCTTTTCTTCGTTTCCTTTTCGTTTTGATTTCCTTATCCTTTACAAAAACAAAAAAAACATCATAAATAGAAATCCAACAAAATGACACGAGGAAAACGAAATGGAAATTTTACTTTTTTCTTTTGGTTTGTTTGGTTCACAGTATTGTTTTGCAATGGGAAGGAAGTCGAAGTTCTTAAAGTTTTATTTTTTTACAGTCTCACATTTCTCTTTAAATAAATATTTAAGATGTTGGTATTTTCTTAGTCGGTCGGTGACATTGTTTTATGTATAAACGGGGTGGCGGCGGAGGCTGCTGGCAGGCGAATTTTTGAAAAAATTTGTTATGGGAAAATAAAAACTTTAGTCATTTCAATTTTGTTGAAGGATAATTGAACATAATGAGACAAAGGAAACACAATACATAAGGAGAGAAGGGTATTGTATCCTTTATCATCTCTCTTGTTATTAATTTTTATTTATTTATTTATTTTTTTGGTTTTTTAAATCAAACCATCGCTGTTTGTAGATTAATTCCTTTAGAATTGATAAATCAACCAATTATCCAACAACCAGTGGGACACCCTTCGCAGGCGAACTTTTACAAAATATAATGTTTTGTTCAATATCTGTCTGTATATACAGGGATAGTGTCACCGAAGAGAGAGAGATAGACGAGGGGAAAATAGATAGGAAAAATTTAATTTTCCTTTCTCTACTGTGTGTACAACCACTGAAAAGATATTGTAATCATGAGATAAGAAAGTTTTTCATATCTCATTATTTCTGGTTGCTTCTTTGTATTGTGCCGAGCTTTAAATTACGGTTTATTTTTGGACAGTTGCAAATTTAGTGCGGTTGTTGGAAATTAAATGAAATGTAACCGGGAAATTGTTATTTTGTTTTTTTTTTTTTGCTATTCTATGTTGTCTAAAATTTTAATTTAGATAAGAAGCTTTACTTCTAATGATATTGTGTTTGTTTGTTTGTTTGTTTGTCAGTGAAAAAAATGGTCTTTTCAAAAATTAGTTTTTGTTCGTCGAATTATCAAGTAATTACATAAAAAAAAATTGTAATGATGATGTTAGGGCGGCCTCACATAAATTAATACAATACATAAGAATTAAATGGTTTGGATAGTTTGAGATAACGAGAAATAAACAGCACAGCACATCAATTAATGATTCATCGTAAACACCCAATAAATCATTTCGTTTTATATGTACGCACACACACACACACACACATTTACACATACAATCCATTTATCACAGACCCGATTAATAAATCGACTTAAATACATACAAAAAAAACCTGGAATTTTCCTTTCAATTAATTCAAACTCTTTTATAAAACAAATAAAAGCACACGACACAACAAAAAAGCTCAATAAAATTTAATTTAATTACATTTTTATTTTTCCGTTCCTCTTATACCAAAACACTTTCCATGTTTCGTCTAATATAAAATCAGTAAAAATTTGTGATTGGGAAAAATGTGCGGAGAAACGAGAATAAAACTTATTTTCATTAATAATAAATTCATGACAAAATCGTCTATACATATGTATGTATTACATAACGTTAGGCCTTCTTCCGTTCTCGAGATATACATACATTCGAAATTACTAAGTGATTTTTATTTTTCCTTTCACTTTATTATCACTATTATTGCTATCATTATTGTTACGACCGTCATTACTCTATTATTATGATTATGCGAAACATAATCCGTAAAATTAAAGTTGTTGGTAACATTTATATTTTATATAAATTGTTTGAATTCGAATGAATTGGGCGAGCGCATGCATATATTTCATCCATATAGTAAACCCTTTGATAGTGAAAGTTTTTGGTTTAATTCTTCGGACATTAGCGCTGAAAATAACTAGCGACCAAATGAATGTACGATAAAATGACATTTTGTGTCATTGGTTTTGAAAAGTGGCTCAAACTGTAAAGCAATCTTGTAACAAATTATGGACATTCCAAAAAACAAACGACACGAGAATATACATTTCAATCGTTTTCGACCAAATAACTTTCGATCAAAAGGATTTAACGTCGAGTATAATGTATATTGTATAAAATATTCACTATCTGCCATGATACTTGTTATATGGACCACGCCCTCGAAATGTTTATCCTACCAGTTATAGCTTTAATCCAAGATATCGAAAGTCATTATGCCGAAAAGTGAAAGACAGATCAAGTTTGATTCTCTAATCAAACTGGTTTCCTGAAAGTCTGACCAGATCACAAGTGTTAGCAATCAAAGCTGTCAAAACATTTTTTAAGCGATAGTTTCTGATAACAATTGAAACCATCCATTTGAATCAATCGTCTATACATTTTTTAGTGTGAAATAGATGAACAGTTACATCAAAAATTCGTTTCAATACACCTTGGTCGTCAACATTTTTGAAGAATGAAAGGAACGCGTTCAATGCCGAAACTGGAACAAATTCCCCCTTGCCCAATTTTAAAAAAAGATTTTCAACTTGCTAGAGAATTTCAAAAATTAACAAAATTTAAAAATTTAGAAAATTAATTTTTTTTTTTCAATTATAAAAGGTTTTAGGAGATTTAAGAATTTCAAAACAATTGGTAACATGTATTTTAAGAATCTTAGAAATTTCAAGGATTTTAGGAATTATAGGAATAGTCCGCACCAAATACTATAATTGAAGAGTTTTCAGCTACAATTTGTTAATAATTTATTTGTTAATGTTATTCTATTTCGAAACGAAAGTTAAAATTAAGCTTTAAAGCTTTTGTCTCTTCGTCCTTTTAAAAACTTCTCAATATTAAACAAATACCGAGGCAGCACGCTCCGAAATCATACTAAACCTGCGAAAAAAACCTAGCGTTAATTAAAATGAAAAATAAGCTTTAACGATTTTCAAAGAGAGTGTCTTCGCTAGGTACAACATTTCAATTAAGCTTTAGGCTAAAGTTTTTAACAAAAATGCAATAAAACAAAACACGTTTCAATCGGGCTGATAATAAAAATTTCAAAGTTATCAAATTAAATAACATATTGAAGAACTAAAGCTCACTAACAGCTTTATTCTAATGCCTTAAGCTTTTTAAAAGTTCTAAAACTGAAAGCTCGTTAAACATTTTCAATATTTCATTAAATTCGACACAATGATCCAAACAAAATGTTGAGTACGAAAGTTTCAATATGTCAGAAGCTTACAAAAAAGCTAATAAAAATTCATCATCAATTTGATGACTGATTATTTCATCCTTTGGTGATATTTCATAAGTCACTTAAATCTTAAGTCAACAAAATTAAGCTTGAAAAGAAGCTTAGACAGAGCTTTTACTTTACTTTTGTTAATTAAAAATAGAGCTCATCCCATCAACTATCGTTATTTAAAGCTTTAAGAATTAGAAGAGAATTAGAACTCCCGCCAAAGATATTGAACTTCATTGCAATTCGGTGAAATTTAAAAACTATTAGCTCAGCCAGGCAGGATTTATGCCTAATTCTAGGGTCTCTGTTTTAATCAGTATATACCCAATCCGACCATTACTAATACGGGAGGATTAGTGCTTAGCAAAAATTCATAAATGTATGAAAATGAGTTGTAACAACAACAAGGTTAGATCTAGGGTCACTAGGGTTCCGTCAATACCGTCGCAGCGTCCGACAATTCAACTATATTCCAAAATAGATATGGGTCAAACAAGTAAAAAACTTAATACGCCCCAGAAATTACACAAATTATGGAAATCATGAAATACTTATTTCAGCTCGATACCGAGAGATTCTCGGTTAAAATATATTTTAGAAAAGAAAATTTGTACCTCGGCTACTAAGGACTTGTAGTATGGACAAAAGTTATGGACTGAAATTTCTTTAATTCGAGAAAATTGTTTGAGTGATTTTTTGAAATATTGTAATTTGACCCGTGTTTGTAGCATCAAGAATGTTCGAAATGGTTTTAATGGTAGAAACATAACGCCACTCATGAACCCCGATCCAAAATGTCTAGATTTCTTCAATGCGGGAAAACTGTTTGAGTGATTTTTTTAAATATTATAATTTGGTTCATACAGTACTTGGATATGCTCTGGGTGGTTTTAATATATTTCAATATATTTTGTTTCACCTGTCAAAATGCTTCATGCGCTTCAGGAAACATAGCCTGAACATTGCACGACCCATTGTGAAATTTCAAAATCGCTGTTATATAGACAAAAAAAGCCATTTCAATTGTGCATGCAAGTAAGAATATATCACATTCATAACCTCTCGATTGTGTCTAAGAGTTCAAAAACACCAGTAACATAGTTCAGTAACATCATGTGAGCTACTAACTAAATAACCTCGAAAAATCTCATAATTTGAGAACAATGATATCGAAAATATCAGATAACCTCGCAACTAAGCAGCCGAAATTATTTAGTAACAAGACTACTTGGTTCCTAAACTACTGAAAAATATCAAGAAATATCAAACATGACACGGTGCTCTGGAGTCGGTTTAAAAAAAAAGTGCGGTGTCTCCGAAATTCTTTCGCCCAACGTTTGGACACCTAAAAAGGAGTACTCTCAGCCGCTACAGAAAAAAATCGGCTCGGCGCTTTTTTTTCTAGGACGAAAATACGAAAAATAATATGCCTGGAGAAGATAACGCCCTTTCATGTGTGATGATGATTCTGGATATATATATATACAGGGTGTCATATACATTCGCATTGGTTCATACACATATATAATGATAGAAACACAACAAAAATAATAAAGATTTAGAGACGTTCGTAAGACCCGTTCTACACCGCCTCGAGATAATTATAAAGAAAATTGGCATGTTTTGATTTTGAATGAGAGAAAGAGAGCCAAGATTCAATGTTTACATTTAGTATTCCAATGTTTTACATTTATTATTCCGGTAGGCACTGACGAGTAAACAATAATCTGAAATCGCTGATTTTTCTATTTTCGTTATGTTTTATCCGGATTATAAAAAGCGTGGACATCACGAAGAAAACCGTTTCAAAATATGTCTGTGTTGTGGAAAAAAATCAAAAAAAATGGTGATCATTCAAGGAAAGGTGAAATCAAACTTGATGGAAGTAATCTCGGGTTTTGATGAATGTGATACAAGAGTGCCAGTTGTACTGTGCCCAGCTTGTAATCTACGCCTGGGCAAGTCATTGAAAGAAGATAAAAGATGTGAATTCTAAACGGACAACAGATTTCTCGCGAAATCTGACACCAGTGGTCGTAAATAAAACTCGCCAGGAGAGAAAAAAGACAAAATGCGGAAAGGCCTCTAAAGTTCCTGAAATTAAAAAAAAGCAGTTGAGCATAAATCAACTCGCAAAGATAAGATAGCTACAAATTCGTGTGGAGGAGAAGGCTCACACTCGCGTGACGAAGGGTTAATATCCCTCTCGCAGCATCACGGGAAACCATTGACCGTGAATATTGTTGGAGGAACAAGGAATTCGCAGGTACCATCGATTTCGGCAAATTCCCTGTGGCAAATGCAAACTGATATGGATTTAAATACCAGAAAAGTGTTGAGAATTGCTACTGTCATCCGTGCAGAAACCAACACACCAGGAATAATAGAACCCAACTATCAAAAAAAAATATCAGAAAGTAATCATCGGTTTGACGATTATTTTGAGCCACGAGTATTTGCATTTGTCACAACTAAAGGTGAAAAATCTGTCAATTCTCCAGAGTTTTTCGTCATTTGCAAGAATCTGCGAAGTTTCATTCAAGATGTAATAGAGCAACGACAAGTTTCCAATGTACAACTCAAATTCGGAACTGACGGTGGGGGTGGTTTTCTAAAATTTTCTCTTTCCATCCAGTCATCGAATGATGAACCGCCCATGGCACCTCAAGGAAAGCTTCCAAGTACAAGATATGCTGAAAAATTCCTCGAATCTGGGGTGAAACGATTATTTATTCTTTGTTTAGCCCCTAACACTCAGGAAAATTACCATAATGTCTTGCTTATATGGTCAGCATTAGATATAAATTCCTTTCTTGGAACAGTTGCAACGGATTTGAAGCTGGCCAATATTATTTCGGGTCTTATGAGTAACTCAAGTGTACATCCTTGCACATGGTGCGATGCTCCCCAAAAAAACTTAATCAACTCGGGCAATTACAGAACGATCAATGATTGTCGCGCCAAATGCGAAAATTGGCGTTCAGAAGGAGGACTTAGAAAGTCAGCCAAATTATTTGATAATTGCATACATCCACCTCTCTTCAATGCAGAAGAAAATAAGCGGATCACCGACATAATCCCACCTCCAGAATTGCATTTACTGTTGGGAGCAGTAAATACCCTCTTCCACCATGATGTTGGAGAACGAAGAAGTCAGACCCGGGAATGTCACGTGGACCGGCAGTGTACCTATGGTAGTCCAACATTTGAAGGAAATGCGTGTAAGGTCTTGCTCGATAATGGCTGGATATTTTAGATGCCATGAAATGCCTTGGCTGTGTCAAGTATGTAGAGACATTTAGAAAATTGAAGAAAGTTGTTGATTCTTGCTTCTCATTGAAACTAGACCCCAATTTCAAGAGATATATTGAAGATTTCAAGGTTAGTTATCAAGCACTCGAGATACCTGTGACACCAAAAATTCATGGCATACTATACCATGTAGTAGATTTTTGTTCCGAAATCAAAAGAGGACTAGGGTTTTATCGTCACAAAGTACTAAAAAATCATCCTGACTATTCATTCAAATTATTGCGAGCTTTATGCGAATATAATAGTTTTCATTTATGATATGTGTGCCATTGTTTTTTGTTTCTTTCTTGTTTAGACAAGGCCCTCGAGGGGGCCGTAAACGGATCTTACAAACCTCTCTAAATTTTCATTTTTTCTGTTGTGTTTTTATGCTTTTAATAATAATTTTAAATAATGCATTTATGAGTGACAACACTTGCCGTACACTTCTTGAACACCCTTTATCTACCGTTATACTGTGTATGAACCAATGCGAATGTATATGACACCCTGTATATATATCCAGAATCATCATCACACATGAAAGGGCGGTATCTTCTCCAGGCATGTTATTTTTCGTATTTTCGTCCTAGAAAAAAAAAGCGCCGAGCCGATTTTTTTCTGTAGCGACTGAAAGTACTCCTTTTTAGGTGTCCAAACGTTGGGCGAAAGAATTTCGGAGACACCGAACTTTTTTTTTTAAACCGACTCCAGAGCACCGTGATGAGTAACCTCGAAAAGCAGGTATAACTAAATATTCTGGAATAATCTCGATATTCACGAATATTTCACAAATTCGAGAAAAACTCAAATAGACTTAAAATCCTTAAAATTCAATCTTCGCAAAACCTCGAATATTCTCGAAAATATGACAGTGACGATAATTTTCGATGTCAAACTAAATACGCTATTAAAATCTGGTTATCTAGATAAATCCAAAAATCTTAATTTCGAGAATTCTTCTCGATGTGACTGATATGAGTGCTATGCTTTTCGAATAATACCGAAAATATCGAAAGTTTCGAACTACGTAACATCATGCAACTCCAACGTTTTACAAATGTCGAGTATAAGCGAGAAACTCGGAAAAGATTCGAATAATTTAGCAAAAGCTTCAATGAGTTTTAGCATAACCGGAATATTCCCGAATGTCTCGAATAAACCAAGATTCCTAGAATAATCTTGAAAAATCTTAATGCTAAACTGAATTGTTTAGATTCTTCTAGGGATCTATCTTTATTCGAGACTTTCGGGAGTATTCCGGTTATTCTGAAACTCTAAGATTATTGAAGCTTTTGCCAAATTATTCTTACTTTCCTTAAAATTTAAAAGACGAAGCAAAAAACTTCCTCCTTGAAAACATAACTGGAAAATTACGAATAATCTCGAAAATATTGGACAGTGTTGATAATTCAAAATAAATGAAGGTAAGCAACTTAAAATTATTCAAACACCGATCTTTATTTAGATTATCCAAAAATCTGAAAATGTCGAACTTCGCGAAACTCACCTAACTCAAGGCAATATTATGTCAGCGCGCTTTTACTTTTCACTCAAATTCGAATAATATCGAAAATCTTGAATAATCTCGAAAATCTCGAATATCGAATGCTATAAAATTTCGAATAATAATTCAGAAAATATCGAAAGTTTTTAACGTCATGTAACTTCAAAGTCTTGCAAATTCCGAATATAAGCGAGAAACTCGCAATTTAATAAACATTTTTGAAGTCTGTCGAGATGCCTGGTGGTCAATTGAGAATTTTTTCAAAACGTGGTGCCTATATAATCGGTTTCCCGGCAATTGCGGCTTTTCGAATTTTGAGTTCTCAAAACTTGGGAAACTCGAAATACTAGAGGTACATAAGCAGGTAACTCTAGCAGGTAACTCTCAGCATCAGGTAACTCTAGCAAGTGAAACTACAATGTGGATGCTGTGCAATTTCCTATCGTGAAATTTTTTTCAAGGGTACTGAAAGTGTAGGCATCCACACAAAATTGTAAATAACCATCAGAACCAGCTATGGGCGTAAATTTGGATATAATGGACAGTCAACCACTCCACTTTATAAAAATTAGGCTCTTCGCCAGGAAACATCTCTGTGATTAATGGAAGCCATGATTTATTTTTTTTACCCATAATTTTCAAAAAAAATTCGAAGAAGCCCTGGTCTACACCTGGTTTTGCTAGTTATTTACGCTTTTTTTATGTATACCTACTTTTTTCAATAAATTTTGCGTGAAAAACTGCACACCGCTTTCATTCAGCAAGCGTATTTAATTTAAAACGCATCTTTGTTAATTTAAAAGGCCGCATGGATAATTCAAAATTACAGAGTGGTTAATTCAAAAGGCAGCGTCGTTAATTTAAAAGGCTGGTTAGTTATTTAAAAACAAAAAAAATAGGCTGATGGGGGAAAATAGGGGAGTTGACTATTGGTCGATTTCCGGTCAAATTAAAACTAAACACTCGTGTGCGATCTAACTCTTCTGTACCCAAGGCACAGCGTATATAGTATTTCACAAAATTTTACCTTTCTTGCATGACTCAACTAAATGTATCGCACCGATATCAACAAACACGTGCGCCAAGGGTTTTAGGCAATTTTCATTATTTTTGATATACGAATTTATGAGTGCCGAAGTAAATCTTCCTCCTTAATACAGTATTTTGGTTTTTTATTACTCGAAAAAAAAAAAAAAAAACTTTTGGAAAAGTACGTGACAAAAATTCGATTTGAAAGTCACGAAAAATATGTTTCTCTCATCCTCTCTCTCTGGTTCATAATATTGATAATAATAATAAATGTGTGCGGATAGTAATTCAAAGCAAACTATGTATTCATATAAATAGAGAACCTTTCCAGTGTTGACCCACCCTCTCCCATAAGCCAGTATAACTAAAAATAAAGTGGACATTCGAAATATAAAATCTCGAGTGTATTAAGCTTGGTTAAAATGTGGTTATATGAATAAAGAATATCTGGTAAAAAAAGGGTTATACATATCGTATACACATAGATAATTACCTGAGTTCATTATTTTTCATTTTCGTCTTCAGACGAGGGACGACTACCGGTGGTTGAATAAATAATTGAAAATGATTAGAATATGTGCTTTTTGTATAGAACAATGCGAAAGCGTTTATTTATCTAGTGCTGTGCGTGTAGGCGTTTTTAAGGTCGAACATTAACTCGGTATATGAATTCTAAGAATTGTGTGTATAATTAATGAAATTCTGGTTTGTATATGTATGTACAATGTACATAGCTGCCGAAACGTAGATTTAATTTTGTCTACACAATATATGTAGATACCTGCTTATTATGTATGCGCGCTAACAAAACAATTTAAATCCATACATCCTCTTTAAAAATCATCAAAAATGTTTATTTCCATCCGTCAATCTAAGCAAAATACTTCATACACATACACACACACAAATATAAAAATTTCTCCGAAAAAATATTTCCTCGAAGGTAAAATTTATTTTATTGTTATTACACAACGAATTCCTTGTAATACTTCGTCTATGTATATATTGATACCGACGACGGGTATGTACATACATATATCCCGGAATTACTTTAGGGAATTGAAATCCCCTAAATATTCATCGTATAAGCGTATTCAAACAAATAAAATAAATTGTCAGCCTGTACCCAGGTGAATGATGGGAGTAATTAAAAACAGATTCCCCATTGAGTACGAAAATCGAGTGCCACAATAATTAAATCAATTTTCATAATCATCGGAATTGAATCGACGACAGACACACAAATCGCATATAGAGTGTGAATGATGAGGTAAGATCGAAAAATACTGATAATGGATTTCAAATGTTAATTCATTTAACAAATCGGGGTCGGCACATTTGGAATGAGTATGTAGAATGGCTTTAATCCATTTCATTTTCAACACAATGAAATTATTTATCTCAATAGTATAAAACAAAAATACGAGTGTATTAGTATGTATGTATGTATGTTTGGGTGGATGGTGAATGATGAACCAAAATATTTTTGGTGAATGGGAAGAAAAACAACGTACCAAACGAGAAAATGAATTTTTTATGTTTGTTGTTTTTACTTTTTTCTGCCAAATTCCCATGTGTTTAGTAGTTTTTGGTGTTTATGGATTTTTCCCCCCTCTCCCTCCAACCCCGGTAAGCGAGATATGAGATTATCCAGTGATTCATGTTTTGGTTTAAGTGATTTTATTTATGTTTCTTCTTCTTCTTCACATTTTCTTGTTGTTGTTGTTTTGATGAACCAAAATTAAGAGACTTTTTCTGGTACAACAACAAAAAAATGATTAAGCGGGATGTGACAAAGTAATCACTTTGATTTTGAGTAAAAACGTTATGTGGGGCAAAAAATAATAAAAATCGAAACGATTTAAAAATTAATCAACAAAATGTGAAATTGAAGCTAATTTCACGCAACATTTGTAAATTACACTTACCATTTTGGGAGTACATAATAGCGGAAAAAATCAATCAAAATAGTTTGGTGTTTAATTCTGTAATTATGGTGACAGTTTTACTTTATTTTTATTGGAGAAAGTTGAACGTCAAATTAAATTTCGTTAAGCTACAATGATTTCATTGGGTGTGTAGGGTGTCAAATCAGATTTTTTTGTTCCTTGTTACTTTACACTAGTTTAAATTTTGTTTGTACGAAACCATTTTTCTCGACGTCTTCGAAGCCCCTGAGTCTCAAAAAGCGACAAAAAAAAATTCCGTCCGTGGAGAATTGAAAGGAACGCCAAGAGGATCGAGTGCCTGCCATTCGAATTTATTAACACGTAATATGTGGTTTCCGATCCACGTTGAACCATTTTTTATCTATGCTAGTCAACCTCAAAAATGCTTGAGATTCCAATATTTGCTTGCATAGAGTGGTTTTTCAATCTTCAACCACATTCTTCTCTTAAGCCAATCTATGAGGAAATTGTTTTGATATTTTGAGAGTTGCAACTTGCAGTAACCTCCAATCTACATAAGCAATATATGTACAATACAATTCTAAAACCATCAAATCATCATCTGTCATACCATCATATCATCGTACCAAGCCACAGTTATGCCATCATACCATCATAGCATTAAACCATCATACCATCACACCATCATACCATCATAGCATCTTACCATCCTATCGTCATCACATCATCATAATATCTTAGCATCGTACCTGGTTGACGCTGTGAATTCAATTTGTGTTTATAGGGAAACCCATTATTTTGTAATATCGTTTTTCTGTTCATTGGGATATAGATGTCGCATGAATACAACAAAACGAAGTTAACAAAGAAGAAAAAGAAAAGAAAAAAAAGGATGAGAGTTTAGTTGTCATCATGACACGTGGTCGAAAATCAAATGCTCCAGAGCATAATGAAAATTTAGAATTGTTTAAGGTTAGGTTTGAGAAAAAGTTTTGTATTATACAATCAAGAATCAAAAATGTAAATAATTATGTTGAGACAATTGAGTTGCAGACTAGACAGCAACAGTTAGAACAGATATGGAGTGATTTTCATTCCTTAATAGAAAGTGCGGCCGAGTTATCGGATAACACGTTTCAAGAAGTGCTTGATAGGTTTACCGAGTTTGAGGAAGTGTACATGAGTTTGAATTCGCAATTGAAATTACGTCACGCCGAGTTGAAAAAGTTCGACGAAGTGCATAACACAGCAAAAGCAGAGTCTGAACAAGAAGACAAACGTTATGTGGCTGTAAATCCTACAGCACGGTTAAATCTTACAGCATGGTTTTGATGGAAACCAAACTGAGTGGATGACATTTAAGCAGAAATTCATATCCGTAATTCACAACAACAAGTCGCTTAACAATATTTTGAGGTTTTTGAATACTTCAAATGCTCATGTTTCATCGTTAAAGGCATTAGGAGTTCCGTTAGATAAATTATCAGAATTATTAATTATTAACATAATTGTTAAAAAATTCACATAAAATCTAAAGATGAAGTGGGAAGAACAAGTTGTGCCAAATATTCATCCAACATGGGAAGAATTAAAATCATTTATGGATACTGAGACACGAATCTTAAAAGCAAAAGACGGCTCGTATCAAATTAGTAGCCATTCATCAATAAAACGAACAACAATACCTGGATTTAAATCACAGTTAGAATCATCCAATTCGAGTCAGTGTTTGTTGTGCAGTGAAAAGAAGCATCCGCTTTATAGGTGTGATAGTTTTATTAGTATAACGCCTTTGAACAGGAATGCGTTTGTTGCTAAATCCAGAAGATGTTTCAACTGTATTGGATCGGGCCATTCAAATAAATTTTATAAAGCCAGTAAGTGTAGAGTGTGCAATAAAAATCACAACACTTTGCTTCACTTAAATCAACGAGCCAAGCCAGCTGATGAAGGAACGAGTAATCAAAATATAGTGACGGCGTTAACTACTGAAGCAGATCCTTCAGATCAAGATAAATCAACCATGTTTGGTAAAAGGTTGAATTTCAGGAACCACAAAAATATTTGCAACGACATTGGTCCTGATAATGGATGGCCGAGGGAAATCACATTATTGTCGTGCCCTGCTAGACAGTGCAAGTTCAGAGAATTACATAACAAAAGATTTAACTCACATGTTAAAGCTTAATTCGACGGAAATTCAGAATCAAGTACATACGTTAAACGGTGGTAGAGTAAACATTACAAGCTGTATCAGCACAAAGGTGAAGTCACGATTAAATAACTATTGTGAAAAGTTACAAATGCTTGTAGTTGGCAGTATTGCGGGACATATAGTATTCCAGCAAAAACTATTGATGTATCACATTGGTTTATTCCAGGGACGTCACTCTTGCTGATCCAGAGGTCGGAGATTCGTGACCAGTGGATTTGTTGTTGGGATTAGAAACGTTTTGGAATGTTCTTGGATTCAGGAAAATAAAAAATCAATAACAATTTGCCCTACTTTATATAGAATCGGATTTATAGTAGGTGGTGCATATCTTGATTCAGCCGAACAAAATTTAACGTTTTTTTCTAACTCAAGTGTTTTGGACAACTCCACAGTGACATTACAACAACTTAACAATTCAATCAGAAGTTTTGGGAGATCGAGAATATTCCACAAAAAACCTTCTGGTCAACTGTAGAAAGATTTTGTAAAGAAACTTATACTAAGCATGTGAAGAGAAATCAGCAAGGTCGTTATATCGTTAGGTTGCCACTACGCGAGAACATAACGAGATTGTACGATACTAAGCAATTGGCTTTACATAGATTTTTAATTATTGAAAAGAAATTGCAGCAGAACGAGTTATTTAAGGAACAGTACTGTAAGTTCATGGCAGAGTATCTAAGTTTAAATCATATGAAAGAGGTGAACGAGGATTTCGACAATCCGTCAGTGATGAAACATTATATGCCCATCACCCAGTGTTAAAACCCACGAGTAGCAGCACAAAACTTCGAGTGGTTTTTGACGCGTCTGCAAGGAGTGCAAATGGTTTATCCTTAAATGAAGTGTTGTGCGCTGGCCCAAGTACACAATCTGAATTGTTTGATATAGTTTTACGTTTTAGGAAATATCGTTACGTAATCACAGCAGACTTTTCAAAAATGTATCGACAGGTACTAGTAGATTCCACACAGGTGCCACTTCAACGAATATTTTGGCGTCCTAATCCATTTGATAAAATCAAAACATTTGAACTTTTAACTGTTACATACGGAACAGCATCGGCGTCGTTCTTAGTTACCCGTACGTTAAATCAATTAGTAGACGACGAATGTGCAGGAAGTGAATTGGCATCCATTGTGAAACGCGATTTTTATGTTGATGACATATTAACACGTGCAGACAATATCAATATATTACGTGAAAGAGTTCAAGAGTTGTGTCGTGTATTAGCTAAGGGTGGATTCCATTTACACAAATGGAGTTCAAATGATGATTTTGTGCCTTCAAGACATACCAGTATTTATAATAAAACAACTTAAGTTATTTTTAAATAATTTTAATTGAAAAAAATTTTTTTTCCTTATAGTAACAATATTTAAAAAAAATTTTTTTTTTTTTTTGAAGATCGATTTCGGATTGACTCCTTCTTCGGTTCTTTTTTAACAACTATATATTAGGAATAGTCACATTATCAGGTCATACCAGTATTTATAATAAAACAACTTAAGTTATTTTAAAATAATTTTAATTGAAAAAAATTTTTTTTCCTTATAGTAACAATATTTAAAAAAATTTTTTTTTTTTTTTTGAAGATCGATTTCGGATTGACTCCTTCTTCGGTTCTTTTTTAACAACTTTAACAACTTTTTTATTAGGGATAGTTGTTAAAAAAGAACTGAAGAAGGAGTCAATCCGAAATCGATCTTCAAAAAAAAAAAAATTTTTAAATATTGTTACTATAAGGAAAAAAAAATTTTTTCAATTAAAATTATTGAAAAATAACTTAAGTTGTTTTATTATAAATTTATAAATGACAAAATATACACAAGCAAAATGGATATACACCATTATAACTCATACCAGTATGTTGACCGTGAAATTCTTCAGAATGAGTTGAATAATACAGAGACGATTAAAGCATTAGGGCTTTTTTGGCAACCAAGAGAAGATCAACTTTGTCAAATGCAAAAAGAACAATTTTTTCTCGTATATCAAGGTTATTTGACCCGTTGGGTTTCATTTCACCAATTCAATAATACAGGATTTGTGGAGATTAAAAAAAGGTTGGGACGAGACCCTCGATGAAGAATCATTAAGGACGTGGAATAAATTAACGAACGAATTAAATTTAGTAAAGAAATTTAACATACTGAGACACATAGCTTGTGCAGAACTGATACGATTGGAACTACATAGATATGCTGACGCTTCTCAGGATGCCTATGGAGCATGCCTATATGTTCGTAGTATTGATGTGATGAATAACGTATACACTTGAGATTAGTATGCGCAAAGGGAAGAGTCGCACCGTTAAAGGTAATTACCGTACCACGTTTGGAACTGTGTGCCGCTCAATTATTGACGCAGCTCGCACATCGTGTAATACACTCACTTGGAATCAATTTCATTACAGTTTCCTTATGGAGTGATAGTCAAATTACGTTATCGTGGATACAAACCGATTCAAAATTATTGAAAACCTTTGTAGCCAATAGGGTGAGCGAAATCAAAGAACTAACCGCGAATTATTTGTGGTATTACATAGATTCACATAACAACCCTGCGGATTTAATATCAAGGGGTTCATTGCCAAATGAGTTGGCGGGACTTGAACTTTGGTGGAGAGGACCCATATCATTAATCGATATTACTCCTGAATCCAAACCATATGAAATAAGTCGTAATACAATAAATTGGTCAAAATTAGAATTAAAAAATAAATCGTCACGATTTCTCGAACCATATCAGATTAATGGCGCTAGTTTCGTTCTGATGGGGGGAAAAATCAACGAAAAATCAAATAAGTGGCTATATAAATATAGCTCAATTTCAGCGTTTTTTTAAAAATTTGCAAAACTAAATCCACATTCAAGTGGCCTATCAATCAAGGACCTTGAATCGGCAACATTGAAAATTGTACATTTAATTCAGATGGAACATTTTAGTGATGAGTACCATTGTCTCAAAGCAAATCGACCGAAAATTAAATTGCTTAACCCATTTCTTGACGGTGAAGTCATAAGAATAGGCGGGAGGCTATCAAACACAAATTTACCATTAGAAATGAAACATCAAATTCTCTTACCAGATCATAACCATATTACCAAAGCCTTATTTAGAGAATACCATAAGAAATATGCACATGCAGGTGTTGCATTACTAATTAGTTTTGTTCGCCAAAAGTACTGGCCAATAAATGCAAGATCGATATCCAACCACACAATTCGGAATTGTATCGAATGTTTTAAATTAAATCCAGTAATTAGATACCAGGTCATGGGTAATTTGCCCCCAGAACGTGCCGAACCATCAGCACCATTTTCAATTATGGGAGTCGATTTATGTGGTCCGTTTTACGTAAAACAAGTAAAGAGACAACGAACACCTGACAAGGTTTATGTTGTTTTATTTGTTTGCTTCTGCACCAAATGCCTACATTTGGAAATTGTTTCAGATTTGTCGTTTTCTATATCGCAAAGGAAAACCAAATATCATTTGGTCAGACAACGGAACTAATTTCGTTGGATCCAACAAGGAGTTATACAAGCAGCATTCAACGAATTTAATCTTCAACAGAATCAGAAGGGGATTTCCGAGTTTTGTGTTACGGAATCCATCAAATGGAAATTCATTCTGCCGAGAGCCCCAAACTTCGGAGGTTTGTGGGAAACTTCAATAAAAAGCTTCAAAACGCTTATCCGCCGAATTACCAATGACGTAAATTTCCGCTACTGGACTCAAGACCACTTGTTGCTCTTTCAAATGATCCATCCGACCCATCACCATTAACTCCGGCACATTTCTTAATACATCGGCCAATCGTTGCTAATCCTGAACCATCGTATGTAGAATAACATTCTAACAGACTTTTGAATTGGCAAAAAATCACTAAACTCACACAAGATTTATGGAAACGATATTCAACGGAATATTTGCACACACTGCAACAAAGGCAAAAGTGGAAAGCAGATTCTGATAACTTAAGACCAGGTGACGTCGTTTTGGTTGTTGACGACAACTTATCTTCTACTCGGTGGCTTATGGGAGTGGTGAGTAGCGTGTTTCCGGGAACTGACGGAAGGGTAAGGGTCGCGGAGATTCATACAACGAAGGGTGTAATTAGTATATAGTTTTCAATTAAGTAAAAAATTAGTTATAAGTTAAATGTAATTAAGTTGCACCAATGTACACAGCTTTGAAGTTGACTCATGTGACATCTATCTATTTAAAATCATTTTTTTTTTTTTGTAATATTTTTGAAAGTATTGTCTTTCAAGGTGGCGCGGTATGGTTGACGCTGTGAATTGAATTTGTGTTTATAGGGAAACCATTATTTTGTAATATCTTTTTTCTGTTCATTGGGATATATATGTCGCATGAATACAACAAAACGAAGTTAACAAAAAAGAAAAAGAAAAAAAAGGAATGAGAGTTTGAGTTTTTTTGGTTGCTTACACATGTTCACGAAGAACCACATGTTGTCAATAAAAATAAAATAAATAAGAAAATTACAGTCCATTATTCTCTGTTGTTTATTCAAATCAATTCATTACGATACCAATACCATCACACCATCATGCCATCATAGGATCGTGCCATCATACCATCATATCATCGTACCATCTTAACATCACCATCTTAAAATTTTCAATTCTGAACGTCGAATACTCTGATTCAAATTACAAGCTAAAAAGCCTACATTTTGTAGCTAACTTCATCCGTTAAAGCCAGACATTCAGACATACAAGGTAATTATTATTTTTGGTCACATAATACAATTAATAAAATTTTAATGAAACCTAATCAAACATATTCTGATTGGGTATAATGGGAGAAATTGGGAATATGATTGTCAAATATACACCGCACGACCAGATACGTATACATACTACAAAAAACCAATCCATGGGCCCGTTGCGATATAAAATTAATAAAGTTGGGGCTACCCAAACCCGCAAATTTCTAAATTTTTTAAATTTTCTTTTCTTTCTCCTGTGCCTGGTGCAATTATAATATTTCTTAATTCTTAACATTTTTTAATTTTATTATTCCTGAATATACCCAAACCTACCCTCTAAGTTTCAAAATTTCTAAATTTTCTAAATTTTCTAAATTCCGAGTAAAACAATTTAAAATCTACTGTAAATTTCCTAATTGACTAATTCCTAGCTTATACTCGTTTTAAAAACCATAAATCTATTTTTAAATTTCAAATTTTCCTAATCTAAATTGGTAAAATTTCCCTAAATTTTCAAATATCTAAATTCCTTATACTAAGTTGAATTCTGATTCTAAATTCCCTTTACTAAGTCGAATGCTGATTTTTAGTGAAACTGCGGAATGAGTAAAGAGTAAAGTAAAATAATTCTTTGTTCAGTAAATATTAACACACTTTGTTCATCGCAATTTGATAACCTTTCGTGGTTTCATACAGCATGTCAAATATGTGAGACCTAATTTTTTTAGGGATATCTGAGTGTGTTGGGTGCGCCCAATAAGTTATTCAATGTACTTTTTAACTTTGTAATTATCGTTGTAAAGTTCCTTCCGGAAGTTTGCAGTTAGCATAAAATACTTTCTCTTACTAATAAACAATTTCAATTTTCTACTAATCAGAATCTTGAATATTCTGGCAGATTTACGGATATCAGAATTTTAACATAACATCTCAATGTTCTTTAATTGCCAAATGACTTTAACAAACTATAGCAAATTTAGCTATGAATGGTAAAAATTTCCCTTCTAAGAAGCTTTTTGTAATGAAACAATCCCAATTCAGGAACGGTGGAATTGTGGGTTATGCTTAACTTTCTTGCGACTAATATTTGATTTCAATGAAAGTTTCAAACTTACACTATTTCTAACTAAGCAAGATGTACCATGTATCCTCGTGTTCTACGTTTAGAGGTCGGGTCTCACAACCTATCGCTTTTATCTCTTTATACAAATTTTCAATTCATTTAAATATATTTTAAATATTGTAAATACATTTGATAGCGTTGTTAAAATATTAAATATTAAACATAAAACATGTAAAAGACACTGTGTAAAATACACAGTGTAATTTACGCGCATAACTATGCCTCTAAATGATTAGCTGGAAACGTTCGATGAGTTGCCTGTTTTCTTGAACTGTCGATGCTAAATATTGGACGATTGTAACCGATCATAGTACACAGCTGATATTTAATCAAACTAGACTTACTGGTTGGTCGCTGCACCAAAATTCAAATGTTTTTGTGCTTCCGCAAAACCCACCACAAAATCAAAGGGTTTTGTGTTACTCTCTACTGCTTTAGTTTACGTTTGAATGATATAAAGGTCAGCCAATTCCATCCGCCTTAGCCGACCTCGGCTTCCAACTAGGGTGTGAAAAGGTTGAAATTGCATTCTCCCGATTATGGAACAGAAGGCGTGTCTATTCAATCAATGGTTATTCTATAAAACAACAAATCGACCACAGTAGAGATAATATGTCGGTATTAGCGCAGTTTTTGATCAAAATGGCGGCCGTCGAGAATTCGGTACGGATTTGGAACACCAAATAGTATTCATACAGGGGAAATGCAACATCTTGAATTTTAGGGCATTTACGATAGATGGCAGCATTCAAAGCTATAGTTTTAGGCGGAAAATAATTTAGTATATTCACCGGAAGATAAAAATAAAAAGTGGAGTGTGTCTAATGTGTGCTGCCATCTATCGAAATGCCCTAAAATTCAATTTGGTGTTCCAAATCCGTACCGAATTCTCGACGGCCGCCATTTTGATTAAACTATTTTCCTCCTAAACCTATACCTTTGAATGCTGCCATCTATCGTAAATGCTCTAAATGTTCCAAATCCGTACCGAATTCCCGACGGCCGCCATTTTGATTAAACTATTTTCCGCCTAAAACTATACCTTTGAATGCTGCCATCTGTCGTAAATGCTCTAAAATTCAAGATGTTGCGTTTTCCCTGAATGAATACTATTTGGTGTTCCAAATCCGTACCGAATTCCCGACGACCGCCATTTTGATCAAAAACTGCACTAGAACCGACATATTATCTCTACTGACCACCGAAATAAAGAAAAACAAGGCTCTACCTGCCAGCGACCGATGATTCTTCAGATTTTCTGTGTAATATAAAAAATACTGTAAAAATACAATCGAACGCACATCCAGGAACCTGTCAACTAACAAACTTAACAACGCCAGGGTTATGATTGGACGGATAATGCAACCAAAAGCACTCAACAAGGAAATCGCTGATTTACAGAAGAGATATCCCATTTCACGGAAAAGTTATCACCCTACCTCAATCAATTCGTATTGGTCCCCGTCCAATCATCCCACATACATAGATCTATGCATATTGGCCCACAAGCAATTATTTTTTCACTATTCCCGATGTTTTTAATTAAGAGCAAAACTTGAAATCTTCCATTTTGTTTGACCCGTATTAATCGTTGTGATTGTGAACATCGATTATAGCAAACTGAAATTTCCAATTTTTTCGGGCAAGGCATTCACAATGAAAAAACTTTTAATTTTTTATTTAAGTTGTTGCTTGAATTTTTAACGAACAAAAACTTTTGTTTGCTAGCCCAAGTTATTGCGATCGATTCAAGTTCTAACTAACAACATTTATGCGACTTCTTCGAAGCTTATCCCTTCAGTTCAGAAAAATTCAATATTTTGTGAATTTGTCAACGAAAGTTGTGTCTAGTTTCATGAAAGCTTAGACATACTCCTATTTTTTATTTAAAACTTTTTGATTAAGTTGATTGATGTTATCACATTACAAAATCTGATTCATGCTGAATATAACATATAACAACATTGTTACTGCTGTGATATCCAAATAATATGGTTTGACGGATGATTTCCATTCCATGGAAATAAAACCATCTTCTATTTATGTTGTTGTTGTTAAACAAATTCTGTTCATAAATATTTAAACATATTTCAAAATGTTACAAATCTTCTTTAAATTGACTTAAAGATTGGCATAATTTTCTCTCAACCCATTTTTCTCCCATTATACTGCTTCATTTGAAATGTAAAACAAAACACCAAAGACTCATTTAAAATACAAAAAGAAAAAGCAAAAACCTTGAATATTATAGCATTAAATGCTTAACGTTCTTATAATCCTTGAAATATGTAATCTGCCATATAAATTTGACATTGCCACCATATATACACCAAAACACAAACCATATTGACTTTTAATCTTTGTATCGATTCTAATTCGATTTATCTGTAAATCTCTCGTGTATATTAAAATTAATACTTGACTATTTTGAAAAAAAAAATACAAAATATCGAAATTCACATATCTAGGGAAAATCTATATAGAACGTAACGGAAAACCGTAAAAGCACATATAATTCCCCATGTGTCGAATGTTAACGTATAATTCAATGTAATTGAAACCTATATAGCAGATTATGAATTCAAAAAAAAAAAAAAAAAAACATTTTCGTAATGTGATAGTTGTATATAAATATAAATTCATTTGGTGTAACGAAAATGTAAAAAAAAAACCAACTATTTTCCCAACCGGAAATGAAATGATATCGCATACAAAATTTTTGTGTGTATCTACATATGTATGTACCGATGTAAATAAATATAGGCAGAGGACATTAAAACGTATACGGGTTGATTGAAAAGTTTATTAAAACGTAAAGGCGAAAACACAGGTTGAAAATGTCTTTTTTGTTGTGGAAACATCAGAATGATACAAATCTATAAAGCATTCCTCCTATTTCAAAAAACGACATATGACTTATAAATGCTGACATGTGTGTATACTTAGATATGTACATAGGTAGATAGATATGTTAGACAGACATTATTTAGAATGTCATGATATTTTTATTTCATTCAACAAATTCAGGTTAAAATTACATGTGATTTTTATTTCATATGTACAGGTGTGCTTTGAATAACGTAGTAGGTACCAAAGTTGTATTGCTCGAAAAAATTTCAAAAAAAAAAATTTTAACCAAACAAGTTTTGAATACATGCCAAATTTTAAAATGTCTAATTATTGAATTCTGAACATTTTCAAAATTTTCCTAAAATTCCTAAAATTTTTAAAATCCCTAATCTGAAATTATTAAACGTTTAAAGGTGGTACTACCTAGTTGCAAAAAATAAACTGAAATTTCAAAAACTTGAAAATTCATCGTTTGAGAGAGAGTATCTGCTATCAAATATTTCTGTTGTTGTGTTAAATCAATAATTCGGTAAACTATCTTTACTAAAATTCCCAGTATTGCAGAAATAACTATGAAATGATTGTCATTGAAGATTCGAAATTTTTTGAATTTAGGCAAAAATTGAGAATTTGTTACGTAAAATTGCTAACGTATATTCCTTAAAATGTTTCAAAATTCGAAATTGCATACAAGACAACATTCGACATTTTGAAATACTCGAATTTTTAAAACCTTTAATTTACAAATATTAAATATTGATAATTTCAAATTCGATAAAACAGTTAGTTCCAAAGCGAGACTAAATCTAAAAAAATTAAATAATTCGCTAAATTAAAATCTCGCTAAACTGCATGAATTTTTAAATTTATAGGTGAACAAATTTTGTAAAATTAGTTTTAAAATTCAAAATTTCGGAATGCTTATTTCCGATTATTCAAGTTATATGTAAAACTTTATATTTTAAATCAGAAATTGGGTAATCTTAATTTTAAACGTCCCTCATTTATTTGCCCAGTTTTGCCAAATTTTAGAATTTTTTAAATTTTTTCAAATACATCTTTCAAATTGAATGCCACAAGTTAAGAGATTAACTAATTTTGCAAAATTTATTTGATAAATTCAAAATTTCGGTATCCGATTCTAATTTTCAAGATATGAAAACTCTCATTTGATAATTCGACATTCGATAATTTGACAAATGAGAACTGATAACGAAAAATTCGGTATCGAAATTCATAATGTTAGATAATCAAAATTGTGTCTTAAATGTTCGTATTTATAGCAAACCAAAGTTTGCTAAATCATTCTGTAACTTCAAATTCTTACATCTTAATTTTTCAATTTTACTTTTTCAATTTTCAAAATTTTTCAATTTTACTTTCTATTTTAGAACATTCTTGTGCTATTTCAACACGTCACGAACATCAGTCCACATAAAGAACACTATCATTTATAATTAATTGAAGACATCAGCAGAATCACATTGTTGCTGTTTTAACTACGCCTTTGTTGTTATTGCACATAAAGCATGTTATAAGCATGGGGTATCCAGAACAATTTATTTGCTGTCGTAACCACGCCACAATTATCAGTGCGCATAAGGCACGCTACTATTGTTTGGAAGTTCATCCAAAATCAAGTTGGCAGACGTCCAACATTGCCAGTCGATAAGTACAATATAAGCTTTATAAATATCTAATTTACACATATTTTGTTTGTTTCTCCAATTTTTTGTTTTTTCTTGTTGTTGTTCAAAATTATAAAATATGGCGGCAGTTCAATCACGAGATCGCGTATTAGCCTCTTTAACTTTAATAAAAAAATTTGTGTTAACCATTACCGCAGATACCACATTGACTGATATGAGATCAGGTTAACTAAACTTGAAGAATTATGGAAGGAGTTTCAAGAGTATGAAACTCAAGTAGCGGTAATACTTGCGAATAATCCAACCGCAAAATTCGAGACAAAATTTTTCGAAACAAAATCAAAGATGTTAGAATTAATCCGTAAAAGGAAGCCACAAGACATTCCGCAACCCGCCAATAATATCAATTATTAATTTGATCAATTATTAGATAACGCGCTGTATTATTTGAAAATCTGGCTGACCGCACACAAGCAATGAATGAACGCTCTATTCTTCAATCATCGGAAACCGTCAAACTACCTCGTGTGAACATCGATCAATTCTTCGGAGATTACGATGCCTGGCCCCTTTCTATGACTTATACACGACGTCAGTTCATAATGTCGATAATATTTCCCAGGTACATAAATTCCAAATTTTGAAAGGGTTGCTTAGGGGTCCTCCACTAAATATCATTCGAAATTTCCTAGTAACCGAGGCTAATTACAACGAAGCATGGGATAAATTAGTTAAGCGGTACAATAAAAAGCGACTAATATTAAACTCCTACATTGACCGTTTCTTCGATCAACCAGGTGCAACCAATGGGTCCCTTCATGCGCTGCGCCAAATTAGCGATACATCTGATGAAATTATCAGAGGTATAAAGGCATTGGGCAGTGAGGCTGAAGCAAGAGATCCTTGGCTCATTCGAATCTTACTAAACAAAGTAGATGAAGAGACACATGTGGCATGGGCAAACGAAAGCTTAACTCAAGAATTTCCAAAATTAGCTGACTTTTTGGAATTATTAAATAACCGGTGTTATGCTAAAGAGAGCATCTTATGTAAAACCATGAAACGAGTAACAAAAACTACGGGTCCAATAGTGAAATTAATGTGTACATCATCAACCGTCGAAAAGTGTTCATGTTGTAGCCGTCAACATTTTTTATGGAAATGCATCAAATTCAAACGAATGTCAGTCGAGGATCGTCAACGACTGGTCAGCAAATCTGGAGAGTGCTTTAATTGTTTAAGGACAGGTCACGCAGCGAGCAAGTGTCCTGTGGACTATTCGTGTCGAATATGTAACTCAAAGCATAGTACGTTACTGCACACAGAATTAGATTGTAGTATTTCAGGGCCATCGCCAATTAGTTCCGTTCTTCAAACCGAACCCATAGCAGCGAAGTCACTACAGGTCGAATCACATGCACTCAACACTAGCACCACACGGCTAGCTCTTTTGCCAACAGCTTTAGTACACGTCAAGGATTCAGCAGGGAATCATCACATGGCTCGCGTGTTATTAGATTCAGGATCGCAATCAACTTTTATTAGCGAACACATCTCGTACAAAAATTGAATTTTCCACGATCATCCGCAAATGTCCCTGTATTAGGCATATCTGAAGCAAAGGCTGAAACATCTAGGGGTGTAGTCAAACTTGCTTTCACATCAAGGTTTGACTCAAGCGAGTGCATTGAAGTCGAAGCCCTCATTCTATCCAAATTAACTTCTACAATACCACAGATAAAAATTGAAGCACAATGGGTGAACGAGATGAACAAACACAATCTTCAGTTAGCAGATCCAGCTTATCATAAACCAAATAAAATCGATATCTTGGTCGGTGCAGACATATTTTTTGAATTGCTCAGCCCAGACAGATTTACTATCAAAGATCGGATCGATGCTCAGTCTACCAAACTAGGATGGGTCATATCGGGAAGAATATGCGAAAAAACAGTCACTTCAACATCGTTCACTACGATCATCGGAGAAGAGGACATATCCAAATTATTAGAAAAATTCTGGTCCGTAGAAGAAATTCCGGCAACATCAGCTATGTCTGAATCTGAAGCAATTTGTGAGAGTCATTTTGCGGAAACCCACACACGGAACTCCAATGGTCGGTACGTCGTTAAACTACCATTTAAACCGGAATCGACAAGCTTGGGACACTCAAAATCAGCAGCAATCAGCCGTTTAACCGCTATGGAGCGTAAATTCTCGAAGAATCCTGAACTTCAAAAACAATATACCAGTTTCATAAACGAATATTTAAGTTTGGGTCACATGGGCGAAATAAAATCCACTGAGCCAGCTTGTCACGAGAGCAGAAGCTTCTATTTGCCACATCATGCCATAGTAAAAGGTGATAGCACAACCACAAAGCTACGCGTTGTCTTTGACGGGTCATGCAAATCCACATCCGGCGTGTCCTTAAACGACAAACTATTAGTGGGCCCCACCATACAGAAGTATCTGGTGTCCATTCTAATGATGTTCAGGAGACATGCTATTGCGTTTTCATCTGATGTAGAGAAGATGTAGCGTCAAGTCGAAGTACACCGGCATGATAGAGATTATCAAAGAATCCTTTGGAGAAATTCTGCTTCGAAGCCAATTAAAGAGTTTCGACTGAACACCGTCACTTATGGTACCTCATGTGCTCCATTTTTAGCAGTACGAACGTTACACCAAATCGCTGAGGACCACAAATCAATCTACCCAACAGGTTATAAAATAGCAAAACACGATTTTTACGTAGACGACTGTCTTTCTGGTGCTGATTCAATCGAAGAAGCAATAACAGCCATCCGGGAATTGTCAGAGATACTAGCCAAAGGTGGATTCAATCTTCGCAAATGGAAGGCCAATTCACCAGTTGTATTAAGTACCATACCTATTGCAAGCCGAGGAAAAACTAATCTATGCATTGATGACGGTTCTATAACTATCAAAATGTTGGGATTGCAGTGGAATCCGACCAAGGACACTTTTTCATACCAAATAAAACTCGGAGAGAAGCAAGTATCATCCAAGCGTGAAATGCTGTCACAGATTGCTCGAATCTTTGATCCCTTAGGATGGTTATTACCTGCTATAGTTGTCTTCAAGATAATCCTACAGAAATTATGGCTACAGAAATTAGGTTGGGATGATCCTCTTCCTGTACATATCGAACAACAATGGATAACGAGCAAATCATCTCTGCAAGAACTAGAGGGAATTCAAGTTCCGCGGTTTTTGATGACAACTTCAATAATCAACATTCAACTTCACGGATTTTGCGACGCATCCGAGCATGCATATACAGCAGTGGTGTATCTCTGCACCACTGGCAGAAATGGAATTGTGAACTCCAGACTTGTCATGGCAAACACCAAGGTGGCCCCATTAAAACAAATCTCATTACCAAGGTTGGAGCTATGCGGTGCGGTGTTGTTGATCAGAATAATGAAATACACTGAGCGAGCGTTACAAATCACTAACGTAGAGTATGTACTATGCCTGGAGTGACTCGAAAATCGTTTTATCGTGGTTAGCTCATGTTCCAAGACGATGGAAATGTTTTATTGGAAATAGAACAGCTGAAATTCTAGAGAACATCCCATAAACTAGATGGAATCATGTCGCTTCAAAGGAAAATAAAGCGGACATCGCGTCAAGAGGTGTGACCCCTAAGCAACTATTAGAGTGCAGCGAGTGGTGGAACGGACCTCGATGGTTACTCAAACCTATAGACGAGTGGCCAAAACAAGTAGAAATTGAGCGAATCCAATTAGAAGAGCGGCATGTGTCACTAACGTCTCACATCGAAGCTAAGTCAAACCTCCTACTTGAAAACCTATTCGCACGAATTAGCTCGTTCTCCAAAATCCTACCAATTCTGGCTAGGGTTCTGAGATTTAAAAAAATATATCGACACTAAGACACGGTTGACCTACTCAGAAAGGCCGAGAAAGTATGCGTGAAATGGGCACAGTCAGAAGAATTTCAAGTGCAACTTCAGTGTTTAAAACAAAACAAAAAAATTGGTACGGAAGGTGGCTTGTGGCTAATGGGTCGTATCGTGGCATGGCATACCGGGCACGATGGATTAGTTCGTGTTGTGTCTATTAGAACATCACCTGGAGAAGTAAAACGGCCAATTGTCAAAGTGTGTCAGTTAATTTCATATGAGGAAACCAAATCCCAAGTTTCTTCTTTTTTCGTATTAAAAACTGGAGTTTTTAATAGTTCGGGAGTATGTTCAGGAAGCCAATAATCTAAAATTGATGTCCTAATATAAATAAATATTCATTTTTTATATTCAAAATTTATATTTAAATTCATGTAACTTAGCTTTAATTTCAATGGCTCATGTATAGGCAGCCTGTTAGAATTATAACCTACAAACTAATTAAAACTATTATTGTACTTTACAGTTTAAATGATACATGTCACGTTAATTTTAGTCACCTTATTTATTAAGATTTTAATTTATAACATTTCTATCTCGTAATTTACGTTCAATTTACGTTATTATTGTAAATTTAAGATTAATTCTGTTTGTTTACATTGAATTTCTGACAGCTAAGAATATTCAACGTATTACATGTAGCTGACTTTAACTTGCACTTAATGCCATCTATTATCAGTTATATATACTATATCTTTTTGGCAATATATAGATAGGCAAGTACAGGTAACTCGATTTTAATAGCCATCTACCATAATGTATTTGTACTTTATTAAATTATAAATTGTCAACGAAGAGAAAAAATAAAAATTACTAAAATCAGTCGGCATCATAACATCAAACGATTCAAAACTTCCATCTTGTAAAGATTTATTCTGATAAAATTAAGACCAAATAAAATGTAAACATTTAATTAAAGAAACTAAAAGCAATTAACGTTTTTTTTATTTATATTGTTAACAACATAGATCTGTGAAGTAAATTGAGTCGTGTTCGTTCGTAATTATTGTTGAACAAAGTGGTGTCGTATTCTACAATTGTTTGAATTGTATTCAAATTCCGCATTGATTACGTAAAATTGAGTTATATTCACGATGTAAACATAAATTGGGTGTCGAAAATTGTCGAATTATGAAACAAATTCAAAATTTTAAAAATTCAAAAAAATAAATTTTTAAGTTTCAGAGAATTACAATTTTGAAAATTTTGGAATTCAAATTTTAAAATTTCGGAAAAAAAGAATTGAAGTTAGTTTTCATATTTTGGATAGCTAGTAAAAAAATCACTGCCATATATACAGGTTGGTTGAAAAGTATTGAAAGTGACACCTATTAACCAGTAGAGGAATCAAAATGTATACGCCATTTTAATATTTCATTTGAACACATACAAATTTTTATTTTGATCTGGCAATTCATTCTTTATTTACAAGTCATTAGAAGCTGACGTGTCAGTGCATTCGATTACAATGGAAAAAACCGAATATCGTGCAGTGATAAAATTCTTTGTTTTGAAAGGTTTATCAGCAACAGAAATTCATACAACAATAGTAAAACTGTTTAATGAATCTGCTCCTTCATTTCCAACTGTGCATCGATGATAGAGTTTAAACGTGGTCGTTCAAACGTTGAAGATGAACCACGTAGTGGACGTCCAAACAATACCAGAAATCATAGAGCAAGTGTATAATATTGTTTGCGAAGATCCAAGTTTGACAAAGCGTGAAATTGCTGATATCATAGGCATCTCGGACGAACGAGTACTCCATATTTTACATGAAGAATTACGTATTAAAAATTCAACAAAAACTGAATCGAAAAAAAATTTCTCAGCGTAATTTGAAGCGTTTTAAGCAGAATAAAACCGATTTTGTGCGAAGATTTAAAACTAAGGATGGGACTTGGATTTACCACCATGATCCTAAACTGAAACAAGAACGTTTACAGTGGACTGAAGCTGGTTGTTCAGCTCCAAAACAGGTGAAGTCAGAATGGTCTGCAAAAAAGGTCATGGCATCAGTTTTTTGGGATGCAAAAGGGATTTTGTTGATTAATTATCTTAAAAAAGGTAAAACAATTAATTCTGAACCAGTTGGAATAAGTTGGATGGAATCAGTTGGATAAAAAAATTCGTGGAAAAAGACCAGCTTTACAGAAGAAAAAAATAATTTTTCATCAGGACATTGCACGTGTTCACACGAGTCATTTGACGATGGCTAAATTGAACGAATTAAAGTACGAATTGCTTGAACATCATCCACCGTATTCACCAGATTTGGCTCCCAGCGTATACTATCTCTTTCGAAATCTGAAACAATTCCTTCGTGGAAAGCGTTCTTCGTTGAATGAAGAAGCTATTGCAGCCGTGAAACAGTATTTTGCAGAGCTTCCGGAAAATCATTACAGAAATGGTATAAAATTATTGGAGGATCATTGGAATAAGTGTATTGAAGTTGAGGGAGATTATACTGAATAAAAAAATTAATTTCATTAAAAAATTCACGTTCTTTCATTTTTGCTTTCATTACTTTTCAACCAACCTGTAATAGGTCTGGGGCTTACTAACTATCTTAGGTCAAATAATACCTATTTGCTTCCTACTGGCCCATATTATACATAACTGCGACTACACTTTGAATTTCGAATTCAATATGTAAAAAGTTACATAAATTCGATGTAAACATAAAATTCGATATCAAAAGTTTTCCCCCTTTTCACAAAAATCCAAAATTGACTAAATTAGTTTAATAATTTTCAGTAATGAATGGTTACGAAATATTGGATATTGAGAATCCGAAATTCGATAATCCATTTGAAAATTCGAAATCTGAAGATAATAAAAACTCTGTTTTTCAGAGTTGGGGTAGAAGACGAATCGAAAATGACATAAATCAAACTTCGAAATTGTATAATTAGATACGTTAGGAAATTGAGAGTTTACTAGGCTACAGGTCTGTGGTCGTCTTAATGCTTGCGATCATATCGTTTACTTAGCTTATTAAATTTCTCAATGTAATAGTGTTTGAACTTCAAATGTCAGTAGGGTTCTCTTCTAAGCAGTCATATCACATATTGGAAAATATATTCCAAAAAGGTTTGCCATTCGGTAAAATCGGCCGAAAAAGGTGGAATTTGTCTGTAGCTTGACCAATTTAATTTCGGCGACTGAAATATAAGTACTCGTTTTCATGGTTATGTCTTCAACTTTATCCACTTATTTAGCTTTGCAACAGCTACATAGTAGATCTTTTCGGCCTCAATTAGTTTTGACTTTTCTTGACATATTCGCAAGCAAATAGAGCGACTTCTATAAAAGCAATTCTTTCTAACACTTCATGGGTACGATTGATCTTTACCCGCAATATTTTACCAAAATGAAATACGTCTGCCTGGGATTGTCATACAATCTTCACATGGACGTACGGTATCCGTACATTCGAGATGCTAACATAAAACATATACAGTTCGAATTATTATTCCACTTTTGGCAATGATCCCGAATTGGGATTGAAAGCTCAAGCTTAAATAAGTAAAAATAAAGAGTCCTAATTGGCTCAATATAAATAAAAATAATTTAAGAATTTCACAGCTATTTGACCACATGTTTCATTTTATCTGTTTGGCTATTATTTTGGAATAGCGCTGCTTTCTACCCCATTATCAATTTTACTAACTAGCCTAAGGTCACTCGGTTATAATTCTAATTATTTACATTACAATAATTAATTCACACGTACCAAATCTACCAACCATTGAAAAAGTAAACAAAAATAACAAACATACTAATTATAACGGTAATTTACAACACAAAAATTAACTTCACACACAGAATATACAATACACAAAATTGACCCTGACATCGTAAATGTGTTATCTCATTTCAATTTACCTTATTCACTTTTCATTATTTGATATTCTTATCTGTCATTTCAGGTGAAAAAAAAACTAACCAAAACAAAACCAAAATTATGCCACCATCGTGTGACACGAGGTTTCAAAACTGTCAACAATGTTATAATTACTACACAAAAATGGTTTATAGGGCAAAAGTAATTAACACCTTTACACTGCTTTGTTATTAATTAGAAAACAATTTTTTGTTTTTTTTGTTTTAAAAATGGCTACCTGTTTGTTACCTTAAAGAGTTAGGTAGTTAATTTCTTCAATGAATAAGATAAAATAAAATATAAAACCAAAACTAGTTCATCTAGCAACGGGAATTTCTCTACAAAAAAAAATTAGTTGCTAGTTAAGTATCTGTGTGTCTGTTTATACGCTAAACCAGTTAAGAGTTAGGTTGGAATAATGAGCGTGAAAGCGCACTGCTCATACAATACGCGCCTTATGTATATAAAATAAACCCACGATTAATAAAACAAAAAAAAAAAAAAATTGCGTGTGTATATAGTATAGGTAGTATATAACAATACACATACGTAAACTGATGACTGGCGACAAACAAAACAATATTACAATTCGATGACTCCAACAAAACTTTGTAATATACATACATGATAAATACCAAAACAACACTGTATACATTGCACGCGACAGACGTAATGAATTAAACACACAACACAATAACATTTTAATTCCCTCTCGCGCTTTTTTTGCGCGCTTATACGAGTATGGTGGTGATGGTGATGTATCGCGGTAACCTAAAAGTTATGCAAAGAATATTATTATTGCGGTGTTTGATTAGTTAATCAGCGCTCTCTAAACATATTGTGTTGATGTTGACTGTTGTTAGCTGTAGTTTTTTATGCGTTTATTTGTTTTTTTTTCTATTTTGGTGGTTTCTTTACGGAATTTGATCAAATTTTTAATTTTGTTTTGTTAATAATAAAATGTTCTGCTGCTGTTAATTTGATACAGTTGTTTCACATTAAAACTGTGTTGTAGCAGCAGAACACCATAATGAAAAATAACCTTGGGGGTAAAGATCGTGTTTTAGTTATATAGAAAGATAGAGATGTCATTGTACCTATATGTAATAGTATATAAAATGCGTTTTTTTTTGTGTTTTGTAATCTTTGGCGCTAGTATCGCAAACAATCTTCGTTTAAGTAATTTACAAGTAAAGTTTGCGACAAATTGACAAAAAAAATCGCAGAATAGCTAAATAGTGTAAGTGATTCACTAGTCGTGAACAATGTCCTTCTTCCAGGAATTCCAGGAAGTTCCATTTATTAATGTAAACTCTACTTGAACACCGCCAGATAGTGTGTCCCTTCGACAAATCGTCTGAGTTCTCTATCAGTACCTCGGAAATACGTGTCGTTATATCGGAATATATTTCAAGTGGTGTTCCTCGCCTGGCTATAAAATTGCCCATCTCTTCTCAACGCGACGACCAACATCAACATGGCCTCTATTCAAAAGTATCGATTCCGACAAGACAATATGGCCCTTCAAAAGCTGCTAGTCTGGCTCTAGGTAGGTAAGTAAGTAGGTTCGAAATCACAAAATTTTGTTGCAATTCATTTTTAAATGTCCCGAAATGTTCGCGTGCGTAGAATCGTATTGTTATCAAGAATAGGTGACGTCTTGTAAGTAGGGTTTTCAATCGAAATATTTGTAAATAAACTTTCCGTAAGCTTGGATATCTCAAAAATTCATTTTTTTAGCAAGAATTTTCGGTGAAATTATTTATAAATGGTAGATTCCAACGCTTTTAATCACATTTCCATGTGACATGTAGAAATATCCGGAAACGAGCAGAATGACAATACATTCATCGGTAAATTGAAACATGCCCAATGACCCTTAGTTGGAATACAGATCTCAAGGATAGAGTTGTAATTTTTTAGTAATTTGAAATTTAAAATTATAAGGAAGAAGTTGAAGTTTATTGACAAGTGTCTCTGTAATTTATCATAATTTTGAAATTTGTAAAAACTTAACTTCGGTAATTCAAAAATATTTATTAAATGTTAATGAATTTTGTAATTACGCAATTAAATACTGTGAGAATTTGGAAATTTTTTTTTTTCTAAAAAAATTGAAATTTTTACTCTATAAGATATTTTACGAATTTCCTAAATTTCATTGGCTAATAAATCGAGAATTAACAGGCTGAAATTTAAAATAATTTTGTAAATTTTAATGAATTTTGAAAATGTAAAGTTTAAATTTATTAATTTAGAAACACTACTAAATAAAATCAACCATATGGGCTACGGAAATAAAATTGTCTAATAACTGTTTAAAACTGAGTAATATTTAAATAAATGAAAAATTTCAAGATTTTCAAGTTTTTGAATTTCTTTTGATTTTCAATTTGGAAATTAAAATTCAACATATTTACGATTTGCGGCAATTCCGAATATTATTAAAATAATTTATATAACAGTCGTTTGAAGTGTGTAGTAATTTTAAAAATGTAGGATTTATGAAACTCAAGAATATACAGTCTTAGTCTTAAATTAGTCTCCCTTAATTTTGAAGGTCTCCTTTCATCATCTATTATCAGCAGATACGTATTTTAAAAGTTTCTGATTTTTAGTGATTTATTGGGTAGAATTTCAGACAAATTTTCAAGAATTTTGAAAATAAAATTCAAACGTTTTTTTCTGAGTTTATATGACAAATCTAGAGAATTTTACAAAATTTCGAATTTCTTTCCACATATCAAAAATTATTTATTACATTTTAGGCAAAATTTTTTAGTGTGGAATTCAAAACTTCCGAAATTCTGGAATTTAAAATTGGCAATTCTAAGAATTTTTCGTAGTTTAGTATTCTATTTACTTCGTGAATTTACTAAATGAAAAAGATTTATAATCTTTAAAATTTTAGTGAGTTTTCAAATTTAGAATTCTTGTTTAAAATTCCAGAACCAAAAATATTGACTAAAATTTAGTAAATTCGTTTTAATTTAAATTACAGCAAATTTAATGTTTGGAATTCTAAAAATAGAATAGTAGAATACTAGAATTGTATAAATAGTTAAGATTAAATTTCCAGTCCCGGGAGTTAGCGGTACCAATGCAGCACAGGGGAGTGGGATAAGAGGCATTCCTTCGGCGAAAAGGCGGTACAGAAATCGCCGCTCGGCGTTCCGAATTCTCAAGAAGTGGGCTGCGGCCCCCGAGGGGCAGCTCACGGAAGAGCAAAGAACATCAGTAGCTTGGGCAAGGAGCACTGTGGGCTGCGGAAGCTCGGAAAGGGACCTGTAAATTTGCGTACACCAAAAGACCCGGTCAATATCCCGTTTAATGTAGATCGTCTCGTTATCGCTGACTCGAGATACGATACCACAGGTCCTTTATCGTTTTATTGATCGAAATTGAATTGCGAAATTCTCCGTTTGCTCGTTGCAGATTCACCGTGTCCAAATTAATTCCAATGTCCAAAATGTTTCAGGGCGGTATCTTCGAATGTCCAATTTAATGCAGCGTCAATGTTTCTTTTTCTTTGCGGTATCTTAGAATGTCCAATTTAATGCGGGAGGTAGGTATATAATTTAAACACGATCTTGTTTCAACTTTTACTCAATTTTATTTCACACTATAATATTCGCACAGGTTATCACCGTTTGATAGTTTTTTCTCGAATGTTGTAGATTTTTTATTTTTTGACAAATTTTAATTTTACAATAATTATTTCTTAATCCAAAAGTGACATCTGACAAAAAAGATTGTAAATACTATGCTGGTTCTAAATTATTAGTACATTATGATTTTACAGTGTTATAAATTTTTAGTACACTAATTTCACAGTGTACATATTATTCTATTACATTATTGTTACAATTATTTTCTAGCTGTCAAATTAAATTGTAAATAAACAAACAAGTGCAAAATAAATTCTGAATAATACTAAAATAGGTAAGTGTACTCAATTATATAATATAAATGCATAAAAATTAAACAAAATTCTAAAAAATGGTATTCCTTTACAGATATTAACGCAACTAAATTACGTGGAAGATTACGTATTCACGATGTTTGGATTCCCAATCAGCTGTTTGCCGTCAGATAAGTTTTTACATTTATTTGTTGTGATCCAATGATTCTTTGGTTTTTCTTTTGTATTTCAGGTATCAAGGTTGGTTTGTGCATGGCATGAACAGGACCATGTGTCGAAAAGACAGCGGTCCCAGGACGAGGTTAAAGTAATTGACAGCAAGCGGGCCAAGTTGCTGACTGACACGAAGCCGAGCTCTAACTCAGGGACAAAGCTGTTCTGCGATGTCCTAAGGGAGCATGTATTGATGCTAGCCGTAATTGACGAAAGTCAAGAAGATGGGAGCATCACGGCGGAAAAATGGAGAGTGAATCCGGTGACCTCGGTCTGGCAAGGATTCACTTGGAAGATGAGGAGAAGCACATAAGCGAAGGAGCTGGTGTACCGATGGAGGAGAATATCGGCAGCCCGGCCAGACGGGGGGGGGAGGGGGGGGGGGACTGACAAGTCCTCTACAGAGGGTATGAGGGTTAGCGAGACGGGCGAATCCGGCGCATCCCAAAATACCGCGAAATAATATTCCTGCGGTAGCAGGATGGTATCACAATGGACCGTCGCCGGTCTAAGTGTGCCTAAGCAGCCACTCCAACCTAACCCAACCTAACCTTAGATTAAATTTATATTACAATGTAAATTGAAAGAATTTAGCAATTGTGGCTATAAAAATTCTTACCATTTGCTTAGTCAATTTCTCTTAAATTATACAAAACTAACATTTTAACCTATCTACCATCTCTACACATTTCTAGGGGATTCAAATTTTTTTCGGAATTTGCTAAATGTAAGTGAAAGTCAATAGCTCTAGAAAATTGGAGAGTTTGTAATTTTAACAATTTCTTAAAACTGAATAATTTGGAAATTTTATGAAATGAAAATTACGGACATTAGATTCGTCTGGCAGACATTTGAAGTTTATAATAGTTTTAAGACTCTAAATGACTTCCTGCATTAAAATAATTTAATAATTCTAAAATTGTACAGAATATATATTTAGGCTTAGAATTCGGCTCGATGATTTTCCAAGCCATAACGTGATATTTTTAGGCGAGAAGCTGCTTTGCTCAACATGGACTCTTACGGATGTCATGAAAGCCAAAATTAACGATAATTTTAAATAATTGGGCAAATGAGAACGATGATAGTTCGACCAAAAATGACATAATTTTTTAGAACCGACAGATGTTTCAATCAATTATCTTGGAACAAGTGGCTTGCGGAAGAATCCCAAGAGTTTTAGAATAAGAAATAAGGGCTATCGAAAAAAAACCAAGTTATCACAACTTGATGGATTTTACGGCAGCTGCAGTAAAACAAATTTCTCCGGAAACTATGAGACGTGTAATTATTCGAATGTTCTGGGATTGGAGAACAAGGAGAAAAAATTCCATTATGCAAATTAAACACAAGGATATCGATTTTGGTCGAAAAATGAGGATTGAGGATTGAGAATTTTGTGATACTGGACATTTTGCTTTTGTGTATCGTTAAATATTTTTACTGTATTAGAGTATTTTCTAATGATGATAAGTATCAAAAATAAGCGAAGCGAGTGAAATCGCCTCAAATTTGTTGTTGTAACCGAAGCCATTCATTGGTTTATTGAATGAAATAGTTAATAGTCTACTACGAGTATTTAAGTTAGTACCAGGGGACCGAGTTTCAGTTTTTTTAATCTCCTTCGCAAAACAACTTTAATTTCATTTTATTTTATTCGGCTGAGACATAAAAATCGATGTTGCCGAGGTAAACGTCGTCGCTGTCACTATCAAGACTTATAAAAGTTTCATCAGGAGCGTTCAATGCTTCTTTCCACATAACATTATACGTGCGACGTTCATTTTCAGGTGGTAACAAAACTTTCAAGCTATTTTGTGGTTTAACACGGGAAAATTCTAAGTACAACATACCATGATTAAAGACAGGTGTACGAAGGTCGACGCCAACAAATTCGATCGTTTGCCTCGAAAGAGTCATTAGAAATATGTAATTCTGTCGAAACGGAAATTGATGTCGCTGTATTGTACATCCAAGGGGACCTTTACTGGAGTCGAGCGTAACTCAAGGAATGTGTACTTCTTGTCCAACTTTTTCCCCAGTAATTATTTTTGCTTTAACTACGTTGTTACATAATTCGGTAACAATCGGGCGTGTTCCATTGCACATACCCTCCGAAATATGTAAATTACGCATTAGCATAATTATCGTATTTTTCGTTAGTTTTAATTCATGGGGTGGCAAATCAACAATTTCAATCGAATTAAGAAATTCTGGCGTGAATTCAATACCTCCTTACTGTTTATCCTTCACAGAATCATGACTTTTATACGATTTGTATTCTCCTGGGAGACGATCGACGATCTCAGCATTAATATTACTGACTTCTTTGTTCAGCGGCGCGAGAATAACACGCTCCTTCATTCCATCGTAATTTTGATTCGCAAGGCAATTTCCAAATACTTCGTAATTCGATTTCATTGAAGTTATTTTTTGGAAAATTTCCATTTCCCAGTTTCAAGAAATACAGAGATGACTTTTTTTGATCGACAAATCGAGTGTTTCACTACGGTTGCTACGGAGTTGAACAGGTAAGCACTGACGGAAATTACCTCCAGCGACTAAAATTTTTCCTTCAAATGGCAAGTTTGGATTTGCAATAGACCACAACAACTGATGCATATTTTGTAAGCCATACTTTGGTAACATCGGTGCCTCATCCATAAGGAAAACATCAACTTGAGCGAGTTCTTTAGCTTTGACTGAACCAGCTTCAATGCTGGAAATTGAATCTGACGAAAGCGGAACTTTAAGACCAAATGTCTTGTGTGATGTTTGTCCAGCAGGCAATAGAGTTGATGCGATTCCAGTAAATGCCATACATTTTACTTTGCGATTTTGACCACAAAGTAAGTGATACAAGGTCTTATACACGAAGGTTTTACCGGTACCGCCTGGTCCATCTATGAAAAAACATTTTGTTTCAACATAGTTAGAGTCATTGGCTGCACGTAAAATACTGTCCACAATTTCAATCTGTTTTCCTTGCAGAAGCCAATACATGCGTTCTCCTGTAGCAGCTGGCTCATCAGAATTTAGAACGTCCATGTTTTGGTCATCTTCGTAAATGTCAATGTCGTCCATACCATATCGTTCCACCCAGAAACGAAAATTTCGACCTTCTGTTTCTATCGTATTTAACTTGAATGCAATAATACGATAAGCACGTTTGATTGCAGCATCCTCAGATCTATTATTTCGTCGTGCTTGCAGAATAAAATCTTCAGCCAACTGATTTTTGAATCTTTCCCAGAGACCTTTTGGATCTTCGGGACATCCAAAAATAAGGCATTTTGGACAGTGCTGATTCTTCTAGACCATCTATCCACTGTTAATCGTCGAAGGCGAGGCCATGAGCTAGGCAAGCTTGTTTGTAAGTCACTTAACGAATGTCATTCACAGTAAGGAGATCATCAAAACTTGTTGCGTCCTTCACATGATAGAGAAGTAGTCGCAAATGGAAACATTCTGGTTGAGCAACATAATTTACGTTGTGAATTCGACCAATGACACGCAATCGACAGATTCGCGGTTCCCAGCTGCTCGTTTTTCCATCCCATTTAAAATGTTCGGGCATTTGTCAATAGTAGTAGTACGAGTAATTCTGGTTTGTTTGCATTTGATTCAACGCCTGGTTATGTCGAAAATACGCTTCTAGCATTGAACCTTTTTGTCCAATATCTGCCAGATCTTCTTCGGCTTGGTCAATATCTTGCATTCGATATTTACCACGTAAATGAATATTCAAGCGCTGAACGTAATGACTCTTTCTTTGGATTTCGTGGCCAAATAATCGCCAGCATGCTTCAGGTGCTGTAATGCAGCGACCTTCCACTTAGGTGTCTGCTTCATTATAAATCAAACTCCGTTGATTTTCGACAACCTTTATTGAAGCGCAATCGTGTCCTTTGTAGATGTATTTATATAAATATTTTACCGGACCTATCCTGCCAACATATTCAACATTGATGTGACATTGGAATTTTTTCAGGAAATAAGCATTATATGTGGCCACATGACGATTATCTCATGTAACTCGGCGATTATCCTTATCTTTTCGATATACTGCAAGTTCACGTGAAAATTCTTCTTGATGATTTTGGTCCAATTTGGGGTCATACCGACGATGATACATTGATTTTTCATCATCCGCTAGAGATGTTACTTATTTGAATTGCATTGGAAAACCGAAGCGGCACTGCAAATTTCCATTTTTATTGACCATACATGTATCATCTGGATTTAACTCCACTCCGCACGGATTATGAATCATCCGCTTTAACACTAATTCTCGTAATTCAGGGTCGTCGATCTTCAGCATTCATGATCAACAGCAAATGCATATGTGGTAGTCCACGTTTTTGAAATTCGATTGTATACACATATGTGGCCACCTTTCCAAATATCTGTTTTTTATCCAAATCATTGATAATTTCATTAAATTTTTGTTTCGCAATTCGAGCGACGAGATTGGGACGATCTTGAGAGGACTGCTGTATGATAACTCCATTATCAGATATAATACGCGCTGCTTCTTTAATTTCTGGCCAATCGGGATTACAAGGCATGCTGATGAAGAAATCTGGCGATTCAAGACGACGAACAATAGCCATTGCATCTTCGAAATGTTCGATATAGTAACGCGTTGATCCGGTGAATGATGATGGTAGTATTATTTTTTCACCAACAACTGCATTGGATGCGATGACGTTCAACTCGAATGAAAGTATCGACGAGATATTGTTGAAAAAGTCGTCCACCAAAATGTAAGGCGTTGAAAACTGTTTGACGCAGGTCGGGTGTTAAATTAGTTTGCAAAGAAAGGCTTTTGACGTGTTCAGGTCGAAAAGCTATACGATATTGCGCTAGTTCAAGTTGTGTTAGATGTGGACGACTTGCATAAGGTATTCGAAGTGGCATACCCAAGGGCTCCACACAATGGTCGATATTTTTCAAAATGGCAACATCTTTGCCACGTTGTTTTACAACCATTTCATTTGACGGGAAACTTTGATCGGCGTTAAGCATAAGAACAACGCATACTTCATTACATGCAGAAGGGTTGAACCGTCTATAATCCACACCATCTGGCACTGTAAAAATGAGCTGCACATTTAGAGGTGGTAGTCCCAGTTCAGCAGCACGTTGATTTATATCATCCTCCACTTCTCGCATCCTCATCTAACTTTGGGCATAAATGTTTTGTTCTCGCAATATTTCCTCCAACAGATCCATTAATTCAGAACTGATTCCATAATTTAGAGGATGTGCAAGGCGTTCGTCAACAACATCATCGGAGTCTAAAAAGTACATTTGGCCATATGAAGGTGGTTCGACACAAACCACTCACCTTGAGTGGTTTGTGTCGAATGTGCCGCCATATTTATTGCGACGGCGTTGTTCTTCTAATCGCAGATTTCGTTTTGCATCATTTTCGTTTGCGATTCATTGTGATGCTCGTTGTGCATCATTTTCGTTTGCGATTCGCTGTGAAGATCGGTTTCGTCCCGTTCTTCTTCATTTTCGTTTGCGATATGATGCGCATTTATTCGTTGCATTTAATCAAGCTATACTTGAAATTGAGATTCCTTAAGTATCATAATTACCTCAGACATTTTTTCCATGCCTTTTACTTTAGCTGTTCGGATTGATCTTGCTGCGTTGGATGGTCCAGGTTGTTGGACAAAAATTTCTTCGATTCGATTTTCCATATTGAGATTGAATTCGATATTATTCGTAACATTTCAGTTCTTCAATATAATTCATCTAATAATTTATCTCTATTAAATGTTATTAACTGTTTGTGGACTATAGCCCATTGGTTAGCTCGAAGATGTGATTACTTCATTAATTTAGTTGCACTTCTTCTAAGGGCTTCGAGAAATCTCTTTGGCTCGGGTATTTTATAGTTAATTAATGTGGATAAAAATATAGAAGAATATTTATTTAAAATATGGCCAAATCATTAGGAGTAATTTGAAAATTTTATTCGTTTCTCATGACACAACTTAATATCAAGACTCGTGACTTATATTCCAATGTGGACGATGTGGCATATAATTTGTATAAATATTTCAGATATTATCAATTATCACGCTATCAATTGGTGGTAAGTGAGTATTTAAACGCCTTTATAGACCAAGGAAATACCTATAAATGTGTCTATATCTCGATATAATTAAACGTGACAATACCCCCATATAAAGTCTTTTTGTTGACATAAAATCCCATTGGCTACAAATATAAATATACCCAAGAAAATCCCAGAACCCAAAAGAAACAAAAAATATAATTAACCAAACACACAAGATAAGACGACATAGTGTACAAATATAGAAAAGACAAAATCTTTTCTTGTCTGTTATTCTGTATCAAACGTCTAAAAAGTTAATAAAATTCATAATCATGATATCTACACTGTGTATCCTATAAATAAGGAAACGTAAGTAGGTAGGCATCCGAATGTATCACTTGGGTGTGTATATCAAATGGCAGTGTAACCCTTTTACATTTTTTAGCTATATACATATACTATTTTTTCTAACAATAACTATCTATCAAATAACAAACTACTATAAGTATACCACCGTATACCAACACCCACCGGAATATCATCAAAATTATTATTTTTCTGTCCTATCCTAATCCTCTTGTTAGGAAACCCAAATAAAAGAAAAATGAAAAGGAAATTAATGGAAAAAAGTTTTCGATTACACAATAACACGACTACATACTATAGACATGATACATACAAGGCGACGACGACCTTTTCGAAAAAAAATTATTGATAAGGATTTTCTTCTTCAAGTTAATGTTGTGCCTCAAACATAAAGAAGAAACAAAAAAAGAATTCTTAAGCATAAGTTATGAGATGATAATAGGTCCTTTAGAATATATTCGAGTGGTTCTATGTTTGGGTCAGGCTATGTAAAATTAATTAAAAATCGTAATAATTATGATAGGTCTTCTCTGGTAATTAGATGTAGTTATTTGTGGGATACAGATAAAATAAAGGATACATTTTAGATTTATGGACAAGTGTTTACTTTTGGTACAAAAAGATAAGAAAATTATTATGACAAATTAATTACGAATACAAGAGGAAAGTTTGTGAGGGTTTAGACCACAGGAAAAATATTCTACCTGAAATTCGAATGACCCAAATATTAAATTATAATTAATATTCAATTTCCTATCTTGATAGATAACAGACTTAATTACAAGCAATTTATTTCAAATAACTATAATAATTCCTACTACCAACATTAAAGTCAAAATTTTGACTGTATACAACCGATATCCAAAATTCTGAATTTCGAGCTGTGAGAATTTTCGTTGCTAAATTTTACCGCGAATACGAAACTTTACGTAAGTATTTAATTCGAAATTCAACATGTTGGAGGTGAAAATTCATAAAATTTGGAGATTTTGGACTCCAAATTCCGTGAAATTAAAAAAAAAATTGAAATTTGACATTTTCAAATTTTGAAAAATCAAGATTTTTGGAAATTTCAAATTTCAAAAAATTTAGCACCCTTCTAAGTAAAGTAATTCAGAATTTTGGCCTTTCTACAATGGATGTCTAAAATTCTGAATTTCGATACCAAAGCAGTCAATTCTCAGCATTTGGAAAGTTTTTAATCATTTTAAGATTTTGAAAATATCAATTTGGTGTAAAATGCCGAACCTTGAAGGTGAATTAGTGAACTTCGAATTTTCTTACCGAAATTTACCAAACTGAATAAGAATATTGATTTGAATTTTGAAAAATCCATATTGTTGAAACGTGAAGCATTAACTAGGCCAAGTAGATTTTGATTTCTTAAAAAATATCCAAAATCAAGTCAGAATTTTTATTTTATCTAAAGTGAACGCCTGAATTCTAAATTCTGAAACGGATTATCGAGTTTCAAATTCTCGATTATCGAAATTTTGCCAATTTTGATGTTTTTTATGAATTTGAAAATTGTTTGCTATTTACTGAATTTTAAATAATCAATTTGAAATTCAAAACGTAATCGCAATTACATTAGACAAAAGGAATCAAATCAATACTTGATCTGAGATGGTAAATAATTCCCATCCCTAATTTTTGTATTGAATAGGTCATCAATTGTTTAGGGATCTAAAATTGGGCTAGAAATCCCAGACCTATATCCCAGAAAATTCTCAATTTCTTAACCTATCTAAAATTTAACTTTTTTCCAAAAATTTCAGAATTACAATTATCTAAAATTTTAAAAAGATTTCAAAATTTGATCTGAATTTTAAGAAAAATCAGATGGTTGAAACGTCAAACAACGATAAATTTCAGTTCGATTGGTTGAACCATCTGGGCCGTGAATAGGATAACAGACAGACCGACAGGCAGACATGACTTCGAAATCCACTTTCTCGAACTTAGGCAACCTCAAAACAGATATATTGCCAGAAATCTAAAGGTCGAAATTTTTCATGATTACTTAAATGAAAGTGAAAGCTTTAGTCATAGCTTTTTTCAAATCAGATGATGAAGTTCTGGAAAAATGTGTTGACCATATTTCTAAATTTTCTTGAGAAAACTAAATTCCTAAGCAAGGCTCAGTTTGACTTCAAATTCAATCTTAGTACTGAGGATGGTCTCCTAAAATGTCTAGCTCCAGTATTTGAAGGTCTAAATAGCAATAATAAGGCAGGGACAGCTGCCAAATATTGATGTCTAAACAGAGGAGCAGAAAGCAAGAGGTAAAGGTTAATAATATTATAAGGTGTTCCCCAAGCCTCTGCTATTCTTTGTTATGTCGATACAAATATTTTCACATAATTCTAAATACCTGTTTCAATTGCTTGTACATTTTTGTTATATTGTTAAATTATTATGATGAAATAAAGATAAATAATTACACCCAAATATGTATTTACACGCCAGATGTCCCATTCGTGAAAAACTCATGTGAAAAAGGCCTTGTTAAAACAGGCTCAGGTGTAATCATTATTTCTTTATCTTTTGTTATTTGCTGTGCAAGCAAATGTGATCATTTAAAATAAAATAAAAAATCGTGTAAAAAGAACCGTGTAAAAACAGGTTTAGATGTATTATTATTATTCATATCGAAACCTGCAATAATCTTCGCACACCTAATAAAGTACACCGAGAATATTTTTCGATAGACGAAATATTTCTTATGTATGTTTGTTTATTCGCCATATCTTGGCCAATCCCAAATTTAATAGTTAGTTCTTTCGAAGTCATTTGTGGATATTTGTGAAGCATCTTCAACAAATGTAATACGTAAACACATTTCCTCCAAAGCATAATAGCTTTCAACCTCTTTAATTTGCTGTTTGATTTCCGCTGCATTTACAATACCGTTTTACAGAGCCATCGTTTCTTGCTTCAGCGAACTGCTCTGAACAAAAAAAAAAAAAAAAAAACACCGCAAATGAAGAGCAACGCATCAAATTATTTTCTGAAGTTCTCTAAATTAATTGCTAATTAATTTAAGTTCTCTGTAATAATTGTCGAAATTTAAAAATTTAGCTTTAACATTTTTTAAAATATTTTGAATTCATAAAATTCAAAAATTATAAATTTCTTTATTTTGACTTTCCTGGTTTCGATTCGTATAGATTCGTAAAATCCTTAAAATAATTGGTATTTTAAAATGAATTTTAAGGGCAATCCTTAAATTCTTTAAAATTCGAAATTTCATGAATTGTTTCCTGAAATGTTAAAATAAAAATTTTAACATCAAAATATTAAAACTGTTGCTACAGAAAATATCAAGGCGAAGTTGCTGGATTGACGTTGATCCTGGCTGTAATCGTGTTTTGTTTAGAAGCTTTAACTTGCCTGTTGTGTATTTGTAGCGGACAAATGTTTGAAATTTGTCATTTTTGAAAACAGTCAAAAATTTAAAAAACGATTTTTATGCTTAGTGGGGTTTTGTTTTAAAGGGCTTGATGATATTTTTGATTTGGGACCGAAGCTTAATATAATTAATAAAACTATCTTGTACTTTGCAAAACAAAAATCTGGAAATTTCAGTTCAAATTTTGAATATTTCTAAATATAAAATTTCACATTCTGTTGTAAGTATCGAATTTTTAAATTTTTTAAATTTCAAATTTAATACCGAATTTAGGCGCCAATGTCTGAACATAATCAATAAATTCTTCCCTCCAACAAAAGTTCCAACATAAATTGTTTTTTCGCCCCTCCCGATCTAATATACATCCGAACATAATTTGATTATTAAAAATGATTGAGCCCTAATCCATATATCTTGTATTATGAGAGCACAAATATCACATCTTCCATGCCCATAATAATTTATAACTGTAAAACAAGTGAATTTACTGTGCTCCCATACACGGTTATTAATTTTCCAAATGACGAAAATGATGATACAAATTTTCCATAAATTTTATTATTTTGTGTTGTGGATGTGTCGTCGTTTCGCGTTTTACAATAGAGGGAAAATTATCATGTATCATGAATTTGTGAATTTATTTTTTTGTGTTTTCCGATTTCCCTAAAAGCAAAACAAGCGAAAAGGTGAGAAAATCATAATTTTCCAGTTGATATTCGGTGTTATAGATTTTTATTTTTATTTTTTTATTTTACAAATTCCCAGTTTGTTCGCGCTATTCCTTCCTCGGGTTGGTTTTCTTATTATTTATCGTGTTAATAATAATATTTTCCATCCATTTTTCATTTTTCTTTTTTTTTTTACGTATCGCGTATCGTACCATTATTTTCCATCTTCATAAAGAAAAAGACACACGAGTTTGTTGTTGGTTATTTGTAATGAAAATGTGCTTTGGGGCATGAATATTAAATGGTTTTGAATTTTTTTTGTCTTTAAAACAAGTTAAACAATTCTTTTTGGATGTGGTGTTGTTGGGCATTGTTTTTTACCCGATCGTTCTTTATAAAACGGAGGCTTTAGATACAGGTCACTAGATGCTTCGCCTAACAATACAGCAAAGTGGTTAAAAATGCAATTTCTTCAATGTAAGATGTTAAATAAAAATATTTCAGCTCAAAACACAATAATTAGAATTCAAAATTTCGGTAGATCTGAATTTCAAATTTGCAAAAGAACTTTTTAAATTTGGAAGGTAAATTTGGCTATAATTTTAACATCAGAATGAACCATTTGACATTTACAAATATTCAAAATTTCAACTGAAATTTTAAAATTTTTGTATTAATTTTGAAAACTTCCTGTTCATGTCAAAACAGTTTTTATTTCATACCAGGTACAAAATATCGAAATCATCCACTATGAAAATTGATGATTTGATAGAATTGTAGAATTTCAGTTTCAAAATATTCAAATTTTAATCATTTTGACTCAAATTTCAACTTAATTTGGCAGAGGTAGATATCAAAAGACCTTTCTCGAACGTCATTATATTTTGTTTATCAAAATTGAATGCAGAATTCAAAAAATTTAAAAAACTAACATTGAAGTGAGAATTTTGACTGTATACAACCGATGTCCAAAATTCTGAATTTCGAGATGGATTAACAAATTTTCCTATTTTCGAGCTGTGAGAATTTTCGTTGTTAAATTTTATCGCGAATACGTAATTTTCCGTAAGTATTTAATTCGAAATTTAAAATGTTGGAGGCGAAAATTTGTAAAATTTGAAGATATTGAACTCCAAATTCCGTGAAATTAAAAAAAATGAAATTTGACATTTTCAAATTTTGAAAATTTAAGATTTTTGAAATTTCAAATTTCAAATTTTTTGATTTGAATTTTGAAAAATTCAGAATGTTGAAACGTGAAGCACTAGCAAGGCAAAGTAGATTTTGATTTCTACTGACGTGAACGTCTGAAATTTCAAATTCTGAAAGGGATTATCGAGTTTCAAATTTTCGATATCGAAATTTTGGTCGCCAACTCTCAAATCTTCATTACCGATTATAAATAGAATTCAAAATTTAAATTTTCAAATTTCGGTAGATCTGAATTTCAAATTTGCGAAAGAGCTTTTTAAATTTGCATGGTAAATTTGGCATTTGATATTTACAAATATTCAAAATTTCAACTGAAATTTTAAGATTTTTGTATCAATTTTGAAAACTTCCTGTTCATGTCAAAACAGTTTTTGTTTCAAACCCGGTAAAAAATATCGTAATCATCCACTATGAAAATTGGTGATTTATGATCGAATTATAGAATTTCGATTTCAAAATTTTCAAATTTTAATCATTTTATCTCAAATTTTAACTTGATTTGGCAGCGATAGATATCGCGAGACCGATTATAAATTGAATTCAAAATTTAAATTTTCAAATTTCGGTGTAGATCTGAATTTCAAATTTGCAAAAGAACATTTTAAATTTGGAAGGTAAATTTGGCTATCAATTTTAACATCAGAATGAACCATTTGACATTAACAAATATTCAAAATTTGAACTGAAATTTTAAGATTTTTGTATTAATTTTGAAAACCCGGTAAAATATATCGTGATCATCCACTATTAAAATCGGTGATTTATGATCGAATTGTAGAATTTCGGTTTCAAAATTTTCAAACTTTAATCATTTTGACTGAAATTTCAACTAGATTCGGCAGCGGTAGATATCATGACCACCTTTCTCGAACGTCAATAAATTTTTTTTGTTAAAATTTATGTTCAGAATTCAAAAAATTTCTCTATTTCAGAATTTTTATTTATTATTGCAGAATTTTAAATTTTGGAAATTGTAATTAATTTTGTATTCAAATTTTAAAATCAGAAATGTACATTTAAAAATATGGAAATTTCGAATTGAAATTTCCGGATTTGTTTAGTAGTATGTATGGTTTTGAAAAGTTTTCGTTCATGTCAAAATACTTAATTGTATTTTCAGAATTCAGCAAGTTAGAGAGTGTTTAATATATTTTCCGGTTTACAATTCGTCAATATATTGTAAAAACTGTTATTTTCTTCAGAATGCCTAATTCATAAGATGCGTTACTGCTACGAGCGATTCGAGAAGTTTTACGATGATATCACAAATTCAAATAAAACTCAAAGCTGAAAACTAAAAAAGAAATGTGTGATACATAACTTTCTTTTACGGAAGGGATCAGAATCTACAGGAAATAATTTTATTCCGAGCGAAGCTAATTAAACTTTCAATTTTAGTTATGTTTTCTACAATAAAAATTATTTTTACATCCGATCATCTCGATCACATATTTCCTGCCATATGCAACCAAAAACCGATTCTCTGAATTTTTCATGCTACATTAAAAATTAGATCAAAAAACAAGCGAACATACATCCATATACCGACAATAAAATCATAAAATTTCACCACCGAAACATATAAACGTTAGATTTACAATTTACATCAATAAAAGTTTCACCGGCAGTAGGCAATTAAGTACCTATACATATAAACATATTAATTAAAAATGTAGATTAATTTAATTTAATCAGTGTCAGCCACAATAAAAAAATATAACAAAATTTTACGATGTGAAATTTCATTCGTGAGTTGGAAATGATTTCACTAAAAAATCGTTCATTCCTTATTACCATATTTCGTATAATCTTATGATCTAGAATTTATCCCTTTTTAATATTTACAAATGGCTCAACACAACATCATGATTAAATCGTTTTGGTATCGTATCCTACTAATGACTTTCCAAAATTGTGTGTGTATAGTGTATATTAAAATTCAATAAACGGATTGAATTTGTAAAATGTATCCATATAATCGACATGAACCCAACAAAACAAAAAATTAAAAATATGAAGTGTATGGGTGGTCTCGGATCTCGACTAAAGAGTCGTGAGAAACTAATTTGTTTTTTTTTATGCTATTTTTGTTATGAGGTACTTACTTTGTTACCGTTGAATTGTTGTGTCTTTGGTAATTAGCTATGATTACGTTTCCTTTTAAAATTATATGTGCGGTTTGGTTTGACCTGAAATTTTGTCGGTGACATAAAAGATTCTATCCTTAATTTGTATTTTAATTATATTTCTAAAATCTTAAAAATTCAAAGACTTTCTGCTAGAGAAGGTCAACTAGCGATATAAAATATAAAGAATGTAGCAAGTTTTTAGAGAACAATAAAACTTCAAAATCATTATACATACCACCAAAATCCAACAAAAAAAAACATGAATGACAAGTCGATAATACAACTTCATTTCACCATGCCCTTGAATTTGACAGCAACTATTTAATTATAATAGTCGTCGTATACTCATTAAAAATACACTAATTTGAAGCTAAAGTAAAACGGAAATGTTATATTAATTTTGATGATAATTGAACCAAACATTTTACGTGCACAGATAATTATGTCCGCGCAGCATCCATATAAAAAATGTATTACTCGACCAAATTACAAAAAAAAAAAAAACATCCACACCTTAGGCACACGCACGTACCAGATAATTTATGTGTCTCACACCATAAGTCGACCAAATAATTTATGAGTCACGTTATCTCCTCCGATAAATCATAAAAATCATGTCAATTATCGAATAAAATTAACCCACCCAAAAAAATAAAAAATTTAAAATTTAAATCCGCACCCACCTTCAAACTAAATTTTCCGCCACGTGCTTTTCTCGTTTACAAGAAAAATCTTATAGAAAGTCTCGCACCCATTTTTCTGTATTGCTGTCGTCGTCTTCATTTACATTTTCATGTTCTATACTCTTACAAGACGATTTCATTTCGCGTTCAATTTATATCAAACCTTAAAAAATGTTTAATGCAAATGTGCTGTTTAATTATGTATACAGTCGATAAAATAATTGTTATACTGTGTGTGTGTGTGTGTGTCGGTTTATAATATGTAGCGTGTACACATACGCTTCATATAATATCCAACGAATGAAGGTTGCCCAGTTTTATTTATTTGTTGTGTAAAGTCGATACATATCGATTAAACTACAAATGTTTACTATTTACACATAGAGTTTAGTAAGAATTGTAAAAATTTTATTATGAAAATAGTAAGAATTTAGTTCGAGGTGAACGGAAATTCGAGTGAGCCATGAAAGGCAGGTAATCGTTGATTGGTGGTAATTTGATATATGCGCGCAAATTGATTTAGTGTGATGGTTTGGTAATTTTATATCTTGATAAACCAAAATGACATTGGATATACACAAATCCAATTTAAATATGAAACTAAAGAAAATGGTTGTAAAATAAATAACAATCAAGGCAAATTAACCATAATGCAATACGTCTCTTAGAAAATTATTTGCAAAAACTAGACAAGTAACTCACAAATAACTTCAAAATTTCACTCAAAAATACAATCAATCAAAACAATCAACAATTTTTCAAAATTGTGTCGAATCCACATTCTATTTAAAATTCTGGATTAAAATTTTTCACTAAAAATTTAGGATTGAACCAAGCAATATAAATTCTGTTGGTCATTTATGGAAACTTTACTCAAAAATAGCACTCAAATTTTAAAATTGATATTTCACTTGCTTTGAATTGGAATTATGTAGACGGATCAACACCAAGATTTAGCCCAGTTAATTTTACCTTCTGCAAAATTAAATTCCACTCAAAAAAAATTCAGGTAAAAATTCTCCTCCATTCTGATTAAAATCTGGGGGCTATTTAGACTAAGATAATGGGATTTTGACAAAATACATCAAACTCTGACAGATATATTAAATTCTGAGAGCATCTGGCGAATTCTGAGATGGTTTAACAAATGCTGATGTAATATTCTAAAAGATTTATCGAATTCTGACAGTATATACACAATTTTGAGATAATATATCGAATTCTGACATAATAATGTATTATATGATGTAGAATTTTTACATGATATATGAAATTTAACGAATCTTACAGTTTGTATCGAATTCTGAGACGAGATATCGAACTCTGACATTATATTTTGAATTCTTATATGATATATAGAATTCTGTTATGGTATGTCGAATTCAAAAATAATATATAGAATTCTGCATAATATGTCAAATTCTGACATATGTGTATGTATCGAATTCTGAGATGATAAATCGAACGAACTCTGACATGAAATTTCAAATTCTTACATGATATACATACAATCTACAAATTTGAATATAAGAACGAATGACAGAACTTGACAAAATATAACGAATTCTGATATCGTATTTCGAATCCCATCATAATACATCGAACTCTCATGTGATATAACCAACTTTGACATAATAAGTACATTTAAAGAATTCTAAAAGAATATTCTGATTCTTCAGGATACCTAATAACAAACAATTATGAATTTTAACAACCATAATGCAATACGTCTCCTAGAAAATTGTTTGCAAAAACTAGACCAGTAACTCACAAATGACTTCAAAATTCCACTCAAAAAAAACAATATCAATCCCCATTTTATTTTTTAAGTTCAGGGCCCCTATTCTCGAATTCGACATCCATTTTCATATATGGGGAATTTTTTTCAACTGCTTATACCCATTCGGAAATATTCCCTTAGTACCGAAAAAATTCGATAGCGAATTGAATCTAAACTTCCGAACGTTTTTATAAATTTTGACAGATGTCCGCATGTGGAAAATAGTTGTGGAATTCGAGAATAGGGCCCCAGGGGGCCTATTCTCGAATTCCACATCCATTTTCCACATGTGGACATCCGTCAAAATTCATAAAACTTGAATTTTTTCGGTACTAAGGGAATATTTCCGAATGGGTATAAGGGGAAAAAATTCCCCATATAGGAAAATGTCCATGCCGCATGTGTTTTATATACGAATTACGTTTTTGTGTGAACTTTGACAGATGTCCACATGTGCAAAATGGATATGGAATTCGAGAATAGGCCCCCAGGTAATTTAAAAAATTTCACTCAAAAAATCACTCATTTTTTTAAATTTGAATACAAAATTTTACATTCTATTTAAAACTCTGGATTAAAATTTGTTCACTAAAAATTTAGGATTGAACCTAATTACCCTTACAGCAATTTAAATTCTGTTGCTCGTTTTTGGAAAGTTTACTCAAAATAACACTCAAATTTTAAAATTGTAATTTCACTCGCTTAGAATTAGAATTATGTAGAAGGATCAAACCAAAAGTTGGTCCAGTTAATTTTACCTTCTACAAAATTAAATTCCACTCAAAAAAAATCAGCTAAAAATTTAATAAAAATTCTCCTCCATTCTGATTAAAATCTGGGGCCTATTTAGACTGAGATAATGGGATTTTGACAAGATACATCAAACTCTGACAAATATATCAAATTTTGATAGCATCTGGCGAATTCTGAGATGGTTTAACAAATTCTGATGTAATATTCTAAAAGATTTATCGAATTCTGACAGTATATACCCAATTTTGCGATGATATATCGAATTTTGACATAATATGTAGAATTCTAACATGATATACCAAATTTAACGAATCTTACAGTATGCATCGAATTCTGAGACGAGATATCGAACTCTGACATTATGTATATTTCAAATTCTTACATGATATATAGAATTCTGATATGGTACGTCGAATTCGGAGATAACATATTCGAATTCTGACATTATTATGTCAGAAACGACATATTTGTCAATTTGTCAAATCCTGACAGATCTATCGAATCCGATTCTATGTATCGAATTCTGAGATGATATATCGAACGAACTGTGATATATCAATTTCTGGCAGATATATCAAATTCTGACAGTATCTGGCGAATTCCGAAATGGTTTAACGAATTCTGATGTAACATTCTAAAAGATTTATCGAATTCTGACAGTATATGCCCAATTTTGAGATGATATATCGAATTCTGACATAATACATATCTATGTAGAATTCTTACATGATATACGAAATTTAACAAATCTTACAGGTTGTATCGAATTCTGAGACGATATATCGAACTCTGACATTATATTTTGAATTATTACATGATATATAGAATTCTGACATGATATGTCAAATTCTGACAGTTCTATCGAATCCGATAGTATGTATCGAATTCTGTGATCCGATAGTATGATCGAACGAACTCTGACATGAAATTTCGAATTCTTACATGATATACATACAATCTACAAATTTGAATATGATAAGTTCTGACAAAATATAACATTCTGAAACATTCTGACATTCTGAATTCTGATATCGTATTTCAAATCCCTTCATAATACAACGAACTCTAACGTGATAAAAAAACTTTGACATAATAAATATAAAAAATTCTGACAGGATATATCAAATTCTGGGATGATATATGATGATATTCCGAACTCTGACATATACCAACGATATATCAAATTCTGGCAGATACATCGAATTCTGACACTATACAGCAAATGAAATGATATATAAAATTCTGATAGGGTATTTCGAATTATTACATGATATACTCGTATAGAATTCAGATATGATATGTTGAATTCTGTGATGGTATATCGAATTCTGACATGAATAAGGTATGAGGAATTTGGAAATGATATGTCAAACTCTGCGATGATAAATCGAATTCTAATAGTAGATGACAGATATATTGAATTGTGACAAAATATAACGAATTCTGAGATAATATATCGAATTTTGACGTGATATAACGAACTCTGACATAATAATAATACAGAATTCTGACTGATGATATTTCGAATTCTGACATATATCATCGATGTATGAAATTCTGACATGATTTATTGAAATATGATATGGTATATCGAATAAAACCGCGAGCCATGTATTATTCGTAATTATATAACGGATAATTAACAAGAGATAATAAATGTAGCCTTCTAACTAATGATGATATCAGCGTTTCAAAGATGCCTTTAAACCAAGTACTATCTCAACTATTCATTCGGTTCTCAAGAAATCGCAGTTACGTTTGACTCTGACACAAATATAAAACACTTTACTGAAATTGCAGAATTAGAAGACGGTCTTAAGATTATCGAACCAGAAAATAAAAATAAAAATTAGTAATATTTATAGCAGAGTGGAAATGCGAATTTTACGAATTCAGTCCTAGTATGCCAACCTCAGTTTTGGCTAATCGGTTTCTTTTTTTCCATGGAGTACTTGAACGAGATTAGCTATTATATTGGCTATTAAAGAGATAAATTCAGTTTTGAAATTATGAACGACACGATTTATGCGAATATCTATCTAACTAAATTTTCGAAGGAATTATAAGCCACATCTCGGAGTCGAATCAATCTTGGAGTGAAAACTACACATGTACATAACTAGTTTGAAACGAATTCTTATGTGAAAATTAAAAATAATCGCCAAAACTAATTTAAAATCAAAAAGTCAAATGATTTGTAGTTTCTTTTACAAAATACATACATGGATTTTTCCCAACCTGGCTGTTTGTAAATTCCATTCGAACGTATTCGAGTTATCGAAATATTTGAATCTTATTTGAATTGAATCAGATTCGTCGTTTCTTATACTTCGAAGTACCAAATACGTTCGAATCGAATTCACAAATAGCCCATCAGATGATTTAGAAATTGCACTCAAAAATATGACACAAATAGCTCCCCAGAATAAGTACACAGAAATTTAAATCAATCTCCAAAGTTGACTTGTTATATAAATTTTACTCGAAAACAGAACGTGTTTTTAAAAACCTATATTCAAAAAATAATTTAAGCTTTACTTGAAAATAACACTCAAATTGATGATACAGTGGGTAGAGATTTGCTTTGTAATTTGGGGGTCCCGGGTTCTCTATTACTTTGGTGGTAACAAGAAATTTGTCACGATTGAGTGTTTGTGTAAGCGAATGAAATAAAACTACAGCGTTTCCTTTTAAGGACATTACATCCACTGGAACAGTAGAAAGATTGTTTATCATTAGCATTTACTAAAGGTCAAACCTCAATTAATTCCAGATAAGATCAAATTTAACTAAATAAATTCCTCTAATAATTAATCAAATCTGAAAATACCTAAGCTGAACAAATTTCACTCAAATTCAACCTCCAGATCTATCTCAAACGTTTATTAAACTTAATTCAAAAATAATTTTTAAATTTCATTCTAAGAAAACTGAAAATCTAAAATTGGATTCCACTGTAAGTTGTACGTACAATATTTCTCTAAATTATGTACGATATCAAAACCTTGCTTGAAATATTAATTTTTGATCTGAGAGTTGCTGCGAATTGATCTGGAAAAGAATTGGAACTATAAAGAAAAGCAAACCAAAATTTACGCCAGCAAATTTTAACTTCTAATAATTCTGAATAATAATTTAGAAATTTCACTCAAAAATATCACTCATTTTTTTAATTAACAATTTAAATGTTCACTCAAAATTAAAATTAAAATTACCTTCGGCTTACAATCCTACTCAAAATTTTGAACTTTATTCAGAATAAATACACAGAAATTTAAATCAATCTCTAAAGTTAATTTGGAATATAAATTTTACTCGAAAGCTGAACTTTAAAATTAGAGTGGAACATGATTCAACTTTTGGTTGAGATTTATCACATGGTTTTAAAAAACATATTTAAAAAATAATTTAAGGTTTACTTGAAAATAACACTCAAATTGGAAAGACGAGGTTAATCTCTATCGGGGTCCTGGGTTGTCTATTCTCGTTAGTGGAAAGAAGAAATTTGTTATGATTGGATGTTGTGTATGTGAATGTAGTAGTACTACAGAGTTTTTTTCATAGGACATTAAATCCACTGGAAGAGTAAAGAGATTGTTTATCATTGGAATTATACTCATAAAGAACTTTATGCAATTTAGTCCAGATTATGGCGTCAAACCTGAATAAAACACTTGCTAAATAAATTCCACTCTAATAATTAATTCGAATGAAAAGTTTCACTCAACTTCACTAAACTTACTTTGAAAATAATTTTGGAATTTCACTCAAACAAAGGAATAAAACCGAAAATCTAAAATAAGTTTCCACTGTAGGTACAGAATTTCACAAAATTATGTACAATATCAAAATCTTGCCTGAAACATTCATTTTTGATCTGAGAAATGCTGTAAATTGATCTGCGTTAAGGAACTGTTTTATTAATTTTAAGGAGAGAAATAATTTAATTTACGAGCAACATGAGGTGTGGTGAAGGACTATCGAATTCTGGTAACTGACAACGGATACAGGTAAAACGGCCAACAAATGCTTCAATTCTCAAAATTTGACTATAAATAATTTGTGTAACCCATTTTACACTAAATAGATAATTTAAGGTTACCAAAAATATTATTTTTCAATTTTCATTCAAAAAATAAAAGCAAAATTTCTATTAAATCGATTCTAAACCCTCCCCAAGGCCTGATTAAGCCGGCAACAATAAATTACCATTTCTCTATAATAAAATACAAACAAATCTCCAAATCTATTTTATTGTGGAGTTACTAATGATGTTTAGATTTTACGAAATTCTATATTCCAATAAGGAGGACGCACGACGAAATGAAATATGAAACATTTATATTTTGTGTCTTGAATGTCTCAAGACAATCCAACACACACACATATACAAAATGAAATAAAATAATAAGAAAACTGCCAGAAATGATTTATCACGCTATTTTTATTTTTTTATTTTTTTGATATTTTAAAACGATAAAACAAAACAAAAAAAAATTAAAATTTATGGATAATTTCAAAGAATTCTTACCGAAAATTTTCTTATTATTACATTTTATGTTTTAGAACACTTTCAAGTTTACAATACTTATCTCTGGCGACAATATTTTTAATATTTTTTTTTTTTTTTTTTTTCGATTTTGACTGAGAGAGAGATTATTTGTTTTGTTTATTTCGAAAGTACTTTAATCATATCTCTCTATAAAAATTTATTAAAAACCAAACTCTATAGATACGTACGTACGGAAATGGAAATTATGTAAATCAATCATTTGGAATGTGTCGCGTAGGTGGGTTTTAAAACAAACCAAAAAAAAAAAAATGTTAATACCTCCCCACTCTCAGTGGGAAAAGAGTTGATTATTAGTCAACTGCACGTTTATTAATAAATAAAGTTAAATGATCTTTCATGTAACCGTTCGGGTTCAGTTCAGGGTAACAACATTATCTATATACAAGATCAGTGATCTTTTAAGTTCTTATTCATATTTCATACGAATAGAAATTTTTTTTGGAAGCGGAAACTTGTCAACTCCACCTCTTGTATTTATAACAAATGTATTATACAATCAAAAACAATTCAACATTACAATGATATCAATCAAAGTCGGAGACATCATGGTTCATCCAAAGTATTTTTATGTATGTAGATGAGAAGAATATTTTATATCATATTACGTTATTTTGTACTCTAATTCAAGAGATTCTCATCATTCGTACTAAACAAACACGTAACTACTTGAAATTGAATTTTGGTTGGTACTTACAGTTTCTTCAAAATTATTCGGTTCCTTCATACCATGACGCAATCAGCTGAAATTGAACAAAAAAAGATCTTATTATTTACGCGTATTTTCAAAATTAATAAAAAATGTTATAAATTGGGGGCGGCAGCTAATAACCAGTTTGGAACCAAAAATTACTAATCGGTAATAATAATAATTTATTGTTATGTTGGAAAATTATTTTGAAATAGTATGTTGGTTGACCAAGTTTTGAAAAAACTTAAAAATTGCTGGTTTAAAATTCGTGTCAATAATTCAAAAACTGTAACTTTATGCTTCTCAAATTTTGATAATTCTCAAATACTTACGTAAGTTTTAAATTTCAAAATTTGAATTGTAAATTTAACTAGACAAAATTTGAATAAAATTTGGAATTTTATATTTAAAACTCAGCATCACATTTACAAACGGCAAAGTTTGAGAAATTTTCGGAAATTTCTTAATTAAAATTATTAATTAAAATTAAAATTGTCTGAAATTCTCATTTTTGACTTACCATTTCGACTGAAATTTCAAATTTTGAATTGCAAATGAAAAAAATTGAGAATTCTAAATTCAAAATTCTAAAATTTGTCCAAAAAATTCGATACAACCAGTTTTCATATCAAAATTCTAAAATTTCACTCAAATTTTAAATTTCAGAATTTCTTCGAATTTTTAACCACTTTTTAATTTATATTTAAATTCCATCTAATATTTAAAAGAGGTTGGAAATTATAAAAGTTTTACGATCTTAGGGAACAAACCTAGAAATTGAAGAATCTAGAAAATCATAAATTTGAGAATTCCGGACTTTAACAGGATTTAACAAGTTCAGTTTGCATATTTGTAAGTGTTCCTAATTTCGAGATTTTCAAACAGTTTGCGATTAGTTCTATAATTTTGTGTATTTGAAATTTTTTCGAAATTAAAAGAGTTTAAAAATTTGGGACTAATTTTATGGTAATTGGAAATTTTAATAATTTTTGATATTACGAATTTATAACCGTTAAGGAAACCATAAATTTAATAATCTAAGGATTTGAAAAATTGGAATGTCTGCGAGCACCGTGCACCAGGCTTCACTGGTTAAGCCGGTCACACCCTCAATATGAATGGCTTTCACTGAGAGGCAGACGAATATGCTTATGTAATCTGTCAGAACACTTATAAGTCCTCTACCCTTTCTCGCTTTCGTCGAAGTCACTGGCACAATTCTCGAATGGTCTTGAAGAAATGACTCTAAGGGCTGGTAAATTTCCTATTATTTGTTTTATTGTTCTTGCTACGTATCTCGTACACAGGACACATTGTTTTAAGCTATTTCTGATTCTCCTTCGACAATTAATCACCTAATATTTCTGTCTTACGTAACGTGATGTAAGAATTTGATCAGCATTCAGTTTGGGGAAATGGACATTCCTTATCACTCTGGTTGTAAATATATGTTTCTGTAGCAAGATTATTGGCTGCTTATTGCTCCAGCCACAGTTGGAATTTTGTAGTCGATTTTTAAAAGTATAATTGAAGGGAAAGGAAACCGAGGGGATCAAATAATTTATTCAGATATTAATCGTTTACTACGTGCTCATCTATTTCCGCTTGAATTTTAAAGGTTAAAGTGTCGTTTGTTGGATGCCATTGTAAGCCAAGCTTTTTGATCGTTGACGTTTGAGGTTAATATTTACCTCGTTGGGTGTATGTGGAAAAAAGGTACGCTTGACTTCAATTTCTTCAAATTTCTTTATCATTGGTATCCATAACGAGTTTCTACATCGCTGATTACGAGGAAGCTACGCGTCAAAAAGATACTCGAGTGAGCTGATAATGTTTCAACTTCTCATTAGGTTTTTCTCGCCACAAAATTGTTTGAAATCTCCAATGTTCCTCAGATATCAGCCACTAGTATGATTTTGTGAAATCAAAGCCTTAGTAGAATTGCCCTTAGTTTAGGTTGGATGGTTGGACCCACCATAAGTTTGTCATTTAATGAGATACCATTGCTTGTTTTGATCGATCCATCGAATACAATTCGCACTTTGGTGGTACTGGGTTCTTTTACCACGGAGTGATGAGGTTAGTAATATGTATCGCTGTCTTCATAATTCCCAGGTCATTCAATCATATGTCCCAAATACATAATATATTTCCTCATTTGCTGGCTGTAATGATCACGTAATTCTGGATTGGCTGATAATTTGCATTCGATAGCGAAATCGTGTTGTAGAATCTCGAAAAAATTATCAGCACCAATCAACAAATCAATGGAAACTGGTACATCAAATCAAAATCCGAATCAGCCTAATTAAAACCTTTCAAGAAACTTTTGTTTTCAATGCATACTTTAGATTTTGGAAGTTTATTGTGTAATTGTTTAATTATGACAACCCAATGCAATACACTTTTTACCTTACAGTCGTACATTGACCACAATACAATTGTTGACTTCCTTCGTGATGTGAGATTCCCAGATGGTAATCCCATAATGGTGACGTTTGCTTTCTCTGGCTTTAATTTTAGTCTCTGAGCACAACTTTGAGATACGGATGATTGTGACCCGAAATCTACAACGACATATTCTCGCGACAAAAACGCTTTGGTAGAATCCGTAGTCCCTTGATCAGTTTAACCATCACTGAAATCAACCTTCAAATCTATATGTATAACGTGATGTGATGTTTTCATTTACATAAACGGCACAAGAATTTTCATCGACAAACCATAGCTTGGTCTGCAGATGATAAACAATTAAAACACAATTTACATATTCACACGAGGTAAACGTACTTCACTGTCTCGTTTATTTAATACCGATAACTCATGAACGAATTGGGTTTGGTTAGTATTGGGTTCATAACCTTTTTCAAATTGACACAAAGTTTGTTTTGCTGAAAAATATATCGTTTCCATTACACAAAAAATCTTTCCATTCCACATTTAACATCACGGAGTCATTCACTGGCTTGATAACTCACATATTCTAAATTTTTCGAGATTCGTTTGGTACTCGAATTTCCGTCATTTTGTTTTTTAAAATTTTATTCTTTATTTGAGATTTTATTTAAAATTTCATCTAAAATTTAGAAAACGTAAATCTTAAACTTTTACTCTTTTTGTAATTTGGAAAATTTGAAAGAGCTTAAAATTTCATCTTGCAAAATTTGGGAATTCTCATAATTTAGGAATTATGAACTTATAAATGGCGAGCGTCAAAAGCTTTCTCAAGTTTTTTATATTGAATTTTTTCTAATTCAGTATCCAAAAAATCAAATAACTTTTAACTTACATTTTTAAGACGCTGCGGAAACATAAGTGCAGAATTCGGCATGTTCTCTAACATAGATTATGCCGTAAAATGCAAAAAAATTAAGATTTAAAATTATTTGGTTCGAAGAATATTAAAAAACAAACTTTCAAAAGTTTTTCAAAATTTGACAATTCTAATGAAATTATAAGTTTCCATTGAAAAATTTGTTCAAATTTAGGGGTTGGGTACGAAATTCTGTTTTTTTGGGTGTGTGTGCGTTTTTACCGGTAGGTGGTTGAAAATCTTCATAATACACGGCTAAAAAGATCTTCCTTTCATTAGCCAGTTGTCCCCCACCCTCCCGCCCGCCCCCCTGCAAACACCGCTTCTATTACTTTGGGAGGTGGGGTTTGATCGGATCTTCATACAGTTATAATGTTATTAACCACTATTGGTTTTCCTCACGCGTTTAGCTACCACAACTACGTAGGATAATGTTATCTAGAGTCAGGCGCTGCCTAAACCTACTTGAGATTTTTTGTTTAGCTTCCTCGAATCAAGAGCGGAAGAAAAACACGCGTTCTGTATTCTCTCAGAGATTCAGAATTTCTCTCGCTTACACTCCGAACACTCGGGCGGGTCGTATCTGTAATTCGGTCCGACGTTGTAGCCTTTCAGATTACGATTCGCTCGCAAGAGTAGCTTGTGTCGCTCGTTTGCCAACAGATCAATTGGTGGTATTACCGCGGTAGTAGCGCGCTACTACATAAGCCGTATCATCTGATACCAAGCGAAATACACGGATCACTATTACCGCACACCGTCGATATACTGCATTCACATTTCTCCTATATCTGATCTTAGAATTACCCACCTGGATGGCAATGGTTTCTCACCTTTTCTTGCTCGAGATTAATACTACCTCCGTCTAATGTTCGGCCTATCTTAGATAACCACCGCTGGGTAATGGCTAAGGCCCCGTTACAGATATTTTCTGATTTGCTTTTAAATTTGGCCAAAAAAAACCGCAACGCCTCCCGCTATTGCTTCTTCAAGTATGCGAAGTCTAAGCAGACCGTTGTAAATAATATTCCATAACAATGGACCCAGCACCGAACAGCAATTACTTTATCTGAGTAGACAATAGATGGATAAGTTAATGACAAAAATTATTTTTAAAAATACAGAATTTTGCAAAACGGAATTTCTGCTATTTTTCGAGAAACTAAAATTTCGAACTAACAGAATTTTGTAAAAACAGAATTTTTTAAAACGGAATTACGTACCGATCCCCAAATTTAGGACTTAAAAGAGTTTGAGAGTACCGAATTTTCGAATTTAGCACTTAAAAGGATTTAAAATGTTCGGCTTTCAAATTTGGAAATTTTGAAAATTAAGAATATTTGAAACAAAATTGTGTCGAATTTAGGATTAAAAAATTACTTTTTTTTAATTTTTTGAATGTTAATTAATTCATTTAATTTCTAATATGCTACCTGTGATTAGTCGGTTTCGTTGAATGATTGTTCGTAAATACTAATATACTTCTACGTGTTAATAAAAACACATTTAAAATGGTCTAATCAACGATAGCATATTAGAAATTAAATTAATTAATTAACATTAAAAAAAGTAAAATTAGCTTACACAGAAATAGAGCTGTGTGAATGTCGTGAAGAAGAAAAAATTGTAAGAGAATTTATCTGTATTAGTATGATTCGCTAGTACATAACGCACAGTGATTCTGTATATATAGAATGTAAATTGTGGTATATTCAGTCCAGTCGCCGCGGCCTGATGAGAAGATTGATTTTTTCATAATCATAAGATCATCAGTTCGAAACTGGATTGAATTCTATTACAATCTTCGGAACATATTAAAATCATATAAATTTAAAAATTAAAAAATTATTAAATTTTAAATTTTTCCGAATTGAGGATCGTTAAAGAGTTTAACAATTCGGGCTTGCAACCTTAGAGACATACTGAATTTGAAACAATTTTGTAAAACAGCAGTTTTACTAGATTTGAAATTATGAATTAACAACGTTAATGCAAACAAAACTCTAAAATATAAAGTTAGATACAATTTAAAAATTACCAAAAATTTAAAAGAAAATCGGACAGCAATTACTTTTGGAGGCAACCGATGCATTATATATAGGCCAATTTTTCCCATAATTATTAAAACGAAACGGCAACTTAATATGAAAAGACCTAGCGCATAACTATCATATTTTGATACTAGCAGGTCACGAGGGAGGTTCAACATTTAATAACTTACACCTATCACGACACGCGGGAAGAATGTAAGTAGGAGCTTTAATGTCTCTAGGAAGTCTCCAAAGGGCATACATCAAAAAGCGCCTTTTGGACTCTCCTTGGAATGATTTATTAACAGTTGAAAATGTTTGAATTAATTGCATAAACACTTTCAAACAAATTTGCAAACAGATTGCACGCACCTTGCAAACAGTCACATAACTGACCATGTAATGACAAAATAGGAAGGAGGGTAACCATTAGAATTCCTTTTACAGTTGAAACCCAGTATCTGGAAACAAAGGAATCTGCTGCATATTGGTCATTTGGTATGAAGTTTATATTTGCTTTCATAAGAGGGTTTGCTTCAATGTCAATTTGAATGTCCAAGCTTATTGACAATTTGAATGTCCACTTTATGGAAGTATATATCCTCACGAGGTAACATCTGTTGTTCTTCTTCTTATTTACACATTTTTATGTAGGCCTACACTTTTTCAGTACACTTCACACCGGTAAATTTACACCATTAAGCAACCAAAAAAATGAAATACTTACGAATAAGGTTTCAAAAGAAATATTTGGAATTTTAGAATAAAAGGATTGGCAAAATTGCCAATTAACCTCAACATTTCGTTTAAAATTCTATTAAAATTTAAAAATATTTATAACGTATAAAGCTATGTGTTATATTAATAACGTGTAAACTAAATTTTAAATTTTGAAGTTTTTTCGAATTTATAACCTGAGAAAGTTTAACAATTGTTAGCCAAACTGAAAATTTTGTAGTCATAAATTTTCGTCAACAAACCTGAGATCTTCATTGTTCCTAGGATTTTTTGTATCTAAAGATTGTCAAATTTGGAAATTCTTAAATAAGTATAGTTTCCTATTTTTGGCGTATTTGAATTTTTTAATAATTTCGAAAGTAACGATTAAAGCCTGTACACACTCAAGAAACATAATTATCTCCCTTCAAAATGTTTTTTGACATTTTATTTAAAGTTTTCAACTAGGTGGCCGATAGAGGGATATCCTCACCGATTTACCGGAAGGTAAGTAGGAAATAAAATACCACTCACGGATCAAAACTTACAAGAAGCGTCTATTCACCAGGAGGTGCGGCTTCAGACAGCGTCTGGTCCTCATGTAAGAGGCGGCTGATTTCTTACCTGGTAGTAGGTATAAAATGCTAAGGGAAGGATATCCTGATCGGTGCTGTGATTTGGATACCCAGTACCGGCGACCTTCGGGAGTGAGCGAATGGGCTCCCAGTGCTGGGGCCAATAGAAAATATAGAACAAGAAGTTGAGAGAAACTCGAGAACTTGTGTCAAAGAAACGAAAAGCACGAAAGTCCTCGCAAATAAATCAAAATACAGAAAATAAAACCGTGCTTAATAACCTGTATAAAAACTGAAATGTCTCATCAGAACAGTTAAAAATGAAACAATAAGTACATATTTGTCTTCCCTCACCGGCCAAAAAGACTCTGAATGCTCCTTATGGAAAGAAACGAAATTACTTAAGAGACCAACAATTCCGATGGAAGATGGGCTAGAAGCAGTAACCAAAAGGCTGATCTGTTTGCGAGACACCTCGAAGAAACGTTTAAGCTGCTGATGAAAATGTCAATTCAAAGGATAAATCTGATGAACTTGAAATAAAAACTGTAACCCTATATGAGCTAAAAGAGGAAATTAAAAATCTAAACATGAGAAAAGCTCCTGGATATGACATAATAACTGGACAAATCATTAAAGAACTAAAATACGTTCCAATGCAGCCAAACAAAAAATGTAACGATAAAAAGTCATTCATATTCCGGTATCCATACTCCAAACCATTTCGAAGATATTTGTAAAACTGCATCTGAAGAGAATGTACTGGCTCATATGTAGACGTTCTGAATTATTCATACATAATAAATTGCTTCTGTACCGGCAAATTTTGAAACCAGTTTGGACCTATGGTATAGCTTTGCGGCTGCACCAAAAAAACGAATATCAAGATGACACAGACATTCCAAAACAAAGTACCGTGGAACATATTCAATACCCCGTGTTATATTAGAAATGAAGACCTCTACCGACACTTAAACATGCAATATATCTATGAGGTTATGGATACGAATTATGCCCTCAAGCATGATCCACGTCTCTGACAGCATGAAAACAAAGACCGATGGCAGTAAGACGACTGCAAAGGATAAAGCCAATAGTCCTAGTGAATGAGACCTAACAACCATACCATTATAGCAAATATTTATGTACATATATGGTGCAAAATACGTCAACTCACAAATTTGTGGAAGTCATATTTTAATTTTGTGTTTTTTCTTTTATAATTGTTTAGCCCTTGACTAAAAAAAAATTATTATGGAAGACGATTTTTTTTGTTGTTGTTGTTTGGCAAGATACAGGGTGTCAAATATTTGAAAAATACGCTGAGGTCGTAATGCATTTGTGGCTGTCAAATAAAAAGTTTTTATCCGATAATTATGATAGAGGCCTCGTTTTATAGATAAAAGTATGAGGAAATTTGGTTTTTTTTTGTGTTACCCTATATAGTTGATAATTATTTATATTAATAAATTTTTACTATCAAGTATTGCTGAACAGCTAATAGCAGACCAAATGAAGGCTGCTGTATACGATGAATTCATGGAGCAAATGAAACACAAATTTACGCAATTAAACAAAGGCCGTGGAAAGATCCAGCTATTGACCTGTCTTCCGAAATCACTAACAATATAACAAATTCAGAACGAGTTCAGCGCTACACAACATATGGTCCGAACAGCAAAAAAACTTCAGAATGAGAATGGTCCATTAAGTCTTCCAGAAGCTGGAAACGGAAAACATATCAATGATGAATTTAAGCAATCGGTGCTTGCTTATTACAACGATGATGATGTTAGTCGGATAATACCTGGGAAAAACGATTGTTTGACTATTGAAAAAGTCAAAGTACAGAAAAGGCTAATGCTGTGTACGTTGATGGATTGTTATGAGGAATACAAGATGCTGTACCAGGACGACGAATCAAAAAAAAATTGGATTTTCCAAATTTTCACTTCCATGGTCTAAACACTGTGTGCAACCAGGAAGTAGTGGAACACGTTCAGTTTGCATTTGTACAATTTATCCTAATGTCAAACTAATTATTTATGCAACGAGAATGGAAACCATAACTAAAAAACAAATATCGCACTACACAGATTGTTTTAAATCAATCTATCAATCTAAATTAGTATATAGAAGATATATAGAAGTATGCTGAAATAAAATTTAACTAGTGCGTTTCAACCGACAGATGCAGCTTGGAAAATTATTCAAAGTCGCTAGATAACTTCTGGCAAATTATGCAAAGTGCAGCACAGGCTTTTCATTGGAATAATAAGCAAGCAACAACTCACCCGTTTGTAATATACAAGAAAGTAGAAGGAGAACTATGCCATTACAGCTATATTATAATATCTGATTGTCTTCATCATGATACTGTTGCTGTATACTTATTCATCGAGAAGTTGATCCAGTTTATGAGGACAAAATTTTCTAATATATCTATCTGATGGTGCAGTAACACATTATAAAAACAAAAAGAAGTTTATGAATGTCTTCAAACACAGCTCATGGCAAGGGACCGTGCGATGGAGTGGGAGGCACCATCAAAAGAATGGAAACCAGAGCCAGCCTCACCAAGAAATACGAAGGTGTAATAACCAACGCGCTGGAATTATTCACATGGACTAAAAGCTTAAATACAGACATAGAGTTTGAGTTAGCAGAATATAAATGTAAAAAAGAAGAAATGAGTTAGGTTAGGTTAGGTTGGAGTGGCTGCTTACGCACACTTAGACCGGTGACGGTCCATTGTGATACCACGACCACCAAGAAATGAGTTAGCAGAATATAAATGTTTTTGATATCTTGTGTTCATCTCCGGAGCGAATACTGGCCGTCGATCAAGAGGATTTACTTCTCAACAGCACATTGAGGAAGTACTCGAGGACGACGTCGTACCTTTCGCCGGTTTTATTGGTAAAACTTGGTGTTAATGCAGCATAATACGAGACCACATACGGCTGGTATAGTTTACCAGTACCTTCAAGAGGTGAATGTGCCTGTTATAAAGTGGCCAGCTCGAAGCCCGGACCTAAATCCCATCGAACATTTATAGGATGAGCTGAAAAAAAGAGTTCGAGCCAGAGATGTTGTTTCAACGAGCCTCCAGGACTTGCAACAAGGGATCGCAGAGGAATGGGAGGCGATACCTCATGATTTGGTGAAATCGATGAAACATCGAATGGAAGCTGTCATTCAGGCTAGGGGAGGGAATACTTCTTATTAATAAAAATGATTTTTTTGCTGATTTCCATGTTTTAATTAGATTTTTATCACTAATTTTCATGCAGAAAAATTCACAAAAAACGTGTACTTCAGATGTTGACGCCAAAAATCACTTTGTTGACACGGTATAAGTACAACAATGATACCACTGGATAGGTGTTGAAATAGACTTTAAATCTGCATTCAAGAAAATTAAACGAACATTGGATTTTTTGATATTTTTGAAATTTTGGTAAAAATTTATTAATGTGCGAATAGTGACAAACACAGTAACAAATTAATCTTGCATATGGCTGACTATTTTATTAACCACACCAAGCATTAGATGTAATTCTGGAGGAGGAATAATTTCAAGAATCTTTTTATCGTCGTCAGCTGAAAAAACTGGAGGATTAATACAGCTTTTGAAATTTTTCGCATTTTTCCTTATCGATCCGCCAGCGTTTCTCCACAGTTCGCCGAGGTCCGACGTGCTCCAAATTTGTACTTTCACAAAGGCACCATGTACAAGGGTACGTCGATGAATGAGACATAATCCGTGTCAGAATATTGGCTAATTTGAGATCAGTCGCTATCGTACCAGAAAAATCCTCAATTTTCAATATTTTCCATATTACTAACACGTTTTCATAATTCTCTTGAGCCGATTTCAAAATAGCAAGAATAAAGATTTTCTTAACGCCTAAGTCAGTAAAAGTTTTAGCAAACACGCCATCATCATACTTTTGACGTTTTTTCTCCTGTTGACAAATTTCAGTTGAATCATCTTGAACAGACAGGCACACCTTCAAAAAACCACCGCCACCGTCAATTCCAAATTTTAAGTGCTTATTTCTAATATCCCGCTATTTCTCGATATGAGAAAGAAAATCTTCAAGAGTATGGCAGTAAACTATGGGACATTGGATTGGTGTGCTCATTCGAGTTTTGAGGGTTACGAAATCTATTGTCTTAGCACAAAATAAACTTTTTACCTCGCCATTCTTCTGTTCCAAGCTTTTTTTCAATCATGGCTCAATTATCGCCCGCTTTTTGGTAGCAACTCTCAAAGCGGTCGCTATATCAAGAGTAGTCTTTGTACTAAGATTAAATTTTGTTTTGATTTTCAAGAAATCGGCTGTGGATATATTCGAAGCTGGTTCCTCTTCATTTTTCTCGTGGGGATTTATGAATAATTTCTTGGAGTTTCCTCCACGTGCCTGAGTAAGGGAACCGTCGAATCTTTATTGTTGAATTGCAATTTTACTGATTAATGTTGACGCCACTTGTTCCATTACTTTCTCCCCCCATTGTATTTATATAATTGCATACATTATCAACTTGGGCAGTTTTGGTGCATTTATGAGGTATTCCTCGTTTGCGATCGATAAAACATTTGGAACAACGTTTGATGCATTTCCCGTCAGCCGATTTTTTTTTTTGTTAAGAAGTTGCATGGATATCACATTACTTCGAGCAATCTGGCACAAATAGCACTGACAGGGATTTTGAGTCCTAGATCTCGCAGTTAAACTTACACTCAAAAACTTAAAATAATCAGGTAGCTCGACAGTCTTGGAGGGAACGATTCCTGGATCGGCACTGGGAAGTCCGGCACAAAGAACATTCGGCAGTCTTTCTTCACACAAGATATTGTCCATACGATGTTTCAGTAATTTTTCTAGATTCGATTGCAGCGAGGCTTCTATCTTGAACATGACATTATTCTTTTTTAAGCACAACAAACAAAATTTACTCCGGTTCTCTTCGTGTGAAACTGCGCGCGCAACTTTTGGAGGATTAAAAATTTTCAACATTATGGAAAACTGAAATGAACTGATCGATGAAGAAAAATTTTCTGATTTTCTTGTAACCTGCCTACTGCATTCTCTTCCTGAGACTTTTCATAAAACATAAGATATTTCACTTTTTCAGACCAAAAAATCATTTTTTTGGTTCCAATTTTCGAATTTTGGTGCGAAAATGAAAACTGGTCGATGGATGATTTCAAAAAAACTTTTATCTTATTCATTAGACCTTAGGGAACATGATGCCATAAAAAAAACAGAAGTGCAAGCACTTTTGGGTTGAGCCGCATTCAGACGAGCCGTGTTTATCAAGCAAATTTGAATTTTTTAATAAATTTGAAATTATCAATTCACTATGGAAGCTAGAAGTGTAATTATCTAAAAATTTACACATTGAATTTAGGAAATTTTAAAAATGAGCACAATAATCTCGACTGAATCTTGAAAGTAGGCATTTTGAGAAAATCAGAAATTATAAAAATTTATTAGAATTCGGGTTTCGGGACCATAAAAGTTTGAATTTTTGAAATAAATAGATGACACAGATTTAACCGAAAACCTACAAAAAAAAAGTTGAGATTTGGGTCGAACAAAACACAGAACATGATTTCAACCATATTGAGTAAAATAACTGAACATCTTAAAAATTGTAAATAAACATTAGCTAAAAAACATTAAAATAATCAGTGCATGCCTTTTACTATCTCACATTTCGTTCCAAGTTCAGTTACCCTCCCCTGCCACACATATTGCAATGCAAAATTCAATATGCATCGAGGCAATAATATTATATTCTTGGTCATGCAAAACGCGTATCAAATGTTATCGTTCTACTTGAACAAGCGAAAAGTTCATATAACAAACTCAGTCAGTTCCTAACAAAAACATACTTATAAGTACTTTACCATATTAGTCATCATTGCGACTCAGAAAAACTTTCATTATTAACATACGTAGGCACACACACACATATATACAAAACGATAAAATTATGTTTACATTAGTTAGTTAGGCCATACACAGCACAATAAAAAAAAACTCCATTCCAATAAATGTGATTTACGACTTTGGAACAAAAATATTTTCTATAAAGTCTCCACAAAAATATTCATATAATACGCGCAAACCAAACATTTGTTGAATTTTATTTTTTGTTATTACTGTTTTTAATTAATAATTACTCTGTGTACATATGTTCCAAGTGTTTGTAGAGTGCCACATGTGCATAAACAAAAATGTCATTATTATTGAAAACTCTGCTCTGTATTGATCACAACCTCATAATATGATGAAGATATTGTTATTCTTTATTGAAGTGACATTTGCTTTCGTTTTTCGAACTGTCATATTTCGAGGGTTCTTGTTTCAAGTTGAAGGTGACCATGAATATAATATATGCTTAATCTTTGGTACGTACTCGAATCAAAGTCACATAGTTCTAAATAAATACAAAAAAAAAAATTGTTTTTGTTATAATTTGTGGGGGTGGGGTGAGAATATATTTCTTATGTATAACTTAGATAAATACTAAAATAAAATAAAGGCGAACGAAAAAAACAAAACAAAAAAAGTTTTGTGTAGGCGCCTCGAAAAATCAAGAATTCTATCTTAATCACACTTTACCATTAATTTGTACCGTCTCTCACGGGAGATTTAGTTTTAAGCACGCACCCCGCAACATACATAAGTAGTAAACCTAATTATTACAATCGGATCTTATTTGGAACAACAAAAATAAACATAGGACAAACAAGTAGAAGTTTTAAAAGTTATATTAATGCATTCAATTTTGGACAAAAAAATAGACCCGTTTAAGGTGAATAGTGTAGTATACCATATTTTCAAGAACAAAAACCGTTACCTTTAGGTATTTTGTGTTCCGGTTCGATGCCCACCTTTAATTAAAAAAAAATAAAAAATTACAGATTCTCAACATATTTTATTCCACCGAGATAAATTTTGTTGCTTTTGTACATTATATACTATGTACTTCATACGCTTTGTTGTTGTTGTTGTTTTGGTCTGTATTTTTTATGTTGCTGCTTCATATTTTTTTCTTGTACTCGCAAAGATAAATTACAATTAACATGTAAGAAGGAAGAAGCTTTTTTTAAAAATAAAAAATAAAAATGAGTTTAAATAAGATCATCTTAGATGATAGTGTTTAACACTTTGCTGGCTAGATACATTTTCTATACATGTATATGTATGTACAAGCTTTGGGTGGCGCGATTAAACGTTAATCGTTTTAAACTGAGTTCGTTAAGACCAAGGTAAGCAAGATGTAGTCAAGGTAATCTGAGCAATGATTGACAAAGTAGACAAGATGGGCAATTGATAGCCAAGGTTGTTGTAGCTTATTAGTAATCTCGTTTAAGGTACATGAACGTAATTGTTTTATTCTCAATAAGAAAACAAAATAAAAGATAAAAGATAAGGAACTAAGTAGTTGATCTTCCCGACTTCTTTTTAACTGAAACCTGATTTCAACCATTTTAAAACTATAGCTGGAATTGTTGTAAAATAATCTGTTCACTAAAAACTTCTTAATTCAAATTCTAATCAAGTTTTATTCAATTACGATTTACTGTTAAACTTTCTTAACTCCCAGGCAATATAACACCGATCACTGTTGCCGCCTAGACTTCACGTATGCGTTGGTATTAGTTTTATAAATTTTTCAAGCACGCATTTTTCGCAAACTTGTGAAGTAAGTAACAGGAGTTGTACTTGCTTTATAACAAAGGTCGTCTTTAATTTGCCCTTAAAGCTGCTGGAAACAGGAGAAACATTCTGTCCAAAAATTGTAAAGCGATCACAACTCGATTCAGACCCTGAAGTGAAGGAGGATATTTACAAAAATGAACAAAAGGAATTTTAGGTCTTTTTGTTGATAAACGATACAAATGGAACCAGGATAAAATTCTTCACAGTAGGCATCTCGCTAGGATGAATGAAGTACATACGGGGTAGATAAATACATCAAGAATGTCTTTAAGCGTCCCACAAGTTACCAGTTAATTGAAATATACTCTTTCAAGATGAAAAGTATCAAGACGAATAAGTAAATAAGTTCACCATGTTTGGAATTTTTGTGAATTGGTTTATCTACACTTTTACACTCTAGCTCCTACAACATTAAGTTCAGTCCTCCTTGTATGGATTCGAAGCCTTCAATTATTAATGAAACTTGGCAGTCTAAATCGAGTAGAGCTAAATATGATTGGAAATCCAAGCTTTTCTAATTCTTATGGTTATTGTTTCCAACAATACACAAGTGTTTACTAAGTTCTTGAACGGAAACGTCAATAGGAACAGTACGGATTCTTATTTTAGAAGTCTCTTTCTTATATCTGACTATGTTGTTACTTCTTAATTGATCAAATGAATATTTCCTTACTAAAGGGTGTGCTATTTGTGCTTGGGAAAATGAATTAGCGATTCTCACGCCGTTTAATGTATTTATCCCACGCTTGCTCATCGCATGATTAATTATCGGAATTTGCTCAATTGTCCTAGTAGCTCGATAAACTGGACAGTTCTTCAAGTCGGTGTAAGGTTCCTCATAAGAAGTGTAGCTACACAAATTAATGTACACGAAAGTGTTGTTACATAAAAATGTGTAATCAACTGGCCCAACTTTTTATTTTGATCACAAAAATATTTTTGCAAAGCTTGACATTCTCTTTACGAAAATATATGCCCACACCTGAGCAAGGATTTTGGTCGTAAAATGAGACTTGGGAGTCGCGATTTTCCTCAAACCTACTAGGTAGTGCAAAATAGTATTAAAATTAAACCAAATGAAAAACCCGCATGAAAATTGCAACTCAAGTTTCATTTTATGATCAAAATCATTGCTCTGGTAGCATTCGTGAAAACTAGTTTAATTAAAGAAGATTTTGGGATGTTCTACAAATTCTCGCAAGGCAATTGATTGAACTGAATAATCTTTTCGAAACAAAATCCTCTTTGGACAAGCCCTTCAACCTTTCGCTCGATGAAATTAATGTTTTTAAAGGCAGTCAAACTTTGTGTATTAATAATTTGTGCATATGAGGGGTTCAACACCTTTAGTCCAAAAGTGTATCAAATATACGCACTTGCACTTTATTTTTTGAAAGAATTTTCCGTTTTCAAGGTAATTTTGTAGATAAAGTCAGTTATGAATTCAAGTTTATCTCGACAGAGAGAGGTAGAACTACAATTGCCAGCTAGGACAGTTCTAGGCAACATTGTTCTGAGCTTGTTTGTTTATTCAAAGCTTGAATAATTTAAACAGTGTAGGGAAAAACAATCCTTACCTAACGTATAAAATTTTAAACCAATAGAATGTTTTAGGTCTCAGCATTTCAGTTTCAGCTTTTCCTTCCCCTTAAGTGTTTTAGTAGTTTAGTTGTTCTATTGCGATTGATTGAGTCCACATCACTAAATTTAGTGATAAAACGCTTATTTTGTAAAAATTTGCATAATTTTATATACTCTTCCTAATTTACGTCGGATCAAACAGACATTAGTGAGATTTTTTGGTCTCAAACTGCTTTCTCTTTTCATAGTACTCCCTCGACAGTCAAGCCGAATTATTTTCAATTATGTAAGTATGTTCAGAAAATGGCGGGCACTCTATTAAATTGAAAAATAGGGTTTAGATCCAAGTTTAAACCACTTTCGCTGTAAGAAGTTGGTAGTTTATTGTCGATTAGTCGAACACCATAACAACATTTCAACAAAATCATTAAATTAATGAAAAACACTTTCAAGAAAATATTTGTATGAATTGCTTAGATCTAAAAAAAAACACTCCAGACCATTATTAAACTTAATCCATCCACTGGACTATCCTGGGGCTATCTTCGTGGTGTTGCAGCTGGAAGATGGAAGTGGAAATGCTAATGCAGCTTCTCCATAATTTTTTGCGAATAATAAGATAATTTATTGTGTTTGAAATACTTTGTTTTTATTTAGATTTTCTAGTTTTGCCTTCAAGAATTGTGCCTTCCCTAAATGGCTATATGAGGTTCAGGCGCAAGATGGGGTGAGACATTTTTTGGCAATCGTGTTTCGTCTATAATTTTCTTAATTTTTAATGAATCTCAAATGGACTTGAGAGCAAGACAAGCTAAAAAATATTTTTGTATATCTCTGAAAAAAGCAAGAGACTACGAATCCAATGATCTGTAAATAATTTCTATTGCTTAATTCCAGTAAATGTTATTAAGTTGCAAATCGGTCAAAAATATAAAAAAAAAACAATTTACGGTATACAAATTTAAAATGACTTTGTAGCATATAATGAGGAAGCATAATACGTAAGAACGTAAGGGGAGACGCGTTCCTACTGAACGTTTAATTAAAGTTCCTGAAACGAGGCAACGAAGTAAGGTGATAATAATTAATATCGTCAAAAATGGAATTAGAATCGGAGAAAATTGGAACTCGAAAAAATTTGAAAGGTTCTGCGGTTTGGGATATGGCCTCAAGGTCTTACGTAATGATATAACAGGATATTATTCATTCATATTCAGTCATTAGCTGTATTGCTTTTGCGGATTTACAAAAATGTATAAAACAATTGTGTTGGATAAATCCAATAAAGGTTTAGCTGAATCCAAAAAAAAAAAGATTTACGTAAATCGAATCCGATATTTAGTTACGTGTTGCTTTGAGAATTTTAAATCAAAAACGAAATTCTAATCAATTTTTACGAAAGCAATACAGTTATTATTCACTGAATATTCAGTCATTACTCAATACTCACTAATAATTCATTCGCTACTCCTTACAATTCATTAAATATTCACACATTATTCTGGTGTTATTCAATCACTATTCATTTAGTACTCCTCATTAATCACTGATGAATGATGCTTATTAATCGACAATTATTCATTCAATAATCACTAGATCATTCACTGACTATTCATATTAATTCTCATTCGCATCCTTCAATATTCACTCATTATTCACTAATCAATCATTCATTATCCACCAAGAATTCATTTATTATTCCCTCGTTATTCGATCACTATTCATTCTTTATTCACACAGTACTGTCTCAATATTCACTCTTTATTTACTGATTATTCACTAAAAGATGAATGATAACTAATAATAATAATGAATATTCATCAGTGAGTAATAAGTGATTGAATAACAAGAGAAGATACAAGAGAATGATTGAATAACAAGAGAATATTGAGTGAATAATGTCTCAATAATGAATGAATAATGACTGAATAATCATTCTCTCTTTATTCTACTTTTACAATCGTCAATTGAGAACTAGTTTTAGATCTGAAGGAAAAATTGGTCCCAACAATCTTAATCGAACGGAAAAATTATGCGCCCAAATTTGTGGGTATATTAGCCGTTTTTGATATCGGTTGAACTTGGGCCGAACAGAACGCTGTTGGATGTCTTAAGATACCGCCAATAAATTAATGAATATTTTGTAGACAATTTTATGTACGAAATATTGTGAAATTACAAGACTCAAACTAACACGATGTATCAACCTGTACACAGTCCAATACGAAGTGGTTTCATGAAATTTCAAACAGTATGCCTGGTTATTTCCGTCAAACAGTAATAGCACTCAATCGTAAGTTCAAAAAGTCCCAATTTAGAATAGACTTGCCACCCGTCCCATTTTCGACGGGGCAAAGCAGTTTTAGAATCGCATGTACTGTATCCCGGCGTTACTAAGAGCTGTTTGACCTACTTTGGTCAACCTAATTATATTTCAGCAATTTTGAAAATGTAAAAGGGTAAAACAAAACGTTATTATTTTCATTTTCAGTTTCACATTGGTTAAAATTTTGTGGTTTCGACAATTTATTAGAAAATTACACGAAATAAGCGATATTTGGAGAAAAAACTCAGAAATTTATTTAATGGAACCCTATCGAATTACTTTAGAAAAGCATCAGAGCTGTAAATCGCTGTATTATAAAAAAAAACATGTAAGATTCGAAAAAGTTGATTTCACTCCCTAAGTGCCTAAGATTCATATGTTTTCTGCGTTATCTTCATTTAGGATTACAGGGTGCACACTAGGCTGGACCACCTCACTCTTTTGGGATTATTGTCTTCAAGCTCATGTTATGCCAAGTTTTTCCGCTTCAGCTAACACATTGCTGGCCTTCCTACTTTCCGCTTACCTTGCGGAATGCGGATTCCATTCTAACGACGTACGATTTTTCGCAATGTGTGTCCGATTCATCTCCAGTTGTGGTTTTTGACCTCGGTTTCAATACCTGAACGAAGGGAGACCGACGCCAGATCGTGTGAATGAATATTTTTTTTGCTTTGTTGATCAGCCGATCGTTAATGAAATCAATCATTTGTACAAACACTCAATTGTTACCGAATGTTTAGGTCAGATCTTCAATGCTACAATCGTTATCTTTTCATGTCGAAAGTTTTCTTTTTTTTCAAACGAGTTTAGCGAATATCGCGTAGTACTCGGAACAAGTAATTACTCGGAAATTTCCTGATAGTTTCCTTATCAATTTTAAGTATTTACAATGGAACCGCACTCTGCCGCGTAACTGTTGGGAATACTATTGGTAGGGAAATTAAAACAGATTAAGGTTAACCGATTAATTTAAAGTTTTTAATCAATCCGATATTAATAGATTTTTTTTACGGACGAAGTACATAATTTATATTGAAAAAATTGTCACAACAATTAGGTTCTGCAAGCAAATTCACTGCCTACTGCATTTCAATTGCACAGCATAAGTTGTCATTAATTATAATTCATCCAAATATTAATTTAATCTGCTAGGGTTACCTCTGCTGGTCGATTACCTCTCATATTTCGAGTTTCAGACGTCTCGATTGCCAGATTACGTTGGCCTTACAGTTTTTCTTTTTTTAATGAAGTTTAATTTTATACAATAGAATTGTCTCGAATTTTGACGTTACGTTGCGTCATATTACCGACTTACAGATAAAGCGAAATATTCAAGATTTTATGTGATTTTTCCCGGCTTTCAAGCTTACTTAAGGTTTATTTGGTTTTTAGAGATTTTTCGAGATTTTTCAAGATTTCAATATTGACCGAGTTAATTTAGATTGAAATATTATAAGAGATTTCCGAAATTCTAGGATTTGAGATTTTTAGAATAATCTAGATATCTATGGCTTTAAATAGCGGTAAGTTGCTTGTTTCCTTACTTATTCAAAATTATCAACAATATTCAACATTTTCGAGATTATTCGAGGTGTTCTAGTTATTTTTGCGAGAAACAGTTTTTTCTTTAGAATTACTTAGCTTCGAGATTTGCAAGGTTTATTTTAAGAATCTAAGTTTATTCGAGATTTTCGGCAATATTAGATTTTTTTTTTTTTTTGATAAGAATATCTCGATTATTCTAGAGCTGCAAGATTATTCAAAATATTCAAAATTTTTCGAGTATAAACGAGTTTCTCGGTTATACTCGAAGTTTGAAAGGCGTTATGGAGTTGCGTGATGTTCCATGTATCGAGATTTTCAACATTTTCTAGGACTTTCCGAGGTTTTCTGGACATGGATTTTATTCGAGATTTTCGATATTATTCGAGTTTGGAACTTGGAACTGAATTACGAGTAACACTCAAATGATAGCTTACTGTTAAAAATTATGTAGATTTCCAGATTTAAATAGCGTTGGGTAGCTTAGCTTAGTATCGAAGTTATTCGAATTATCATCATTATGGTTTTTCGAGATTTATGGTTTTTGCGAAGACTGAGGGCCTATTCTTGAATTCCACAGCCATTATCCACATGTGGACATCTGTCAAAGTTCACACAAAAACGTTCGAAAAATGTAATTCACGCATGCGGCATGGACATTTTCCTATATGGGGAATTTTTTCCACCTGCTTATACCCATTCGGAAATATTCCCTTAGTACCGAAAAAATTCAATATTTATAAATTTTGACAGTTGTCCACATGTGGAAAATTGATGTGGAATTCGAGAATAGGCCCCCTGGACGGTATTTTTCAGATTATTGATTTCTTAGTTTTTCAAGATTATTGTATGATTTTAATTTTATTCGTTTTTCTGTAATAAGTATTCGATATTTTATGTAAATATCGAGATTAATCAGTAGGATACATAAGATTTTCGTGATTACCCGTGTTAATCGATATTTCTTTGAATTTGCAATGGGTTTTGTTACAGAATTAGTGATTTATCGAGAATTTGCATAACGTTGAGCTACTTACAGATACAGTTAGGCTAAGTTTGTAGGATGTTGAGTTATATACATGCCATTATTCTAACATACTTATTTCATATTTCAAATTTTTCAAGATTGTCGAAATAACTTTGGATTAACCCATATTGCAAATTCGAACGGCATTTGGCTGCCTGGTTTCGAGTTTATTCGATACCTTAGAGTTTATTATACCAGTGGCCCTATTCTGGTAATTCCCGGGGAATAATTTTTTTACAGCAGTTATTCCCAGATACATATTTCCAACTTTTTATTCCCCATTTTCTTAAAGTGGATTCTGTCAATTGGGGAATAAATATACAGGGAAAATAAATGTAATTGTATCAAAATTATTATAATAACTCTTATTTATTATAATACTATCTTTAAAATTATTAACAGTATTAATATTAGTAATTATTAATAACAACTACATATAAACCAGCATTATCATTAAAAATCTATTCCCCATCAATTCTTTCATAAAATCGGTGTGGAAAACAAACGTCAAAACTGCTGTAATGGGGAATAATTTTTTCCCAATAAAAATCTTTCCCGAACACCAGAATACACTTTGGGGAAAAGGGAATAATACTGCAACAAAATTTAAAATTTCTATTCCCCGGGAATTACCAGAATAAGGCCACAGGTGATTTTTTTGATCTGATACACTCAAATATATCGGAAAATAATCACTCTACGAAAAAATGGTCAAGAATTATTCCGTCGGGGAAATACATTAGTGTTAAAATTAGTACCCCTTCCCCTCCTTATTGTAGGTGGGCGAGGGTAACTTTGAAACTAAAATATGAACCCCTATTTTTTATTGCAGATTCGGATTCTACGGCTAAAGATACGTAGGATTTGACGAAAACATTTTTTTCGATTCATGATAGATGGCGCTGTAATTGACGATATTCTTTGTCCATTGAAAGATGATGAGGCGAGGGGACTCATGTAAATCAAGCACGCTTTTCCCAGTTATTCGAAATTTGTAAAATGAATAAATTTTTTGACGACCAATTTCGAGTATTTCCAATGAAACCATGGTATTTTTATTGCAGACGTATTGCAGAATCGTTTGCGTAGGTTCTCAGTAGGAGAAATCGAAAAAGGATATTGTCAATTACAGTGCCATCTATCATGAATCGGAAAAAATGATTCAGTCCAATCCTACGTATTTTTCCCCGTAGATTCCGAATCTGCAATAAAAAATAGGGGTTCATATGTTAATTTCAAAGTTACCCCTCGCCCCACCTACAAGGAGGAGAGGGGGCGGGTACTAATTTTAACACTAATGTATTTCCCCGACGGAATAATTCTTGACCATTTTTTCGTAGAGTGCTTATTTTCCGGGATATTTGAGTGTATCAGGTTAAAAAAATCACCCGGTATTCAAAATACATTACTTTGAAATAATCTCGAAGAATAAACCGTCGAGATTATTTCAAATTTAACAGATTTAGAATACTGGAAATTGTGCGAAGATAGTTAGAGTTACTGCTTTAAGTTTGAGTTGCATCACGATCTGTAACAAAATCATTTCACAGCATTCGTGGTTTTTGTAGATATATATAGGTAACAGAGTTCTGCATTATTCCCTCTAGCAACATAATCAATTGATAATGAAATGATGAATCTTTAAAAAAATTTAGCTAATTAAGAATTTATTTAGCTTTCTTTAAATAATGTGACAGATTTGTAAAACTGTGCTCTCAAGCACTAAGTTGCTTCATTATATTATAGATTTCCAAAATAAAGAAGTAAATCAAAATTGCGTTGGAACAAATTGAAGAGAAAGAAGAAATCTGCATAATGAGACTAAAAGTTGTTTAAAGGTATCCTCAGGGTAACCAGCGAATCAGTAAGAATCCTTACAGAATTTGACGATATTACTTCCTTACGGAATATTTGACAAATCGGCCACCGAATCCATAACAACTGGAAAATTATTATTTAAAAAAAAAAAGATTTTGTTTATTTTGATGTTTTTTGAAATTTCCTTCAGTTTGCGCGTTAATTTCCACTCTGTTAAGTGACAGCTGAACTGAACGAAAAGTTCTTAAAGATTCGATGGTCAGTAACATGCACTTTCTGCATATGTATCGCATTCTTACTGTAAATTGTTACTGACTCGCTGGTTTCCCCATTAGTTCGATTACAGTGAATGCGTTTTCTGAGTTTTTTTCAAACCTTAAATTAATAAACGACTAAAGATGGTCAAAAGAAACAAACTGTTATTAAATCCAACATTTAGGATAGATTGAAAAAATGTTGGCAAGTCTAATTTAGAATAATAAAAGGTAAGGCACGTCCTTTTCTATTGACCCTTAGGCCATCTATGAGTGACAGGTATGAACTAGCCAACGTTTGAAAAGTCAATGATTTATTCAACAAAAACGACATGAAGCCACACGGCTTTAGTCACTCAAAAAACATAGTTTAACTCAATTTGCCAGAAAACATCACTGTCATTCAAATAGCAATACTTATGTAAATTACAATTTTTCGTTGTACATTTCATTTTGTTGTGTTCAATTTGTTAGCATATCAAAACAGATTTTTACGGTTATTCTAGAATATAATTTGTCAGCTGTTACATCTTACACGGTTAACCTAGAAATAAAAAATTTCGAAACCACATTTTGACTATCGAACAATAACCACCATTTATAATTTACCAAACAATAAAAAACTTACTCGAATGAATTTCCTTTAAACGGAAATCGATCACACAAGATTACTTATATACAAACATATTCCAGTGAATAATTATGAAAAACTATAAACTATAAAACAATAATGATTTTAAACGCCGGAAATCCACAACAAGACTAAAAATAAAAATCTATATTTCGTATTCGATTGTATTTTTCAACATTTCAACAACAATAAATAGCGACCATCAACAAGAATAAATAACGCGAACTGAACATGTTTTAACATGGATTCTCGTCGAATTGATTTTCAATTGTCCGATATATACCTACGTATTTCGAAATTGTTATTCGACAAGACAAATATGGTCGCTATGGTTACTTGACATATAAATTTAAAATAAAAAATAATAATAAAAGAGAAATCTATGCAAAGGGCGTCGTTACAAGAATTTTTTATACGTAATGAAAACTACTTACATACTACATACATATACAAAAAAAAAATAAAATCAATTCAACGAAAACATTTTTTTTAAAAAAAAGATGTTTTTTTTTTGCACAAAAGAATTTAATTCCAGTAAACAACAAACTATGAGAATTCCAGGAATTCCGTTGGGATAGACCGTACACAAATACTCGTGCACGCTAATGATAAAAAGAAGACGAAAAAATTAATAAACGGATTACCTGTCAAATTGGGTTCATATGGTGTATATTGGGTTGTATTCTGCTGTTCGATGTCCTATATAAGCCGTGTGCCCCTTTGTGTCAAATATAATCCAAAATAAATAAATTTGTGTAAAAGAATTTTTCACTTTTTTTTTTCTTTTCTTTTCTTATTTTTTATATTTCTTTAAGAAAAACTTTCAACAAAACCACGAAACTAACAAACAGAACACACACTAGCACACAATTACAATAAACAACAGAAAAAATGAGAACACAAATACACTTTTAACACTAGATTTTTATTTTTTTTTCTTATAGCACCAAACTACTTTTTTATGTATTCAAAATTATAATTCACTACAATTACAACACAATAAAAAAAACAAAATGATTATGATATTTCTCCAGGTAAACAACAACAAAAACTATACCTATTATTTAATGACGTTTCGTATTTTTAACACAAATACCTAGAAACTATTTTACACAACATAAATACACTAATACACGATACAAAAAAAAAACGCGAAATATTCAAGTTTTATAAACGTCGTCGTCGAATAACAAATAACGAACTCTTTTGTTTTTTTAAATTTTTTTTTTTTTTGTTTTTGTATAAAACAGAATTCACTTTAAATTATTGACCGTTATAACCGACCGATTTCTAGCGAATTTTATATAATTTGTTGGTACTAAATATTTTACCAACTTAACGGAAATGTTAAATAAAACACAAAAAATTTATACGACGCGCAATTTAAATCGACTTTACATGCGCATGGCTGCCATGACAATATTGAATGATTTTTGTTTTTTTGTTTTTCTACTCGATTTTATTTTTTGTACAAGAGAAGAGCGTTGATAGAGAAAGAGATTATAAAATGTGTGTGTAAAGTTTTGTATTGTTAAAAGAGTGGGGAAAAAATGTATATGTATACATACAGACACAATACAGGTGAGTATTTAGGGTTGCGTACATCTGCAGGTAAATATTAGGGTAGTTTATTGTTATTTGAATTTTAAACCCATGGAAAGTGTACAGGTACAAAAAATACCTTAACTTTTTGTTTGGTATAATTGGAAACATCTGGTGAGATATTAATAAGGTCATAAGTTGGAGGAGGAATGATGGGAAAAAGAATATTACATATTTAAAATATGGGACAAAATTTTATCACTTGCTAAATTCGGAGAATTACAAGGGTCATCAAATAGGTGTTCATTTTGTTGGGCATATTAATGGACAGATAAATGTTGCAATTTGTTGTTTGTATTTGTGGAATAAAATAGACGTGGCCGCATTTCTTCGTGTACGCAGTTGTATGAACGCAGTTAATTTTTGGCCACCTTGTCTTGGTGGTATTCTACAGGACAATTGGATAAAATTGTGTATGTATGCACTTTTCTATATATGCGAAAGCCACCAAACTAACCGAAGAAAGTAAAGAGGTTTAAATCACACAAAAGAAGTTGTGAATTTGGTACCACAGAGAATGACATATTGTGTGACCGTATAGTGTGTGGTGTAGCAAATAATGACTTACAAGCCAAGTTATTGCGAATAGACGATCTAACGCTTGATAAACCAGAAGAGATATGCCCTATAGTCGAATTAACTAATCTCCAAGCAAAGTGCACCACTGATCCACAGAGAGATTGTTCTCTGAACTTTCGTCAACAGCTTTTGGTTGACAGTTTTATCCAGAGCAGCCCACCAGACTGTTACCCCTGGCTCCAGCCCCCATCCTTTCCCAATGTAATTTTTGCAAGAGTATAGTGCTACAATGGCTTTCTTTATCCTTTCCAGAACACTAGGTTTCCAATTTAATTTGCTATCCACAACGAGAACCAAAAAATTCGCTTCATTTGTAAATGTCCAGGGCCCGTATTCTTGAAATTCGATCAAAAAAAGTCGCCCATTATTTTCTAGTGAAATACATCATTTCAGTCGAAAATTTAAATTGTTTCATACCAAAGTCACCGGCGAATTTTTTCGGTGAATTTCAAGAATACGGGCCCAGATGAACCCATTTAAAGTGTGAAGATCGATATAAGGAAGTTTTTATTTCCTAGAGAAGAGAACCAATTCGGTTTTGTGCGGGTTCACATTCAACCCACAACTATTGGCTCTTAATGAAAGAATGCCCAGGGCGTTTTACATAAGCTCAATAAGAGTGTCGGGATATTAACCACCTTGAAGCCACTATCCTCCAGCTTTATCAACAGGTCATTCATGACCAAGTTCCAAAGCAGAGGGAGAGGGATTCCCCCAAACTGGCATTAATTATCCTGTCTCTTAGCATTTGATCTATCCAGTCCTTGAGTGATACATGCTCTCCTAGATTCGAAAGTGCCCGAGTTGTAGCCCCTAGAAGCACGTTGTTAAAGGTCCCATCAAAGTCCAAAAAGGTTACCATTGCGTAGTCTCTATACTCGAAACATATTTCAATAAAATATATAAGAGAATGAAGAGCAGTCCCTACAGATCTCCCATTTCAATAAGCTTGTTGAGATTTAGAAAAATTTTCCGGCACAGTTATGCCTCTAATATGAGCTTCTGTTTGTCTTTCCAGTATTCTACAAATGAAGGAAGACAAGCTAATGGCTTTAAGGTCTTTGAGATTGCAGTGTGAGCATTTTCCAGCCTTAGGTATAAATACGAAATGTGACATAGTTCTAGGCTGCCTTTGAAAACTGTTTATCGCCCATAGGATCTTGCTTCTGCTAATAATTTGGCCTTAGAGGTTACTTGCCCTATAATCTGCTGATACATTATGTAGACACAGATTCGGAACAAACAGGAAAGTGAATATCCAGCAGAAGTTCTAGCGATTCTGCACTATTTGTGGTACATGCTCCATCCGGCCTTTAAAGAAAACTTGGGATGGTAGGACCAGTAGATATTACTTTGGGCAGCCTCAGAAGACTCCTGAATTTTGCCACAGTATAGTCTCCAAGATCTGTTCTTGGCAACAAAGGACTTCCTTCGTATCGCTTCATTAAAAGCGCTGGATAGCTCGTCCACAAAGTCATCAAGTTCTTCCGTAGTTTTGGGAAGTTTTGGCACCGCCACTGGTAGTGAATTACCCAGAATAATTCTAAAGGTACCCCAATCGATTTTCCTACTGTTCCTGTAGATTGGACTTTTTGGAGAAGCCAAGTCCATTTCCAATTGAAGATAACAGTGATCAGAAAATGAGTAGTCTTTCGACACTTGCCAGTTTAATAGACTAATCGTCAAAAAGTTTGAGGCAAGGGTAATATCCAATACCTCCTATCTATTTCTAGTTATAAAAATCGGCTTATTGCCTATGTTACATATATGAAGGTTAGTACTTAAAGTAATCAAGGAGTAACTCACCACACTCCGTACTTCCCCAGATTGTGTGATGAGAATTTGCATCACTTCCCTGGATGACTTCAACCTTACGCTTTCGAGTCTCCAAAATTAGCATATCTAGAATGACCGTCTCCAAAATTAGCATATCTAGCATATCTAGTTTCGGTTTATCAACCTCAATGCTGACTGCTGCTACATCTCCATTGCTGAAATTTGATAGCAGAAAACAACTTATGTTATTTTTAATGAGAATACTATAAGAGGGAGTCTTGATCTCAAATACCCGGTCTTCATCTGTCCCTTCTCCCCCAAGTTTTAAAATGAGAGCAGCTGATGCAGCCTTATAGTGTTAAAGGTTGATTTGCAGAAATGTTAAAACCTCTACAGCTTCTTCTCCACCACAATGACATCAGAGACTTCCCCTGATAAGAAGTCCTCTGAAGTCCTTAGTATTCGTGGAGAGTTTCCGGTTGGCTGTCCGCTATCAAAAGCCTAAGATAGTGTCTGAACCTGACTTCGGAGCCTCTGGGTTGTCCGCGTCCGTCTTGTACACCTTATTTGTAATTAAACTGTTGGTTTTTCCAGTGCAGTAAGTGACTCCCTGTTTAAAATATTACCAGCTGACCTGTAATCAGCCTTTGTCTCTTCGAGCTTGGCAACTTTCTAGTTGTGCGTTGGCAAATTCGGGTTGACAATCTGCAACAACTGGAGTATCACCTTCGGATCGCTAGGTTTCGAAGGTATGTACAACCTGACCTATAGGGTATTTCAGCTGGCTCAGGCCCATACCTCGTCAAGCCCTTCCACTGCCTTGTTATAAAGTAGCAGGGACCTCTGATTTGCGCAGGCAGTCAGTCTCACCTGATTTCTGTGCCAGCCGATATACAGACAAGTCGTAGCAGGTCCTAGATTTTCCAACAGGACTTTCAGGTAAGTGGTGGCTAAGGCCCCTTTCACCTTCCCCAACTGGAATACCTCGCTAAAAGGCCTCATGCCGGTAGCGTGGAGCTTCGTTCTCTTGATGATATCAGGACTTTCCTCCTGCAATCTTACTCTTTTTAGCTGTGGGCTAGCTGAAGGCCATTCCGACTTTTGTTCGGTGACTTTCTTTGCCCACACAAGCGTGGCGTTGTCTTTCTCCGTTAACTTCTCAAATAACAAAACCTTATTCAAAGTGGTGGTTCACTACTAAAATATTAATGCTTTCATGAGAAAATGATGTTAACTGTCCGTCGAGCTTAAAGTCGCTGCTTTCGGGAACAGACTTAACGCGAGGCAATTGTTAGATAAGAAAGCCGAATTATAACTCAAACTAGATGCGATCGAACCATTTGTTGGGTTATCTTCGTTTGGTGGCTTTAGTAGGAGAAGTAGATCTTACAGTTGCCGTCCTAAAAATATTGATAAAGCAGAACTGGGGCAGATCCTGATTTTCTGCCTTGCAACAACAAACGAGAACCTCCCTAGGATAGCTTGTGGTAGCACCAAAAATAAGTGCTGACCAAAACGATTCGTCATCATATTATAAAACGTACTCATGGTCATCGTAGTACAAAACGTACTTATTGTTATTGTTATCGCTAAAAAAGAAATCGACCTCAGGCTAAAACAAGGCGTATGTCGGCTTTCCAAAAGCAATTGGGCTAGGCCGATTCACATCACTAAAAAAAAGGACGGCGGATGGAGGCTCTGCGGAGATTACCGCGGTCTAAATCAAAAAACGAAGCCTGACCGATACCCAATACCGTTTGTCACGGATTTCAGCCTCCAATTGACGAGGCAGATATCGAAAAAACGGCTATATGCACCCCGTTCGGTTGGTTTGAGTTCCCCCGTATGACATTCGGGTTGCGAAATGCGGATCAAACATTCCAGCGGCTCATTCATTCGATTTTGCGTGACATAAAATTCGCATTCCCTTACATCGATGACGTTTTAGTTGCATCGGCCAATGTCGACCAGCACACAGAGCACCTGACAATAATATTTCAGCGATTGCAGGATGCCAGTTTGGTTATCAATTTGAACAAATGTATGTTCGGCGAGAAACAAATTAGTTTTCTAGGATTCGACATTTCAGCTGCAGGTATTAAGCCGGCTCAATCTCGAATCGAAGCGATAACAAATTTCGCGCGCCCAACTACAACGAAAGGCATTCAAAGATTCTTGGGCATGATAAATTACTACCGCATTTTCCTGCCAAACGCAGATCAAGAACAAGCCAAATTGTACGAATTCCTTAAAGGACGAAAGAAAAACGACAACAGCAAAGTTGATTGGCGCGATTTGTCGAACCAAGCTTTCGAGCGTTGTAAAAAACAGCTAGCAGAAGCTACAATCATGGCAATCATGGTAGACGCATCAAATCAGTCAGTCGACGCCGTGATACAACAATACACGGCAGAAGGTTGGCAACCGTTAATTTTTTTTCGCGAAAGCTCTCAACTGCGGAACAAAAATACAGCACCTAGGACAGGGAGTTGCTGGCGGCATACGCGGCTATCAAGCACTTCAAGCATTTCGTGGACGGTCGGGAATTTACTCTGTATACCGACCACAAACCCCTCACGTACGACCTACATCAACATTTAGAGAAAGCTTCGCCAAGCTTCGCCAAGTCAGCGAGACATCTTGACCTGGTCGCTCAGTACACAACGGACATTCAGCACGTTTCCGGCAAGGACAACGTTGTTGCTGATGCCCTTTCTCGGGTCGAGGCACTAACGGTACCGATTAACATAGATTACTCACTCATGGCCGACGAACAATCCAACGATAGCGAGCTACAAGCACTAATTGAAAATAACGACAGTCTTAAATTTAAAAAAATGCCAGTATTTGGAATGGACAAACTTCTACATTGCGACGTTTCAACAGGCACATAAAGGCCATACAGGACCATACGTTCCCAAAAAATTTCGAAGACAAATTTTCAAAGTATATCATAACGTGTCACATCCGGGAATTCGCAGTTCCGTCAATCTATTGCAGAATAAGTTCGTATGGACAGCAATTAACAAAGATATGCAATTATGGGCAAAATCTTACGTCGATTGTCAAAAATGCAAAATCACAAAGCACGTTAAACGTCCATGTGGCAACTACCCTGTCGTCAGTAATCGATTTTCTGAGATCCATATCGATATAATAGGCCATTTGCAACCATCAGAAAATAGTAGCTGATGGCCCGAAGCTACACCGATGGCGGACATAAAAGCTGAAACAGTAGCAGATACCCTAGTAAAAACTTGGATAAGCGGTTTTGGGGTATCGTACATAATCGGCGTAATCGGCTTTCAACGCAAGCGAACAACAGCATTTAATCCGGCTTGTAATGGCATGGTGGAACGATGGCATCGCAGTTTAAAAGCGTCAATCATGTGCATTAACAACCTCCAATGGACTAAATCATTACCTCTCCGCGTTTCGAGACGATTTCGAAACTTCCTCAGCTGAACTCGTGTATGGAGAAAAATTACGTCTACCAGGAGACATGATACAACCGTCATCATTTGCGACACAAAATCAAGTGGTCACTCAAATCAAAAAGCATTTCGAATTAGTACGACCAACCCCACAATCACACACTAGTAAATCAAAAATGTTCGTTTTCAAAGACCTGAATACTTGCTCACATGTCCTGGTCCGGACAGACGCAGTACGCAAAGCGTTGCAACCACCATATCAGGGTCCTTATCAGGTAGTACGTCGTTCCGAGAAATACTACACCATATTGGTAAAAGGAGTCAAATCAAATGTACCTCTAAATCGGATAAAGCCATGCTTCATCGAAATCGATGAGTCCGAGAATAGGGAGGACGGCGACCGGCAGTCCGACGTAAATCTGCCGGGCGAAAGTTCCAATAATAACACCCTCGAACCTATTCCAGATCCCACAACACCACTAACCCCAAACGTCGAAACCGGTAACCAAGTCGAAAAAAAACGGGTCACGTTCAACTTGGACGAAACACCGAAAGCAAAACCACGAACAACATCGAGATCGAGGCGCGATATCAGGCGACCTCTTCGATATAGATAATCGTTCCTAGCGTTTACTAGGCGTGGGGTAGTGTGGCAACACCAAAAATAAGTGCTGACCGAAACGATTCGTCATCATATTATAAAACGTACTCATGGTCATCGTAGTACAAAACGTACTCATTGTTATCGTTATTACGAAATAAAAGAAAACGTACTGATGGTCATGATGATTAAAAAAAGGACTAACGAGGGGAACAAGAAAGAAAACGCACGCGGTGCATTCGTTTAGAAAATCGTTTAACCAATCTTTTTAACTAAAATAAAATAAATAAAGTTGTAATAGTTTGTAATTAATTTATCACAAAGTTGAAGTAAATAAAGTGATTTTATTGTTTTGATATATTCGATCCGAAATCTTTTGTGTTTTTTTTTATATTGAACGTAAATCAAATAGATACGACCATTTTCGGTCGTAACGGAGAACAAATTTTATGGTGAGGTGTAAACTCAACTCAGATTACCATCCCCGAGTTCAAAAAGAGGACACAAAAAAACTTTGCTTAGCTGAGATCGAGGTACTAGAGACTGCTTCCCCATATTTTCATATTATAATAATAATGGGAGATAACGAGCCCTTTACGTTTAAAACCAAATTATCCCTCCCCTATCGCCAATAAACATTAGCATTTGAAAAGTAAAAGTTCAAATTTCTAAAAACAAAAATTCCTTCGCTGCTGCAATGCAAACCCAGTTATTTCTTTATCTCTCAAGCTTATAGTGATAATTTCGAAAGAAAAGAAATGCCATACATAATTTACCGCTCCCTAAAAAACAAAAGCAACAAAAATTACCAATTATTTTATGAAAAACAATTCAAACCCACTTACAAACTATGTACATATACAATTCCAGTCTTTATGTACCACAAAAGTAAATTGTGTATCATGAAATATGTAGTGTGTATATATGTAGTTTACAGACGAGAGTTGAAAACAATTCGAAATGAACGCCCTAATCCACAATGATTTGCAGCATCCAAGGTTATCATCGCAGATCACCATGATGTATAGTATATACAGAAGAGGGGCGAAGAGCGCCATTCATATATTCTCGTAGGTAAATATTCATAATATACCAACAGCCTTATATGGAAATCCAGTTCACACGTCATAATCGGCACAACAAAAATACTCGTACCTTCCCCAACTTTTTTGGTTTTCTACATATAAAAATACATAATGTCGTAGACAATGTAATCTTAATCACCTTAAACTTAAGTCAATAATAATTGTTGCATTGTTGTGTGTGCTCTGCTCCGTGTGTGTTGTTTGTATGATGTGAATATTATTTTGAAACTTTTATTTATTTTTCGTGGCTTACATGGATCGGCTTCAATGTTTTGTTTTTCATTTTTTTTTTTGGTTTTGGTGTCAGAATATAATACTCGTAAAAAAACAACAACAAAATAAGACGACTTAAAGGTAACTTAAAAGAATTCAAAGATAAGACGAGAAATAATACAACGAAGAAGAAGACGAAAATCATGATGAGAAGAAAAAGAAGAATTTATTTTCCAAAAAAACAAAAAAACAAAATTCCAGAGAATTTAAAATACCAAAGTCGAGCAGAGAAGAGACGTATGCATGCGCGAGACATGGTTTGTTTTACTTCTTGTTCTTATTTAACGTTTTTTTTTTTTACAAACACACATAAAACATAAGTAATGTATGTTATAAGAGATCTCGATTCTCCACCAGTTTATATCGTTTAAATGAGAGGAATTGTAAGATCTCTCTCTCTCTCTCTCTCGCTCTCTTTTTAGAGAGGCGATCTACTAAATTCCATCAGCTCAGTCAATTTTACAACAAATATTTTCTTGACTTAACTGTGATTTTAGCACTTTTTTGTGTGCGCACATCGTAAATGCGTAGAATAATAAAACGTTTTTTGGCGCCATTTTATTATGGCTTTAAATAATTTCGAATTTTTATAGGCGCCATTATTAAATAACGGACGTTTTCACAACAACAAAAAAAGTACTAACATTTTTTTTTTTTTTTTTTGAGATCATCAATACGTCAAATTACTAAGTAAAGCGACCTTAAATTTTGCCATCATCAATGAAAGATACAAAGTTGATGTGCGGATTTTCTACTAGATTGTTGATAGATATTCTTCAAAGAAATGTTGTCTTATATGTTTATTTAGAAAATAAGAAAAAAAAAACAAAATAATTGAGAATATAAGAATGAAATTACTTTTGGTATCAAAATAACCTGTTTCAATGGGAATTTCGAATCGCATCAACATGGGTTCTTCTCGCGTGTTGTTGTTGTTGTTGTTGTTTTAGTCACCGTGTACATACATAACACAAAATGAGCACACAGCACACGTTGAAGCTGAGATTTTATTTTTGTGAGATGTCTCCCAAACTTTATAAAGAAAATATGTAGAAGAAACAACAACAACAATTCGAATTGAAATTAAATAAAAATTAAGAGTAGTGTTAGTAATAAGATTTACAGGTGAGTTGGCAGAGTTGGAATTAGAAAATAGGTTGGATTTTATATGTACGCAATAAGTAGCGTATGTGACATGACATAATGTTTGTAACCCAAATAGAACCGACATTTAATTATTTCATAATTAGAAATGCATTGATTTAGTCTTTTTGGGAAAAAAATGAAGACCCACACAGTTTCGAACTTACGAACTTACCTTTGGACCGGAAAAATATGTCTCTAATGCAGTCAATTGAAGTGAGAAAAAGTGTTACAGCTAAACTAGAACAGGTTGTAACACCGTTTTCAATTACTTGGAAAGTTTAGGTTTAATTACTTGGAAAGTACGATCGTTTAAATAATTACATATAAAGTGAAAGATATTTCCATCTACCTAGCATTTTTCCAGTTGCTGTGCTATTCTTAACCTCCACACTCGCCCATAAACATTAGAAGATGAATTTTATTAGGAGAAGGGTAACAGTTTAATATTTTGTTTGTGATGAGATTTTCGCTGGGAACTTTGCTTGAGTGTGTTACCCTTAGCTCAATCACATTAAAAGAAGGGTTCAACTCCAAGACATTTTTATGTAGAAGTAAATCTGACGAATAGTTTTCAGAAGAAGAGTTGAAAGCAAATGAAGTTCCTAGAATATTTATATGGAATTTCGGAATCTGTGGAGTATAATTTACGGTTCGCTTATCAGTCAGCGCTCAAATTTTTGTCCATAACTTTTCAGAATATGGGACCAAATCGTTATATGTTTGAGAGACATTTCCTATACTATTTTCCGAGGAACATCTCCAAAGAGGGCTATGAGCCATGAAATCTCCTACAATGGCAGTGGCGGTGGTAATGACGGGCGGAGAGATGTAAATTGAGCAGTCTATTTTACAAGCAGCAATTTGCAAATTTTTAGTGTTCTGGAGCGGAATAAATGACAGAAAATTTCTAAATAGTAAAGCAGCTCCTTCTGAAACGGAAGGGTTCAGTGGGGTATTTATAACTGTATGTTATAAATATACCATCGAACCTTTTTTGCTTAGGTATATGTGTCGGTTTAAATTTGGTTTCATTTTGTGCCAAAGCCTATGAATTAAACTTGGCTACAGTCACATTTAGCTCATTGTCCCTGCAAAATAAACCATTGCAGTTACAATGGCGCAAATCGGTACAAGCATTATTCAAAGCTGTCATGGCGCAGCCACTCTAATTCAGCTAGGCTGACAAATGAATAATCCTTTATTGTTACTGTGTCTTACTTCGTTTTTGTACAAATGTTTTTAGGTTGGTTGAAAGTTGAATCCTTCTGATTTTCTTAATGGTTGTGACTTGTTTTTTTTTGAATATTTGACTGTTTTTCTTGTTGCGGTTGCGCGCAATACACGCTACTAACATTTTTTATCGGATAATTATGACTTTGTTGTTGTGTTTATGTTTGTAAAAATTTAAATAAAATTTTTCAAACGTTTGGTTTTTATTTGAAAAGTCGAAAAAGTTTCAACATTTTCTAAGATTGCTTTAATTTTTTAAGGTGACTCGTTTTCTTGCAAAATTCTAACATATTAGAGTTAAATTTAAATTTTCTGAGACTCTTTAGCAGCGTCGAAAAAAATAGATATTAAGAACTCCAAGTGGTGGTGTCAATATGGGGGTTCTAGTTGGCCATATGATATCACCGAATGTCGATATGACACTTCCACGAAACATTTGATGCAAAATTGTCATTGTTTGACCAACTGGGTGGCATGTGGCACTTGTAGCACCTTGTGGCACCTGTTCAAATTAAAAGTCTTCCATACAAAGTTCATTCACTTCTTGTGCCAAAAAGTCGCGTAGCATCACCATTGTCTCTCTAGCGATTACCATTGACAGTGACAGCCTTGCCTTCATTATATATACAAAAAAGTACCGTCCAAAGATTCGTTTCGAGCAAATCCCACACCAGAATTACTGTTTTGTCGAATTGAGCTCAGTAATAACTGTTTTGCTTATTGACATTGCCATTGGACAAAAAAGTGGTTCATGGATCTTCATAATTTTCAATCAAAAGTTTCTCGTTTGATGCAGATAAAATTCTCGTTCTCTTTTAGGCGCCTTTACACAACGACATTTTGACTGAAATGTTCTTTCTGTGTTGTTTGTACTGAAGATTTATTTTCATGAAACAGTTTAAGCATTTCTGATTGCTGTTTTGGCGTATGACGCTCCATAGCAAATTGGACACGTCTGGACTTTCCAGGAAATCAAACCGAACTGACAAATGTCCAGACATAAGCAAATCGCGCCATCTTTTGGTCATTCACTTAATTATGGCCCACTCTATATAATAACAAAAAAATAAATTTCGCGATAATAGAAATTCAGAAAAGTTAAAAGAAAAAAATAGAAAAACGGTTTCATAAAGTCAAATTATGTCTAGAATTGGAGCATGTTTTCGATTTCTCACAAATCAAAAAAAAAATTTGTGTTTGGGGTGAATTTTTGGAATTTTCTTATTTTTTTCCTGATCGTAATATGATTTTGTTATGCTAAACACCCTTTGTCTCTTTAACTTTTCAAATGATGATGGTTTTCTCTTAGTTTTGCATTCACAGTTACTCAAAAATATATTTGGTAGTTTTGGTCGGTTGTCTTCTAAATTACTTATTAAATGAAACGTATTTTTTACTTTAAATTTTGTAAAGCAAATAGAATAGGACACTTCCATCGGGTTCAAAAATAGGATAACTAAATCAAAAGTTCTATCAGTCTGTCGTATGTAGAAATTAGCATATTATACATTGCTTGTGTTTTGTGCCCTCCTAGCTCTCACAATTAAGATATTTTAATGTAACAAAAAATTATCTTTTTTGTTAAAAAATGGAGGTGTGGCCAACAAACGACTTTCTTTTACGAACAGGGAATTTTGAGAAATTTTAATTTTTTTTAAATTTTTGGAAACATTTTGTATTAAATAGCTTTTTGTAAACCTTATACTTTATAAGATATTTGCAAAATAAATTTTCTGGACCAAGGGAATGGCCACTTCCGGTTAGTCGATTTGGAGTAAAATTCACTGGGGTCCCAATTTATCAAAAAAGCTTAAATCTGAAGTTTCAGTTCGATTATTTAAACCATCTAGGCTGTAGAGAGGACACTGTCTGACAGATCCACTTTTTCGGACTCAGTGGACCTCAAAACGGATAAATCTCTAAAAATCTCAAGGTTCAAAATTTTCATGATTACTGTACTTTGGTTTACTAGAGTTAAAAAAAGTAAAATTAGTTACCGGTTCAAAGAAGTAAACAGCTGTTGACACATTTGGCGTTCTCTGCATATTAACTTGGTAAAATAAAAATTAGTAATCATGTTACGTTCCACCAATAATAAAAAAAAAGTGAGATTGCAATATTAACATATTGTTTTCACAAACTAAAAAAAACATGTTCCACATATTATGTTCCTCAAAAAAGAAGCCCTATGTGCCAAATATGTCATAGCTAAACAACATTAAGTCCCACGCGTCATTTGCACAACATTTCTCGTAATTGTGTTAAGTAATAAAGTCCATGTAAAAATTTGATACGCCTAACTTGACACCTTTTTTAAATATTCCTGAAAGTCAATTAGATCTCACAAACTGTATTATACATATGTATAAAACACAAAGACTTTAGACCGTAGGAGGTCAAATTTTATCAGGCCCTGTAGCTAACTAAAAATAAGTTTGTAAATTGTAGCAAATTATTGGAAATTATATTAAAGATTTTAATTTTGTTAATTTAGATTTTATTCGATCCGAACTCACGAATGTTTATTAGCACGACACTCTTCCACCAACTGAGATAATTGGCCGATTGAAATACCATAATTTTGAAATATTATTTACTTGAAATACCGCAGAACATATTAGATGTTTAGCACCAACTTTGCATTTTCAGAACAATAACTTCATATAACAAAAATGAATTACTACGTTCCACTTATAATAAATAAATTAAAACTCTTATTTTCCAAAAAAATCGATATTACCCAATATGTTCCACAATTTATTTTTCCTAGACAATATTATGTTCCACACGTGATTTGTCCTAAATCTGCCCAAAATCCACTACGCCTAATGTGATACATTATATAAATATTCCAAAAAGTCAATTAGATTTCACAAATTATATTTTACGTAAGAAACAAAAGGAGCCATGTACTGTGGGTTTTCCAAGTTCAAAATGTTTTCGAATTTTGGTTGGCCAGATTTATGTGGAACCAAAGATAATGTTTTGCTTCCCAAGTGTTATGTCTGGGTAGAGTGCGTTGCATTTTTTGAAAGAGGTTTGAATGAGGTTGCTCTTTTAACGTTTAAGACGTATTCACATTTGAAAACTTTATTTTTCAATTTGGAAAACAACCGTTCTCTAACTGGTTGAGTTTAAACGAGTTCTTGCAAAAACTTGCAAAAATCGAAAATAAATCGATTCAATCCCTGACAACAAAACTGGATTTGTATTGTCTCGAAAAAGTTGTTTGCAATGCAAAAATCCAAAGTGAACTGAAACAAAACTTTGCCGGTCAGGTGCAAAACTACTTGCTGTCATCCAAATCGTCCATATAACCTCGTTAAAATCCGACAATAAAATGTATTCATCTGTCATTGACAAAGCGAATTGTTTAGTCAACCCTTTCAGTAAGCTGTTTCATTTGTCGATGTACCAGCCAATAGGTTTATCTTGAGATAATCAATTTAATTTCTGATCCTCTTTATAAGTAATCCTATACGAATCGCGATACCTCCCACGCTGCAGGAATAAAAGTGCAGTCTATTCCCACTCTAAGATGAAAACAGAAAGAGGCAGGTAAACTACTGGCCATAACCAGAAGGTTACAAATAAACGTCATTTAGGTGAGAAGCGTCTACAGACCTCCATCAACTGCATCTATGAGCTCGTGCATGTCAGAGGTTCGAGGACTATTCCTGCCGCCAAAGCAATTGCGTTTCTTTTATCCAAGCTGGAGAATCAACAGAAATAGTACATGAACCGACATCAGAAATCGAAGATCGAAATTGAACCGGAAAATAATTATTTTTGTGATCTCCGGGCCCAGGCAGAACAATTTACTTTTCTCGGAACCTAACTTTGCTTGCTCCCTGCTTTGCCACGAATTGGACAAAAACGTCCTTTACTTGACCTCATAATACTGGGCTCTCTAAGAGTATTTTCTTTTTACGTGCAATGCCATCGCCGTAAATTGTATTATTTCTCTGGAACATTAGTAGCTTTAACTTCACAAAAATGGAATAGGATTTATTTTTACCAAAAAATCAGTCGCAAGAATTCCAAAAATGACCAAAAATTGTCTTTAACATATATAACAAGATGTCCCCAAAAATGGATTTAAGGTATCTCGAGAATGCCTTGTCCGATTTGAATTTTTTCGGAAGCTTTGCGTTAGAAGCTTTAAGAAGCTATACGTCAAAAACTTTTTGAAGTTCTACGTCAAGAGCCATCAGAGCATCCTTCCTAGGGTTGATTTTAGGGTTTAATTATGTTAGGGGTCGAGTTGACGGTTGACTTAGGATTGATTTGCGGATTGGGTTGTTCGTTGAGTGAGGGCTAAATAAGAAATATGTATGTATAAGAGTTTCAATTGTTTTACCTCACTAGACAGTAAGTTGTTAGCAACGATATCATAAGCCCTTTTGCAAGATCTGAGGAGATACTATTTAGTCTTTTGAAATCTGGCTACTCTGGCTGCTTTGACTTATTTAACTTTTTAGATGCGAACCTGGTAAATTCCTCATCTCCAACTCATAATGTTACAGAATCTCGAAAGTCGGAGTTATGTGAAGTTTCTCGACAAGAGATTTCAAAATTATTAGAGGCACATCACAGGTTTCCAAAGATGTTTGATTTGTTCCATAATATTTAAGATTGTTTTCAAGATTATGTCCGATTCCTTTAGATTAATGTAATTCTACTAAATGAGTGAGTTGAGACTACGTCTCTTTCATCAAGAATAAATTTGAACACTATTACTTCGGTCTAAAAAGACCAAAACGACTTTTCTTTTTGAAAGTCTCTTAGTATGAAAAAGCAAAAAAAAATGTCCGTCCATCTGGATATCTGGAAGTCTGGATGTCTGGATGTCTGTACCCATGGTTTCTCGAGAACGGCTTGTACGATTTGGATTTTTTTTTCGCCAATCCGTTCCGATGGTCAAGGCGGAGATTTGAAAAGCTTTTGGAAACTGTACGTCCAGAGCATGGGGTACCTGCCATACGAATTGACCCAAAACAACTGGTTAAATAAATATCTGTTGATTTTTGAATTGGGCATTGAATTTGGGGTTGATTTGAAGGTTAAGTTAGGGGTCAATTTCCTGGTTGAGTTGAAGTTGAGTTGGTGTTGAGTTGGGGTTTGATTAGGGTTTAGTGAGCAGTTGAGCAATCTATATGTATAAAAGGTTGAATGTATGTGCAACATTTATGTATGGTATATAAACAAATCCATACGTATTGACCGATTTGAACTAAGTTTTACACAAATATTGTTTAAGACTTAAGAAGGAAGGTCACTGTTAATATCTCAAACCTCCGTCTCCTTCTTGAGAGATAATAATCAGGTCCAACGTTACTAGATTTTTGATGACGGTATGATGGTATGAAGGTACGATGGAATGATGGTATGATTATACGATGGTATGTTGGTATGATGGTACGATGGTATAATGGTATCATAGTATGATAGTGTACGTACGATGGTATGATGATTGTATGATGGTTTAATGGTTTAGTGTCATGATGGTAAGACGGTATAATGGAATAATGGTATGATGAAATTACTGTTTAAGGTTATGATGGTACGACGGTACGTATGCCGGTATGATTGTACATTGCTCGGTTAGAGATTAATTTGGGGTAGAGTTTAGGCTTTAGTGACAGGTTAGATTGAGTTGACTTCATACACGCAAGTAGCTTTCAAAATTGAGTTAATGTTGGGGTTGGGTTGGCCTATAAGTTGAGGAGAGGGTTGAGAGGAGGGTTGAGATTTGGAACGAGATAAGTTGAGTTGAAGTTGGGTTAAGATTTAGTTAGCTTGCATTTGGACTAAGTGAGTTATTCGGTTGGAGAATTATTTAAGGATTGGTTTGGAGTTAGGTTAAGGATTGATTTGATTTGGTGATTTTGTTGGGGGTTGGGTTGACGGTTAATTTGGTGATTGCGTTTAGAATTGTGTTGCGATTGAGATGGAGATTGAGTTGTAGCTTGGGCTGAAGATCGACTTAAGAGGTTCATTTCGAGATTGATTTGGGAGTTCAATTAATCAAGACCAAAGTTCTGATCACCTCAAGAGGCTTCAGCCCTGTATATTATCATTTATTCGAAATACTTTATCTTTTACGATCTCAACTTACAAATGTTATTAACTTCGGTCCACAAGGTTGAAAGTTATTAAAATAATGCCTGAAATGACCAAACATTTTTTTTTGCCCCAAAACCACTTTCTCTACGTTTTGATGGTCCTTGAGTCCGATAAAGCAACAAACAAAAAAAATGTCCCCTCATCTATCTGGAAATCTGTACCCACAAGTATCTCGAGAACGGCTTATTCAATCTGGATTTCACTTTGCAAATCGTTTCTACCATACATGATCAAGGCGGAGAATCGAAAAGCGTTTGCAACTTATACTTCAAGAGGATCGGCTATACCTGCCATACGAATTGACCCAAAACCACGTGGTAACTTACACGTGGTTTTTAATCAAGTGTATCAATTTTTTTTGTACATGTGTATGCTGGTTTGTGGATTGAGTGGTGCATTGAGTTTGGAATTTAGGTGGTGATTGAGTTGGGGGTCGATTTGCGACGTTTCAATATTTCCCTCGTTGTGGAACTAAGAAGCTTGCTCGCCAGACCGTTTGGATGAATTGTCAATCTTGAGTGATACCTGGCACTGGAATCCCTAATTTCTTCTTATATTGTTGGGACCTGTAGATCTCTCTGAATTATATCATTTCATATGAAGCATGGTTCATCTACTATGCTGCTTAGAAATTTAGACTGAAACCGCTGAAGAACGTTCAAGTTCGAGTTGCTGCGCAATGGAAATTGTTCCATTTTTGTTGCATGTTTTGGTGGGCAGTATATGGCCGAGATGATTATAGGACCTAGACAATCTTCTAGTACTACATTAGTTGCTTGTAGATGCTCCTCCTTATACTTTTATACTTCATAGTGTTTAATGATGTTTTTGATTATAACTGCAGTGCCACTATGAGCTGTTCCATCATCATGATTTGTGTCATAGACGGTGTATCTGGATACTTTTAGAAAACATTTGCTGGTGTTAAACGTTTCGGATTTAGTATCCATTTTGGTCATTAATTTTTCCATCATAATTTCCAACTGTTGTGTAGAAGACTGCTCGAGTAGTTGTTCGTGACATTTTGAATTGTCGGTTGATTGGTATTCTTTGGTATTCGTTCGGAAGTTTGACCTTTAATTAATCTTGGAGTTTCTGTGCATATGTTGTCCTAGTAAGTAACTGATAAGATGGATTCGGTTTTGTAGCGGGTTACAACTTCTCCGCTATTTTTTCTCTGAAAAGGGGAAATCTGAGTTTGTATTTCGAAGCTCAACTTTAAAGAGAGGGAGTGGCTTTTTCAATGCAATATTTAATGTTAATTGATGGATGCAAGTTTCAAATGACCACTAGGTAGGTTTTGTTCACTTTCCGTTGGAACGAGTAGAACTCGGTGTTTCACCTGTGATTTTAACGAGAGCCTGATTAGTTACAATTATTTTTAAATCGAAGAGTTTGTAGGGTGAGTAAAATATAGTCTACGTGATACTTAATAAGCAATCTGCAGATTCTTTGATCATGGCTTATATTCGAACTAGAAGAAGCTCCTAAAACGGCACTAAACGGCAAATATGTTTCAATTCTCACAAAATGGGCGTTGTGGAAATTTCGTAAATTAGGCGATCGATGAGACAAAATAATAAATGAATTTCGAGAAAATGACTCAAAATAAGTAGCCGAAAGCCGCTTATTTAATTCTTCGGGTATTTGGAAACCCAAAGTCCCTGAAGATCTTCTGAATTTGAAATGCTTTGTTGATTGCCTCATGCAGTAATGTATTCCTTTCTACATAAACTATCTAACCACTCATTAACCAAAAATACCAAACAATTTTTCGCGGGTATGCATACTCTAATTATAAAAAGTACTTAAAATCAATCACCCAAGTCTGAGTATGTAAACGTCTCGAGAAACCAACAAAATAGATAATTAAAAGCAAAAGAACATCTTTAAGCAAACCAAAACCAAATAATAAAAAAAAACATCCACAGAATCGATAATTTCAAGATCTTATCGTCGTGTGGTATTCATAACTCGAAAACCTATATACAACAATAACAATAATACTATACAATACAAAAGAAAACTAATTAATCAAAATCGAAAATTACGAGAGAAGAAGATGAGCTACGAGTATATATATAGAAGTTGGGAGATGTGAAAATCGGATTTTCTTTTGTTGTTATTGTTTCGATTAGTGGTTGAGTTATAAAAGGAAAGAAAATTTTTGACAACCAAAATATAATATGTATGCGGCTCGGGGGGAGGTCCACCAATTAATACACAGTTTCTTAAGACTTCTTCTTCTTCTTCCATATCTTCTTATGTCGGAAGACAATGTGCTGCAAAAAGTTTTCTCTTGCTTTTAATGTTGTTGCTTTGCTTAACTTTGAGGGATTTTCTTGTATATAATTGCTTAAAAGCATAACAAAATTTTGGGCGGTCGATTGGGGGGGTATATGAATCGAGGTGGATATAAGATAAATTGGCTGTATAATTACTCTATTCTGATGAGATGAATCTATCGATATAAAAGATGATGGATTGTGTCTTTTTATTTATTTATACATATTTTGCTACTCTACTCCCATTTATCTTGATTATTATGATTGAATATCAATTATTGTGGTTTTTAAAAGTATGGAACTAGTTTATGGTATTGTATGTATTGTATGTATGTACATAATACGCTCGCTTTCAGTATTTACTATAAACTATAAACCACATAACAAATAACCGATTTAATCTCAGTAAAATTAATGATCTGTTCACATCTAAGGTGCGGGACACCAAAATGTGCTGTCTAGAAAAATCATAAATTTCAACATCGCGCCGTAACAATGTTAGACAAACAACAACAACAACAACCAAAAAAAAACATAAAAAACCGATAAATATGTACGAGTGTATACAGTTAATATGCTGCGATAGAAATCTCCCCATATCCCCAAAATAACCATACATATTTTATGTATTTTGTTTGGGTAGAAGACATGCTGGCTGACACACTGTGTGTTGAATATGGTTTATAGTTTAGTCGACACACAGACACATGACACAAATTGATTAATTATCTACTGGTGGTGCTTGATATACGGGAATAAATCCACTTTCACATTTTATTTCGATGGGATTACGAAATTTCCCGCAACCGACCAATGTACCTAATGTCGTTTCATTTTTTTTTTTTTTTTGTCATCATATCGGTTTAGTTTTTAGTTTAATAAAGAGGTTAACCCAAAAATAAATAAAAAAAATTCGGGCTTAAGACATAAAAATTAAAAGCAACAAGTATACCATTGTTGCCACATGATGACAACAACTTTATGTGTGTGTGTATTAGTGTTATGTAAGTAACTCCATTAACAGTTCGCCTCATTTGATTTATAGGCGACCATATACACACACACACACACACACATACTATCCGGCACATTTATAAATTTATTTAGAACACAACCAGCATGTTATTGTGAAATTCATGATGTGTTTCCCATTAGAGTGTATGTCACCCATATCTCTTGTGCCGTATAAAACGAAAGATAAAAATAGACTCTTTTGTATGGAAGTGTGTGTGTGTTTGTGTGTGTATTTGTGTGGATTGTGCAAGCTAGATAAGATTTATAGATTTTCATCTCTATATTCTGTTGCTTTCTATATATGGTTACAATTTATTTTAAGAAGAAAATAAATCCTAATTTTCATCTTCATCGTCATCTCGTTTGGTTGGCAACAAAACCGGAAAAATGGAAAAACTTTTCGGTTTTTTTTTTGTTGTTTCTAGTATTTTATGTTTTAATAATCAAAATGGATGGTATAATTTTTCATTACAAATGAAAACATCCCTATACTTATAGTATGAATGTAGCAACATATTCTGTTCATTTTTCATTTTGATAGGCTGTCTGCGGTAGTCTGTGGCTTTATTTTTTTTATATTGCTGCTTTGTTATACAAGGTCACGATTGACAATCTATCAATCAAAGTAATTTAGGAAAAATGTATGAGCATTGGTAACTAATATTTGTTTGGGTTTGTATTTAATTGAACCGGTAAGAAGTTAGCGTGAAAATATCAAAAAGTTTAATCTGGTAATACTGTAAAAACCATTCGATGATTGAATTCGAAGGGTTCCGCGGTTACTTAAATCGGATGATCAAATCTGCTTGGCCCTCTATTTCTGAGCACCTTTCAGCTCCTCTACCACTCCCAAACGGAGTCGTAATTCCACCGGAGCAACACCTGAGAAGGCTGCTAACAAATCGTGCAGTTACGCCCAAGCGGTCGCAGGTTCTACCGTTAAAAAAATTTAAATACGGGATAGCAACCCGAACAATCTCCTGGACGAGGAAAATCGTCAGGCTTAGTACCGCTCTTATACTTTACCTTAGACATTTTATCCACTTCCAAGGAAGTTGCTTGCTGTATCGCACACAGATATTTGACTAATTCAGGAGCCGTACCTCCTTTATGGTACGGTTTCTTCTAAGCGACTATGAGCCAACATTTGTTAACTCTGTTCAACCGGAATCAATTGACATCAGTTTGTGCTCTATGTCTATAGTTGATTTAATTTTTAACTGGAAAGTGACAAATGATCATAGGTGTGTATCTCTTTTTTTGTCAAACTTTAAAGACCAACGTTTATACCATACCCTAAAAGGAAATTAACCGGTTGGGATATTTTCTCTCCCGAGGTCGTTCCTCTACTTGTTACACCGAGGCAATTTCGGTCTATTAAGGACGCTGAATTGAAAGCATCTTTACTTACAAAAGCAATTTCGATTGTCTTTGAAAATTCTTGCCTCTTTGTCACTAATCAGAAGTCTCGGAATAAATCTTTCTAGATTACGGAACTAAAAAGGTTAAGGAAGGTGGTTTACTTTTTAGTGGCTCAAGAGGTTTATAGATAAAAAATCACAGAACTTAGTGGAGACATTTGTGTTAGGAAATTAATAGTCTGTCGACTGTAGCTAGACTTAATAAAGCTTTGGCTAAAAATTATCTATGTAGAATTAATACTCTTAGTCTACCAAACGGACGGCTCACCTTAACCAAGAGAGAGGTTGGTGAGTTGTTCAGAACACATTAACTTTTCTGTTGAAACGCCTGATTAGGACTTGGCTCGCAAGCTGGTCACGTCCGACGTTCTGCATTAGAGCCTGTTCTCCTTTGCACCGTAAAATGCTGTTGGTTCAGATGGGAGTTATAGCATGGTTTTCCCCACATTCGGGAGCATCTGCTTTATCTCTTCCAAGTTGTTTTTATACTGAAGACTGGTAAATCTGATTATTCGTACCTTAAGCCATTCCGACCTATTACTCTGCCTTCACATGCTTATAGAATTGGCAAGTCCTGTGAATCTCTTCTCTGCTTTGGCTTAAGGTCGTTTATGAGCTACTTGTTAAACTGCAGCATTCTGGCTTCGCTGTACAACGCAGTGCTGATGATCTGATTGTTAGAGTTGTAGGTAAAATCTTGAATGTCTTATAAGATTTAATGCAACAAGCCTTACTTATAGTGAAGCCATAGTTTATTGAGAAAGGCTTAGACATTAACCCGTCAAAGTACAATCTAATGGTCTTTACTAGGTGTGGTGATATTGAAGCTCTATATGTTCCCTTTCTTTTTAGGAAAACGATTTCTAGATCCGAGCATGTCAAGCATCTTGGTGTCATCTTGGATATTGACATTTCCTGGAAGTACGACAGTATAGGAGAGCTTTTGGGAAATCCTAGGGTTGAGTTCCAAAATGTTGTTATTTATTTATAAATGGCTGGTTTTACTAATCCTCTCGTGCGCTTCCATTGTTTGGTGGCTAAAAATTAAAGTCTTAAACGAAACATAACATTTTTAGGCTGATACTTAATTGTACTGGCTAACAGTTTTGGTATTGCGTAACCATTCAAATCCTCGCCAGCAGAAGGAGTTCGAGTGAAGTTATGTTACCAGTGATATTTACCTGCCGATACAGTTTTGCCACATTGGCAATGACGACGAATTGGTAGTCCACGAATCTAGAAACAATAGCACACACATACATGGTAATTTGCACGGTTGGCCCAATTGTTAAACAATCATTTAATGATACTCCGGAAGTAATATTAGCGTACCCATCGAACACAACCCTCAGTTTGGTCGTGGTACTTGAATGATTGAATGCTCGATGAAGCCTTTGATAATCGAGTATGAATCCCTAGCTAGCGTAGTTATTTTTGATAAAATGAACGTGGGGCCTAATCTTTGCATAAAAGCTACGGTGATGAAGCTGGGAGGGGAATGGGTGTAGTGAAATAATTTATGATGCATTTTTCTACGAATCTGACACCAAAACCTTAATGCACAATATACTGCATTTTGTCACTTCCGTTTCGATGAACTGCTTAAAGCTGGATAGTGAGTGGCCTCTTTCGTTGCATGACAATATGACTTTTAATCTTAGGACATCCTGGTAAATTCTAAAATGTCGATGTGGCGAGATAAAAATTCCAAAAAATTGGAGAATATTGGATCCTCCAAATCTGCTACTGGTTCTGCCCACATTACAATGGATTTGTCATCGAACTTTAGGGCTACTATAAACATCAGCCAATGTCTTTAGTTTCAGCGGCTTTACCCATCCATAAGGGTTGGACATGGTAGAACTAGCAATTGATGGTTGATCGATAAATGTATGTACAAATGAATTTATAAACTGTCGCTTACTATGTAATTCCTCTCTGTAATGCTGATGTGTCTTAGACTTACGGCAGCTTTTTCACGTAATACCCCTTTGAGGTAGTAAAACTTCTATCATGCATGAGTAATATTGAAGCCAAGAGACTTCCTTTTCGATGGGGCAGTTTACTTTGTATTTTTCGGTATTTTTTCAGGATTTTGGAGATCCCGAGAACTATTCAGCAAGCAGATTCCGAACTATGCCATAATTTCAGCAGAATTTCTTCACTTCTTTAAATAAACTGGCCCTTCCGGTTAGACCAAAATTGGAGTTGTTTTTCGATCTAAAGTGAATGGATTGTCTCAATTTATATAAAGGAAGCTTATGGCGTATAATATTCATGTATTGGCAGATCGTCAGTCGTGTCGAAGACAGACACACACCAAGTGTATTTTTAATTTTGACATTTTCGTAATTTATCAGACTATAACTCTAAACTTATGCCCCTATTGACAAAATGTAAAATTTGGCTGGAAAATGGAGTTTTCCAGAATCAAATTCGCAGTACGCCCCAATATATTCGTCGATTCTATTTTAACACAACGAATTTAGCCAATCAAAAATCAACTTGAAACATTAGTGGTTAAACTATCAGTAAAAGCGGTACAAGTGATGCAATTCCTTTGATGGGAATTTGACGCCAGATCGAAATACATCTAAACTTGTTTTTACACGGTTCATTTTACACGATTTTTTGTACTCGACGAGGAAGTATCTACCGAATAAGAACCGATTTAGGTGTACATACATGATTTTCAATAAAGTTAGTAACAGAGCAAAACTGAACGGGGGGTGTTTAAAAGGGGGGGGGGGGGAATGGAGGGGGTTGGGGGGGGGGGTTAGAGAGGGGGCGGGGTTGGAGAGAGGGGGAGAATGGGTACAGGGGAGAGGGGGAGGAGAGAGGGGGGAGGTTATTTCATTTGAAGAGATTTAATTAGCAGAGAGTACAAAAATAAATTCTATGCTATTTGTCCGATGTTATTGCATGCAATTTTGAGCTATTTGAGAGGTAATTTCAACCCCTATAACTAACCCTGTGAAATTTTTTTTTTTTATTTGTATGTTAATTTACTCAAATTTTGGCAAAATATTAAAAAATACATTTGGGTGCACTACTTTATAGATAAACGTGACAAACCCCCCAAAAAAAGGGGTTTTTTACATTCTTAGGTATGAAGCTTTCAACCTCTAGGTGCGAAACCTATTTTATCGTAATCTAAAAATAAAAAGTGGTGAAAAGCAGTAAAAGTACTCTGAAACAACCGAACGAATGTTTCTTGTCAAGAACAAGTAAAGCTATTAGTGAAAAACTTATCTGTCTATTCTCGCTTAAATTAAAAGTATCTGATTTCGAAAGTAGATGGCACGAAATATCTTGCAACTCAATGCTCTGACGATTTCTAAATGTATCGATAAAAGCATCACAAGTTTCGAATATAATTTGAAAAAATATCAAGAATTTTTAAATAATCTTAAAAATTTCGAATTTTCAGAGTATCTTGAATATTCTTGAAAGTTCTCAAATAATGAATTATCCATAAGTTTTGTTAAAAAATTGGATAAGTATAAAATATGTATTTGCAAAAATTGTTGAACTTTTAGTTTTAGGAGCTTTCATAAATCGAAGCTTTTTAAACCAAATCATTTATTTTTTATTCTAAAATTTGATAGTTTAAATAAAGGAAGGTGGGATTTTGGAATAAATTTAGAGTATTTGTTTTCAATAAGCTTTAAGCTTGACAATTAATTCGTTATTTTTGGATTTGAACTTAACATTTTTGAGATCTTTAATAATTTCAGCTTTTCAATAAAATGTTTTATGAGGATATATTAGGTATTTGAAAAAATTGTGAAGAGCTTTAGTTTTAAGAGCTTACACTTATCGAAGCTTTCTAAACCAACCATTTTACTTCGAAATTTAATATTACAAGGGATGAAAGATTATGGGTAGGATTTGGAATATTTGTGCTCAATTAGTATTAAGAGCTTTTTGGCTTTCAAATTTGATTTATAAATGAAGGTGGTATTTTCGGAAAATTTTGAGTATTTCTTGATAATTTATTTATACTTTCTCGGTAATTTGTGTCCCTTTGTCAAGAATTTTTAGTTTTAAGAGCGTTCACGTATCGAAGCTTTTCAATGCCAATGAATTTACTCAGAAATTTGATATTACAAAGAGAATTTTTTGGAAAAAATTCAGAATATTTGTTCTCAATGTATGTCGGCCGTCGTTCAAGTAGATGAAACAGAATGTAATTCATTTGAATGGCATCAAATAAAACGAAACATCTTGAAACTCTATGATATGACAAGTTCGAGATATATCGATAAAGCATCACAAATTTCGAATATAATTTGAAAAATATGAAGAATTTCGAAATAATCCCAAAAATGTTCAAAGTAACTTAAATATTCTTGAAAGTTCTCAAATATCAAATTATCCGTACGTATGTAAAGCCAAGTCATTTACAACGTAAATAACCTGAACATTCTTGAATAATTTCGAACAATCTACAGGAAAACAGAAATGTTAAAATTTTGGCATAATTTCAGAAAAATTTTTAAATATCACCATTTAGATTTATATGTGTAACTCTGCAAGTTCTTACAACTCAAAGCTAAGCGCTGAAAATTGCCTTACAAAATTCGAATAAATTCGAAGATCTTTAAAAATCTCGAATAATCCTAGGAATGTTGAAAAACTTAGGAACCCTAGAATAAATCGCGGAACAATCTCTAATACCTCAGACAAATTCGAAAAATCTATATTTTATAAGAATGTCAATTGATCTCGAACAATTTCAATAATACAGAAAAACCTGGATGTTAATGAATAATATCGGAAAGACTGTAAAAATCTAGAAAACTCATAAAAATTTTGAAAAATTCCGAAAATTAGTAAGCTCAACAAATCGCTATGCAGTAAGAAAAGAATAGAATCGTCGGATCTTATCGGGCAATTTTTTAAATATCGAACAATCATATTCTTCGAATAGGCTCTAAAATTCCCGAATAACATCGAACTATACTCGAATAATCTCGAAATCTCGAATAACCTTACTGTTTCGTAACATTAAATCACCAATTAAGTCTCAGACATCATGCATCTCATTTCCATGATAAACTCCAAAAATCTCGAGAAATTTTAAAAAGTGATCAAAAGATGCGGATAGGAAATCGGAAAGCGAGAATTTTCAAAATCAGTTTCATTTGCATTTACCATTTACTGGTAATCAAAAGATCCGCTAAATGAGAAACTACAAGTTGAACGAACGCTAATTTATTTACAGTCGCCGTTAGGTATTTTTCTAGTTTCTTCTTGATTTTTATGAACATCACAATGATATATCGCAAGCTACTAATACCAGCAGATTTTACTATAACCTCCCATTTTCAAATCAAATTTAACCTTTTCTAATCAAAACTTGATTCGTAAAAGTTGAATTTGTTTGACTATAGGCTCAATTTGATTTGTAAAAGGTTGAATTTTAAATGCCAAAGTGGTAAACTTGGAGTTACGCAAAACGTATAATACATATAAATCAACCACGCAAACGCCAAAATCGTTGTCGTTTGATTTCGAAAGCTTTAATTTCAAACTGGTTTAGCAAAGTTTGTTCCAAATCTAAATATCTGTCAGAACCAAAAGCCATTTTTATTTCTATGGAGTCAGATCAGAGAAGAAATGGTTGAGCCTTAATCTCTAAGCTATTTAATCTTAAATTTGAACTAATAAAAGAAATTTCGTGGGCCCAACAATCGTGGGCCCCCGTGGCTGCGAATGCTGCGAGTACCCAATTACGCCAAAATCGAGTCACCAAAAAATTTTCCTTTAGCATCTTGAAAGGGAAGGAGTTCTATTCAAACCTTTTTTTTTTCTATAAAATATCAAATCTGTCTCTACTCATATACCTCCACTTCGATTTACTTGCGATAAAAATATTCCGAGCACAAAAATGTTCTTCCTTCCGTTTTAACCAAAAAGTGTTATTTCCTCATCACGAGTATGTCAACAAACCAATCACGCACATACACTCCCCCCACAATTGGAAATCAATCTTTTTGTAGCATAAACCATCGTCATAGCAGCCGACATTCAATGTAACATACATACATTACAAATATAGGATACATATACATATGTGAGACGCGAAAGATAAACGTTTGCGGCGGAGGCATGTCTTACATTTATGGAATGGAATATTATACATCTTTTGGTACTTAATGATAACAGATAATAAATTTTCCAATTTTTGCCGCCAATTTAATGTAAATATGAGCGCTATTTCTGCGTCAATGTACCAAATACTCGTATGTATGTATATACGCGCTAACATAACGAAGAAGACGAAAACATTTTTCTTTAAATTTAATTTTGAAATAATAAAAATGAAATTCTGGAAAATAAATTTTCATTTTCGTCATCATATTATGTACAAAAACACTATTTTTTTGTTATCTCTCCTATTCATGTGATTTCGTCGTCGTCTTTATAAAGAAGAAAGACAACACACACACACATTAAATTTGTAGTTGTTGTTTATGTTGCTATGATTTTATGTTGTCGCGCGCGCTCATTTTATTGTGCTGTATACACTGTTGGGTATTCTTGTGATTTGCATGTATCACTCTTCCTCATACCACGGTGCAATAAATGATGGGCCTTGGGATGAGATGGAATTCGTTTCCAAATTGAAAACACAGTAAATTTTGATAAAACGAAAATGAAATTCTAGATATTTTGAATATACAGAATAAATAAACGCAGGAGGAAGGAAATCCATACTTGTGACAATGTTTATGTACACAAAATATTTAAAGCAAAAGAGTTTGGAGTGTGTAGCGCAAAAAAGAATGTTTTTCAATTCTGACGAAACGTTTAGGAAAGGAAAAATCGGCAAAAGCGAATATTATTATTATTGGAGGGCCATGCGGGCGATCAGCCACCTCGCACTGCGACCTAAAAGATCTATTGTGCTGGGCCCTGCTTAATTATCCGTCCAGTCAATATTCAGGTTCTTAATGAACCTGATAATTCCTGCCTCCCGGTACGTGATACATACTATCTGGGCTTATTGCTCTCACTCCCGTATATTCCTACTCCTGCCCCGTATTCCGTTTGGTTTTACTCTTACGAGTTAGCGACATTTGACCAATTCAATGCAACACAGTCAGCTTTGGAACGGCTGGTGGAAGAAACGACGCATGCGGAAACACGTGCTAAATTTGAAGAGACATATTATGATTAAAACTCGCTATACTCGATCATACATGCGATCACGCCGATTGTAAAAAATGAAACTCAACCGACCGTTAGCCAGGGTAACGTTATAGCTAAATTACCTCGAATAGAAATCAACGTGTTTAGTGGAGATTTTACAAAATGGCCTGATTTCTACAATACCTTTGATAGTTTGGTTAATAAAAATTCGCAATTAAACATATTATCCAAATTCCAACACTTGCGTAATTCAGTCGATGGCGCAGCGGCGGAATTAATCGGCTCTTTAGAATTAATCGAAGATAATTACCAAGAGGCTCTTAATCTTTTGAAAGAGAGATACAATAATTCAAAGATAATATGTCGTGGCCATATGAGGAAAATTTTCGAAATCCCGCGTATAATCAAGCCATCTGCTGATAAATTGTCGGAGTTAATCAATCAACTAAATTCAAATTTGCGTTCCCTAAAATCATTGGACCGCCCTACACAACATTGGGATGATTTATTGATAGAAATTATACTACCTAAGCTTGATCCAGATACTGTAACGAAATGGGACGATGAAGAACCGATGAAAACACTGACTTTCCTTAATAGGCGTCTTCATGCATTAGAAGGAAGAACAATACACAACATCACCTACAACATCAAACAACTGTACATCGCCATTTCATTGCAATAACTCCTCCATCCGGATATCGCTCAGCCTCATCCCCATGCAGATCAGTTAAATAAGCCAACCAATACAGAAATCAATAATCATTCTGTGGGGACATCTGATAGCACAAAACAAAATGAGCTGACTAAAAATACAGTATTCCACTCAACCGTTGAAGAACATCAAAACATCTTACACATCCTTTCTTCTATTGCTTATGTTTTTTTAGCAACCGCGCTTGTAATTGTTCTGGATCATACGGGAACACCAATTATTGCCAAAGCGCTTCTCGACAGTGGCTCCCAACTTAGTCTTATGACTGAAAAATTTGCAGCTCGGCTTGGTCTAAGACGTAAAAACTTCAACACAGCTATAACTGGTATCGGAGCTTCTTCACTATCATGCCACTATAATGCATATTCGGGACTGCAACCTACAATTGGCATAAATATAAGAATGGACGATTCCGCAAAATATAAGGCTGGCCGATCCAGAATTTTTAACACCACAGCACATAGATCTTCTGATAGGGGCAGATCTTTATTATTCTCTACAAGCGGTCTGCCAAATCCAGCTGGGTCCAGACATGCCTATCTTACAAAACACCTTGCTAGGCTGCGTCGTAGTGGGCAAAACCGCAAATTGTTTTGAAATTGAACATCTCAACGCCGAATGTCCTACGATATCCAAGCAAGAACAGTATGTGGAGGATCATTTTAAGAAACACTATGGACGCACGGTCGCAGGTAAATTTATTGTGAAACTTCCAATGTCTCAACAAGCCTCGGTTTTAGGTAACTCGCAAGATATGGCTCGTCGAAGTTTAACAGCCTGGAACATCGGCTAACCAGAAATGATAATCTGAGAAAGGTCTATCAAGAAATCATTGAAGAATATTTAGAGTTAGGCCATATGAAGCAATCATAGCAGAAGCGGTTTCCGCAACAAATTTCTTCTTACCGCATCACTGCGTGTTAAAACCGGGTAGCTCCACGACCAAGATGAGGATAGTTTTTGATGCCTCGGCTATGAACGACATTCTTATGGTGGGACCTGTATTGCAACAAGACTTGTTCTCTATTTTGGCCTGGTTCAGAACCTACGAGTACGTATTTAGTGCAGATATCTGTAAAATGTATCGTCAGATAATGGTTACTGACGATGATGCTCAACTACAACATATATTCTGGAGAAAAACACCATCAGAATCTCTAAAAATGTTTAGACTGCTCACCTTAACCTTCGGTACAGCCAGTGCTTCGTATCTAGCAACAAAATGTGTTCAGAAATTAGCGGAAATTCATCAGGAACATTATCCCTTGGCATCGCAAGTCATAAAGTGTGACGTATACATCGATGATGTACTGACCGGCAGCAACAATTTGGAGGAGGCTAAGACTATAAAAACCCAAATCTCGAAAATTCTAAGCACGGCGGGAATGGAACTCCGAAAATGGTGCGCAAACTCGCAAGACATTTTAGAGGGCACACCTCAGGAACATCGCGAGAAACTGCTTCAGCTCGAAAATGGCGATTTCATCAAGACACTTTGGATGTATTGGCAGCCATCATCGGACGTTTTCTGTTTTAATATCCAGGTTAAAGACAATGGAGGATGAGTTACGAAAAGAACAGTTTTGTCGGAGATACCTCGCCAGTCATTACACGAGCCAAAATTTATTTACAAAAAATATTGATGCTTAAGAATAATTAGGATCAGTCGCTTCCACAAGATCTATTTACTGTTTGGCAAGATTTTCGAAATCAGCTCACATTTTTAAACGATCTCCAAGTTAGTCGGCGGATCACATTAACATCAATTGTGGTGGTTTACGAGCTTTACGGGTTTGCAGACGCTAGCGAAAAGGCATTTGGAGCAGCTATATATCTTAGGAGTCAAAGCATGTGCTCGAACTTTGTGCGGCTCTGCTGTTAGCTGAATTGGTAAGAAAGGTTATTCCAGTCTTAAATATCAACATTCATGAAACCTATATCAGATTCAGCAGTCGCATTATCGTGGCTCTCTTCGGAATCAACCACATTAACAACATTTGTCGGGAAACAGATCTATTGTCGAGAGGATGTTCACCACTAGAACTGATACGGCACTCATCTTGGATTACAGGGCCATCATTTTTGCAAACCTCGCCTGACCAGAGGCCTACGTCACGCATACCAGTCTTAGATGAAGTTCCGGAACGTCGGAATATTAAAGCCGCCTTGGCATGTTCATCTGTGCTGGAGGAGGTGGACCTTCTGCAGAGATTCCAATCACGAAATTTTCTCTCTTTGGAAAGAATTATGGCTTATGTTCATCGCTTTATTGACAACTATCGGTCAAGGCAAGAAAGTGATAGGATATATGGCGACATCCAGCCATGTGATCTTCAGAATGGTCTAAATTTAATAATAAAGATAATACAGTCTACTGGTTTTAAAGACCAGATGGGGTCATTAAGGGCCAAAACACCACTCAGTCCCAAGGACCCATTAATTCCTTTGTCTCCTTTCCTAGATAGTAGCGGAATCCTTCGAGTGGGGCCTTCAACGAAATATCCGATTTTATTGCCATCCACAGTTACCTTGTCAATCCTGTATTATTTTCATTAAAAACTTCTTCACGCAGGTCCACAGGCATTATTGGCAGCTGTGCTGCAAGAATACTGGACAATTAACGGACGAAGGCTAGCGAAAAGGATGTGCCACAGATATTTAGCTGGTGTCAGGCCTGTCTTCAAATGCGTTTGTCAGAGCTCTGAAGAAATTCATTTCAACAAGCGGTACGTGCAAAAACATATTTTGTGATAATGGTACGAATTTTGTAGGAGCAAATTCTTCCTTACACGAGTTGTACCAGTTTTTGCGCATATATCAAGACGGTATGATAAATTGGCGTTTTCCTCCACCATTGGCCCCACATTTCGGTGGGATCTACGAAGCTGCCGTAAAATCCGCGAAGCACCATTTACGTCGGATAATGGGGGACTCATCCCTGACGTATGAAGAGTTGAATACAGCATTTAAGCAAGTGGAAGCTGTATTAAATTCATGGCCATTGACCCCACTATCACCAGACCCGAACGATCTTGAGGCAATTACTCCCGGGCATTTCCAAGTCGGACGACCTCTCACAGAAATTATGGAGCCGAATATCGAAAATGAAAAGGTGCCGTATTTAAAACGGTGGCGCCATGTTCAGCAATTACATCAGCACTTCTGGTCGCGTTGAACTAATGAGTATATCCTAGGAATGCAGCATCGAAGAAAATGGTCAACATCATCGCGGGACATTGCTGTCGGAGAACTCGTTCTCATAAAGGAAGACAATCTGCCACCTCTGAGGTGGAAAATGGGTCGTGTGTTGGAGGTTCATCCGGGAAGCGATAAATTGGTTAGGGTGGTCACTGTAAAAACTCAAGACGGCATTATAAAAAGGCCAGTTACCAAAATCTGTACTTTTCCGTCGATGGGTACATTTAGTGCATTCTATAAATATACTAAATTCATTAAAATAAATTAGTCGCCACGGTGAAATAAAGTGCTTGGCAAAGTTTTTCTTTTTGATTAAATCATCTTAGACGAAATTAGCTGGAATCTTGGAAAGGCCCAAGATAAACACTCACGATTTCCTTTTTCTTTTGCAAATTTTACAAATTCTACTAAAAGCTTAAATTTCCCATCATACTGTCGCCTTTTGGTATCTTTTTCGAATTAATACAATTTCTCTCGGTAGCACGCACTTTGGTTTTCTAACTTTGCCATTCTAACTTATTCACATTCACTTGTTTACTATTAGGTAATTTAGAAATATCCTAAATCTATACGATAATATTCGGTAAAAAGTCGTATTTTTATAGCGAATTTTATTTGAATCGTAAAAAAAAATCGCATATAACACGCACGTCACTTTAGACAAAAAATTGCGTCTTAGAATCGAGTAACAAAATTTGGCCTATTTTATTCACGGAAGCAAAAAGTTTAGGAGTTTTATTTATTTGATACCTGCTACAGTGACTACAATCGGTACAAACAATTACGACTAGCTTCAATTATTAAAAAACTTAAATAAAACATTCTTGAACAAATCTCTCGACAAGTGAAAATCAAAAATTTCAAAAACTGAATTGAGCACCCGTGATATTCTCAGGATCGGTTCCGAAAGACTATAGTTTGTTGGCACCAGGACAATGAATAAAATCCCATCGCGTTGACGCATTTGGCGTTCGGGAGCATAGATTTTTAGACGTGCGAGTAACTCGGTACAATCGATACGGAAATTAATGATATCTCGCACTTACAGCGCTGAAGCTACGTCTCGGCGATAGTCTAAACGTTGCAGTTTCAAAAGATTACGTCGATCATGATAAGGTGGGAGGACATATTCCACAGATCGCGTGGACGGCAAACATCGGAACGCGAACAGAACAAATTGCTTCTGAACACTCTCAATCCTCCCCGAATGACAGTGGTAGGATGGCGCTCAAACTGGAGATGCATACTCCAAAATAGACCGAACAAACGAAATATACAGTGATGTCAAAGGTATCGGGTCCCTAAAATCCCTGTAGTTTCGTTTAATAAAGCTCAACATAGTATACGACTTTGAAATAATGGTGTTAACATGTCTGGTAAATGTAGCGTCAGCTGCAAAAATCACACCAAGATCGGAAATGAACTCGACTCGGTCAACGTCTTCATTGTACAGCTGATATTGGTTAAAAATGGGTGAGCGGATACGATTAAAAGAAAACATTTGCTCACGTTCAGAGCCAGTCTATTGTTAATTGACCAACTAGAAAATCTGTTTAAGTCCTCCTGCAACTTTACACAATCAGACAAACTAGAAACCCGGGCGAAAATTTTCATGTCATCTGCGAAAACAACAATGGTCCAATGTGACTGACTACCTTGAGGCATGCCAGATGGAACATGAAATAATTGGGAGTAAGAACCCAAGATCCTAACGGAATGCCAACGATCAATGAGGTAGGAACGCAACCATTTAATAGGAATGAACTGACAATTTAGACTCTCTAACTTACTAAGAAGAATAGAGTGGTCAATCATATCAAAAGCCTTGGCAAAATCTGTATAAACAACGTCAAGCTGATGTCTGGAATTTAAACTATCAAAAAAGTCTACAGTAACTAACGAAATCAAGTTAGTTACTGTAGACCTACCGGGATAAAATCCATGTTGTACAGGAGAAAGTTTTTAGTGTAGAAGAACAAAATTCTATGAACCATAAACTCAAACAACTTGGGTTAGACAGAAAGAATGGCAATCCCGCGATAATTACTTACATCACTTCTTCTACCCGACTTGAAGATTGGATGAATACACGAAATTTCCCAAGGATCGGGGAAAAAACCGCGACGAAGGCTTTCATTAAATATGAAGGTAATAGGAAGAGTCAAACTCTTAACACAACACTTAAACAGAATCGGCGGGAAGTCATCATAACCCGCTCCCTTTCCAACCTCCAGCTGTACTTCTTCCTCGGTAAACTTGAAAATATTAAATTGATCGGAGATGGGCAAAGCTGTAGATACGGTAGCGGACGACAGAACAGATTTATAAACCGACGCAAAAAAATTGGCAACAGATTACAGATATCCAAGGGCTGACTAGCGACGGAGCTCTGGTAAGACATGGTAGACATAAAGCCAGCCACTTTTTTCTTGCTGTTAATGAAATTCCAGAACTCCTTAGGACTAAAGATGTTAACTCTTCCTCAATTCGACTACATAGTTGTTGTAAAGGAACCGGTTTAGGCACTTAAATTCTTTGCGGGCTCTATAAAAATCTGGATAATATTTAACACCATGCAATCTATATAATGAATGAAGCTTATTACGTCGTTTCTCGAGCAATACCAACTCATTGTTATACCATGGCTCCCGACGGCCGATTTTATTTATTTTAACCCGCGGAACGTGCTTTTCGATACCAAACCTGAGAAGATCGTTGAAACTTAACACCATACAGTTCAAATCAAAAAACATTTATCGTATTCTGTACGTGGTAGATGCTGAAATCTCGGCATGCATAATATCATTAGCAAATAACAGATCAAGGAATTTGCGCCGACTGCTACAAATTCTGTCGAGCTGTGTAGTTAAGATGCCAGCAAAATAATCAATGATAGCTAATGCCCTCTCATCGGTAGAAGATGAAGAAAACACGCCGCGTCGCCCACAATGATAAGTTGGTCGCTAGGACGAACTAGAGGCATAACAGCTGAGTCGATGAAGTTGATAAACGTGTTGTAGTAATCCAAGTCCGATCTGTAAGGTATATACTCGTACACGGCGACTATACAACAATCGTCGTATTATTGGCCAATCTGATTCGAACAGCAATCACGTTTAGGCTAGGATGACAGGCAATTACATCATTAGGAGCCGAATTCTTTACCGCAATCAAAACACCACCACCCTTTCGACTGGTGTCAAAAAGATACGATTTTCCTTTCTATGAACGACATAATCAGATGGGAAGTATTCTTCGGAGAACATATTTATCGTAAGCCAGGTCTCGCTGATTATTATGACGTCACAATCGTTGTCAAGTACGCCTAAACTAAAAATCTTAGCTTTACCTCGAATACTGGAGGCGTTGTGGTAGTAGATCGAGGTGAAATCGTTGATAGTGTTGGTTGCATCAGCAGTTATCGATGTTGTTGGAACGTTATACCAGCTCTTTTACGGATATGCGGGAACATGAAGGGGGTAAAAAGGGATTTTTAAATAAAAACAAATCGATTTTTCTCAATTTTCTCGGGAAATATAACATCCACAAAAAAATAGTACAAATAAAAGTTAATTCTGACAAAAAAATAATTTATAGCAATAATTAACGGAAATACGGCCATTTTTCGAACATCAAAGTATGCTGGAACAATTACTACATTCAAAGCTTTCGCAAATTTGAGTGTGTAGAGCAGTATTTTTTTTGAAGCGATTGTTGAAACATATGAAATCTGTGATCGTCTAGTATTATGGTCTCAAGGAATTCTCTCTCCTGCATCTTTTACTTCATTTAAAGAAGAATTTTCATTAAAAAAAGCGGTTATAGCATTTTGCTCTCGAAGCAAACCTTTTGTAAACAGTTTTATTGTTCCTTTTTTCCTTCATTGTACAGAGTACTTGTTGTATCGCAGCCGCTTATCGCGTGAGCTAAAAGTAACCACTTTTTTATATTATTGCACTGTCCTTGCAAATCTGATTGACGAATACAATTTTGATTTTGTTCTACCAATTTTTGGTTTGTAAAACATTACGACAGTATTTTCAGGAGCTAATGCTTTGTTTAGAAGAACGATCAACATCTTGCCCAACTAGGATTGTTTATTTTACTTTTTAATAGAAAATTAATTAGGAACCAGAAGTGCCAAGTGTAATAAGTCACTATTTATTGAAATAATCCCATTTCAATGATCGTCTGATTCCTCATTTACTCATATTAAAATCACAAAACGTATACTCAATTCATTATATGACTTAGATATCAGATTCAAGAAATCCAGTTTTCAGAAATTCGGGACATAATAACCCAAGGTTCATTAATAAGAATGAGCTCTGGATATTTCCATTTAGAAGATCGGAAATGAAAATGGCACCAGCTTGCTGACGCCAAATTACAAGTGGCTCAAACTTTAAAGATTTGCGTATATCTACATAAGAAAGCAGATCCCTAACATTCTCCCACCGCGCCTTACGATGATCAAATTGTCGATGATCAAATTATTTATAGAGGAAAATATTTTTAGATCATCAGCATAAATTAGGCAACAAGCGGATTTCATTGGTGATATCGTTTAAGAATAGAATGAAGATGACGGGTCCAAGATGGAAGCGCTGTAGAACTACCGAATGCACTTTAACCGGATTAAAAAAACTGTCACTAATTTTTACAAACTGCACGCGTTTTCAGTAAGGTAAGAATCTATATCGATTTTATCAAATTATGAGCAATGCCAAAAGATTTTAATTTTTCCAATACAATAACTTGGTTGAAAGAGTCAAACGCCTTGCGAAAGTCAATATAATTGACGTCAAGTTGAGCCTTAACATTAACGGAAATATCCATGTTGTTCGTCAGCTATAAATAACTTCAGTCCAATATACATGTGGTCACAAACAATTGATTCGAATAATTTATGGACAGCTGACAGTACAGAAATACCCCTATAAATAGAGACATCGTTCCTATTACCAGATTTAAAGGTAGGAACGATATGAGAGGATTTCCAGACAGTTGGAAAAATTCCCGACAAAAATAATCCATTGAATAATATTGACAAAGGAAAAGCCAAAGTCATAACTAAGTTTTTTTAGGAAGATTGAAGGAACACCATCTGGACCAGATGATTTAAATTAACGGAGTGATTCAATAATATCCTTTGGAGTGACCCAAGGTGCTAATTATACTATGTTGTATTCGCAAATGTTCCCTTATCAACATTGTCAAGTCTATAAGTATTTTGGAAGAAAGAACATTATTGTAGTCTGAACAAAGTTCCAAAACGACCTTTGATTGATATAGTTCTTATCAGATATTTTATGCATGCGATTACCCAAATTAATCAAACGTTTATTAAACCACAGAGGATTATTACGATTATACTTCATAACAGAAATTTTAACGAATCTGTCACTACCAGAGTTTAAAATGGGATTTCATTTCGCTCTTCATTTTTTTTCAAGAGCGATAATAAAAACTATTAAAAAGCTCTTTATAAAGAGCGATATTGCAAAAAAAAAATATCGCTCTGAAGAACAGGAGCATTATGTTTATTATAAGCCTCTTGCTCTTCCGCTATTGCGTTTGGGTTATCATATTTTCGCTCTTTGTTATTGAGCTATATTGAGAAAATAAATACGCTCTTGTTATTACTGCCCATCAAGGCTCTCTGGGCCTGTCAAAGACTCTATGGGCGTACTTGGGGACTACAACCAAAAATGATCTACTGGTCATTTCTTACAATCATTAGGCCTATGGTCACCTACGCATCGGTTGTATGGTGGCCTAAAACTGAGCAGAAGACAACGCAAACCTTATTGAATAAGGTTCAGCGTGTAGCCTGCATCGGTGTTACGGGCTCAATGAAGTCATGTCCAACCGCGGAGGTGGAGACACTTCTAGGACTGACACCGTTACACCTGCATATTAAAAAGGACGCTGCAAGTATGGCCCTGAAAATGCAGGCGGAAGGAAATATCAAGCCAGGCAATATGGTGGGTCATATGGAAATCCTTAAGGAATTTCAGACAGACCGTACAATAGGAATGCCTTCCGACTGTATGCCAGCTAAACTGGACTTCCACAAACCATTCTGTGTTAGGTTACCTGACCGGGATGTGTGGAGGGCAGGTGGACCATCATTTGAGCGAGGGTCCATGGTATGGTTTACAGATGGATCAAAAACGGAAGATGGGGCGGGGATAGGAATACACGGGAGTGGCACTACCCTCTCGAAGTCCTTGGGTACCAATGCTACCGTTTTTCAAGCAGAAGTACATGCTATAGAACTTTGCGCTAGGATAGGCATAGCAAAAGGCCTAAACGATGCAAAGATTTATATTGTATCAGACAGCCAATCAGCCTTAAAAGCTCTTAGGTCTTGTACCGTTGAGTCAAGGCTGGTATGGGATTGTCTGAAGGTTATTAAACATCTGGCAGGCTCAAATAAGGTAACACTTATGTGGGTGCCAGGTCATACTGGAATCGAAGGAAACGAGGCAGCTGATGGCCTCGCCGTGCCTGCCTCTCCATTTATTGAGCCAGAACCATTCTGCGGCGTCACTAAGGGACACCTTAGAGCAGCGGTAAAACGCTGGGAGGATGTTCAAAAGTCCTCCTACTGGCGCAGAATTCCAGGTTTACGGCAGGCGAAGAAATTTATATCACCTTCGTCTGTCAGGGTTAAGGAGTGTCTTGAACTTAGGAAACCTGAGTTGAGGCTGCTTACTGGCGTCCTCACAGGTCATGTCCCCTTAAGGTATCACCTTAAGAAGATGGGCCTAAGTACGACAGATGGATGCCGCTTCTGCGGTCTGGAAGCGGAATCAGCGGAACATGTTCTGTGCCATTGCCCAGCCATTTTCCAGCAAAGACTGCAACATCTAGGAGGGAGAACAATGAGCCCGGATAGTATGTATCTTGTACCGGCCAGTAGTATTGTCAAATTCATTAAGAACCTGAATATTGACTGGACGGATAATTAAGTAGGGTCCAGCACAATAGATCTTTTAGGTCGCGGTGCGAGGTGGCTTATCGCCCACATGGCCCTCCGGTTAATAATAATAATAATATTACGGCAAACGGTTACATTCAAAACCTTCTAAAGTTCTTTCTTTAGAAAGCCTGATTGTTTTGGTAGCGAATAGATGCACGGGCGTTGGAAATGACATTCTAAAATGATTTTTCGATCAAGTTCTGGAATATGGCCAATTGGGATGGAACGTGGCTATTCCTTAACAGATTTTAGTAAAATTTGACATGCGTGATGACAACGGGATTCTACAATGATTTTTAGATGAAGTTCGGAAATATGGCCAATTAGAATGGAACTTGGCTATATCTTGACATGTTCGTTGAAAATGAGATTCTAAACTGATTTTCCTAATTCCGGGACCCTACACTAACATTAGCATTACCCATTGTTTCTTATTTTTCTTTGATTGCGATTAAATTACCTGGCAGATGTGTAATAAATATATCAATTTTTTTCACATTTATTTATTGTGGACATCAAAAGATGTTTGTACACCAACGCAAAAATGCATAATGATCTGGTAAATACAAGAACGACCGACATATAGCATACAACGGGAGGCGTGGTTTAGTGATTGATGAATAAAATGAACAAACCCACAATTACATACACACGGGCTACAATAATGACTGATGATGATTATGACCACTAATAAACGATATTTCCAGATGGTTATGGGTCACAAACAGAATACACAAGAATAAAGATGATTTATGACACACAATAAAGGAAATTTCGGGAGCAGTATTGAACTGGTATATAAACAAGACCGATGGCAAACAGAGAACAATTTTTGGTTTACTTTAAATCGTGTAACAAGTAAAATAAATCGGTTGTCATAGCCCCTAACAGTGGCAAGCGGACAGATTTAAGTCAGTAAAGTAAAAGCGATTATTAAAGTGTTTAGTAAAGTGAAGTAAAAGTACAGAGTGTTTCTAATTGCAAAATCCGAACGAACTCAGAAGCCTAGTTCGTAACATTATTGCTAATTTTTAATAATATTTCACTTCTTGCTATACATTTTATTGTAAATGAGCTACTGCTCAAAATAGAATGTGTAGCATGAAATGGAAATTGTTTGAAAAAATTTAAGAGGGTTTTATGCTTAATGGAAGCAACTTCAATAATTTTTGTTCCGATTACTTTGTTTCCATGTGAGCTTTTCCATTGAATACTAAGTAATTAGTAAAATACCATAAATAAATAAATATACATAGGACAAACCGGTAGAAATTATTAGGGATTAAAATTAATCCTGAGTTTCAGAATTAAATTTTAGCTTGAATCAACTAGAGTAGTTTAGAAATTATGTTGTCCTGTTCTAACTATTACTTCGGTCTAAAAAGACCAAAGTATTGAAATCCTGTCAAAAATGATCAAAAATTTGGTTGGTCGAAAACCATTTTTCTCGAAGTTTTGAAAGTCCCTGAGTCTAAAAATCAAAAAAAAAAAAAAAAAAAAAATATCCGTCTGTCTGGATGTCTGTTGGTCTGTACCCATGGTATCTCGAGAACGGCTTGTTCGATTTAGATTTTTTTTTTTGCAAATCTGTTTCTATGGTAAAGGCCGAGATTTGAAAAGCTTTTAGAACCTGTGCGTCAAGAGAATCGGGTACCTACCATACGAATTGACCCAAAATACCTGGTTATAGAAATATTTCATATATATTTTCCTAAAGGCTGGATCTTAATATTTCCTCTAGTCTTCGGGTTTGGCAGCCAATAAAACTAATTTTTAATATTTATGTCGACGTTTCGATAAATTTATTATCTTCTACATGGTTTTAACAATACATACATAGTATACAAAGTTTATTAAAATACATAGAAATTACCATGCCATACTCCGACTTACCGTTAAATATATGTATATATAAATTTGAAGAGTATTTCTTGTCATACCCGAACTTGTAAACAGAAAATAAAATTTTTTCAACAAACGACAAATTGATTCAAATTGGACGACTACAATCAAAATATTTTTAGTAAACAAACTTTTTGATTTTGGGATTTCAAGAATATACAAACGATTTATATTTTGGGAATTTAGAGATAAAATCAATGATGCCAGAATAAATTTGGTTAAGATACTACCATTTGTCTACTGTTAGTTTGATCAAACTGATTGATTAATTTGTTGATCAAATATTTCGGATATTTATTAATGATCAGATAATCCCTTATAATTTGATTGGTATCAACTGTGACATTTGTGGTTAATTTTTTAACTCGGTAAACGAAACCAAACGCCGTATTAATTCGCTGACTTAAAGGGTGAAAACTATTAAAATTAAGAATTCGACCGGACGATAAATTTTTCGCGTACCAAATAGTATCAATTTGACCGTTATTCTTCCGAACTAATATTGTGTCCAAAAAAGGTAATTTATTATCCGCTTCCATTTCTAAAGTAAATTCTTTATCAAAACGATTACTATTAAATTTTGAAAGTATACAACCAATTTTATCATCAGATACACACGACAATAAATCATCGACGTATTTTTTAATAAATAAAATATTAAAATCAATTGAGCTCAAGACGGTGTCAAGTTCTTAAATGAAAATGTATAATTGGGTGAAAAAGAAAAATAGACAACATGGAACAATCGCATCGAGTATTTATTAATTATGTCTGACAGTACTTCAAAAATGACGTCTATCTCACCATCAAGAAATATATGACAGTAAACCGAAAATTGACCAGTTACACATCAAGGAAAATGTTCCTGACACGATGTAGAAGGTATGGTGTGTTTCCTAATCATATTATTAATAACATGAATTGCCTGTTCTAGGGATTTGAGTTGGAGTTGAGTTGGGTTTCGATTTGGGTTAAATGAGCAATTGAATTGGAGATTTATTTGGGGGTTGAATTGATTTGAGGATTGAGATGGGTGTTAAGTTTGGAGCTAAATCGACGGTTTAGTTTGGGTTTGAGTGGAACGCTGAATTAGCGTGCTGATTTTAGGACTGAGTTGGACATTGAGTTTTTTGTTGAATTGAAGGTTGAGTAGGGGTGTTGAGTTTGGGTTAAGCGAGAGGTTCAGTTGGGGAGTTATTTGGCAGTTAAACCGATGGATCATTTGCATGACAGACTAAGTTGAGGAATGTTGATTAAGGAGTTGAGTTGAGCTTTGAGTTTGGAGTTGGGTTGAGTTAGGGGTCGAGGTGAGGTTGAGAAGGGTTTGAATTGAAGTTAAGTTGAGGTTGAATTGGTGATAGAGTTGAGTGCTGGGTTGGGATTGCAATATGGATTGCGTTGAGATTGAATTGAAGGTTGAGTTAGAACTTGATTAGTGGTTGAGTAAGGGATTAAGGGGTTCACATCGGGATTTATTTGGGAGTATAGTTAGAGATAAGATTGAGATAAGACCGAAGTTCTGATCATCTCATGAGATTTCAGCCCTTTATATTTTTTACTATATATTTACTAACAATTTTACTAACTATCGATCACTTAGGTGTCTGTAACCGGGTCGAATCTGTCACAACTAACAATCCTATCCTATCCTTCGGTTTTGTGCGCGGTGTGTGCCCGGAAGACCGGGAGTTCCTGCTATAATATTTAGCTGTACATCCTAATCAATCAATCAATAGGACAAACCGGTAGAAATTATGAAACAAGATGCGCGAAATTTACAAAGAAACAATTAAATTTTAAAGGCTATGAAAATTTACAAAGAACGAAAAAACTCCAACTTATTAAACCTTCGATCATGGCCAAGAAAGAAATACAAATATCTGTCAATGATTGAATTTTAAATGGGGATGAAAATGACTATTTTCAAACAATTTGCCTTCAACCGTAAAGAAAGAATCGTTTCCAACTAATATCCACCCTTTTTTTTTACAATCATTGACAATATTTTGTTTATCATTTAGTGACGCTTATAGAAAAATCAATCATTCCCCTTTCACCTCAAATCAAAATCTGATTTATGCTAATCGAACAAAAATAAAAATAAACTTTTCCAATTTGAAAAGTTTTGCTTTAAAAAGAGAAATCAAAAATAAAAAAAAGTTTTTTTTCATACTCCTTCCAGTCTAACAACAATAACCATCATCGTTGGTTTTTTCCATTTTCCGTATGTATTTCATTTTAAAATAAGGAAAACACAACTTATCATAGTTGTATCTTTTGTACTCGTATATCCATGCTTTTGTTGTGTTTTAAATGTTATGTTTTTTAGTTTTTTTTTGTAATGTACATCCGTATAAAGCTAAACATCGAGATAAAGCGTACGAGATACGAGATAATGATAATGGAAAAACTTTAGGCTTTTAGACTTTTTAAAGGCGATAAAAATAACAACAAAATTAAATTTTTCCGTTTTAAAATCACCACAAGCGGGAAAAACAACAAAAAAAACTCAGTTACATACTTATAGAGGAAAACAATGAAAATTAAACCCAATTTAACCAAAATGGACAATATTTCCCTTGCAAAACCCCCATAAAATCATCAAACCGCAAATCATAATAAAGTAATTAAAAACTTGTATAAAGCTGGAAAAAATTTTTTTTGGTTTGGTACTGGCATATTTTCCAAAATTTCCACTTATTTCGTTTAAATTTTCCCCACAAAAAAAAAAAAAAAAAACGAAAAAAAAATGCAAATATTTAATTTTGTGCTTGTTGGACACGCGTTTTGTGCTGTGTATGTGTGACGATGATATTGTTTGTTTTATATTGTTGTGTTGTTATGTCCTCGGTTATTTTATGCTGTATCCGTACCGGATGGATGAATGAATGGAAATTTTTCGTGAAAAACATAACAGCACAAACATTCTAAAATCATTTTATATATGAGTGTCATCATAAAACATTTAAAAATGTATGTTTAAAAAAAGTAAATAATACAATTAAAGAAGATGATGATGATGATGGGGCGGACCCGATTATTTTCAGTACATATAAAAGTTTTTCTCTTCCCAAGCGTTTATGAGTTTTCTTTTTTTCGAAGACTTTTAGTTTGTGTGTTGTAATGATCGGAAATTAGTTTTGATGGTTGAGGTTTTAAAGTGTTATTATATGAGGGAACATAATGGTTTAATTTAATTGAAAACAATGTACTCAAAATATTGTTATGGTGTTGTTATGGGTTTTATAGCGTTCGAACGCATTTAAAAATGACAAACTGGGTACTGTTCTGCAACAAGTTGTCTTGATTTATTTTAGACAAAACTCCTGCAAAACATAATTGTGAATTAATGAAGACACATCGAGTAGAGTGTGGTAAAGGTTTAATGGACATAACTATGACCTACAAGTCCCACAAAGTGCCTTGTAATTTTAGGTCACTTACGAACTGCATTCGTTTGATACGATTTCAAACAGCAACTATATTCTGAGGCTGTTAACGTCTCTTATTGAAAAAAGTGTCTAATTATATCGTAGTTATCCTGTCTTAGTTTATCACTTGGTACACTTTACCCTTTCATCTGATTACGGTTGGTGATGGAAATGCACCCAACTATCCTTCCAAAAGATACGACAAATTTTTGTATGAATAAGAAATCAATTGACATCTACATAGCAAATCGAAATATTGATTACCAAATTTGAAATGTCACGACTAGAACAAGTTTCGACCCAATTGGGTCAAGTTTTGGAGCAACTTAGCATAATTTCACAAAAACGGGGTGAGCATGAATAGGCTTTGGCGTATCTAAACAATGCAGAACAAGAAAAGATCCCATCTCCATAACCACTCACTCATGTATTCTGGATCCCAGATCCGTTAAAATCAATCCCCAATTTCGATGGAAATCGAAAGCAGTTAGTATCTTGGCTGGAAACAGTAGAGGATACTTTTAGTTTCTTTGAACCAATAATACAGGAACAACAAATGAGAACTTATTGGCCCGCTGTTCAAATCAAAATTGAGGCAAAGAGAAGGATATTCTTTACTTAGCCGGAAACCCCCAAACTATTGGGGAAATTAACCAGATATTAGCAGAAGCTCTAGGGGATAAAAAAGAGTTATTCTTTTACAAGTTCCAACTATGTTCCAGCGGCAAGGGCCAAAAATCTCGAAGAGGCATATGCATTTTTGTGCAAGTCTAGCGCAAACACTGACAATTTCGAATAATATCAAGAAAATGTCTGAAATAAAATCTCACAATCAAAATAGGGTTTTACAAAAGTCGGAACAATTAAATTTCAGAAGACAGCAATATCCGGTCACTGAAAAGAAACCACTAGGACCGGCACAAGTTAACATTAAACCGATCCCAATGGAGATAGATTCCTCACTAAAAAACTGGATTTCATCAAATCCCGATGGACAAAAAATAACAAAAAAACTGCGTTTTCCATAGACAAGGGTCACTACGAATTTACTCGTATACACTTTGGATTAAAAAACGGCCCAGCATTTTTTCAACGTGAAATGGATCACATATTAAACAGCTTAGTGGGAGAAATTTGCTACAATTTGATAAATGTTGTAACACTTCGCATGGTCTGGAGAATATCCAAATTCAAAAAAAAAACATTTTGAAAACAAAAAAACAAAAAAAAAAATTAAGGTTACTTTACAAAAAAAAAATTATTCTCCAAATCATGTGTCGTGTTAATCAGAATTGGACCCACACAGGGACTCTAGAGCGGTCGTTGCCGGCTAAGCTTCAGGGTGATGTCGTGGGGTTTCTAGAGTTTATGTGGGTCATATAAAACCGCGGGAAGGGGAGGGTGATTCTGCATACCTACCTATTCGGACACTTACCTGGCCCTAATTCATCCTCAGTTAGACGATTAACGCCTCATTTTAAATATAATTAATATAATAAAAATAAAAAAAAAACATATATATATAACTTAACTATCCGGCAGCCTGTTGATCAGTTGATTGTTTTGATTATGATTTCCATGCGCGGTGTGGTGGTTTTTGCTTGCTTATTGAACTACAAAGTAATTTTTTTCTAATCCGTAATTATAATGTATGCATGCATATATCCAAAGAAGGATCTTTATATAGCAAAAGAAAAAGGTTTTGTTGTCTTATCCAAAACTTTCTGTTATCTATCTAATTATATTAGTTTTATTCTTATATTGTCGTTGTGTCTCCGAATTATGTTGTATCTTATGTACTTATATGTAAAATTGGTACTCTTGTGTTTAAGATTTATTTATTCATCCAAAAACTATATGAATGATTATATTTATAGACAAAACACTTAAGATTTTTTTAAAAAAAAACTTTTTATTCACAATACCAACTATCAATTTCACTTTAAAAAAAAACTTTTTTTTTTTTATCAATTAAACAACATACGTGTATAATTACAAAACAATTCACTTTCAATTAATCATATTTTATGAATTATTTTTTTTTTGTAGACACAGCAAATATAGAAATTCACATGTCGCTGTTTACATTTTTATCCACTTTAATAATTTTATATTCAAAATAAAATTTACAACAACAAAAAAAAAAACAATTATCCTCTTCTTTTTATTTTTTTATCAATTTTTATTTACGATAATTTTATAAAAGAGAAAAAAAAATTAACAAAACCACAATTCACTTATATTTATTATCCTCAAAAAAAAAAAATAATTTTTAATAAATTTAATTTTATAGTAACACTTTATAAAAAACTTAATTAAACTTAACTTAAATTCTAAAACTAAAAAGAACCAGATCGGCTCTACCGTTACAAATTTACTTTCAGACTACAAAATTATATGAAAAAAACACCCCGTGGTGTCGGTGCAATACACCAAAACCCGATGGTCTTGGTGCATCCGACCTGTTTCTTGATTTTTTCTCCACTGACTAAAAAAGCAAAAAAAAATGTTTACTTCAATTCAATTATTTTTTTTTTGTCTTAACGGAAAAAGAATATCCAATTTAACTATTATACTTAATGATTTTACAACAAAAAAAAAAAAATGAAATTACAAAAATTTAATACGAGTTACCGGATTACAATATTTTTTTTTTGCATAATTGCAAAAAAAAGTGTGAGAATAATGAATTGAAATAAAAATTGTTGTGACAGCGTACACGTGCGCTGTTACAATGTGAGACTAAATCCCGCCAAAGTTAAAAAAATCATCGAATGGCCAGTACCAACGACAAAGAAGCAAGTCAAACAGTTCCTCAGACTTACAAGTTATTATAGACGATACGAGGCCCCGACTATATAAAAGCATTCGAAACACTAAAAGGAATATTGTCCACAGACCAAATATTTGCCTATTCGAACTTTTCGAAACAGTTTATACTAACAACCTTAGAAAATCCGACTATGCTCTTGGTGCAGTGTTATCTCAAATACAAGATAACATAGAAAAGCCGATTGCTTTTGCATCGAGACCCCTAAATTCCATCGAAACCAATTACGCAACTAATGACAAAGAAGCGTTAGCTATTACAGGGGCTGTGAAAAAATACATAGCATCCATACTTTAACATTGATCACAAACCCTTAACTTTTATCAAAATAAAATTTCGGATAAAAACTCCAAAATTTTAAGATGTAACCGCCAACCGAGTTAAAAAACTTTGGTAACAAAATCGTATACAAAGAAGAAAGACTAATTGTAGCGGATGCATTAAGCAGAATACCCTACGTCGATAAAAAGACAGAAATAAACATCAATGAGAATCAAGCTACTTTACGTGAATATGACAGAAATAGGCAGAATTCAAACTCCAGAGACAGAACTTCGGAACTTCGGATGAATACTTTCTCCATTTTTCTGAACGGCTTGTAAATTATTATAGGAATCAGATAATTGTCCGAATTTCGAGAATTGACACTAACATCTCGGAGGAAATAATTCCCAAAGTACATAGAGTAATAATCGATAAAGGTAATTTTAGTAAAAAAGATACACACATCGGCATAGAAAACGGCATATTGCAAAGCGGCATATGGTGCACTATGGCACGTGGTTCAATATGGCATATTTCAAAACGGCGAGTATCATACTTGTCGAATTTCATCTTAATCAGTTAATAAATAGCCTAGTTCCAGCAAAATTGGTCATATTCCAGAACTTCGTCTAACATCCATTTTAGTATTCCATTTTCATTGCAGTGTGCCATATGATTCCATATGCCATAATAAAATATGCCGTCGTGTATCTTATGCCGTAGAGTACCATACGCCGTTTTAAAATATGCCATATTGAAATATGCCATAGTGTACCTCATATCATATTTTCATATTCCATTTTGAAATATTTCGTTTTGAAATATGCCATGTTGAACGGATCCCGCATCGATATTTTGTTTGCTGACGTCCTGAGAAGCGTTACTAACCAAGCATCTTCAGCGAAAGTGTTCGAGGCGGATCAGTCCATCATCAGTTCCAACCGGATCTATAACGGCCGTTCGCTTTATTAACGTAATATTGGTAGATGTTGTTGCCCACGCACCATTTACAGACGATATTTTCGTGATATTGCACGATAATGCAAGACCTCATGTTGTAAATATTTCGAAGATGATATGTCCGGCAAGGAGCCCCGATTTGAATCCTGTAGAACATGTTTGGGACACGCTTGGTAGAAGAATTCGGTCTCGTGTTCCAGCTCTGAATACGATGGAACAACTCCGAAGCGTGTTCTTAGAGGAATGGGAAAATAACTCACACGGCGATATCCAACAGATTATCAAAAGTATGGGACGGAGGATAACAGTGGTTACTCAAGCTCGTGCGGGCAATACATGCTACTAAACATTTTTTTTATTGGGTTAATTATGATTTTGTTGTTGTTTTTATGTTTGTGAAAATTTAAATAAAATTTTTAAAATTTTCCAGCGTTTGGTTTTTGTTTAAAAATTCGAAAAACCTCAACCACATCTTTAGAAAGAGCAGTCCTTACGCACATTTTCTAAGGTTGTTTTAAATGACCTTGAATTTGGATTTTGTTTCATGTTTCCACCTAGTGCGGTTGAAGAGGTATTCGCATCAAAAAAAAAAAATATTTAGGGTAGCTCGCTTTCTCTGCCGATGAGTTTAGCAGAAAGTCGAGAACTATTATTTCCCACATTAACTCCATGGGTCCTGCTCAAGGTCTTGGTCCATTTTGCGAGATCACTGAAAAAATGAATCGAAGTAGTTACAAGAAACGCAGAAGGTCCCTCCTACAGAATGGGAATGGCCGTTTCAATGGTTATTTCAGACCGGTAACGACATGAACAAACACTTCAAACCTGTTGAAATATTAGATTTCAGCTATAAGGAATTTAAGTCCGTTATTCGTCGGCACAATTACCGGACTTGAATCCCGTTGAAAACCCTTTCGATGACTTTCATTAAATTTGTACTTTTTGTATGTGCCCATTACTCGTTCACCCTCCGCTTGATTCACACTGTCCTCGTCCGAAAAGCCGACATGCCGGTTTGGGCACGATGCTTCGAAAGATTTCCGGATGAAGAGCGAATTAGAGAATAGCGCAATTTAACTTCAAACCAGGCTGACATTGAACGATTACAGATGATGCTCCCACAGTAGCCATCTTCAGGATCGAGGCATTTGTCACTTTTTTAAACAATTAATGGCAGCTTTGCATGAAAAGTTTCTAGAGTCACTGTCTAAAGTCACTAGGAATGTACCGCAGTTAGTAAATAAGGACAGTAATACTCTGAACTACTTTAGTTACTGCAATGAACTAAATACGTAACAATTTTTTAATTGAATTCCCTCATTTTGTCTTGCTCATTATAAAACAATTCTGATCAGACTTTACCAATTCCTTTGGCCTTATAGAATCTTCTGGGAATTCTTCGGATGTAAAAGTAGTTCCCCTGCTCTTAATTATCTTCCCAGTTTAGCAATGATCTATTAGCCAAGTTTCAAATTACTCGGGTAGTCAAGTAATGTTTATTTTAAAAATGTATAACTCAGGTAAAATAGTTTCAGAACTGTATCCCGATTGAAGAAAATTTAAAATCAAACTGACGGTTTCGTTATTTCATATGAGACAATGGGATTTTGTTCCATATTCCACGACCCTTAAGAAAATTTCATGAGAATTTATCGGGCTCTTATTGCCTCGCAAGAAAGAAATTTATGGCTACGTGAATTACTATTAATTTCGCCGCGAAAAATGAAGTAATTTCACGAACATTATCGACGCGAAACTAATTAATTTTTAATTATGAATTAATTCCGCGACATCAAGTTTTTATAAAACTTAATTAAATCCGAGCGAAATTAATAAATTTTAAAAAAATTAGAGGTCGCGGATTTAATTCATTTTGAAAATAAAATTAATTTCGCCATACAAAAATTTTCGGCGTAATTAAATCGTGCCCGGAACCAAATTACCCGGGTAATCGATCAAATTACCTGGGTAGTCGAGTATTCGAAAAAGGAACAAAATATCCGAGTACCAGGTTACACGGTAATCGGTATTGGATACCCTAGTTGTATGGGTATAGGACAGAATCAAACAAATTTAGAAAATTCGTCTACGTCCTAGTGATGAGAATTTAGTGACGAGTTTCCTTTCGATTATTAAAATACACCTAAGATAATTCCTTATCAAGCCACCACCTTCATCCTAATTCACGCAACAGTATGGGTGGAGAACCGAATGACCCTGGCCTTGAAATACTCTTAAGACTTTATTACTTCGGTCTAAACAGACAAAAGTATTGAAAACCACTTTTCTCGACGTTTTGAAAGTACCCGAGTCTAAAAAAGCAAAAAAAAAATGGCCGTCTGAATGTCTGGATGCCTGGATGTCTGTACCCATGGTATCTCGAGAACGGCTTGTTCGATTTAGAATTTTTTTTTTTGCCAATCTATTTCTATGGTAAAGGCCGAGATTTGAAAAGCTTTTGGAACCTGTGCGCCAAGAGGGTCGGGTACCTGCCATACGAATTGACTCAAAATACCTGGTTATAGAGATATTAACCAATTTTTTATATATGCTGGTATGAATATTGAGTTTGGGATTGAGTTGAAGGTTAAGTTATGAGTCAATTTGCGAATTGAGTTCAAGTTGAGTTGGAGTTGAGTTGGGATTGGGTTAAGATATAGTGAGCAGTTGACCAATTTTTTATATATGCTGGTTTGAGGACTGAGTTGAAAGAGAGTTTGCGGTTGGGTTGAGGGTTGAGTTGGGGGCCGTTTGCGGGTTGAATTGGGCTTGAGATGGTGTTGGACCAGTGTTTAGTGAGCAGTTGAGCAATCTATAAAATAAAGTAAGTGTTTGTATGTATGTACAGCATATGTGTATGATATTTAAGCAAATCCACACTACTTGACCTATTTGAACCAAACCTTACACAAATATTGTTTAAGACTTAAGAAAGGTCACTCAGGTCAGGTCACCTATCTCAAACCTCAAATTGAACCTTTTACATTTCAAATTAAACCTTTAGCAAAATAAATGAATGGCCAATTAGGATGGAACTTATCTATTTCTTAACTGATTTTAGTGAAATTTGACTTATTTATTTATTTATTTATTTATTTATTTACAAAAATTTTGTGTTAAACCATAATCAAACCATCTATTTTGAGCATGAAGCTCATTCACAATAGATTGGGTAAATTAGGTCATTTAATATAACAATAAATTTTAAAAAAAATTGCAGCTTTAGAATTAGAGGATGCACCATCCGGAGCCCAGCCAAGAAAACTCATTACATTTTCACAATCCATCAATATTGATATTGCGGCTTGGAACACAATTCATCAGCGCTTCAAATAACGTCTCTAGCACAGATTAAAGCATTTTCGATTTTTAAAATAAATGTACAATAAATTGTAAAGATTTTTAAAAAAATATTTTTTTTGTTTTTACGAAAATAAAAAAGTTCGACTGACTCCTAGTTTAGGTTTACTAAATGAGATGGACTACTCAACAACCTTTTACATTTCAAGTTGAACCCTTAGCAAATTATATGAATGGCCAATTAGGATGGAGCTTGGCTATTCCTTAACCAATTATGATGGAAATTGACATGTGCGTTGGAAATGGAATTCTAAAATGATTTTTGGATAAAGTTCTGTAATATGGTCAACAAGAAAATAACTTAGCTTATTAAATGATTGTGATGAATTTTAACGAATTGTATTTTAACGAATTGTTGTTTTGTGTTTTAAACGAATAGAAGGAAATGTGACCCAAAAATTATTTTTAGACGAGGTTGTGAGAAATATGTCTCCGTAATAATATTTAAGTTCCATTAGAAATCTTCATTGCCAATCCTTCGCTTTAAACTTTGGGTTATATTTTCTGAGTATTTGCTGTCACAGCGGTAAGTTTGGTCTTGTTTAGAAAAATATGATGTGTAGCGGACACGCGTAACAGTATTGAAACTAATAACGGTAGTGCAGTGTTTCGGAATTAGAAATGTTATTTTAAATCCTCATTCTCAATCTCGAATTTCGTTATATTCGTTTAAAGAATAGTAAAATTCCGTCCTGCTTGGCCAAATTCAATTAAAATCCGTTAAAAGATGGACAAGTTCTATCATAACTGGCCATATTCCAGAATTTCATCTAAAATAATTTTAGAATCCCAATACTAGCCCACATATCTATCGAACTTCATCATAATCGTTTGAGAAATATAGCCAAGTTCTATCATACTTGACAATATTCCAGAATATTCCTTGATTTAAAAATTATTTTAGAAACCCATTTGCAACGCACATGTCAAATTTCATCATAATTGGTTTAAAAATAGGCAAGTCGATCATATTTATCCATATTCCAGAACTTCTTCAAAAAATCATTTTAAAATGACATTTCCAAAGCGCAAGCCGAAATTCATCATAATTAGATGAGAAATAGGCAAGTTCCATCATACATGGCCATATTACAGAATTTCATCCAAAACTCATTTTATAATCCCATTTCTATCGCGGAAGTGATGGTTCGACGTTACTATGGTACAATGGTACGATTTTATGATGGTTTAATGGTTTAGTGTCATGATGGTATGATGAGATAATGGTATGATGGAATGATTGTTTAAGAATATGATGGTACGATGGTACGTATGTCGGTATGATGGTGAGTAGGGTTTGAGTTGAAACTGAGTTGGACTTGAAAGAGAAGTTCGGTTAGGGACTAATTTGAGGTCGAGTTTAGGGTTTAATGGGCGGTTAGATTGAGTTGAGATCATACACGCTTGTTGCTTTCGAATCGAGTTAAATTTGGGATTAGAGCAAAGTTGAGTTGATATAGAAGTAGGACTTAGTTAGCTTGCATTAGGGTGTAAATTGTTCGTTTGGGGAATTATTTAAGGGTTGTATGATTGCGTTAAGGATTGTGTTGCGATTGAGATATATAGGTTGAGTTGTAAATTGAGTTGGAGATTAAGCTGAAGATTGACTTAAGAGCTTCATTTCGGGATTGATTTGCGAGTTGAATTAATCAAGACCGAAGTTCTGATCACCTTATGAGGTTTCAGCACTTTATATTTTTATATTTTCTTCGGTACTCCAAGATAATCGTTACGACTAAAATTCTTGAAAAGAACACCATCAGAAACTTGATGTCCAGTTTTTCTACTGCCCCTTCATTGGTAGCTGCCGGTTCGATGAGGGCTTTATATTTAATCGATCCTTTCACTATTAGCACATGAAAAAATCCATTCTGCAAGCCAAGGGTGTTAAAAATTTGGTATTCTGGAGCTAGTCTGCGGTAGTTGGCGTGCTTAAATAATTCCGTCAGACAACAAATAACCGATCTGCTTATGAGAAACACCTATTTCTAAGGGGAACCATCCCCACGGCTTCTAATGGATGGGGTTGAAAGGTGTTTTCATTTCAAGACTACAATTCGACGTACATTTTCTGTAATTCTAGCCAATAATCATCCTCTGAAACTTTTCGACCCTTCTCGTTCTATATAGCCATAGTCACAAGTTTGGTTACCAATATTCGAATATTAACGCTTTACAGTTTCAATGTAACCTGCAATCGATTTCTTTCCACAACGATATCCTACGGCAGAACACCACCGTCAGCAATGTAGACTATCCGATTTATTGCCCATCATATACAGTCCCACTATTTTCTATAGGATCAAACTCTTCTTCCAAACAATTTTGCAGGCATAAAATGGGGGAGTCTCATTACTCCAAAAAAAAAATCAATTCGTTTACATCGTTTAGGTATTTTCATGAAAATTCTAAATTATTTTCTAAATTAATATTCTAATTAGAACTATTTAATTATCTATGTACTATAAAAAGGAGGAATTTAGTTTACAGTAAATTAATAATACCGTAAGTTTATTTTGCGCTTCTTAAGATTTATGTATTTTGAATTTATAACATTTAAGCGATGTTGCATTAAAATTATAAACATCTCGGCCGCGAAAAAAATGTCATTTCCATACTATTTTCTTATTCTTATTTAAAACGAAGAGAAAGCAAACGAAGCGAAAAAAAAAAAATTCTTCATTTGAACTTAATTAATTTTCATGGAAATAAAACAAGAAACTGTCTTTCGAAAAAAAAAAAAAAAAGTTGTGTGTATACCGCGGGGGTTTAAAGTATGCATGAACAAAGAAAGTCATAATAATTATTTTAACACCTTATTCTTCGGGTACAATTCGTACATCCCATTTATCCTATACCTTCTATACCTACTAACCCAATTCATGTCTTCCTACACATTTCACCATAATATCTACCCGGAGTTTTATTTCAATTTCGTATGACTCTGTAATCATTACATCTCAGACAGTTGTGTCTGTGTGTATTACAACAACTATTGTATGTTTTATGTTTGAAAATAGTTTTTGATTTTTTTTTTTTTTTTGCTTGAAGTGTATTTATATGATTTTTGTTGACGAGAGTGAATTATCGTGATAGCAAGCAGAGGCAGCTTTAAAATAATGAATTTTCCATTTGTCTTTCGATTTAATTTAAAAAAAAGCTTTTTGTTTCAATTTATTTATTCGAATAGCTTTTTAAACATACATAACATATTATTTCAATAAGAAATGTAGATAAGATATGGCGGCGGGGGTAGGAATTTATGTAATAAGAAGTGTGAAGATTTGTTAACAACCAGCTACATAAATCGAGTGTATGTTTTATGGGCTGTGTATATAAAACAGTTCGAGATTTATTGATTCATCAATACTGGATCAATGATTTTGAATTCAGCCTTGTGTAAAATAGTCAGTCTATTTAAACGAACAACATCAGTCTCTAATCTTTCGAACTTTTGTTGTTGTTGTTGCCGTTGTAATAACAATCAACAATGAAAAACTTAAACATAAATTTATTCAAAGTTTTTAATTTTGGAAAATCTAGAGAAAAAAATAAAATTAAACAACACAATTCTGTTATTATAAAACGATGATGACGAAAACAACAACACTATAATAAAAGTACAGAACAAAACCGAAAAAAAATAAACTTTTCACAATTTTCATTTATAGAGATGGATTGAATTTATAAAGGAAAATGCGAAATTGTAGAGAGAAGTGCTTTTGCGGAAAAAGTATTGAATTGAAAAGTCTTGATAAAAATTCAGCATTTCTTCTTCTTCCTCAAAAGGGCGCCTTGTACTGGTCCTTTCCTTAATTTCCATCTGGTCAACGGCAAAAGGCAAAGCTTAAAAGGAATTTTATGACTAACCCTCCCTTATTATTATTATTACTGAAGGGCCATGCGGGCATTCAAGCCACCTCGCACTGCGACCTAAAAGATCTTTTGTGGATGGACCCTGCTCAATTAGCCGTCCAGTCAATATTCAGGCTCTTAATGAACCTGATAATACTACCGGCCGGTACAAGATACATACTATCTGGGCTCATTATTCTCCCTCCTAGATGTTGTAGTCTTTTGCGGAAAATGACACAGAAGATGTTCCGATGATTCCGCTTCCAGGTCGCAGAAGCGGCATCCGTCGGTCGTACTTAGGCACATTTTCTTAAGGTGATACCTTAAAGGGGATGTGACCTGTGAGGAAGCCAATAAGCAGCCTCAACTCAGGTTTCCTAAGTTCAAGAAACTCCTTAACCCTGACTGACGAAGGTGATAAAAATTTGTTTGCCTGTCACAAACCTGGAATGCTGCGCCAGTAGAAGGACTTTTGCACATGCTTCTAGCGTTTTATCACTGCCCTAAGGAGCACCTTAGTGACGCCGCAGAAGGGCTCTGGTTCAATGAATGGAGAGGCAGAACCCTCGCGGGCAGCTGCCTAGTGTTAAATAAGTGTTACCTTATTTCAGCTTACCAGATGCTTAAAAATAACCTTCAGATAATCCCATACCAGACCTAAGAGCCTTTAAGGCCTTTTGCTATGCCTATCCTTGCGCAAAATTTTATAGCATGAACTTCTGCTTGAAAGACGGTAGCCATACATATAATAAAGGGTGACCATAGGCCTAATGATTGTTAGAGATCATTTTTGGTTGTAGTCCCCAAGTACGCCCATAGAGTCTCTGACAGGCCCTGGTGGCTTTATTTTGGTCTTTCAGTAAATGTTCCGAGTTCAGTTTTTGATCTAGGATGATGCCTAGATATTTAAACTCTTTGGAAAGAGGAACAATAGTACCGTTTAACGAAGGAGCTATAAGCAAGAGCTTTTTCCTCCTCGTAAAAGGGACAAGGACAGTTTTGTTTGGATTGACAATAAGTCTTTCCTGGTCACACCAACGCCATATTAAATCGAGTGCATTTTGCATGAGATCAGAGATGACCCCATCAAACTTGCCTCTAATTGTGATAGCCACATCATCCGCATAGCCCTGGACATCAAACCCATGGCTACTAAGAAGTTCTAGCATGGAGCGGATCTACCTACTTATAGAAAGTGGAACCCCCTTCTCCGTTCCTGCCCTCTCTATCGATCCATAGGATGTATTATCAAAAGCTCCTTCAATGTCCACAAAGGTACAAAGGGCAATTTCCGTATATGCCACCGCTCTTTCAATCCTCCTGACTAGACCGCTAAGAGCCATCACAGTGGATTTACCAGTTTGATAAGCAAACTGGTTCCGATGCAGCGGATTATTTACAAGGAGCTCACTTTTTATTTGATGATCCAGGATTTTTTCCATCGTCTTCAATAGAAACGATGTAAGGCTAATTGGCCGGTAAGCCTTGGGCTGGGTGTCCAGACGACCCCTTCCCTTGGGTATACAGACCACGTTTACTTTCTTCCATAGCTTCGGAATATAGTTAAAAACATCACTTGCCCGAAACACCTGTATCAAAGTAAAGCTGGAAAGATACTATCCCGTCCAGCGGATTTGAAAAGTTTGAAAGCGCCAATAGCCCATTTCATCTTGCTGGATGTAAAAATTTGCCCAGAGAGACTCTAGATCCTACTGTTAGGTCCTCTTGGGCTCCTACCGCTATTGAATCTAGAAAGTGGGCATCTAATAGCAACTCCAATGTTTTTTTCCGAAAATCAATAGAATCCACAAAATTGGAATAAAATCAGCCTGTACAGTGTATATCTGAAGTTGAATCGTTTTAATGTGATTTGTCAATATCTATCGCTGGAAAAATATCAATTCAAGGTTCCCGGGGGAAATCTGGGAAAATTCGATTTTCCAAAAATCATTAGAATATTTGTAAAAAAAATCAGCCTCTAGAGGATGGATTGCTTTGATGTGACTTGTCAATATCTATCGCAGGAAAAACATTCAGTTCAAGTTTCCCGTGGAAAAATCTGGGTCTAGAGGCCGATTTTATACATTAATTTTTTACTTTCGGCTTAAAACTTTATCAAATTTTCCGTGATTTCCGACGGGAAACTTGTACTGAATTTTTTTCCTGTATTAGCTATTGACAATAGAGGCTGATTTTATTCCAATCATAAATATTTTTTGGGTTTCGCGAATTATCCACAATTTGGGAGCCAGGTTTTGCCATATAAGAATATTAACAAAGGTCTTCAATGCTATAGGCTAAACACTACCGATTGATAACGACTTCATTTATGGATAACACAATCTGCTTTATCGACTTTTCACTTTCGGCTAACTTTAACATTATAGAGGGTTTTCCAATAAGGACTTGACAACTTTGAACTTTCACTGTGAACGCACCTTTAAACCAATAAACAAACTGTCAGTGTCAAAACATTCAGTAAAGACAACATTTTCATCATGGTGAAGTACACGAACGAACAACGTTTAGAAATAATTAAAATTTACTACAAAAATTCCGAGTCGGTGACTGCAACTTCAAGAGCGTTAATTCCAATTTTTGGTCGTAATTTTTGGTCAGTAGACAAGCAATTCATAATCTAGTGAAAAAATTTGAGTCTATATTCGCTGTCGGATGTTCCTGTGCCAGCGAGACAACGGATTGGTCGAAGTGTCGAGAATATTGCTGCAGTTCAAGCGTCCGTCGCAAACGAATCAAAACAGTCGATTCCACGGCGTTTTCAAGAATTGGGCATCGCTCAGACCACACTTTGGCGAATTTTACGAAAGGATCTTGGCTTGCACCCTTATAAGATAAAGTTAACATAAGAACCAAAGCCACTCGATTATATAAAGCGACGTACGTTGTCGGATTGGGCTCTCTAAATGTTGGAAGAAGATGACCAATTTAATCGCAAAATCATCTTCAGTGATGAAGCGCATTTTTGGCTAAATGGCTTCGTCAACAAACAGAATATGCATTATTGTTCAGGTGAAAACCCTCATTTGCTTCAAGAAACACCACTTCATCCACAAAAAAAACTGTATGGTGTGGTTTCCATGCTAGTGGTGTCACTGAACCGTTTTTTTTTTCGTTGATGAAATTAACCGTCACGTTACAGTCAATGGAGATCGCTACAGAGATGTCTTGCAACGTTATTTATTTGGTCAATTGCATGAGCTAGGCATTAATGATATGTGGTTGCAACAAGACGGTGCGACATGCCACACAGCGGGTCTAACAATCGACTTATTGAAATCTAAATTCGATGAATGTGTTATATCCAGAAATGGTCCTGTCGATTGGCCACCTAGATCGTGTGATTTAACACCTCTAGACTTTTTTTTATGGGGCTACGTTAAATCATTGGCTAACAAGCCGGCGTCGTTAGAGGAGCTCAGACCCAATATTGAACGAGAGATGGCGGCCGTTTCCGTCGAAATATGTGGCCAAGTCATCGAAAATTGAGTTTAACGAATCGAAACATGCAAACGTTCCCGTGGTGGACATATGAACAATGTCGAATTCCATACATAAATGTTTTGATTGTACTTTGACCCAATAATAAAATTTTCCAGATATCTCAAATGGTTTGCGTTTTATTTTAAAAAAAAATTGTCAAGTCCTTACTGGAAAACCCTTTATAAGATGCATTCTTTGGGATGGGATCGAATTCTGCAATGGCCTATTTTGAAAAACAATGTTGTCGAGGTTATGTTTTGTAGAACCGTTAGAATCAGACAAAGAAATAGACGTCAGTCCAAAGAAGAGCTGGACAGACTAGATAGTCTATCTACAGAATTAAATTGAACTATCGCACTGCGTGTATACCCAAAACCCTTGGCATAAGGAAAAATATTTTTAGTTCCTCAACCAAGGTGCTAAATTTAAGCCAGAAACGGAAAAATAATCAATGAGAGGAATTGTCCTTTAGCGGGTGAGTTTCTAACAGTGAATGTGATACTTTAAATTTCATTTTTTCCATCGGTAGTTTTTCCACGATGAAAGACCGAAATGCGTCTTTCGATTTTAAGTCTTACTTAATTTCTTATCCTTTCCATTTCTTAGGTAATGGATTAAAAATTTGCCACGACCAGAATCCCGGGAATTCGCCGGAATCAGAAAATCATAATCTCGTTTCTTGGGAATGTAGAAGGGCCGGGACAATGGGCAATCCCTAGCCAAGATGTCTTCTAGCAATATTACTCTAATTGAATCCTTCTACGACATAGAGCAAGTGCTGCTTTCAACCCTCCGACCGTTAATGCCTCTTACGTTTCACTGCTCGTTGAAAAATGTCCACTTCTAGTAAAATAGTAGGACCACCTTCATTTGTTGAAATTTTGTTGCATAACTGATAACCACATGGGTTCCAGATCTATATCACACATTTCGCGTTCAAATATTCATCTGAACATGTTTCCATACCGTTATTGCTTTTGTCATCTTCAAAGAAGACCAAGGCAATCACAACTACTGGCCAAACTCCGCACCAAACTGTCACTTTGTGGATGCACTTTGTGGATTTGTACCATGAAAAATACGTAATGTACGTTATGAATTTTTTGAGCATCCATTTTCATAATACGCCTGACTACTTCTGAACCTTTTATTGAACACGTTGATACCTCTCCATGAATAATTTTGTTTATGCTTCTATTGTAGATGGTAGATGTAATAATAAAAAAAAAGAAACGAATAGCATTTGAGAAATAATCTCTATTGGCATGGTGAAACTCTAATTTGATCACTCTATAAATGTTAGATCCGATTTTTTTTTTCTTAGGCAACAAAAGTAGATGTAAGCTAATTTTTTCTCCTAATGACCGTCAAATCTAAAGCATGTGATTATTTACTAGAAATGGATTTCTTTCTTTCTAAATAGTTTTTCCACTTAATATAATAAGTATAGGAGAATGAACAGAGTTTAAGTCTCGGCTTTCGTCTACTTGTACATAATTTTCAGATCACTTGCCCAGTAGGTTCCATTTCCAAACCGAGCTTCACAAACGCATTTTTTAATAACTTTTAGAACTTCTTTACCTTTAATCGTTGTTAACATACGAGTAGAGTCCAATGGATATTTTTGCATATAATTGTTCCTAGGATTACAACTCTTTTTCCTAAATTACTGATTTGTCCATGAGGAGCTTTCGACACTCTACGCTTTAAATCGTTTTGAATGTTTCAGCTAGCTTCCAATAGTTATTATTATACATGTAACTTTTTCTATTATGTGCACTATTACGAATTAAAATTCTAAATTAAATATTCTATCACCATTCAAGGCGGCCGAGCATATTTTTGTTTGAGAATGTAAAATCACCAGCATCTATAAAAATGAAAAATGCTAATGCAAAGACTGAATGGCAAAAGTATGCAAAATAACAAAAATAAATCTCTGAATATAGCTAAAAAATCAGATCCATATTCTGTATGACGCGAATCCAGGATTTAAGATTTTAATACACGTACAGGAGTTAAACTATGAATTTTTGAATCCACCCCCTGTATACGAAGTATGTACATAAAACGCGACGACATACAATATTGGATAAATTGTATCCTTCTGTAATTTGAATATTTGCATATGAAAATATTTAAAACATATCCTCTTCTCTAATATTGTGTCTATGTTGTCCTGTGCATTGTTTATGTACGAAGTATATGGCTGAGTTGTTTTCTACTTTTGTTTGAATTCAATTTTAAACAACAAAATGTTTAGTTTTCGAGTATAACACGAGTCATATATAAAGTAAAATTGTTTTGTGTTTGTGTTTGGTGGTTTTCCTTTTATTTTATATTTTTCCAGCTTTAGCATATTTATACGAAAAAGAATTCAATTGTGTTCATAAAAATAATAAGAATACGAATAATAATGTCGAGGATGAAGAATAAGGAAAAATTCTAAAGAGTTTTTCTTCTGTTTTGTGTTTTGTTATTATTCCATTGTTCGCAGCTGAATCTGATTTTCTTAAACTTTGTCTTCCCTATATGAAGTATATCCGCATATGTTGTGTTAATATTGCACGAGACTGAGATGTACGATACATATGATGGATGGGGTGGTGGTGGTTGTAATATAATAATTCTAATTCACTTGTATGTTTTATTTTTATTTATGGTTTTTTGTATATGTACATATGTATATATGCTATACAGAGATCTTACTAAATTACATGTTTATGATGGGAAAATTAACATAAAATCGTTTTACCATAATTTGTTTGTTATAGCAAAGAACAACAATGGGGAGTAGTACTAAAGTAAACAACAACAAAACAAAAATTGGATGAAAAGGATTTGAAATAAAAAAAATTTCATTGATTGTCAACCGTATAAACATCATTCTTGTATAAAGAAAAAGTTGTAAAGTTGTGAGTTTTATATTTCACTTTAAGATGTTTTGTAAAAGGGTAATTTATGATTATGATTGATGTCATAATGATTCGTTATTCTGTTAGAGAGTGAGATTGTTTGTACGAGAAAGGCCCCCACCAGCGCAACAGAAATACCAGTTTTTTTGTGAAGTGTGTGTTTCGAGACAGATCTACGATGTCACACTTGCAAACATAAGCGTACATTTTATACGTAAATGTCCATTGAGCGTCTATGCCATTCGAGGTATCCACTACTAAACTTTATTTTAGTCCTGCACTCCGAGTCTCTAAAAATTATGGTGTTTCTAAATCGACTGGCACCACCTTCTGGGTAGACTGGTACATTTCTAGGAAAATTTTAGGAAAAGGCGGTAGTCTAATTTTTATAAAACGACAAAATCGTTCCTGTTGCTATTAAATATTTTCTTAAGACAGGTTCAACCATTTCTTCTCGTTTCTGACTCCATTGAAATAAAAATTCCTTTAGGTTCTGACAAATATTTAGTTTGAAGAAAATTAGCTAAACTCGTTTGAAATCAAAGCTTTCGACATCAAACGAAAACGATTTTTGTGTTTACTGCGTTGTGCGTAACTCCATAATTTCTCCCGTTTGCCTTTAAAATTCACCCTTTTACAAATCATGTTCTGCTTGCAAGAAACTAGAAAAATACGTAACCGTGACTGAAAATAAATTCTTGTTCCACTCACTCGAGCCAAACAAGTCAGCCTCTATAACCAATTAACGTTCGTTCGACTTGTAGTCTCTTATTTATCGGATCTTTTGATTACCAGTAAACGGTAAATAAAAATGAAATTTACCGGTTTATTTTGAAAAACTATTTTAAATAGAAGGAAAATGCAAATTCCAACTTAATTTTCCAACTAGTGATGGTTTTTTTTTTTTTGGTTGTGTGGGGTTTTCCTGACTTTAAAAATTCTCGCTTCCCGATTTCATATCCGCTTGTCTCATGGAAATGAGATGGGTTACACTTTAATTGGTGATTCCGTGTTTCGAAACAGTCAGGCTATTCGAGATTTTCGAAAGTGTTCGAGTATGTTTGAGAATTTAGGGTGTATTTGATTGTTCGATGTTACTCGAGAATTTAGAGCCTATTCGAAGAATTCGATTGTTCGATATTTAAAAATTTATCCGATAAAATCCGTGGATTCTAATGCTATTGCATATTGTTTGAAAGGTTATTCGAAATTATTCAAGAATGTCCACGTTATTAACGTTTTACATGGCGGTGATTAGTATGTATAGTATTTCCTTTGGTTTTACATGCTTACGGATAATTCGATTTTTGAGAAGATAATTTAGAAATTCGACATTTTAGAGATTATATTCGAAATTTAGAAATCCTCATAGCAGAGAGCTGCAAAATGTTTCGTGTTTTATTTGAGGTCATTCAAATGAATCACGTTATGTTTCATCTACTTTTGAACGATGACCTGCCCGAAAATGTCCACAAAATGAAATCTGAGTAAACCAATTGATTTTCTTACACATGGAAAGCTCGAAAATGGGAACACATTTTGGATGAAGGATATATTTACATTGAAAACAAATAATAATATCCAATTTCTAACTAAAATAATTTGGGTTGAAAAGCTTCGATAAGTGGAATCTCTTAAAACTAAAAGTTCCTGACATTTCTTGCAAATACATGATTTATGATCAAAGAATTTTTGGGAAACGCATAAAAATTATCGAGGAAGTATAAATAAATTATCAAGCTTAAAGCTCATTGAAAATAAATACTCTAAATTTATCTCAAAATACATAAATAAATATATATATTATCAAATTTGAAAGTCAAATGGTTTGGTTTGAAAAACTCTTAAAATTAGAAGCTCCTGATAGTTTACATTGAGAATAAATATTCTAAATCATACCCAAAATTTCGTCATCCCTTGTAATATCAAATTTCGGAGTAAAATGGTTTGTTTAAAAAGCTTCGATAAGTGAAAGCTGTTAGAACTAAAGCTCTTGACAATTTTTATTATGCTAAAAAAACATTTTAATAAAAATGTTAAGTTCAAACCCAAAAAGTATGAATTAATTGTCAAGCTTAAAGCTTACTGAAAACAAATATTTTAAATTTATTCCAAAATCCTACCTTCCTTTATAATATCAAATTTCAGAGTAAAAAGTAAATGATTTGGGTTAAAAAGCTTCGATACGTGAAAGCTCCTAAAACTAATAGTTCTACATTTTTTGCAAATACATAATTTATGTTCATAAAATATTTTAACAAAAATCTCAAATTATGAAAAGGCTCACAAATGTTAACTTCAAGCCCAAAAGGTATAAATTAATTATGAAGCTTAAAGCTCATTAAAAACAAATATTCTAAATTTATCTGAAACCACTTTCTTTTCTAATATCAAGTTTCATAGTAAAATGCTTTGGTTTGAAAACCTCTTAAAACTAAAAGCCTTTGATGTAAAATTAATCAAGCTTTGATAATTGAAAGCTTATAAAATTAAAAGTTCTTGATTTTTTGCAAATACATAATTTATGCGTATAAAATTTTTTTAACAAAACTTACGGATAATTCGATATTTGAGAACTTTCAAGAATATTCAAGATAATTTGAAAATTCGAAATTTTTGAGATTATTTCGAAATTCTTGACATTTTTCAAATTATATTCGAAATTTGTGATTCTTTATCGATATATTTAGAAATCGTCAGAGCATTGAGTTGCGAGATGGGGCAATCGTTTAGGAAGCAATAGTAGCCCTTCTTTAGTGGCACATAAGACGAGATCAATGCCTAATTTATAAGTGTTTATGATCCACATAGATTTTCTGCAGTCTGGAACATCTTGAACGGAAATAACTGTAAGCCGCTTGATGTTGTCCTTAGTGAAAAACTTTGCCCGCTGAGTAGAAAACGTATCTTTGTGATGTCAGAAAATAATTTGTGGATTTACAAAATTTGACGAGGTTTTCACCATCAAATCGAACCTGATGATTGATACTAGGCCCCTCAAAGTATTTATTGTTCTGGTTGTCATAAATGAAAATGTGTGCCGATAGTAAAGAAGAAACTACGAAGGGCATCAGATGAATGTATTTTTTGTAGGTGGCTCTTTATGATACTATCTGAATGTTTTATGAGAAATGTTCCAACAATGAGTTCTTGTAGTAAGAATCAGCAAATTTATCAACATAAAATAACAGGGATGTAACTGAAGAATCGTTCATAATGGTAAACTTCAAAAATTTTGAGGATTCAACAGTAATCCATCGAGACGATAAAGCTCTTTCTTAACGCGTTGTTATATTGGACGGTATATGTAAAACCTATTTGATATTGGGGCAAGAGCAGTTTGTAACATAATCCAATACCAACTTCAAATTGTCTACATAGGAATTACTATCAAGAGTGAGGATAAACGATTCATTTTACCGTTTCTGAAAATATGTCTTCAAAGTGTGCAACACATAAATTAAATCTGTACAGTTTGTTTTATCTTGTTAAGGAACAACACAATAACAGGTTTCCCTCAATTTCGTAGACTTTTGTAACTGCGTTGATAGATTTAGTGTAGTGGTCTTAGTTTCGTCACGTTTTTAGCCAAATATTCCTTCAGCAGACATTTGTCTAGTTTGGCACGCATAGTAACGCAAATCATGAGAAATGAAGTTGGTAAATAATTTCCTTTATCCAAAAAGATATTTGAGCTTCAGCATTATCAAATGGTTGAGAAGAAGTCCATTTGTAAAATCCTCATTGTAAACAGTTTTGTAATCTTTTTCGCCAGTAACTTGAATTTTAAAGATTTCAGAAATGATTTATTCTCAGGTTGCGATTAATCAATTTCCTCCTCAGTCTGAGTTTCAGCATGATTTGTTTCATTAATGATATTCACTATTTGCACCCTTTGATATTCTTTGCTCTATAGGAAGTGTATTAAGCATTCACATCGCATAACACATCTTTGAATTTTGTAGAAAATTCTGATTCACTTTTTATGTTGAAGATACAATTTCCGCCACGGATTGGTTTTAGTTGTCTCACTTGACAGGCGACGGTGGCAAATTTTGGAAAAGGAAGATTTAATTTTTTTTTTTAAATTAAATAAACAGCGATTTTTAGTTATTAATATTTCCACACCCAGAAATAAATGGCGCCACTTTGACTGAGACAACTAAAACCAATGCTAGCCCAATTTCCACCTGATGAGCATCTATTGAACAGACTACGTTTAAGTCAAATGTGAAGATATTTTCCGGTAATATTACGTGATTTGACTGGTTGACCCTGTGATCCGAAAATAAGTTTTTATCTGAGTAAATTCAAACTCCTTGATAAATATACCAAGCGGCCAGAGTTTAGAATGTATTAAAGTAGCAAAAGCTTATTGATACATAATCGTACTGGCCACCATTTCTGGCTTGAGGTACCACTATAATTGCATTAATGTCCTTTAGTTGAAATTTGTAATTTATGAAGCCTTTAAATTCTTTGTCAGTAACTGATGAATGAATTCTGCTTATAAAGAAAGATCCACCGTCTGGGTTTCATAATACTTATTGAATTTGGGTTATCTGCAGATGATATTGGGTGTTGAGAGGAGCGTAAATCATGACTGATAAATCTGTATCCTTAGAAATAACTAGAAGTTCCAATGCCATTATCGTCCTGTGGCTTAGCCGGAATTTCAACTACTTGAGCTAAAGCCACTACGGATTTATTTGCCAATTTACTAATTTGGGTGCTTGTCTGTTAATTTACCCCAATTATTTTATTTTTATTTTTTACAGAAATCATTTATTCATTTAAATTTAATCATTTATTTTTAGACTTTTGTCGTCACTTGAAACATTTGTGGTACATCTATCAGAAGAAGCGATACGAGCGATACAATTCCTTTGATCTGTGTCTGCAAGGTTGACGAAGCATTAACGAAGAATTAAATCCGCAATTCGCTCCAATAGATTCGTCGATACTATACCAACCGAACGAATTAAGCCAACCACAAAATAATCTGAAACATTTGTGGTAGAACTATCAGTAGACGCGATATGAGTGACACAATTTCTTTAATCTGAGTCTGCAAGGTTGACGAAGCATTAACGAAGAATTAAATTCGCAATTCGCTCCAAGAGATTCGTCGATACTACTACCTCAACGAATTAAGCCAACCACAAAATAATTTGAAACATTATGGGTGTTTGACATTGGTTGTACATGTACAAATTTTATTGGTCCGTATTTAATTATTAAATTTAATGTTTTAATACATTTTTTGTTTTAAACTGGTATAAGGCTGCTTAAAGTTGTGGAAGCTTATAATTGCTAATTAATTAATCTATAAGTAAAGGTGGATTTATCTAAAATTTTAATTTTAATACTTACAATAAAATAACATAACCTCAATTAACTATGGGCGAGAAATGTGCAATTTGTAACAAAAAAGAAGTTGAGCCTAAGTCTTCTATGCATAAGCAAAATTGGCTGAATTGTAATGGCTGTTTGAAGTGGTTCCATTCGGAATGTGTCGATGTCAAAACGGATGTAGAATTTGAACATCTTAAATCAAAAGCTAAATGGTTTTGTCCACGTTGCATTGCGGACAGTAACCTCACTAGAGTTCTGGCTGGCTTGATCAAAGCTAAAGATGCTGAGGCTAAGAAGGATAAACTAGGGAATAAGGATGATATTGAGGATTGGGTATCCAAGCAATTGAATGCGATGTGGCCGAAAATTACTAGTTACTGTGATAATGCCATAGCTGATGTGAAGGCGAGTTTGTCATCTGAAACATCGAAATTGGTGGAAAGGATTGTTTTTCTTGAGAAGCAATTTGAGCTTTATAAAAGGCGGGATGAGTGGAAAAATCAAAGGGTGTTGATGCTTTACGGTATTCCAGATACGGTCAACATTTATGATCACCTATTTTTGACAAATATTGCTGTTGAGATGGGTGTACATAACTTTAATGCTGACGATATTAAGGATGTTTTTAGGATACACAGAAAGAATGGTGGAGGTCCGTCAGTTATAAAGTTTAGCTTCTTCAAGCAGTTGAAGAGGAATCATTTTATGGCTACTTATCTTAAGTACTTAAAGGATAAACCATTATGGATAACATGTATTGATGACAAATTTCCAAAATCGAGGATGTACATCAATGAATATCTGTCTAAGGAAGCCAAGGACATTCTAGTTAAAGCGAAGTTGATGAAAACAGCGGGAATGGTATCAAATGTGGTTATAAGAAGAGGTATGGTAGCTATTATTGCGGTAGCTATTATTGCGGTAGCTAATGATAGACCGAAAATTGTGCGATCTGTAGAAGAATTGGCTCAATTTAAAAAATAATGGTTTAGATGGTTGATTCAGTTGATTCAGTTGATTCAGTTGAACATTTAACATTTAGACATTTAGTTATTGGTTAATACATATCTTGTATAGTATGTGCATGATTAGTTTATATATTTTGTTCTTATAGCCTTATCTTTGAGTACATTTAGTGCATGATTAGTTGCATGATTAGCATAAATTTTGTTCTTAGCCTTATTCAGTTTAGTTATTAAATATGTATTGTAAACTTTTGAATTTAGATATTAAGTTAATCTTAAATGTAGTAGTTGATAGTTTTACAGTCTTCAGATTTTATAGTTTATCTTATATATTTTTTCTTATTTTCTTTGCCTATTGTTTTTTCATACATTGTATCCTGGCTTGTCATTGTGGTTGTGATTATGAACTTTTTTAATAGTTTACCTAGCATTTCCCCGTTAGCGATAAATTGCTTGAAAGTATCTCATATTAATGCGCGTAGTGTTTCGGCGAATATTGATGAATTGAGAATGGAATTTAAGCACATTTCCCATCACATTATTGGAGTGTCTGAATCAAATTTTAAATCATCGCATACTTTTAAAAGTGTTGAAATAGATGGGTATAAGTTGCTCAGGAATGATAAGAGTGGGAAGAAGAGGTGGTGGAGTTGCGTTCTATGTACGTAGTGACTTTTTTAAATATTATCATGTGAAGATACATTCAAAGGGTTCTTCTGAGACTTTAGAGTATCTAACAATTGAATTTAGTATTAATTCTTTAAATATAGTTGTTTGTGTTGCTTATATGCATGTTCGGGACCTTCCTCTTAATGAATTGAGTGAGCTGTTGTCTAATTTAGTTGTGGATTTTGATATGGTTATTTTGGTGGGTGACCTTAATATTGATTTTTTAGACAGGGTTGAAAGCCGTGAATTAAGAAATATATTTGATTCACTTAATTTGCATACAACGCAAACTCAACCAACAAGAGTTTGTGATACTACTGAAAGACTTCTGGATTACATTGTTTCTAACACCCAATTTGAAACATCTAATTTTCATCAGTCATCCTTCACTGATTATGATCTTATATCAATTGACTTTAACATACCGGTTCAACTCAATGATGAGATTAAGTTTGTGCGCAACTATGATAATATGGATGTTACCAGCCTTCATTGTGATATACTTAATGTTGATTGGACTGAATTGAGTAGATTTGATACAATTGATGGGAAGTTTGAGTTTTTATATGATAAAATCTCGACATAGCTGCATCAGTATGCTCCCTTTAAAATGATTAGGAAAAAAATCAAGCCTATCCCATGGTTCAGCTATGCTATTAAAAATAAAAAACAACTTGTTGATATGGCAAAAAATGTATGGAAACGATCTCGTTGTGAGGAAGACAAACGAACCTACAAATGTTATGAAAAAGAACTTAATAAGATGGTGAGATCGGCTAAGAGAAAGTTTTTGCGTGATAAGTTGGATCCCAAACTTGGCACTAAATGATTGTGGAGGAATTTGGACAAATATGGGTTTAAAACCAAGGATTCAGCTGAGGTTGTTTCTAAATTTTCTCCTTCTGAGCTTAATGAGGAGTTTGTTAAAGTGCCAATAATGAATCTGGTGCAGCATTCGGAGACTGGGACCTCTTTTAATAACTCTAATTGCTTCAATTTTAATATTATGTCTGATGACGATGTTCTTAAAGCAATAGGCTCTCTAACGTCTAATGCAATGGGTGCTGACAATTTGCCGCTAAGATTTTTAAAAATTATAGCTCCTGTGATTGTACCTCATTTAACGTATTTGTTTAATAGTATTGTGGAACATAAATATTATCCTAAGGTGTGGAAAGTTAGTAGAGTTATTGGGCTACCTAAAGTTAAGGAGCCTGCATTAGTGTCTGATGTGAGACCTATTGCTCAACTCTCAGTTCTATCAAAAGTGTTCGAAAGAATTATTTCCGACCAGATTAAACAATACCTTAATACAAGTAACTTATTATCTTCTCAGCAGTCAGGGTTTAGGGAAAGACATAGTACTGCAACGGTGTTAGTGGATTTGATGGAATTTGTTAGGAGCTGCTTAGACAGGGGCAATTATGTCCTGCTATGTCTACTTGATTTCAGTAAAGCTTTTAACTGTATATCATTCGTTAAATTTTGTTATAAATTGAGAAACTGCTTCAGTTTTTCATCTAACGCGTCGGAATTAATGTTATCTTATTTAACTGATCGCTTTCAATTTGTTGAAGTTAATGGAGTTAAATCTAGTTATTTGCCTCTGCCTACTGGTGTCCCCCAGGGATCTATTATGGGGCCCTTAATATTTGCAATGTATATAAACGATATTGGAAGTTCTATTCGACACTCTCACTATCATTTGTTTGCGGATGATCTCCAAATGTTTAGGGAAATTGAGATTGATAATTGTGATAGAATGGTAGCTACTAATGAAGTGATTGCATATATATCAACAGGGATATTAATAATATTATTGAGTGGTCGGCGGAGAATCAATTGTTATTAAATTCGAAAAAGTCCCAGGTGATTATGTTTTCCCAGAAGCGTAATCCTTTTACTTATGACGTGGACTTAACTTCTGTTAGAGTTGGTAATGACAATATACCTTTTAGTGAATCAGTAAGGAATTTGGGTGTGACCTTGGATAAACACTTGGATTGGAATGTGCATGTGAATTCCATTATGCAGAAAATGTTCAATGGGCTGCGAATGCTTTGGCGTAACTCTGCATTTACTCCAATCAAGGTCAGGATGCTGTTAGCTAGATCTTTAATTCTTAGTAATCTGTTTTATTGTGATGTGGTGTTTTCCGAATTAAGTTTTTGCTTATTTACCAAAATTAAAAGAGTGTATAATTCATGCCTAAGATACATTTTTGGATTGAAACGCAGGGATCGATTGACACCTTACTATAATAAGATTTTTGGATGCTCTTTGGAGAATTATTTTGATCTTAGAATTCTAGTTTTAATGTACAAAATTATTACAACTCGTCAACCTCAATATCTATATCATAAGCTTGTATTTGCTCAGTCATTACGGACACAAAACATAATATTGCCAAACACTCGCACCAATTATATGAAAGGGTCATTTATAAGGAGAGGTGCTAGGCTATGGAATACTATTCCAACACATATTAAATGTTTGACACGTTTGGACACGTTTAGGGTGGAATGCGTGAATTATCTTAATAATCTATAGCTGTATGTAATTATTGGTTTACAGTTATTTATAATTAGTTATAAATCTGAAGACTTAGTTTTAGTTTTAGTTTTATTTTTTATTTTTATCTCTTCATATTTTTTTATAATTTTTCTTCCTTTACTGATCTGTGGTACAAACCAATGTAGATTAAGTGGATTTGTTGCTGTTTATACAGCGTAATTACAGTGTAATTACGTAAAATGACCTAGTTGTCATGTTGTAGTAAAAACGGAATAAAATAAATAAATAAATAAACATTTGTGGTAGAACTATCAGTAGAAGCGATTTGGGGTGAATTAACAGACAAGTACCCTAATTTGTGTTTCAGTTTATCATGCAACATTTCTTTTAGCTGATTTTAAGGCAGCGTGATTTGTTGTTTTGTATTATTTCCATCGTCCGATTCCCAAAGCCCCTCTATTTTCAATTACCGTAACTAATCCCAATTTGTCCATTGAGAATAATACATAATTATTAATAAATTATCTGTCTGTTAAAATATAATAAAAAATCCAAATAAATTACTCTTGGCCTCCTAGATTGGATTACTCACATGTCAGATTGGCCGAGCGGTCTAAGGCGCCAGATTTAAGCTCTGGTTCCCAATTGGGAGCGTGGGTTCGAACCCCACATCTGACATAATTTTTTCGGTAAAATGCGTTTTTTTTTACTTTGATTGTTTTGAAGTGAACCTGTTTTGTTTTTAAATCAAAATATCGATACTAGTAGCTTTTGCTCATTTTACAAAATATTTACTAGGCTTCTCGGTATATAACATCGTTAAAAACACAAAAAGACAAAACATGTACTTTAGAAACAAAATCAATCTTATTCTCTTAAAAAATAGAGTTTTAAGCCGCACCTGAACCACTCCGATCCAGAGATTTTTTTACTATTTTTGTGATCCAAGTCAAAAATCGAGCTTAAAACGGCGTCGTAGTATATGCTTGTCGAAATAACAGAAATAATATACAAAAAATCTCGATAGTTTCTTCTCTTGATTAAAATAATTGTATATGACTTTAATTGCAAAAGAGTAAGCATCACCAAATGTAATAAGCAGATGAATTGAATTAATTAAATATCTGTTGTTGCCCATTCTTATCAAATAAAATAAAAATTTTTAATTACCTAAAAAATGGAAATAGATTTCAAGACAATTAAATACAAGTCAGATTGGCCGAGCGGTCTAAGGCGCCAGATTTAAGCTCTGGTTCCCAATTGGGAGCGTGGGTTCGAACCCCACATCTGACATAACTTTTTAATAAACATTTCTTGATTTTGTTTAATTTACTTTATTACCGAAACGACTATTTTCTGAGTTTCCAATCTGAGTATTCTAACACACTAGAACCCCTTAAAAATATTGATCCCGGTTTATACAACATCTACAAATTATAATGTAGGTAATTTAAATAAAAAACTATGCCGAAACCCGGGATTGAACCGGGGACCTTTAGATCTTCAGTCTAACGCTCTCCCAACTGAGCTATTTCGGCACATGTTCTTTTTATCGCAATAATTCTAATTGTACAACTAGTCTTACTGACATTGAGTGAAATAAATAGAAAAATGAAAATCTTTTATTTAAAATTAAAAAAAAAAAAATGTTATGTTTTTTTACTTACATTAACACTCAACTTTTTTCTTAACCACAAAATAAACTAATTCTTACTAACAAGTAAAATTTTTGAAAAAATTTAAATAAAAGCATTTCCTTTTTTATTCACTCTCGAAGAAGTCCTTCAATCACCCACGACTCGAAGTCGTAACTAATATGACCACCTTATATTATAGTTCAATTAATTTTGTTTGTCTGAGCGCGGAGGTGCTGAAACTCGCCAGCTCCTACTTTTTCATTTAGAAATACACGGTTATAGTTACACAATTTTTCCGTTTTCTCAGTGCGAGTTTACGACCATTTTCTGAAGAAAAATTTTCAACAGGCAACCAATCAACATAGTCTATTTTGTAAACAAATTTCCCCTTCCGTACATAATTCTTTTGTTTTCCATTTAAAATATATTGAATCTGCTGAAAATTTTTCTTCAGAAAATGGTCGTAAACTCGCACTGAAGACCAAACCAAATCATTCAATCAAAGAAAAATTAAAAAAATTAGAGAAATACATAGGCATGTGGCTTTGGACTTGAAAAAAGTACCTTTTCGAAATCACACAACAAATTCAAGTATAAAATCAAACTTAAAATTATGTTTAATTTAAAAATTAACGTCTTCAATCACCTCGCGATCATCTTCTGATTTGATTTATTGAGGGGCTACTATTCCTGAATACGAAACGAATCCAAAAGTGTAAGATTCTTATTTGATTTGTATGAGATTCGCTTGTTTCTTATTTAAAAATAAAACGAAATTTGTTGTGGTTTCGAAAAGGGCGCTTTAACTCGAAAGAATCTATACATAAACGTCGATATAACCTCCAAAAAACATGCTTTCTGCCTCAGTATAAGTATAAACGCCTTTACTTACCCCAAAGTTAATTAATTTCAACAATATAAATTAAAAATTGCACAAACACAACATGAACAAACGAGTGTATAACAAAACCTGTCACAAAAGATCGATAACGCAGTCAAAATTTAAACAAAATAAAACAATCGGCGTGATTTTAGCCATATACAATAATCGCATGTATGGACAGTTTACACTGCTAAATTGAACTTCCGCTGCCACCATGTAGTTTTACACACCGGAACTTCATGAAACATTCATATAAAGTCAATTAAAATAATCAAAAATTCAACATAATTTACAAATATATAATTAATTTAAAAATACAAAGAAAAAATTTATTTATTTCCTTACCGCTTTCTCTCGCAACCTTCCACAAACCATTATTATTTTATATAAACGACAAGCGAAATTGAGAAAAACGAAAGAAAACCGCTTACGGGTAAATGATGTCATCATTTTTACAATAAAATTACAAATACAAATTCCATTTCTCATTTTCACTCCCAAAACATAACTTTAAACTTTGAACGAACAATGAAAAAGATTTCTATTATCCCACCTCTCCCAAACTTAGCACCTCGCCTTCGGATATTTTATCGGAATAAGATAAATGTCGAAGTTGTGCATAACGATGTGATGTACCAGTTGAATCCGATTCATATTCAGACGAAGAAGTCACAATTATCGTAACGTTGTTTGAATTAGACGAGGAAGACGTTGAATTGTGTTCGGTTTCATTAGTTTGTTGCTGGGTATTCGCTGATTTTAGAAATTTTTCGGCAGCACGTTTTGCAACATCATTAACTTCCTGTTTCGGGCTAAATGGATTCCGGGACGCATCCATCTGTATTTTATTGATTGTTTTCCAATATTTGTCGTTGCTAATATCAAATGTGGTATTTTTGTGGGCAAGCGATAGCGGACGTATAGATGACAGTTCCAATGGGGATGGCATAAAGTTGGTTGCCTGGCATGGTTTTAAAGGGGTCAACTGAAGTTGAATTTCAGAGCGTTGAGTGTTATTTGACTCGTGTCTAATGGCCTGCGACGGCGAGTGATGCAGAATTGAGAGAAGTTTAAATTTATCTTGTATAATTTCCTTATCCAGCCGCGAAAGTTCAAGTTCAACATCTTTTTGTGCCTCATGAAAAAGGATCCTTTTCGGACTTGCTAATTTAAACACCGGTTCAAAATCGGTTTGTATTTCGGCATCCCGTTGATCCGATATTTTATCTTTGTACACCACAGATTCCAATAAAATATTAGGTTTCCTAGGCAGTAATACGGATAGTTTCGGTGCTGGTTCGATTGCAGGCCTAATAGTTTCGGATAATTTTGAATCCGATTCGGAATCTGAATCCGACTCATCAAACGTTGATTCGTATTCATACTCAAACGATGAGCCAACGGTAACTTGTACATTTTCATCGGTTTCGTGTGATGTCATATGAACCACACTAGGCTCGATAATTGGTGATTGCTCTCGAATCGCGGGTACAATATTGATTTCGCACAACTTTTCGGTAAAACACTCAACGGATTTGGTCTGAAATAAAACAAGAGTACCATGACTTATAACGTGTTAACACACAAAAATATAATTATCACGTGTTCACCTACCGTAACGACATTAATGTCCGTTTGTGTTGTTTGATCGATACTATTTACAATTTTATCATTGGTCGTTTTATTCGGTGACGCATCTGTCCCACCCCAATCAAAATTATATCGTAATACTTTAATTTCCGATTTTTTTATCACCTGGCTAGTTGTGGCGGTCGTTACCACCGTACAACTACTACTCGTTGCACTATCCAATCCCATTAACCTATCATGCCATGTCGGTCGAAATGATTCTTGCGACTCTCGTATTGTATCATTGTATATGCGACGTGGATAATAACTGGTGACGGGAGTTGGATCGACAACAATATTTCGACAGATACGTAAAGATTTGGCTTTATTTTTGTTCATCTGTTGTGATTTGTGTGAGATTAAAACAGGTTTTGTGTTTGTTTTGTTCTCCACGCAGTGAATATGACGATCAAATATGTTTGTTAGCCGTACATTGCGCACCAACGGTTTTGATTTTGGACCTTTGAAATGCACAATTTTTTGAGGTTGTTGTATTTCTTCCACGGACGACTGCTCCTGAACCGGATTATCCTTCAAATATTCCTTAATTCTCAACTTCAACAATTCATTTAATCGCTCCTTTTCGATTAAGATATGCCTATCAATATCCGGAGCCTCACAATCACGTAAATCATTACGCAATTTATTTAGCATACACTTTGAATATTGAATCAGGCCACCAACGTCTCTCGAACTTTGGCCGCCAAGGCAATTGAACTTCTTCACTCCGGTATTTTTTTGAAAACATCCGCATGATTTTAAATAATTTTCAATTTCTAAATTATCACATTCACTAATAACGGATGCAGCATCGTTCATAATTTTGGCGTACAAATTACATTTAGCACAAAGCGAAGAGGATTTTTTTTAAAACCGAACTTTTCACGTTTAAAAACAAAACTGAAATGATGTACATGTGACGGGTGATAGTCGTTTGTTTACGAAATAATGTAATAAATTCTCGTCGATAATGCAAACAGCTGCAGATTAATTAAATGAAATTGTAAGGTTTTGTGATTGAATAGTTAAAATTGGAAATATTTACGAAAGATGGCAGTATATTTAAACTGCTAGAAAGGTTGAAATCTTGGCTAATTTAATCGGAAAAGTTTTTATTCGAGATGATTCTGTAGGTTAACGACAAATATGGCGTATTCAAACATTCAAAATTTCAAATGTTGTACAAATCATATTTAAATAAACGCGATTAGGGGTGACATGTTATAACCATCACTTTTTTCACTTCGATGCATTTTCGATAGAATAACTGTATTCCTTTGCTAAAAATATAAAATTTTAAAACAATTTAGTTGTAAGATACCGTTATTCTGTCGAAAACCGATGTCACCGATGGACATGTTCAATCACACATTTGAACTTACTTAAACAATTTTAATGAAATCAACCAAAGAATAATAAACGGAGCAGGACACAAAGCCTACGTTCGACGCTGCACATGACATATGATACATAGTATGAAACGAATCTGACTACAGTTCCGAGTCCCGGATGTGCACATCATCATAACCTAAAAACACGTGATTAAAATTTGACTTGAGAGAGATTCTGAGTTCAGTAGTTTTACATTAAATCACAGATAAGATTTAATTATCTGTCATTAAATATTATTCAATCCGATTTAAATCGTCATGCAGTTTAAACGTTAAAGACTGATTTACATTCAAAAAATTTCACAGATGCAGATGTCAAATCAAAAATTCGTTTTCTTTACACATAAAAAGTAAATTTAAACAAAAAATGTCATAAACCAATGCAAATGATTGGTTTTCTTATTTATGTAGGTAACCTTATTATAGTAATTTATTCACGCATCGACGATTTTTCAGACGAGGTTTTTTGGGTTTGTTTCTCGGGTTTCAATTGATTTTTTTAAGATTTTATTATTTTTTCTCTTTTTGTCCTTGTAATTTTTCCTATGTTGTGTTTCAATTTTTTGCAGACGTCGATTGTCGTTGAATGTAAATCAGTCTTAAATCGAAGCGAGCTGAAATAAAATAATTAAAAGAGCAAGTCTTAGTGAATTTAAAATTAGTTTTTTACATGTGTGTAATGTGATCTAGGGTTCATTTTCTCCGAAAAATATTCCAACGATTCATCAATGAGAGTCAATATCAAGCTTTTGGCCAGTAATCACTTATACTGGTAGAAGCAAACACTAAGCCCTAATCTTAAGTGAATGATAGTTAAATAACTAAACATTTTACACCACCATTTTTCACAACATTATTCAATGTTTAAATACACTTATATACATTTATGTAATGTATCTAATAAAATGTCAATTAGCATAACACAAAAAATATTTTTTTGAAAAAAAAAAAAGGCAGAATTGCTCCAAATTTAGTCGTTTGTTTCTATCTTTGCAAACTTTTCTGGGGGGTTCAGGGCATTCCCAACTCTTTCACTTTTAATGTTCCACGTAGAATATTTACATAAACTCGCAGTGAATCACCACGTTTTGTTGTCACACAAAGGAAACTCATTTATTTTAATTCATTTGTTTTTTTTTAATAATTTTTTTTTTGTTTTTAATTTTATTTCCGTTTAAATTGTATGTATCTCAATTTCTATATAATTTTTCACTGAATTTTCTTTAATTTTTTCATATTTTCTTTAATTTTTTATTTTCTTTTTGTAAAAAGGAAATTAATCGAGAAAAACGATTAATTCCTTGCCAATATTATCTTTTAATATAATCTCTAAGTTTTATTTTGTGTATTTTAACTGTAATTTACCGTTTTTTTTTTAAAAGGACATAATGTTCTCATCAATAGATTTTTTTTATTAAACTTGTATTTTTATTTCAAATATGGCGTCGGTATTATATAAAATTATTGGTTCACATAACCTCAACCATATATTTTATAGTTTTTTTTTTTTAACATGTTTAATTATTTATTTATATTTTTAACGTAGGTAGCTATATATACAATAAAAAAATTTATTAATTAAATTAAATTAAATTACAAAAAATAGTGTGTTCGTCACAAAATCAAAATAAAATTTTTAGGTTATATAACTCCTAAACAGTTATACACACAAGAGTTAGGTTGTTTAATTAATTTATTTTATTATTTAATTAATTTATTTTCATCTAAGTTTTTTTTTTTTTTTAATTAAATTAAAACCGTTAAATAAGAATTTTTATTCATTTTTTAATATTTTTTTTTTAGGTTATACCAAGTTAGTTATACACAATATATTTACACATGGCGAGTGTTGAGTTCCAATTTGCAACGATTTTTTACTCGCGTATCATTTTACTACAGCAGCCATTTTGTTCAAAGCGCATAAAAAACAAAACAAAATATAAATAAATAATAAAATCTGTATGCTGAACAAAATGGCGTCCCACTAGTGTGAATTATTATTTTTACGTCGAAATAAAAAACCGTGCTTTTAGCTTAATTAATTAACAAAAAATAGTTTTTTTTTCCTTTGTTGTATTTTAAAGAGGCGTTTATATTCTATTGTTATTTTTATTTATGTTTAATTAAATTTGTTTATATTATAAATGTAAAACACAAAACAAACAAACAAAAAAAAAAAAATACAAAATGTACACAAAATTTAAGTAACGTAAATAATTAATGCCCGCCATTTTGTTAAGATCAAATTTATTTTTGTTTTTCGTAAATTAATAAAAATGTGTACAATTTTGTTTATAAAAGACTTCATTTTGAATTTTTGGGTACGCCGAAAATATAATTTTTTTGAAATAATTTGATTTTTCGCCATTTTTGTTTTATTTTTTTTTTTTTTTTTTATAAAAATTAAAATAATTAATTAAATTATACAAAATATATTTTATTTACAAATGTATGTGTGAATATTTATATAATGTCCACCATTACGAATTTCTAGTTTTTTCTATTTTTAAGGTTATGTTTTTAAAAAAAATTATGGCAAAATTGTTAGAAAAATTACGATTTTATTGTTGTTTTTTTAATTATTTACACAAAAAAAACGGTAAATTTTGTTGGGCCCTATCGTGTGTCATACATACAAAGATGGAGGCATGGATTTGTGAAAATAAAGACCAAGTGTCATCCTCCAATCATTCCGCACGCGCTCGTCTCAATTCGTCGACTCGGACGAAAATTAATAAAATTAATTTAAAAAAAAAAATCACAGATCACAAAAATAAAAAATGGCCACAAACAAAACTAACCGTCAAATCCACATTTAAAAAAAAAAATAAATCAACTCGAAAAATTGAGTTGACGCCATATTTTATTTATATAAACTATTTTATTATTTTAATTGATTATTTTTAATATATTCTTTCTCATTCTAAATATTTATTTTATATTTATATTTTAATATTTTATATATTAATTTGTAATTTAAATTAAACTTAATAGAAAAAAAAACTAAACATTAAAAAATATTTCATTTTTTAATCCCAAATGCGTCCAAACATTAGGATGTGACCAATTTAACAAATAAATAATGGATGTGTTTGTGTTTGCGAGGAGCACGGCTATACATATATACAAATTCTATACACAAAATGGCGGATTTTCATCTTTAGTCGGCCACCATTTTGTTCAATATTTTTTTTTTGCCTCCCCCACACAACATGCGCACGCGCACGCTCACGCCACAAAAAAAAGAGAAGACAATATATTTTTTCTCAAAATGCGCGTAATTCGCCGCCATTTTGTTCATATACAAAACAAAATAGAGAACTACAACAACAATTTTTTCGACCATTTTTTTTTATTTTATAAAATTTATTTAATTTTTTTTTTGTTATGCGATTAAATTTTAAGATTTGTAATGTTAAATATTTAAAAAAAAAAAAAATTTTTTTTTTAAATGTATATTAATTACCTCGTGTAATTATTTAGGAGGAGCCACCCATCTTAAGATTCACGTTCCTTTTTCACTTTAAAATCTTCACCCAATATTGTTGCAATTTCGCCTTGCATAAATGCCCACGGTATTGTTGAGTTGGCCAATGGACATTTTTCACCGCTTGGACAGTAGACTTCGCTACCAGCGCCCTATTAGTAATGAAATAAAATAAAATTTCCAATTAGTAAACACGAAGTGAAATAACAAATACGAGCTACCTGTCGTTTTATACTGTCTCTGCTGCACGGAAAACAAAATTTATGATGATTTACAGATGGGCATTGAACAAAATGTGTATCCTCCAGTCGCTCTTGACACAATGTACACTTTAATGTTGGATTTGGTGCTGGTGCCGGAGTTGTTGGTGCGCCCGATGTTGGTACACCCGTGTCAGTTGGTGATGGTCCTCCATTTGTGCTACCATTTCCCACGACATTCGGATTTGATGGTACACCGCCACCATTCTGTGCTGTATTCTGTTGCTGTTGCTGTTGTTGTTGCTGCTGTTGCTCGGTTGATGTAACCGTTGTCGATGATACGTGACGTGACCCGGAGGAACGTCGACCACTAGACGATCCTGGTAAAGGAACCCGAATTCCTAAACTACTACCTTCTAATTTCATTTTCATCTCGACACGACTCTCACCTGAGCTATTTGGAGAATGTTGGCTGCCGCGTGATGCAGATCTTGGTGGTGGTGGGCCGGGTGGTGATGGTCCACTACGTGGACTACCTGGTGGCAATGTCTCTGTAATAGACATTAAATTAGCCATCGGACTTTGTAATGGTGCTGGTGGTGCTGGAGGCGTTGATTCTCCCAGCGATACTGGTGGTAGTGGCATTGATGGATATACTACAAAAATAAAAACCATACGTTTAACATACACACACACAACTGACCCCATTAAATTAAAGCCAACGGAAGTATTTACCAACGACATCACATTGTGACGTAACAACATTTACAACAAATTATTGCTACATCTTTCTCTCTCTCTCTCTCTCTCTCTCTCGCTCTCTTTCTTGTTTTGGTACTACATATCAACACATACATAACTACAAACATACAAAACCTGCGAACGCGCTGAGCAATCAATACACACAGCATTTGTAAATAGCGTGTTTAGCATATGAATGATGAAACATAAAATAGATAAAATTTTCATTCAAAATGTATTTATAAATAGAACAGTCGAAACCTCAAATCAAATCAAGAAAAAAAAACTTCAACAGGATATTACACAAATGGCTGTTAGGATAACGATACGACGCTTGTTTAGTGGACAACTACCTTATTCAATTAACACAATAAAAATCCTATTTTCATCAAATTCGCATTTAAACACCCAAAGCACAGCTGGTACCATAAAAAATAATCTAACGGGACGCCATTTTTTACCTTAAACTGTAACTTTACAAAAACGTAAAACAACAACTACGAGAATATATCAAAATATTTAACCTTTTCATTGATATACGACGTCATATGAACTCAAATATGAAAACCAAAAGAGTGAAGGAGAACGAATAAACGAGAGAGAGACGATGATGTTGTTGAATGATACATAAACACAAAAAATTTGTTTATATTATATATGTATAGAAAGGTACAGTTAGGTAAAAAAAAAAACAACAAAGTAGGTTATTTATGTAATTTAATAACAATACACTATTTTTAAAGAGATGTAATCACACACACTCACACTTATATGAATCATTATTCAAAACAAATCAGATAAATACGTTATACAGTGGATGAGTTATACGAGTGAGATAGGTTATAGGTACAATACGCAAGTATTATTGAATTTTTGGGAATGGTGACGTTATGTATAATATCCATTCGTATTACATAAATTTTACCTAGCGTTATATAATCTTAACCCAAATAGATTATACTAATAAAAGCCAGGTGATAGAAAGACAATTGCGTACAATTGTTCGATAATACACAAAAGACACGTGCATTTGTTATGTTTCATTTTACTCGTCGTCGTTGTCGTTATTGTCGACATACACAAAAGAACACATATTTATATAAAATCTTAATATTTTCTTTATATTTCGTCAGAACCGTAATTTTTTTCATATAGTATTATAGAAAACATCTGCTTGCGTTATTTTTATTCTTCACGCAATATAAATCAAACGATTTTTTTTTTAACTTACACATTTTACAGTACTTAGCAATTTAGCATACAGTCGCGTGATAATACGGATGTACCACTATCTCTTTATGTCGTATAGTAAATGATTTATTTTTACAAAATCATTGTCATACAATTCAACGATGACATGACGTTAGATTTCAGCCCCATGAGAAAAATTAAGCATTCCCTTCACAAAATTCTAATTAACTTTCGAATTAAACTCTATTTTTAATCTTTAATGGAAAATTTACCAAACTTAAAGTATTCAAACGCCACATCTTTAATTGGGTAAAAAATTGTAGAATGATTCCCGTGAAGTCCCCAATTGATGACTGGCAGCGGAGAGAGGTTATCAAACGCGGCTCTGCCGAACACAAACCATTGTATATTATTACTATATCTACATGATTATAAATAACAAAACATAAAAAAATTAAATTAAAACGTTGATATTTCGGCAACTCATTTCAACATTTTTTTTTTATGTCTTCCCGGCACGCAGAACCAATTTAGAAAAATACAAAATTTATTTATTCGGCATGACAAAAATAAAATCAAGACGCATGTGGTGCTGTCTCATAATATAGTGTGCGGTAAAGCATGAAGGGACTTTAAAAATTTTAACAATCCCTGATGAATTTATTATAAAAGCTCAAATTTTCTAATCGAAAACTATTTTTAGCCCGATTCAACATAAATATTTACATCACGAATCGTTTATAATAAAAATAAATCGACAAGAAGAACTACAAAAAAAAAATGGCATTTAAACATTCCCCAAATTAATGTGTACACATTCCTAATGTCGTCACACGTTTTTTTTTGTTCTTTTTATACATAAATCTACGTTTATACTTCGTGTACTGTACATTTTTTGCAATTTATATTTAAGGAAATATACACAACACAACACACAATTATAAATAAAAATTGGCAACCATGTACCGGATACTATATTTTTTATTGTTTACAATACTTCGTGGTATCGTATATACAAACAACCCCGATTACACAATACACATTTAAAATGTGACGTCACGTATATTGATTATTTTTTTCGTATCGTCTTTATATACTAAATAAAATAAAAAAAAAATGAGGGAAAGAGACCGAAACAAAATTAAATTGTGTACATAAAAATAAAAACACGAACCGATTTTATTTTTGTTTACAACTACAAACGAACGGTTTTCGCCGACGTCGTCTCTATTATTAAAATATGATATTTGTGTGTTTGTAGTAAGGTTTGCAAAAAAAAATACAAATTTTGCACATCTGCTTAGATTCCACATTTTTGTTGTTGCCGTCGTATTATTGTTGTAACGCACTACTGACGATGACGATTATTCAAAATTAAAAATGGCGTCGACGGCAGCGACGTGACTGTTTATAAAAATGTATATATAGGGTGGTAGCCCAGCTGTGTTTTTTTTTTAATATAAAATAATTAAATCATCCGGGGCACAAACATTAAACATAATATTAAAAGCCTGCGTTTTATAAATTCGTTAATTTTATGATTTCATTCGATTTAAATTACTACTACTTAGGCGTTTAATGTTTGGTAATTAATCAACAGAATTTTATTTCTGGTGACCCAAAACATTCTGAAAAAAAAAACACATTTTTTTTAAATGCGTAATGTTTACATTAGTTATTGAAAAGAAATGAGTTTTTAAAACTTAAATCATCAATACGAGGTCAGCGGAGTGTAAACGATGATTGAGGTATACAACACAATGTTTTTATGTGTTACACAAATACCACAGTGGTTTAAGCTGTGGTGTTTGGATCGCGATGTGTTTGAAACACGAAAGATTTTCAGGTGCAAACAGGATATTTGTCATAATCTTATACAGCCTTGATCCACGAGGTGAAAGTTATGTTATATTCCTTTAATAAAAAAATCATAAACTATTCGATTTGGCGAAAAATATACGAAAAAGGCTAAAGCGACCTAACCAATTTTGAAGCTCATCCATATAAATTCTTAAAGAAATCTCAAAAAAGTCTAATTTGGTACCAAGCAGAGAAAATTAACTACTCCTCACAACAGATCTTGCAATAAATGAAAAGATTCTAAACTTCCTATAATAATGTGTTTAAATTTTACTCTTTAAATTATTTCGAGCCATTCTTTAAGGCTTACAAGTTGAAGGTACGAAATTAAAATCTACTCTAAAATGAGATTCAATAGGGCTACTCCTAAAGCTTTAATTTAATTTTAAACTAAAATTTTTGTAAAAATCTTATTTTACATTGCTTTTAATTTAACAAGGATTTTTTTTTGTACGGATTATTTGATAAAACCTCATTTCGATTTTAAATGAAATACCTTGTAAAAAAAGAGTTGGGCCTATTTCAAATTAATTCATTAAAGAGAGAATTATGGATTGATTCAACGATGAAAGACGTTTGGGTTCGCTTTGATTTGAACCCTGATTGTAGTGTAATTTTATTTATTCTTTACTTCGATTAATCATGTTTGTTTGTTTCTATTTCTGAAATCTTTTCTAGGACTCAAGGCACTTCCAACTCTTTCGCAGTTCCCTTTAACGTCCTAACGTTTAGCGTAGACCGCCTGCACGTTGCATTGCTTCATGCCATATAGTACTGACATGAAAGGTGGGTTCAGCCATGAATTCTGCACTCTCAAAAAGAGGTCATAGTTGTGTTTATCTTCATCACCGATCGTAATCAGATGATACAAAAATCCCTTTTGCCTGCCGCCTTTTTTCATCGTTGACATAGAAATGTAATAGTGTGTTTCCAGCCTAAGAATCTTTCGCACTTTTATTCTTAAAACTTAGCTCGACTGAACAATTTAATTTAAAACTGAATTTGGAGAAAATTATGGCTTAATAAGATCTTAATTTAAAATTCCGTTTAAGGTTTGGGGTTATATCAAACGTAAACCTTGGTTGTAACTTCGATTGGCCTTTAAGACTTTTATTTATTCATTTGAAGTTTTTTGCTCAAAACAAAACTAGGGACTATCATGATTTTTATTTCGATAACAAATCGTTCAATAATATTGATGACCATTTCGATGACGACGTATTTTTCGCGTTTATAAAGAGACGCAGTCATCGAAATGGTAGGCCGAGAGTAACTTCGATTATTTAATGTGGAATTTGGAAAACAAAATATTGTGGAAAAATACCGGCGGTTTTCTATGAACTACCATTAAAACAGATTTCAAACTAAAACTTAGATTCTAAATGGAATAATCTCACACGAATCACATTCAGACACGACACTAAGAATGCAAAAAATAATAAATTGCCAACCACATCAGGATCCATAAATTTAGCATTATTTTTTTAGCAATATTCAGATCGATTATCAAATCGGCAGGTGAACTGCATATAAAAAAAAAACTGAAAAACAATCGTTATAAATCCTACGAATCCTGCGAAAAAATGTTTGCATTTGTACCGGGACTCTGTAAATCTAAAGCAATTATTTCCTCTTTTTTTATAAGCAGTTTCAGATTCACTAAACCAGATTCTATAATCGACCTGATAATTACAACAACAACAAAAAAACACTCACCTCCTGGTTTAAATGTTGCCGTATCGAAAGATGGCGCCCTTACTGGATGTTTATCTTTAAAATTTGGTTGCCTCTCCGGTACAAATGGTACCGCGGGTAATGATTCCCCTCGCGTCAAAGGTGGTCTCTGATTTTGATTATCGTCCGTTTGTCCTCGCTTATTTACCGGATGACCATCACCATGTTCATCATCTTCGGGCGGTGGCCTTTTTAAATTCACTGTCAACGGTGGCGCTTGATTACGATTTGTATGTGGCATATGATGTGGTGGCATATGTGTTGCGGCCATACGTACATTCAATTGATTACTTTCGTGTGGCTCCAATTTCGGTTTAAAATCCATCATTTGTGGTCCAGCCGTTGATGTGCGTTGCAATTGATATCCATGATGATGTGGTTGTGGCATAGTACGATGTGATGTTACCTCACCATTTTCATGATTTCGTTTTCCTGCCTGATGAATTCGTTTCATTTGGCGTGCATTGTCGAGTACTAGCTCAATTCGATCTGGGCCCTCATAATTTACACAGCCACGACATACAGCTTCGGAAAAATCGTTAATCATAGCCCATGGCATACGGGGTAAATCGCATAAATAGCAATGCTGCCGTTTTGCGTGAACCGACATTATTTATCGTTAGTTTACTTTGTGTTTTACTCTAATATCCTATTTTATTTTAAAACACTATCACGACACTATATATGATTTTGTTTAACTGTATTGAATTTTAACCATCATTTTTATTTTAATTCACTGTAAAATAAATGTGTAATCACATGAATTGGACACTATAACGGTAAACGGCCACATTAATCACGGCAATTCTAGTATATCCATTTATAATTTAGTAGTAGTATTAATGCAAATTTTTTCACTCACTGCAGAGAAAAAAAATAAAAGAATAAAACACTCAAAACAACGTTGTGTTGCAGGGTGTACAGTTTACACCATTTCTGTGCAAGAATATTAAAATGGCTGTCGTTATTTACACACCAAAAAATTAATTTAATTTTTTATTAATTAATTCACCCAGGCACATACACACGACATATAAATCTTCACTATTCCGTATTGTGATTGCGGATATATTTCGTTGTGCGGATGATGTAAATTTTTGGAAAAAAAAATCACACTCTGCACCAAAAGAACACCAATCACGGTTCAAACGTTTCACTTTTCTTTATCCCGTTTTATTTTTTTTTTTTATTGTTTCGATAAAATGCAGTTAAATATTATTTTCAATTTTTTCGCAATAATTTTACTTTAGTTGTTTAGTTTATTTAAAGAAAAAATAAAATATTTTTATAACACTTTTTTTATCTCGAATATTATATTTTATTTCACCGCCATGACAGCATCGATAGAGACGAATTTAGAAAATGAATAAAAAAAATGTCGAATAAGTATTTTTTGTTTTTTTCGTTTTTTTTTTTTATTAAAAATATTCCGTTTTGTGTTTTATATTAAGTTTGTGTGTGCGACTATATACAACAGATATTTAACTGTGTATGTGAATTTTTTTCTTGTAATATGTGACGACGACGGATGTCGGCATTAAAAAATTACCAACAACAACGCTGAACTAAAATCCGATCCATGTTTAAATATAAACCGAGTCATCAGAATGAAACAACAACAATTTGTGTAGTCAATCGGTTATGTATGTAGCAATGTATCTCTCGTCAACGCCACTACATAAAAAGCCATGACACAAAAATGTGTGGTAGTATGTGTTAAGGGGATAAAGATTTTTATTTTCCTATGAAACGTAAACAAAATACTATGGGATTTTCAAACACATTTTTTTATATCGTCTCTATTTTCAATTTAAATAAATATTTTTATTTACAAATATAAATAATTTGATATCAAATATATTGAAATGTAAATTGTGAACAATTTTGATTGAAATTAATAATCATTTATTAAGTAATTTTGCATTTTTATAAAAATATTTGTTTCGGCATGCTTCGTGTTCCTCTAATCTTAATAAATTTATTAAGATTAGAGGAACACGAAGCATGCCGAAACAAATATTTTTATAAAAATGCAAAATTACTTAATAAATGATTTTTAATTTCAATCAAAATTGTTCACAATTTACATTTCAATATATTTGATATCAAATTATTTATATTTGTAAATAAAAATATTTATTTAAATTGAAAATAGAGACGAATAAAAAAATGTGTTTGAAAATCCCATAGTATTTTGTTTACGTTTCATAGGAAAATAAAAATCTTTATTCCCCTCTTTATATTAGTGGTTTGACTTTTTAGACTGATGTCACGGCTATTTATGTAGTGGCATTGCTCTCGTATATAAATAAAATACATATAGAAGAATGTTTCTATATATAAAAATAGTACTGTTAAATTACAGTGTTGTCGATTTTGTTGTATTTCTTGTTTTTGGTTTTGTTTTTGTTTTGTGATATGAAATTGAACAGAAACAAAAAAAAATAAAATAAAATAAAAAATCGATTGTGGAATTTTGTGGTACAGTAGGTGATTAATAATATCGGTCTTTCACCTGCTTGCTGTGGTGTGCGAAATTTATTTGTGACGTCAGAACTAGTGAATTTAGGCAAAATTGATTAAATAATATTTGGGCATTTCGTGTCGATCTAGTACCCTCCGCGTGAATAGTATTCACGCTGCCCTTGTTAGATAACGACAAATAGCTACAGTCTTCTCCCGTAACTAACGTCTGAGCTCTGAGCGTTTTATTCGAAAGTGGCCACAAGTTTTATATTTTAAGAATTTAAAAAAAAAAATTCGGTTTTCGATTTCATTTGCACCCCTTCGAATCGAATAAAACGTCTAGGCGTTGTGTAACTGAAATTTTCAAATTTAAAATTAAAACAGTTTAACACAAAACGTAAAGGCGTTGCCACATGCACAAACGGCAAACCTGCATTTGAAACCGTCAAATCCATTTTTTGACAAAAAGAGAAAACTTACAACATAATAATTATTAGAAAAAATGTTTGAATTGATGATAACTATTACATTCAGGGAAATTTTTAATAAAATTAATACAATTTCATTCAAAGAAACTTAATGATATATTTTGACGGCCGTCAAAATAAAATCCGTCCATCAAAATTTTGAATGGTATAATTTTTGTCGGCTTAAGAACGCATTTTTGCTGTTTTACGAACCCATCATTTCTCACCAGATTTTTTTGTCGGATTTGATTTTAGTTTCAGTGTCAAATAAATGGCGGTTTCCTTTATATGTTGTGCTGTTGCTGTAGTAACAATAATAATAACTTAAAATGAATACGGTAAGAACATTATATTTGTATATAGAATTTTACTAAACTTTTGTTTATATAATTGTTTGGGTGGTGACGTCATTTTGCAGTCCGACAATTCTATTGAATGTGGCGATGTAAACCGATAATCCGACCGAATTGTCCGGTTTTTCATTTGTATGTGGCATGCACTTAAGGCCCATTGTACATTTCAGCCAAGCTAAGCGAGAAACGTAGTTTATATTAGCATAGTTTAGACCGCTTAGCTCACTCCGTTGCACATTATAGCCTGAATTCCATTGCGAATAAAAGTTTGTCAGTCAAAATAAAGGGAGATAAAAATATAAAATCGGTGGTTGTATGAAAGAAACACAAAACGAAGTCAGTCAAGATTTTACTTACATCAAATGTGTGTTTGTATTAGTGGATCGCCATAATTATGGTCAAAAATTATCAAAATCGATGTCATTTTATGGTTATCCAACTAATTAATATACGCACACAAATTTTGTGTACGAACGCAAATTTTTTTCCGCACACTAAGTTAATTAAAAGTTTGTTATTTTTATGGTAATTGTCATAATTTTTTTTGGTGGTTGCTTCTAAAATAGCTGTAATAATACAAAAATATAAAGTTTGTATACAGTTAAATTGTGATAAATTGGGATCAATTGTGATAATATCGCTAAATACTATTATTGGCAATTTAATAAAGTAATCGTTTTTTTTTTAAATAATTTATTGGTGGTGAAAAAGCCAAATTAAAACTCCAAGTGATAACCAAAAATTTATTTTTTTATTTTTTTTTTTTTGCTGTCGCTGTCAAAATTTATCAAGATATTTGTGCTATAAAAATAAATAAAAAAACATGCTTTATCTTTGTCACTCCAATGCATTTCTTTTTTTTTGTCTTCTTTCGACTTGAAGTCAGTTCAGTCAATTATTCACAGTGGAATTCAAGCTTTAAGCTAGTTACACCGCTCACACATACATTGATTTTTCTGCATAATTCATTTATTATGATTTATGACACAATACCTAATATAACTAGGTAGCCTACGAGTTAAAAATAAAATATACAATATCATCAGTGTATATTTGAGCGATGTTAGCTGACATAGCAAGCTGAAGACAATCCGAGCTAAGATAGTTTGCATCGCTCAAAACAAAAAACATAGCTCGCATAGTTTAGGTCAAGTGTGCAACGTTCCATTAAATCTCTTTATTTACAACCGAAAGCTACGCACATAGCCCAAATCGCGTAGCTTAGCTTAGCTGAAATGTGCAGCAGGCCTAAATCCTTTCTTTAACTTCAGTTTTTAAAATGTGTGCTTTATTATTTTAATAAATTAATACTTGATGATTTACATGTTTGTGTATTATAGGAAGAACTACGGGCCGAATTTATAGTTGTAACTATTGCTATTATTATAGCAACGATTTTCGAAAATCATGTCTAAAATTCGATACGAATTTCGAATTTACTTTCTTATTTTGGATATTTTGTAGCAATGTTTATATTGATGGATTTTGATCACTACATGCGTTGTTACATTACAAACAAATCTTTTAGTGAGGTTTATAAATTCGAAAACTGTTACGACTATAAATTCGGGTAATGACTATAAATTCGGGCTTAAGTTTAGCTTCGAAATATAATATTTTGATCAGAATAATCGGAGTTGTTAATAAACGAAAAATTGCCATGACCGCCAGGAAGTAAACAAAAGACCATTCCTGAATACGATGCGAATTCAAATGAAGAAGAATATTTTATCCAGGTTCGCACCCCATTAAAAAAATTGAATAATTTTTACCTTATTTTGGTAGGAAATAATTGGGTCAGGATTGGAGCCACATTCTATCGTTTAGTAATCTATGGGTATTTTTTTTTCATAACCAAAAATTTGGAGAATAGATCCAAATAAAGGTTAAAACCAGAAATTCTAAATGGATTGCCCCTATACAAGCCTATATACATTACTAAACGTGGTGTTTCCACTTGGAATATTTTTTATTTGTTTATTTTATTGAACGCAACTAATATATTAGATGTTTTCGGAAATAGATCTAATCCAGACGTTTTTGGAAATAAATCTAATAACTTCAGAAGGCTAACTTTCAACCTTAAAGGTTGATTCACCAGATTTGTCCATCGAGCTCGTCAAGAAAATGACAACTTGATGGAGTTAAAAACCGAGTTAAAAATATGGTATCTCTCTTTTGTGTCCAGCGAGATACACATTTTTAACTCGATTTTTAGCTCCGTCAAGTTGTCATTTTCTTGACGAGCTCAATGGACAAATCTGGTGAATCAACCTTAAATCTTGATATGAAACCAAAAAGTCGAAAATGAATTTTGAGAGATTATTCAAAGAAATACAAAATAATTTGTGTAAAACACATTTTTATTGATCCTAATAATATAAATGATTCGTCTTATTGTGAAGTGCGATCATGAATTTTTCAGAAAAAAATATTTTTTTATGCCAATAAAAAGTTTCTGATAAGAAATGTGATTTGCGATAATCGCTTTTCATGAGACATAAACACATTAGAAGCGAATCGCATCCACAAAATCGCAAAAACTGCGAAATGCGAAACATTTCAAAATAGAGCCCCAGGAATAATAGTCCACTGGGATACCGCTCCAGCTTTTTAGATTTTACGTTAAAAATTCAAAGTTTAAAGCGGATTGTATTTTAGTTGAAAATGTCGAGAGTAGAGTAGAGCTTTGAGTTCCTATCAAAAAAATGCTTAGTTTTTAACTTTTATTAAGTGACCAAGAGGCAAGAAAATATTGTTGTTAACGATATAACCAGAATAGTCGTGCAAATATTGAGGTACATACAGTTTACTAACAATTATTCAGACAGGAATTACGCCCAGTAAGCGTACTATTAGTTTAAAACGCCTAGGCGTTATTTACGGTGGAAGACAGTACCGATCTCCCATTTTTAGAGGCCTGAATTTTTTAAAATGTATTCTGAAAATTCCAGTTCTATTCGAGCTAGCTTTCGCGTGAGTGTATAAATCTTACCCATAATCGAGCTTCCGAGAGAACAATTGAATTATGGATAAGTTTAAAGCAAAAACCTGTCTTGTGTTCATATCGATATGGAAGAAAATCCAAACGTATCGATTGCGATACTTTTCAAAAGAAGTTTGGAAATTTGTGAACAGTTTTGTGTGGATTTTGTTCATGTAGAGCAGTCGTGTCTAACCCATGGCCTACCCACTTTTATCGGGTCCGAAAGTATGGTTTAATATTCAAAACTTTCTCTTAGCTTGCATTTCATCAAGGCACATTAGCTTACTTATATTTGCGAGCCATTATAATCATTAAAGAAAAATGTTCCCGAATTTTGGTCGAAAAATAGGAAATGTGAAATGAGAGTTTCTTAAGATATACATACATACATACGTACATACAATATTCAAATTTATTATTGTGTGACGATTCCGTTTCTTTCGATGTGAGAGAAAAGCCTACTAATATAAAAGGGGAGAAAAGTGACACAATAATAAAGTACAGAAATAATAATCGACTAACTAAACTAATGTGTAAACCGAACACGTATTAACCCACTTCAGCTAAATATTTTATCTTGAATGTCGCCATCAAGCTATGTTTTAGTTTCGATTTCATCTCTTTATTTTCTTGATCATCTTACAAACGGGTAAATAAACGGGTCGACCTTTAACTTGGCTAGACAAAATTCCAATTTGGCTGGCCTGTTTCAAATCATACAACCATTTCTTCAGACGGCACACTTTGTTGTCTCTTGCATAACCTTCGGATAGTATCATGTATCATGTAGTTCTCCTTATCGAGAACCCCTTGTAAAGAAAGCCGACATTGTATCCAATCAATCTTGTAATTGTTCTACGTTACCAATTATTTATTGAATAAAAATACGCACTTCTTTACTGTACGAGTTGACAGACGAAAAAATAATGTTTTAACTATTAAATGTGCGTCGATTAATCTAGAAAATCTCGAATTATTCCAAAAATCTCGAATGACTTTTTAGAGTTGGTTTGCCAGCTAGTCATCGGATATTTGCAATCTGTTTGAGATTTTTTTTTTAATCGGATTATGAACTATTCCAGTCATCCCTTGCTGGGCTCCGCAACTATAAAAATGAAATGAAATTTAACCAGATTAGTTTTACAATGGAAGACGTTTGCGAGAGTCTGTCCCTCCTGGATGGTAACAAGAGTGATATGGGCATGATGGAATTCTCTAACTTCTATCTTTAACGAAAACCTACAAACTGAATATTTTCCCGATGCCTGGAAAGTCTCTTTTGTTCGGCCGATTTTCAAATCGGGTAAAAGATGTGAGATTGTAAATTACCGCTTATCCGCCATACCAAAGCTTTTCGAAGCCATGGTGCACAAAACCTGCTCTTCCACTTAAAAACTTTCATTTCACGTGCGCAACAAAGATTTCATCCTGGTAGGTCGACTGTTATAAAGTTGGGTTCCTTTTGTACACACCTATACATAGTAGTATTGAAGTTTACAACTAGATGTAGTGTACACGAATTTTGTAAAGGCCTTCGACAAACTTGAAATTTCAATTTTGATTAAGAAATTGGAAAAATATAAATGCGAATTCATTCCTATTCAATGGTTGAATTCATACCTTTCTGATCGCTAACAATATGTCAAGATAAAGGATTCGTCTTCACGTATGTTTCGTGTTATATCGGGTGTCCCATAAGGGAGTCATCTTGGACCACTATAGTGGTCGTAGTAGTTAGATAGTGCTAGTTTGCTTGCCAGATTTAATTTGTATGCTCCCGTGCGTTGTATGCACCGCCCGGGTTGTCTTTTGCATATCGGCTCAGCATCCACTAAATACCGTCTTTCTGAACCAGTCCTGAGAATGTTGCAATTTTTTAATTCAGTGTAAGATCTATTCGATTTTAATATAACGAGAAATTCATTTCGGAATGAGTTGCTGAAATTTGACTCCAATCAATTTTGTTTTTAAATGTGGTATTTCCCTATATTGTAATCGATTTTTATGTAACGTTACCGATTGTAGTTTTTAAATAAATATTGTAGATAACCAAATGAATGAATAATACTACTGTATATCTACATAGTACTTACAAGGGAACCTTTTGAAATGTCAAATTCAAAAAATTATAAAAACTATTCTAAGTTATCGTACTCTGTGAGACATTAACGAAACCATTTGTTTTATTGGCAATCAAGCCGTTTTTAGGGGTTAAAACCACCCCTTATGAATAAAATTACCTTTGGATACCTTATGGATGAAATTATCTTTTTTTCGCAAATTAAGGGGTGGTTTTAACCCTTAAAAAGGGCTTGGTTGCCGATAAAATATGGTTTCGTTAATGTCTCACAGAGTACTAGAAGTTAGAATAGTTTTTATAATTTTTTGAATTTGACAGTTCAAAAGGTTCCCCTGTTAGATGAATATCAGAACACTAAAGTCCTATTTTTTTACGACTAAACCCATACTATCGTTACTGAAACTTTATAATATCCTGATTTATGTACTGGAAGGTTAGGTTAGGTTAGAGCGGCTGCCAAAACGCATACTTAGACCGATGACGGTCCGTTGTGATACCGAGGGATCCTACTCCTCTTCCACCTTCACTGGAACCAATTTGAGCTACTTATGTAGCGTCGCACATTGCAGTTCTTGAGATCCATAAGGCCGTCCAAACTATACTTGCCCAGATATTTGTGCCTCCTGTAAGCTAGCGCCGGGCATGAGCAGAGGAAGTGGCTCAGAGTCTCTTCCTCCTCCTCCTCATACCTAAGGCAGGTCTGCGTAGGGATAGTAGCGTCTTGGAGCGCTCCAAGTCCAGTTTCGGCCAGACTTGCCGCGCTACATTGTATGTTATGGTGTTAGTCCACCTCTTCTGTGCCGAGGCTATCGCCTCATTACCAAGCGCCCTAAAAATCGCCGCTATGGGCCTCCCCAGATTTGCCCTTTCCGGTTTCAATTGGAGAGTTGTACCTTGCCTTGTCAGTTCGTCCGCCCTGCAGTTCCCCCGTACGTTCGAGTGACCGGGGACCCAGACTATTTGGATATTGAAATGCTCACTCATCTCGTTAAGAGATGAGCGGCACCTCAATGCCACCACGGATGTCAGAGAAACTGATTCCAGCGGCTTGATTGCCGCCTGACTGTCCACATATATTGTTATATCCCTTGTGGATATGACATTATGCCTCAACCAAGTCAGCGCTTCCTCAATCGCTACCACTTCCGCCTGGTACACACTGCAGTGATCAGGAAGACAAACGGATAAATTCACATTTAATTTGTCGTCTCCTGCTCCGACTTTGCCGTCTAGCTTGGAGCCGTCAGTGTAAAATTGTATACAACCAGTTTCTGCTATTGACCTGTTCCCCCATGATTTCCTTGAGGGGAGAAGAGTCCAGAAACCCATTTCAAAGCAAACAACCGGTGTTGTGTAGTCACTATTCACCACATCTGCCTTTAGCGACCTGCCAATCGTCGAGTGGCCGTTCTGAAGACATTTCCACTCACCCACGGCAGAGAGTCGTGCAGCCGTAGTTGCCGCTCTCTGCTTACCAAAGACGTCGACAGGAAGAAGGTACAGCATAGCCTCCAGAACACGTGTAGGGGTTGTCCTGGAAATTTAACTTTCATTGGTATGCTCACGAACTGCATTCAGTGTGCACGAAAATTAATTAATTCTGTGTAATTTCATTAACTTACAGCTTTGATTTAAATTTTAATTAGCAAGGCAGGTAACTAAGAATTATGACGCGAACTACGTGACGTTTACTTAGTAAGGGATTATCACACATAAGAAAGCTAGACTGTTTACGATTTACGATTTTATACTACACGGCTCCACTATATCTACAAATAAAAAAAAAAAACTTTCTTTAAAATACACAAAACCCTAATATGTATACAAAAACGATTTTTTTTCTAATATTCATTCATGTCAATGTCTTAAGTCGCGTGATTCAACCGAACTTAATGCTGTAACTGTAATTATCGAGCAAAAAAAAATCTAACACAATAAACCATTACACATTTGATTTTTTTTTTTTTTTTGTGTTTGGCATGGTGGATGGTGGAGTAGAATCGGCGGAATTCGAAACAAACAGAAAAAAAAAATTGGCAACATTCCAAACTACACACAACACAAATGTATGTACCATGTACACATATTTTAACGAACGAATCATATTTTTTTGCGTTTGTTTAAAATGTGCGAGACGCGCGCGAGGTAACAACCATGATGTGGATGTGGATTTGGGTAACGATTAAATATAATGTACATGTATATTGAAAAACTGGACGGAGCTACATGCGTGGTGGATACAAAACTGGCGGAGGGAGGGGAGCCGTGTATTCGTTTCTTTTTTAAATACACATTTTGTATTTCACGAACGGAAAAGACAAGGAATGCAGATTATGTATATTGAATTGTGACGTCAACCTCGTAATTGAATGCTTTTTTTTTTGATGTGTTGTTTTTGCTTTGTGTGTGTTTGATTACGCGCTTGCGTATTATGAAATAATATTAAACATACGTGAAGAATAACAACATACAATTTTATATGTAATTACATGACGTAATTTTTATTTATTTTTTATTATGATTAGATTCTTTTAATGTACCTACTATTTTTACTATTTCTTCGCTTAATTAAAGTTTTTCTTACTGATCACAATAATTAAAAAAAAACTAATGTAATATAATAAATAAAAAAAAACGATTAAGGTCACAAAACGTGTGTACAATAATATGTCGTATTATTAAAGGAAAAAATATCTTGCTGCTGAGAAGAAATGAGACAAAAAAAACCAGTCTGCAACGTCACATTATTTACTTTTTTCAATTGTTTTTGTTGTATTTTTGTATAATGATTTGCGCGCACATATGGCAATACGCGGAGTTGTGTGTGTGTAATTTTTTGTTGTTGTTTTGTATATTTGTTTTTTATTTTGTTGAAAGAAAATAAAATTTATTATTATCTTAAATGTATAACGGGTGAGTCAAAATATATGTATAATAAATTGAGATAAAGTCATGTGTGTGTAGCGATAAATCAATCCATTAGCGTACGTTTTGGGTTACCTACTATACAAAATAGTTATTTATTCTATTTGGCTGCTTGGGGCAGCCTTTCACATACAAATATAGTGATGTCATGAAACGTGTTTGTTTACTATTTTATCCAACTTTAATAATAGCAAGGCTGGTTGTGTTACTTATTTGAGTTGGATAGGTAGTATACCTACATACATATATAGTAATTAATATCTGGGTAAGTAGTTACATTTTGCTTCACATAAAAAGACAATGAATTATGAATTGACAACAATAAATTAAAACAACTTAAAATAAAACCATTAAAAAATGTTTTATTTGTGTTAAATAAATTGAATTAAATAAACGATTAAAAATAAAAACAAACATCTGGATGGCATTCTATCGTGCTGTAAACAAAACGCCACTTTATGTGAATTTAGAATAGAATTGCAGCACTACTATTTGAGAAGATTTAATGGTCTGAAAAGAAGTATACACAAATTTCTATGGGATGGGCGAAGATTTCAAAATCGATTGTTTCATAGTTTTCGAAACCGGTTGTAATGAATTTTCGAAATCAATCGCAAAGATGATTTTTTTTTAATGTGTTTGTACTTGAAACAAAGCATAATGCAGAAAAGAGTAACAAGATGTTTTCAGAATCCAGATTCTACATAACTGTCGTTGAATTATAGATCTATCTAATCCTTCTCGAGAGAAGATCACAGAATTTCACCACTGAAGTCCGTCGGACTTCGATATTCCACGTGATCTGACCTCTCTTGCTTTCCAGATAGAAACTCCATTAAGTATTTTCGAGCTTATGCTGGGGTTGCAGGATCGATTGACCGAGATACATTTCTCCAATGTCAATGAGATGGTTTGTCGTTGCGTAGTTCACGAAGACACCCGGAATAGAACCGGGTTCGTTCCGGAATTATTATGCCACCAGAAGCGATATGTACACGAATTAGATATTCAAACTCATTGACCTGTGGCAGCACCAAAAATAAGTGCTGACCAAAACGATTCGTCATCATATTATAAAACGTACTCATGGTCATCGTAGTACAAAACGTACTCATTGTTATCGTTATTACGAAATAATAAAAAAACGTACTGATGGTCATGATGATTAAAAAAAGAACTAACGAGGGGAACAAGAAAGAAAACACACGCGGTGCATTCGTTAAGAAAATCGTTTAAACAATCTTTTAAACTAAAATAAAATAAATAAAGTTGTAATAGTTTGTAATTAATTTATCACAAAGTTGAAGTAAATAAAGTGATTTTATTGTTTTGATATATTCGATCCGAAATCTTTTGTGTTTTTTTTATATTGAACGTAAATCAAATAGATACGACCATTTTCAGTCGTAACGAAGAACAAAATGTATGGTGAGGTGTGAGCTTAACTCAGATTACCATCCACCCAACATAGACCTTCCTCTCAAGTTATTTTCAAAACCTATTGTTCGGCGTGTTTTACCAAGATTGTCCTATGCCTAGTTATGAGAGGTTTTATTTCGTGTGTGGCCTCAAAGAATATATCAAACCTGAATGTCGTCAAAAGTCGGGAAACTGGTATGCGGGGTTCGAACATTGAATTTACAAGCTCCCAAGATGGAAAAGTTATGGTGGATTCAGTGAGCAACACGGACCCAGAATTTTACGAAATACTTCGTAGTCCGAACAATCCGAAGTAAATACAGAATTAAATTTGGTACTTTCAGAAATAAACCAACTTACGACAAAAATTAACCCTGTCAACCGTCAAATAGCCCGAATCAGTAAATATTGGGAATTGCTGGATAGCTTTGCAAACATCTCAATATTAAGGACAATATTAGGCTGATTCTCTGTCGGTCATAGCGAAATTTGACACAATAACTTTATTTAGATATTAATTTTTGGTGTATATTCGATCTCAAGATTTACTTTTGTCCCGTTTCTTCAACTCATTTTCCAAAAAGCCCGTTGCTTACTTTTCTAAGAAACTCAATGCAGCGCAACGTAATTATAGTGTTATAGAACTTAAACTTGCTGCCGTATTGAGTGTCAAGAAATTTAGACAATACATAGAAGGATAACTTTTTACCATAATCATGGATCACGCCAATTTGAAGTGGTTAATGAGACGGAGGGATCTTTCTGGATGTCTCGCTCGCTAGAGCCTCCAATTGCAAGTGTTTAATTTCTCTATCGAGTACCGGAAATGTAAGGAAAATTGAGTCCAGACGCCCTTTTATTGCTTCATTGTGACGAGTTGCACCTTGATGAGCTTAATTATTCCTCCTTGCACGTCGATCTAGATGACCCTAATTTTGATGACCCAGAATATTTGGCTGTGATTTAAACACTGAAAAATAATTCAACTGCCTGTTCTAATCTGCAAGTTGTTGATAATCGCATTTATTTTCATCAAAGTACCTGGAAATGATACATACCGAAAGCGTTGACTCAATCTCTAATCTAAATCTCTAAGGTCCATAATTTTATCACAAACTGTGGCACTTGCAAACAGTGCAAGGCCACAAACACAATTTTACGCCCTCCTGTGAGAAATTATTATGAGAGATCGAGAGATCATTTCAAAAAAGTATATAAAGATTTTCTAGGTCCGAATCCCCGTTCTAAAAATGGCAACTGCTACATTTTTATTGTAATGGATCAGTTTTTAAAATTTGTTTTGTTGGTACCGATGCGGGATGCAATTGCTTGTTTGTAAATTTCTGGATCAGCAGGTATATTCTGTATTTTCCGTACAAGTAATTATTCTGAGTGACAGCGGGAGACAGTTTACCTCAAAATCATTTGGGAACCTGTTGAATAAATATGGAGTGCAACTTACCCCTAAATATCATACCCAACCAAACGCATCTGAAAGGGTAAATCGATCAGTTATAGCTTGAATTCGAGCATATGTAAATGAAACGCACAACGATTGGAATAAATATCTACATTCTATAGGACCTGCTTTACGGATCCCGATTCATGATACCATATCTTAACATATCGAAATCGAGGATTGAAAACTATTTAACACAACTTGGATACGTTAGGAAGCTCGATATTTGGGTACCACATGAACTCAAATAAATTCATCTTACTAAGAGCGTTGATATCTCCGATTTTCTCTTGAAACGTGAAGAAAACGGGGCTTTATTTGAAACGTATGATAACAGGCGATGAAAAAGGGATCGTCTAAAACAACATCGAAAATATCGTGGAGCAAGCGCGGTGAACCTGCTCAAAGCACTCCAAAAGCAGATATTCTCCAAAGTAAGGTCAAAGGTTATGCTGTCAATCATTAATTCAAATGTCTACTATCATCAACTGAATAAATTAAATAATGCAATTAAACAGAAACGTCCAGAATTAGTGAATCACAAAGGTGTTGTGTTTCACACCCAGCTTGGATGGGATGTATTACCATATCCACAATATCCGCCAGACGTTGGCACCAGCAGACTACCATTTGTTTCACTATTGATGAGGATATCCAATAGTTCTTGGAACTGTTTTTTGCCGAAAAAGGTAAGAACTTTTTTGAGTGCGGAATCATAAAGTTGCTTGAAAGATGGCAAAAGGTAATCGAACAAAATGGACAATATGTTGTTTAATAAAGTTTTTGTTTTTCACGAAAAATTCGCCTTTCATTTACCTAAAAATAACGGAATTACTTTTTGACCAACCCAATAAATAATACTGCACACGACTTCCGGTCTCGATGACAAATTCTTCATATGGGTTTTATTCGTATACAAATCCTAAAGGTATAAAAACTCAGGAAATCCAATTCTGGTTTAACAAAAAATAAAACTCATAAAAAAACTCAAAAAAACCCATGTAATATTTTTCTATGACGAGCTTTATTTAGATGAAATAACATTGATGCACAATCAGAAACTAGTTGTTCCTGTTTTCTAATTTTTAAAACCCAGAATGAAAATCTCTAAAATTATTGTGTTATGTGTCAAACTTATCGAAAATAGATTAGTTAGATGAAGGTTAGATTAAGCCGAACGCCAAATTAAAATGAAAGTCAAGATGATTCTTTCAGACCGTTTAAACCGTTTGCTTTAATTTAACGCATTTTTATAACGTTAGTTATTATTTCTAGATTCCTGCTACTATCTTTCTAAATGGCGCCCAATGTGGGTCAATTATTTTAAAGTGAACAATCTACATCTGCTAAATCTGCTTATTGTTCGTGTCTCACCGTTCCAATGGAAAAAACGAACAAAAACATCGGGTTTTAGTTTCTTTTCGAATTACAGTAGTACCACAATAAATGTTTAACCATGTAACATTTTCGCCAACTGCTGCCACGTCTAGCTCAATAATAAATATTCTAGCAATATTATCTGAGCAGGAAAGATTTTTCAAAATAAAATCTGCCTTCCAAATAAAGAGCTTCTAGGCAGCTAACGTTCGAAATGGCGCCCGACATTAGTCTTACCAGTAAAATAGAAGAAAGAAAAAATCATTGACTTTAATGTTGAATAGGTCGATTTGTAGTAATCTGCAATTCGTATTAATTTACGACTCGCGTTTTTCATGTCGCGTCGGTTTCCATTTGATATTATGTAAGAAAAACGAATCGACACATTAGTATTGCCCTTCTAAAATCTAATGAAAAATGTGACATTCCGAAGCGACAATTTTTCCCGTTGAAACGATATCATCCCAAAAACGAAAATCTTCTTAGGGGTGAATGTTTCGAAGTGACACCAGTTTAGTTGTCACTTTTTGTACCTGAGAAAAATTATAGTAGCCGGATTATTGCCAAAAAGAATATCAACAATGAGTGATCACGACATCACCCGCTAACAACATCTTAACTCAACTTAAATCTCTTCAACTGAACTGCTTATTGAACCCAAACTCACACTGCAATTCGATCTCCCACTCACTACTCAATTCTCAAATTAGTATAAATATAAAATTGGTCAACGTCAATCGATCGGTCGATTTTTAGGGTAGGCACCCGATCCTTTTAACGTATAGGTCCCTAAAGCTTTTCAATTCTCCGCCTTGCCCTATAAACAGATTGTTCAACATTCGGCCCTTCGATCCTAATTTAATTTCTTAACATTAAAACGATTTATTACTAGCTACCTAAGAAGGCTATTGTTCCAAATGGAGCACAGCGTCGGGCAATTATTTAAGGGGAAACTGTCTAAATTATATAGTTTCTCTTTCACCGTTCAAAGGTGTAACAATTTCTCCAACTGTTGCCAGGCCCATCTCATGTTATATGATGAAAAAAGCAAACTGCAGATACTAAAATAAGGCTCAAAAAATGAAATCTTCTGCTTTGATAACAAAATAATCCGGAACCATGTTTTCCAGATGTTAGAAAATAATTCGAGCTTACTAACTCCTTATCTCTGAATCAACCTATCCATATGCATTAAAAAAAAAGAATCTGAATACTCGCGACTGTTTTCTATTACAAAATAAAAATTACAGAACAAATTGATAATATGTGCTTATCAGTAGAGGGTATAAAAAAACTAAACCAACAACAGTAAAAATATAAAACAACTGAAACAACAAGATAACAACAAAATTATTAAATGGCTTTCTGATGAAGCCTTATTTAGAGTTCGAAATATTATGTATAAAACAGGATTTGTTACTTTTCAACGCGTATCCAGTCTTGTTTTTATTACAGTTTTTTATACGCCCGCTTTTCTCTTCATAAATACTCTGACTACATACAATCAGTTTATAGTGGCTCTTAAACAATTGAGGTCACTTACTTAACAGTAAAAATATACACCACATGTATTTCTTGTTTTTTTCTTTTAACTTGCACATTTTTTTTTTGCCAACCATTTTATAATGTTCGAATGTACATGTACCACGTCGTACGCACACTTAAGTATTCGGGCGACGCTGTGAAATTGTGTAAAAAAAACAATCAAACGTTGAAAATATGAATCAGTTTTGTAATCGTAATCATTTAAATTGTACTTGTATATATTTACTAGCACTTGCACAAACATTTTGTTGAATAATTTATTTGCGTGTGTACACTGTACAGATGTATGCAGTAAAACGTAATGAATGTTGTGTTACAAGAACAAAAATAAAATAAAATGCAAAAAATGTATTGATTTTATCCAGCCCAGAATAAAGGGTGTTTCAGTGGTCGGTATACGTATGTTTTAGTCTAAATTTACCTCAATAAAAAAAATCCCAGACGCGATAACGCATGCAAAAATTCCCCAAAAATCAAAATACGTAGTATGCAAACAACACAATATACGTGACCTAGCTATCTCCAAATTTTTATTTTTTTTTTTATTTTTTAGTTTGCCTAAGCTCGACGACCACTTTCATTGTGACGTAGCTAAAATCACGAAACACAAAATGCCCTTGAATATTATTTAAATAAATAATATTTAACGTCAAATCATTTCTTCATAATCAATGTCACTAGACATCTCCATTTCTTATAACAACAACACAAAAACTGCAACGCATTTAGAAAAAATATTCCTTATCAGCTGAACGTTTAAAAATAACTGCTGTAATCTGAGATTTAAAAAAAAAAAAAAAAAAAAAAAAAAATTCAAAAGTGTTCGCTGTTCCAGTGTGTATAGGGGACAAAATAAAATCATTCCGTTTACTGGCATAAAAAACGTGTGGCGGTTATCTATCGCTAAAGTGCTAATTTGACCATTCATTATTAAATATTGACAAATTGGTATTTTGCTCAAATTGCTGTCGAATATATTTTGGTACACGAGTATTTCCCAATCTTATCATTAAAAATAATGTGTTATCGCGCGCGAAAATTATCGCGTTTTTTTTTTATTTTTAAATTTTTGTATTACACAAACAATCGATTGTATAAACAATCTTTATCAAATAATTAATTTATATATAGACCTTGAATAATTCGTGTAAAATGATCATCGTCATTCCGTGCATCATCACCATTCATCGGCAACATATATACAAATATTTGTAATTATTATTACAGTTAAATATTTCGTTTCGTATTTATTAAAGCAATGTTGTTGCTACAAATACATATTATGTACAATTTTACAAGTAGGATGATTAATTTATTATTTATTGATATAGTTGATTAGTAATAGATCGCGAGTCTTCTTGATCACAGCTCATAGCTTTAATATAAATCTGAAAAGCGTTTAAAACTGTTATTGGTTGGAATTATAGCGAGATGTGACCAAAATTATCTTAATTAGATTTTGTCATAAAAGGCGTTCTAAAAACATTCTGCAACAAAATTTGCAGTAATAATAATATTGACGTCAAATAAACACCGACACATTTTTGTAGTTACAAAACCGTTATTAAATTTTTAATTTTGAGATCGCAAATCAAAGTTATGTCAACCATATTGTTCACAGCTGTTAATCCGACATTAGAGCACATTTATGTTTCATAATTTTCAACTATTCTTTTGTTTTGAATAATATCTCATTGAAACAGAGTCAAAATTCAATAAAAATATCAGCAATCCCTGAAAAAAGCTTGCGTTTTATTTTAAAATTTAAAATTCCATTGTTATTGGGACACCGGTCCCAGATATAGCGTATCTATTTCTGTTTTTATATTTACTGTGAGGGGCGGTTTTTCCACTCATTACTCACTGTTTATTCAGTCAGTAATCTCTTATTATTCACAGATTATTCGTTCATTATTCACTTATTCCGTCTTTATTTATTATTCACTCATTATTCACCCGTTATTCACTCAGAATTCTCTCATCATTCAATGATGATCATTCAACGCGTGAATCGTTATTCACAATTTGAACAAAGATTTCACTCATTATTCTCATACTATTGGCTCATTATTCTCTCATTATCCACCAATTATTCACTGATTGTCCAACTTTTTATTCACTGATTATTTACAGATTATTAACTCTATGACAGACATTAGTCGTATTTTATTTGGCAAGGAATTGGGTTTGGAATTGGAATTCGATTGGTTTTGAAAGGTTGGTAGCATGCGGGTAGTGATGTAAACGGTAACAAAGTGGTATTACCGTGGCAATATCGGTAACATAAATTATAAACTTTTTTCCAAACAACTTAACTAGTCTAAGTGCAAAAAGAGTTGTGGCACCACTGTGTTATACTTCCTTATGTACTATTAACCTATTACACCATATTTTGCTGATAATAATGTACAGTTGTACACCTTTTCTCCTAATCCATTTAAATATTCATTTCGCTGAAACGTTTTCTTCGATGAAAAACTCTAGTATGCTGAACTTCGTTGACATCACGAAAGCAAAGGAGCAACAGATCGTCGATGAGCTATTAGCTTGAGCAATTCTCGTTGCTGATGTTCCACTAAACTTAACCACAAATTCGGCTTTAGTTAAATTGTTCATGTAATTATGTCCATCCTATAATATTGGGTCTTGAGTATCATCGAATCGAAGAGCAAGTCTTAGCACAAGATGCCGGCGCATCTGGAGGACTCCACAAGAAATTATGTCATCAATACACCCAACCCCGATTTCTATAAATCTACTCACACTAAGGAAAATCGTCATAGTCTCGACGTCGGGATTTATAAATTTATTGGATGTATTGCTGAAAATGGAGCAAACATAAAACGGCCCGGAAAATGGTTAACAAAAGCAATCCCTATATTACCGAGAATGGATACATCTGCCATGGACTTAACTTGCTTATTGTCGATATCTTCAAGATTCGAGCTGTTCGAGGAAATAATCTTTCCAAATTACAGAAAGTTAAAGCGACTGAGTTTATTTTTAATGTTGCAGAACTTCATCCAAAATATAAGGACGGCAACAAAATAATTGAGTCGTTGGCGCATTACAATGTTCGAAGTGATTTTTTTAACAACCATTTGTGGTTGCGAGGCGTGGGAGTGTTCCACTTCATTTAAGTGCGTTGATGGTTGATATTTTGAGCAGCCTACCACCGACAGCTGTACTGGAAAGGAAATTCAGTACCTATGGTTTTATACACAGCTCAAAACGTAATCGATGGACTGTTGAGCGCGCAGTAAAACTGACGTACATTTTTTGCACGACTTCAACCTGTCGAGGTCGAACATATTAAGGGAGGATATAGAAGATGAAGCTATTCCTGCGGACTCAGTACAGATCAATTATTAATGGGTGAAGCTCCAAATTTATATTTGCTATAGAAAACTATGAATACTTCGGTTATGTATACTTGATCGCTATGATGCATGCGGTTGATAAAAGAATAACAGCTCTATTTTTTCGGCACGTAGCTCACCATGGTTACATTTCTATGAAATCCAAGCAGATTACTTTCATTTTATTTCGGGTTAAGTGAGGAGGTTGACTGACTAGGCGGCTCGATAACCGGCACTTCACATATAAACCAGATTTTCATAATATATCTGGTTTGGATAGAATACTAGGTGATTTGAAAAGTTGTGGAACGTTCTGAAAATAACTTTATTCTTCAGTTCTGAAGTGATTTTCCGGAAGACCTTCAAAATACTTCTTTACAGCAGCTGTAACCTCGTAATTGAATGGAAAAAGCTTTCCACGCGCACATCTTTTGAGGTTTGTGAACATATGAAAGTTAGAGTTAGCCAGACCTGGTGAATAAAATGGTTGTTCAAGCAATTCGTATTTTAATTCTTTCAATTTGGTCATTCGAAGAAGGCCTTGTCGGGTCTTGTCTCAGAAATTTTTTCGTACAGTTCATCCAATAAGTTTGAATAATACTCTCCGGTTATTGTTTTACTGGCTTGTAGAGAATCAATTAACAAAATTCCTTTTCCATCCCAAAAACCTGACGCCATATCCCTGACCATTTTGGCTGTTTCGAAGCAGAAGTACCGGGCTCAGTCCACTCTGCAGTTTGTTGTCGCAATTTAGGATCATAGTGGTCTCTTCCTTGAAGGTAATGTAACTATTTTATTTTGATATGCACGCACGATAAATGATGGCGTAGTCTAACCTCGATTAGTAAGGCCCATGAATGCACGAACTTTCACTAGATCAAATATGATTCCATCCGTAAGAAAAAGGCTTCAGGGATCTACAATCTACATATATGTTTTCCAGGTGGTAATATCACTTTAGTTTTTTTGCCTCTGATGGTATAGTGAGTTGCAGTTTGGCTTTATGTGTTCTATACCAACGCAATTTGAATCATCACTATCTAGGGATCTATCATTTATTATTATCTATGGGTCTATCACATTATTTTTTTCTGATATCGAATCAGATAATATCGACCATTTCGATCCCATCGAAAATATCTATCATACAATTTCTGACAGCTGTTTTTCATGCATATAAAACAGCCTGATCTTTAAATTTTATCTCAGGGCGATTCGATTTATTTTATGACATGCTAATTTAAATTTCATGATCGGACTGATCCAACTGCCAACACACGTCTCACCGCAAATGTGCAGATCACGATTCAAAATGACGATCAGTCGTTGATACACTGAAAGTGGAAAACTGAACACAATTGTAAAATGAACACGTGCACAATTATCCTAGTAGCAGAAACGCATGCGGAACAAGTGCTGTTTTTTTTTAAACATAGCCTTGTTGGCCTTTTGACCAAGTCGACCTTTTATCCTTTACGGTTTTTTCTCCAAATAGCTATTATGAATATTTCTTCAAACTGACAAGAAATATGAAAGAAATCAAGATTTTAGCGCCAAGTGGAGCATGGCACTTTCAGTGATACCTTAAACGAAACCAAGAATGAAAGTAATAAATAAATTAAATTGCTTTATTAGCGGAATGGAACACTAGTTATCCTTGGTAATACCAAGATCGGGTAATGGTGAATTCCAAATTCCCAAACCGAATTTTCTAAAAAAAAAAATATTTTTGAAAAATTAGTTTCAAACAAAAGCTAAATGGTTTCGAGGAGGAAATAGAACATAACTATTGATTTTTTTATTTCAGGGTATCTTGAAGGTTACTTCAAAGTCAAATTAATTTTTAAATGCTGGAAGTTGTATTTTTTACCAACATTTTCCAGATGAACGAGGTTTAACCGATATGATACCGGAGAGTGATCCAATACTATAATGCTGTATCAATTGGTTCGATTCATAAAACATTAAAATTGAATAAGTTCCATAACTAAAAATATGTTTAAATTCGGTTGAGTGCAAACGCTACTCCTGACATGTCATGCATACGAATTTAAATGATAAAAAAGGTTTAACCCGAATAACGTGTAAGCGCATTTGAGATCTGCACGTTATCGCTTCGTAAACACGTCTAAACCAAATATCGCACAGCAACATCATACAATTTTTACGATTCTAATTAAAATTCATATATAATTACATTTATAAATAATATAGTTCGTGTTATCTTATCTCGTACCCCATAACAAAAATAAAAATAAAATTTCATGATATCGCTTATCAAACACCCAGATGACGAGGCAAAGAGGCAATAATTATCATACAAATGCGCGAGATAACGTAGGCCGCCACATTTTCATTATACACAAAAACAAGCACAGTGTGATTATGGAAATAATAAACTGCATAAGTGTCTGTGTGTGTATATAATAAAAATATATCAGAAGGTAACAACCCGCAGCTATTCGCTGTGTAAAACATAAACAAAATTGATAAAGATAAAAAAAAATTGTATTTACAGTTAAATGTGTGATAAGATAAGTAAATAAATTGTAAATCATCCGTCTTTGATAACAAAAAATAAATTTTATAACGATTCTATTGTTGTTATCGATCATGTGATCGCGGGCGCGCAATACAAACATGTCGCCCACATTTTTCGACGTTAAAATTTTATTCACACAATCTACATACATATGTATATACAATACACATATTCGATGTGTTAATCAACATACCCAATTTATCGCTCGTCTGCCTTATCTAATCGCGCAGAAGATATGCGACCGAGTGTTTGTATGTACACAAGCAATCAGGTAATTGACAAAATGCCGTTTGACTAAAACAACATTTTTTTATTTTTTGTGTTCCATCGTGACTTGTTCTGTTGACATTTCTCATGCGTAGTATGGTCGCGCGGTTATCAGATGTCTGTTTATCTTGAATGTCGGATATGGATGGATATGAAATTATTATACGTGGTATCATGACTGGAATGTTTGGTGTGTGTATGTGATAATTTCTTCTGTCAATATGTAGGTATATATGTATATATGAAAATTTAATTTTTTTCGGAGAGCGCGACTCGCGAATTGGTTTTTAAATCAAAGTTTTCGGTATGTAATGTACAGTCAGCTTTTGATTGAACAGCTGCGTTATTCTTCGGTCATTTACATATCGATTACACATGTCTTAGATTAATGGTTCATGGTGGTGCAACTGTAATCACGATGGTTTTTGTTTTTTCGCGTATTCTGACACGAAATCTAAACTAAACTGACTAAATACAGGCTATTCTGTATAGGTCAGAATCAAAACATAAAGAGCATTTGATATTAGACCGTTCCATTACAGAGCAACTTTTAGTTAATTGTAATCCATCCACATTTCAATTATCTGTCTCATACCTCTCTCATATACTTTGAGTTTCAGTTTCCGAGTTTCGAGAATTTAAAATTCATAAAGCCGCAATTGCGGATAAACGCGATTATGGAAGCAATATTTTTGCCGTAATTTCGAAAAAAAACCCTCAAAACTCATACAAGGGTTACATAACCGAGCCCCAGTAGTTCCGATTTCCGGTTTTGGGTGATTTCACGCATTTTTGGAAAAAATGGGGATTATTCGAGTTTGTCGAATTTTGACGTTATGTTTCTGTATATTACCAACTTAAAAGTACATCCAAGTTTTCGAAGTTCTAAGTGATTTCTCAAGGTTTTTAACCTTACTCAAGGTTAATTGTTCGATATCATTCTTGTTTAGTTTGGATTGAAAAATAAAAGCGTTAAAATTCGCCGAGATTTTGGGATTTTTGCAATGATCTACATAGAGCGACATCTGTTTGGAATTTTACTAGTTTTTCAGTTATTTTTTCGAGAAGGAGGTTTCTTGTTTTGGAAAGCCTAGCATTGAGATTTTTCAATATTATTCTGTAGGAATTTAAATTTAGTCAAGATTTTCTGGAAGATTCAATTTTCTTTTTTTGTTGAGTATATCGCGGTTACTCTAATGGCTTCAACTTATTCGAGCTTTTCGAAATTATACGAATCTTTTCGAGATTTCGCCTGTATTAAAAACTTGCAAGGCGTTGGAGTTGCATGATGTTACAAAGTTATTGATTTATTGAGACTTTCAATATTATTCGAGTTTAGCTTGGAGTTGAGTTCCAAGTAAGCATAGGACGCAATTAGATTATCTTACGGAGAAACATTCTCGAAACTCAATATTTTTTTAACTTATCTAGATTTCCAAATTAAAATAGCGTTAGGTAGGTTAACATCGAAATTATCGTCTTTGTCATATTTTTGTAATAAGAGTGGCCTTTTTCAGATTAATCGAGATTCATAGCGATTTCTTCATTTTTTAAGATTATTCTAGGATATTAAGTTTATCCGAGCTTCTCTAGAATTTTCGAAATATTTGTGAATATCGAGATTATTCTACTCATGTTTGTCGAAATTTCTCGAAATTTGCAAGACGTTTAGGAGTTACGTCGTATTACAAAATTAGTGATTTACCGAACATGTTGTTTTTAAGCCTTCCAAAAATTGCATACGCATTTAAGATAGATTTAGATAATACAAATTTGAACGGAATTTGGCTGCTTGGCTTTTAGGTTATCATATGGATCATTCAAAATTGTTGAAGATGTTCATGAATTCTGCGTGATTATTTCAAGTTTTTTCAGATTTTTCGATAATTTTGAAAATTATTTGAAGCTACTTGATATAGTCTATAACTGTTGAGTTACTGCTTCAGGTTGAGTTGCATCATGATCTTTTAACATAATCACTTCGCACCATTCATGGTTTTTGTATAGGGAAAAGACACCGTAACAGTCCCGCATTTTTGTGCCCTAGCAAATATTATTTTAATCAACTGATTTTGACTTTTAAAATCATGTTCATCCAGTAGCCGATTGGTTATGGATAGCTAAAAAACTGATGGAGAATCGAAACAGGAGAATCCGATTCAGGAGAATTAATGGAATTATAATTCTTGAGCATTCGTATTTAGAAGAGTCTCGAGAATTCTGATTACACGAAAAAGTACGCTGTTTGCAAGAGACGATACATTGGGTAGTATTGTAATACTATTGTCAAAACATACAAATTTTAGGCAAGCAAGAAATTCTGAAATCATATCATAGAATTTAGACTTAGAAGTGGGCATATCCTCGATTCAGTCACAGGTGTTTTTGGGAAGTTAAAATAAATCATGAAATTGACATTCTCGATAAAAATGTCGGTCAAAATGCGTTAAATTTTTCTTTCTTTTTCATAACACCGATTTTTGACAATTCTTGTATTTCCCATATGGTAATAAAGATATTGAAGAGGGGATTGGGCCCAACTGGTTAAAATTGGATTTTAAGAATGGTAAAATATGATTTAGACGTTTTTTAAAATTACGGTATTTGCCGTTAAAGTTCACTAAAATGTATTTTGTGATTAATAGGGCATGACGTTTTTAGGTGTCAAAACGACTCATGCACTCAAAATATTTATAAAATTATAAGTATAAAAGTATAATAGGTTCAGTCAGGACACATCGGAAGATTGCTCTGAATTTGGAACAAGAGTACAAGGGGTTAAAAAGTGGGGAGTTAAAATGTGTTCCCAAAGCCAGTTTTGAAGACATTAGAACGCAATGTCTTTATCTAAGGATTAAGCAACAAGATCATCAGAGCTCATTTGACAATGATTTCGGAAACACCGATGAGGGAATTTGTGGCAATGTCCGATAAATTGGAAAAGCAACTAGGGTATAAACAAACTACAACAAGTCACAAACATATCAAGTGATTCAACAAAACAACAAAATGCCACATTATGCGACAGTCAGTTTCCAGCTATGTGATGGCATTGGACATAATGTAAGGAAATGTCCAGAGAACATTCGTACCAAAAAGCAAAAGGAGCAATACTCACCCCGAAGTTCTGCTGGTACTGCAAGGACCGTGAACATCTAATAACAGACTGCGGGATGAAGAGAGCAAACGATGCCAGGTACGAGGAAATCTTTACGTAACCACGACGAACACTGGCACAACTCCTACAAAACAATTTGCCAAAGCCAACAGAATTTCAGGACTGGACAACCTAATAATTACTACAAGAAACCCAACTAACTAAACTACAGACAGCCACAATCAAGCTTTGAACAACTCACCCAGAAAGACAAATCATCAATATAATACCAGGCAACCAAGAAACTTTACAAGAAAAAAGCAAGGTGTCGACCAGATAAACGAAGAGCTGGCAAACTTGCAAATCAAGTACATCGAGGATGAGAGAATAGAGCAAGACAATATTCAGGAAAACGACTTGGCACTTGTCGAGTAATAACACCATATAACAACCGAGCGAGTCCAAAAGATCAAATAGTCGACCAATCAAGCTCCGCCTCAAACATTAAAGCAAATCCTTTGAGTTTCGCCTCAGACATTAAAAACGATTCAATCGAGTTCCGTCTCGAGAGATAAAATAATTAATCCACCGAGTACTATCTCAGTTGATCAGCCGAGTTTCAAATCGAATAATAGTGTTAATGTTAAACCAAAACACGCTCCGTCCTAATACCAATACTGACTTCCAAAAGAGAAAGAACTCCCACGGAAGCGAAAAGAACGACGGAGGTTTGGCCGAAGCTGGTAAGCTTGAAGCTAGCGGTATCCAAAAAAGAATATATACTTCTAATAGATTTTGGTGCCTCGGTGTCATTGATCAAACAAAAGATGATCAAAAACACAAGATCGCTAGATCAAAGTGGTAAGGCCCTGTTAAGAGGGATCGGCAAAGAAGCTTGGATGATCTACTCATGTAGACATCATACCATACCTAAAGATTCCTCAAAAAAATCCAAGTTAATGAGGACATTCCCAATCGATCAAGATGGAATTCTTGGGAGAGATTTTCTTAATGGAAATAAAGTAAACATTTTGTATCGTACTTCAGAATTGAAAATCTTCTAGTGCAAAGGGTATTTGTTGGTAACTGCCTTATCCAACCCAATATGCTGAAAGCACAAGTCAGCATTGCCAATCGTTTGAAAAACTCACTGGTCAATATGACAACCTGCAGCTAAATCACTGTTGATAAAAAGAACGGACAACCTCTCGAATGACTCTGAATAAAAATCTAAATATCGAAGAGTCCAGTGCACGACTCGAATTAATTAAGGAGTATACAGATATTTTCTTCGTTGAGGGTGGCAAATTTTCAAGTGTTCCAGGTGTCAAACAATTTACCGTTTTTTTTTAAATTTTTCTTCTTTCGGGTCGTGCTAGCTCTACTATTTGAATTTGTTTTCGGGTCGGGTATAAATATTAGATCGAGAATTATATTACTGCTGGATTGGAGGCCGTCAGTTTATCCGAATTTTGTTAACGCCAAGAAATTAGGAAGAGTCATCGGTATTTTTTTTTTGTGTTGCGATGAAATGGAAAATGTAAGTATTTTTAATGATATTTTTGTTTTCTTTACTTTATTTGGGCGTCTTGATTTTCTGAGCGATGGACTACTTTAAAACTATTAAGCAAACCGCCTTGTCTTGCTTAATGGTTTTTCCACGCAAAAAAGGAAGATAACGATATTCTATTTTTTTTAAAGTTTGCAACAATACGAGAGGCGGCTGCTTTAAATGGCCCCATCTGCCATCATTCTAGTTGTCAAAAATATAATGGAATTTGCTACGAGGATTTTACGCGTTGATAGGAGAAAAAAGTAATCTACCGCATCCGAGCAGCCGATAACTTTGGTTAATTTATTTGTGGTGGTTTTACTTTTCGACTTCTAGGATGCAGTTCTGCAATCTGTGTTGGCAAAGAAGATCTAAATAATATTGGTCAACCAACGTTGCCAGTGAATGAAGCTCAGCTTAGTTGGATAAAATATGTGAGAATTCTCAAATATTTAATTGCGGCAATCGTAGGGTTGGATGAATCCTTGATGAAGGGTACCACTCCATACGAAGTCGTGTGCATTCTTATTATCAAAAATGTACATTTATTAAGGGTTACTAATTAAGCACTGGAGTGTAGTTTCGGTACTTCGAAGAAAATAGGCGATTCAGTGATTTGGTGAGCGTCATCGATAAAATTACCTATCGTTATAGTAGCTCCCTACCAAACAATAGAAAAACTATTCGAAATAAATTCGATATATCTTGATGAAGCGATGAAAATTTATAAACTCGATTGTAGTTTAAATCAATTCATGAAGTCCCATAGGACCATATGTGGAATTGTCTACATCCAAGAGAATCTAATATCTCCGAAATAAATATTAAAACATGAACAGTTTTAATATGGGTTGGGAGTAGTCGGCGACATACTAATATGGGAACTAAAAGTTCTGAGAATTCCCTGAATATTAAATGTTGGAATCTAGAGCAGATAACAACTTTTCTTCGGTAGAAAAACGTTTGATCAATCTTTAGTTTTGATCAATCCAGTAAGACGATTTTGCGCTAAATCGACCCAATTCTGACCTAAACCGAGTAAAAAAATTCTACACCACATTTCTAAGACTCTGCCAAATTACCATTCTGGATTTAGAAAATAATTTAATTAATTTTTTTTATTTGAACAATTCGCTAATTTATGTAAGACTTTTAAATTTGGTACTGTATGATACAATTTTTTACGTGTTGAGAATTTCCTTCCCTTGTCTCCCTCATTTTAAAATACTTTATTAATTTCACCAAATCAAAACTATTCCGGAAATCCTACAAAATTTCCCTACGATATCGAACTGGCTACAAATATAAATAATTATTTATAAATACATTTTAGCGAAAAGCTTCAGAACCAAAATGAAAAAGCTTGATTAAAGATATCTTTATGAAAAGTTCAATAATTCAGAAAACTGAACTTTAACAATCTAAGATACAAATTTATGAAAGTATGGATTTAAAGCTTAATGTGTAATTTATATCAAAGAATAAACTAAATTTGCGTCTGTAACTTTCTGGTTCAGCTGTGAAAGCTTTATGATCTTTATTACGGTTGTTCGAAATTACTTATTTGTTGAAAGCAATTTTCTTTTACTACTAAATATTTAAAATAGTGAAAGCTCTTTATTGAAGCTTTAAAAACCAACAACAGGAAGCTGAAAAATCATTTTGTGCCACTAATTTGTGGATGAATTTGGAAATATCTTATTTAAATTAACAAATAAATCAAACAGCGGAAATGTAGGCTAATATAAAACCAATCCAATCAATTTTTTAATTGATTTGATAAACTAAGTAAATAGGTCAAAAATATTGAATAACGCACATAGCAAATCGTTTTACTTAAACCAGTTCGAGCTAGACAATTTTTTTGATTTTGGGTTATGTGTCAAATTATACATTTATAGCGCACACTTATCTATATTGTTATCTATTACATTGATAACAGAATTACTTAATCCATAAATTGTGATTGATTTTATAATGTATGTGCATAAAAATGGGGTATGACCAATTTTTAAATGCATTTCCAGGAGGATCATAATAATTCGCGATGTACCTTGCCGCTAACGGCTTTTTTTTTTATTTATGTTACATTGATCGATTACCAAAAAATATCAAACCGGAAATAACATATTTTCGTACACCTTGAGAAAAATCGTTCATTGCCACCCCATTCCACCAGGGGCACAATTATATATTATAGTATAAAAGTAGCCTCTGCGAAGCAACAAAACATAAAAATGGGAGAGTAAAAAACATAAAAAACGAAATTCACAAGAATTTTCATTCGTTTTAGAAAATAATGTTCGTCCGCGCCCGCCTTTTACATATATTGTTATGTACAAATGTACATCTCCAAATATCTGTATGTCTTTATATACCAATTTTCACTTTATACAAATATAAATTCTCAAGAAAAATGAATTTTCAGAATAAAATGAGGTTAAGTTTTTTTTTTTTTTGGTTTTCCTTCTATATAGAGCTAGGAGCATGAAAAATGTAAAAAAGACAAAAAAAATAAAATAGAAAATTCTCTGTTTATTGATTTTTCCTCACAACAGAAGGGTGTGACGTGTATATTTTTTTGTGTTGTGTACTCGTATAAACCAGTGTTCCTTTTTTTTTTTTTGTGCAGAGCTTTTCCATTTAAGTATATGTGAATGTGTACAAAATTGAATTTTCGCATGATGATAAAAATTTTTTGTTTCGTTTGCTTCGTTTTCGGTGTGTGGGTATATACAACTTATGTTCCACGAATAGAATATTTATGTACATACGTGTATAGAAAAATTGAAAGTTTGGAAAATATATAATTTTCATTCATGCTGTAACCGAAAAGCATATATATGATGTGGTACCTCGACATGCGCCAGGAAGTATTATATGGACGGCGTGCGAAAAGAGGTTAACTCCTATAGATTTTTGAATGCTGCATTTGTTGAAAATTCTGAAATTTAGGTTTCTTCTACGTTTGCAATGTTATTTTATAGGGCAGATCAGCTAATAAAATTTTTCAACAGAAATCACTTTGACTGTCTATAAAGATCTTTCTCATTGCCATTTCTATCAGTATATATGTATATATTAACCGCCTGACAGTTATGCATGTATATTTTAATACATTGTCATATACGCCCCCTTTGATGAAACCATAATCCGTCGGAATATCCCAAAGTTCAGATCATCGAAATTTTAAAAGCTTCATATTTTCCAAAATTAAATTTTGGAATTTCTCAAATTGTTGTGTAAATGTAAAACTCTGTAAAATGGATTTTCCATCTTATTTGAAAGGAATGTCCAAAATTCAGAAACATTTACGACAAAATTACTTTCAGTTTTGATAAGAGTTGTGTGCTACAAACCCGAGAAAACCAAACCCGAACATTTCACTCAAAATGTTGAAGGGTATTTAAAATTTTGTTAGTGAACGTGATTAGAGCAACAAATAAAAAAATTCGAAGATTTGATTTTTATCGTATACCGTGGAACTGCAAAAAGGTTTAAAATCGCCACCATAATTAAGCGCACAAAACGGCTGAGCCTAAAATCAAAAATTAAAAGGGAATGATTCCACTATTTGACCACCAACAAATTGTCGTAACACTTCAGTATGAATATTTGCAAAATCGTGTAAAACGGAAGCGTAATAACAAACGTTAGTTCGTCGAAAAATAACAAACATTTAGCAAAGTTTTACCTAATTTTACCAAAGTGACATCAAACATTGGTCCTTCAAGCTACTAAACAACCGTGCCTTTAAAGTCAGTCAAGTTATCAAAGGTGAAAACCTAATCGCCTCAAAGGGATAATCGATACGGTAAAAGCCTTATGCGAGCAGACCTCTAATGGAAAGATGATCAAAAATATAAAGAGCAATATTAACTTACAACTTCTCTACGAAAAATTCTGCACAGTGGATGCCGAATTAACACATATCTTACTTGATGACCATCGATATCGGAAGCAAAATTATTATAAACAGTTGAAAGATGTATATGAGGAGACGAAAGATATACTTCTTGAGGCTCAAAAAAGGGTAGCACCAGGCCACTACTAGATGAAGACGATGATTTCGAAAACGAAAATAAAATCATAGCTATCAAATACGGAGCTAAGAATTTCAATAAGCCCTTCGTGAGCTAAAACTTAAGCAGCTAACAGACGAGGAGTTGACGTACAATTTGAAAACGAATACTTTAAAAAGAACTTGTTCATCGTCATTGAGATCCAACAGAAGTTGGAAAAAGAGTTCAGCTGATTTTCTAAAGGCGATGTCACTAAAAATACCTAGATAAAGTTACCAGCCTTTAAAATTCCCTTAATCTATGGTGATTACAAGCAATGTACAAGTTTTTATAGCCTGTTTAATAAAACGGTACATCAGAATTAGAGCATGTCAAACGAAGAGAGGATGTATTATCTCCTTTCCTTGGTTAGAGGACAAGCAGCTGAACTAATAAATCATCTCAGACTATCAGAAGAGAACTATATGATTGCATGAGACACTTTTATCGCCAGCACGCACATACGTTTATTGTTAGACCTTCCCAGTTTGACGGTCAAATCTCTTAGCGAGTAAAGGAAAATACACGACACCTGGTATTTATGAGAGCACGATTAAAAATCTCAAACGTTAAAAAATTTCTTTAGTTTCCTGGAATCAAGATTTCAATCGCTGGTAACTGCAACTAGATAGAAAGGGAACTTTAGAAAGCAGCTACAACACCAACCAAACATTGTAAAGAATAGAACACATGTGACAACGATAAATGAACCATCCTGAGGGTATTGCGGTTACATTCATGAAGTTACCAGTTGCAAGACATTCCAAAACTTTTGTAGAAGCTGCCTTCAGAATTATGATGGAAGATATTGCCGCAAAAGATATGCAACGTGCAACGGAATCATACTTTATTCCACGACATTGAAAAGGCAATAAAAAAACGCAGGAAACCACATCTGATATCTAGAAACAACAAACTCAACGTCGCATTAACAGCACAGAAACAGCTTATAGCACTGCTCAAATGTGGAGGTTTTAACCTCCGGAAATGTGCTTCCAAGAACCAAGCCCTATTAAATGCCGTACCAACTAATCTGCGGAATACTGGAATTTTTGGAATTTAAGCTTGATGATACAATAAAAACACTCGGCTTTCATTGGAAGCCTGCAACAGACAGCTTCGAATTTCGCATTTCGTTGCTGGAATCTGATAACAGAAACTCTACCAAAAGGAGTCTACTTTCAGAAAACTCAAAAATCTTCGACCCTCTAGGATGGTTAGCACCAGTTACTATAATAACTAAGCTAATCATGCAAGAACTTTGGGTAACAGACCTTTCTCGGGATGAAACATTACCTTAGATATTAGCTGCTCAATCATCGCTCAGTTTACAAGAGTTTTGCGATGTATCTGAAAAGGCCTATGCACCAGTCGTCTACACAATAATGGAGATACCAAAGTGATGCTTGTTTCATCCAAGACCAAAGTGGCACCGTTCAAAGCCATATTGTCGCTTCCACTATTCGAGTTATGCGGCACACTATTGCTTTCCAAACTCAAGAACCAAGTGTATGAAGCACTACTCATACAAGATATAGACGTGTCTTACAAGACATTTGTCGCTAATAGGATTTCTGAAATATAAGAACGAGGGATAGAGGAATTTACCCAACACAGTTGCAAGACCACAGTTTATAGAAGTGGTTCCATCCCCCTTTTAATGATGATGATGGTGATGATCTTTTAATGGTATGATGGTATGAAGGTATGACGGTTTGATGGTATGATGGTGTGATGGTACGAAGGAATAATGGTATGATGGTATGACGGTACGATGGTATCGTTTGAAGATGGTATATACAACGGTATGGTGGTGTGATGTTATGATGGTATATTGGTAAGCTGGAATGGTATGATGGTGTGAGGGTATAATTATTTATATGATGGTACGTATGATGTTATAACTATATGTATATTGTATGACAGCATAATGGTATAACGGTTGGATGGTATGATTATATCAAGGCCCGATAGTATAATGGAATATTTATATGATGGTAGTATGGTACGATGTTACGTGAATTGATGGTAAGATATACCATCTATAACTTAGTATGATGGTATGATGGTTCGATGTTACTGTGGTACGATGGTATGATTGTATGGTTAAATGGTATGTTGTCATGGTGGTATAATGGAATAATGGTATGATCGAATGATTGTTTAATGTTACGATGTTACATATGCTGGATTGTTTGTTGCCATTATGGTATGATGGCGAATAGGATTGGAGTTGAAATTGAGTTGGATTTGAGTGAGAAGTTCGGTTAGGGATTAATTTGGGGTCTAGAGGTTTAGAGTATAGTGGGAGGTTAGATTGAATAGATTTCGAATCGAGTTGACTTCGGAATTGAGGAGAGTGTTGAGATTTGGTTCGATTCAAGTTGAGTTGAATTTGAGTTAGGGTTTAGTTGGCTTACATAAGTGAGTTTTTCAGCTGGGGAATTATCTAAGGGTTGATTTGGAGTTAGGTTAAGGTTTGATTTGAAAGTTGATTTGCGAATAATTTGATGATTGAATTGAGGGTTGGATTGGCGATTCAATATAACTATTTTTCAGGAAGCACCAAATGAACGAGATTTTAGAGTTCTCCACAAGAAAATAGCTGAATTACAAGATACTAGTCTAAATATATAAAAGCATGACATGCACCATTACGCAGTGATGTATATCATAGTTGGCTTCATCCTAATAGGAGTGACAGTATATCTACCTAAGGTCAGAAGAGGGGTTCCTGGATAGAGATGCGAGCTCGGAAAGTTATGGACGTCACAAACTCAATGCGGCCCGGGGTACGTTCAAGTGAACAGTTTATAAACGGTTTTATCGGATGTGCAGGTATCATATTTTTATTATATTGTTGTTAAATGTACATAATTTTCTGTAATAAGGATCAATTCAAATTAATAAAAGTTAGGGTTTAAATAAAACTCAACAAAGCGTTATATTTGTCTAGCACTGACCAATGGTAAGCGGAAAATAACAATCATTTAGCAAAGATTTAACTATTTTTACTAAAGTGACATCAAACAATTGGGAAAGCTGGAAAAGAATTTTAAGATATGAACGAAAAGGTTGGAATAAGTTAACACAATCAGAGTAATTTTTCTTTTTGCAACTCATACCTTGATCCTTCACTTTGCCAGTGTTGATCTTCCATCAGCCTGTTATCCTATATTTCAAAGTAACTCATCTTGCAAATACCTCCGCTTCTCAGCAATTAAAAAAGTTTTCCGGTTCTCTCCTTGCCAGATTATCTACAATCCGTTTGATTACTTTTACTTATCTTTCTCTCTTTGTTCTCTTTCTTTTCTCAATTATTTCTTGTTTATTATTTAGTTGATCTGTCTTCTTTATCAAAAGTGTGCACAACGTGTGATCCTGCGGAGGAACTGTGAAACTTAGAAAATTGAATGTCTCCAAAATAAATTTTTTATACCCAGATCTCGTGGCCTATATGTGTTCCAGCATACGCGCGACGCAGTCTTTTTTATAATAAAAATTTATTTTGGCGGGGAGAGTTCATATATATTATGTGATGTGTACAACATAGATAGAGAAGAGGAAAACTGGGAAAAACCTTTTTTTTGTGAAAAGAAAAATAGAATGAATATTGTTTCTTCTGCCACTATTGTTGTTGTTGTGCTGCCATTGGGAAAAAAGCTGAGTGTTGTTATATACTATAACGTGGCTGTTTCTGGAAAATGTATATATCATATATGTTTGTGTTTGTGAAAATGAAAATATTATGAAATTGAGGGTGTGACGAATATTTTTTTTCTTTTTTTTTAATTTTCTAATCGATATCGTAACGATTTTCTTTTGGTTGTATAGAATATAAAAATAAACAAAAACCAAAGTGTAGAAGAAGTGGAAAAATGTTGTGTGGTGGACGCGCGCGAGGGTTGGAAAATTTATTGTACTTGGCGTGATACGTGATAGTTAGTGTATGCACGAATATTACACTAATACCACCATAATATGTATATCCGTATACAAAATCGTAATGAAGAGAAAATTGTCATGAATATTTTTTTACATGCGGATACATTGTTGTTGCTCTCGTTTGGATCAATAATTTTAATTTTATATATAGACAAAATAGAAAAAAGAAGAAAATTCTAAATTTAATTTTTTTATTTTATTAAATCTCAGGATTTTCTTTCTGTGTGTGTGTGTGTGTGTGTGTGCTACCTATATAAACGATGATATATACGATAAAAAAAATTATTGCGCGCGGAATGGCATTTACAATATACGAGGATTGGAAGACGGCATTAAATTTTTGTTGTAATCAAATCTGTATGCTTTTTAGATTAGATCGGGTACATTTAAACGTTAAATATAAATTGCGTTGGGGCGGTGTAGATGAAATGAATTTAATTAAAGATGACACATCGCTTTGCCGAACTAAATAATAAAATTTCTTTCGACTTTGGTATTTGATAACATGAATCCCATAACCAATTTGCCCTTAGCCCGATTTTCAGAGAAGGTGACTGGAAAAAAACAGATTTTTTATTTTTATTAAAATGTGTCGCTCTTTATCATCATTGGACAGTCAAAGTGCGCGATTAAAATTCAAAATATTTTTTTTTTAAAGTTGCGCTAGACATGAGATATAGCGCTTGACACGAACCTAAATCATGGCGCAATTATAATTATATTTCCATATATGAGATGAAATCATGTATATGCAACTGACGGATGACTCTACTCTAGATATAGGTAATTCTATAATTGTAAGCGATTACATCATACCAAAACAACAAAAAATATGTTGGTTTATATAAAAAAAAAAATTCTATTTGATGAGTTAACTGATAAAGTTGTGTGTTACTTTGTGTGCAGCAATGATAGCGCGCACGATATACAGAAAGGTTATTGATATTTATACAGTTGTGGGTCTTTTGATTAGATAAGATTCTATAAAGCAATATTGATACATAAATTGATATATGAAGTGTAATTTGTGTGTACATTTCAAACACCCACTCGATTTGTAAATTGTCAGCCTATCATGTCACTGCAACCCGCATTTATAAAACGTGTTCTATATAATCGCCCAAAAAAAAAAAAAAAAAATGTACGAAGAGCAAAGTCTAGTAATTATGCTAATTTTGGAGAGAAAGTATGAATATTCTATACACAATAAACAATATGCTGATAACAAAATTTTAAGAAAATACAAATTTTTTATTTTTTTATTTTGCGTTAACAACACTTAATACTAAACGCGAAATCTGATTGGACAGGTCGCTTCATAATATAGCAGCAAGCGAATCAGTTTTATCTGGAATTTTGCGTTAAAAAACAGCAAAACAAAAATCTGTACCAGTTTTGTGTAAATTTGTTGGTTTTCACACACAAAAATCATGTGTTGCGCAATCCACTGTGGTTGATATTACGTGTCCAGTTGTTTTTGTTTTACTTATAATACAACTTTCATTCAATTTGGAATGAAAAATCTTAAAGACAAATTTAAAATTTTTATTTTTTTTTTCTGTTTAATGTTGGTTTTGACTTTGTGATCATGGTGATTTCTCTTTGTATATGCGCGCATTCGCGATTCGCCGGTGGCGAACGCTTTTTTTAAGAAAATTATATATTGAGCTTATTCACAATCGTTGTGATCATGCTAGGCGTTATGCATTTATCACGAGTAGTATGTATGACTTTCACTCATTCAATCGTGACGTTACGGTTCATATGGTATCATTAAAGCTATATGATGATTAATTTAATGCAAAAATTATAAATGTTTATTTTAATCTTGAGAGTATCAAATATTGGACAATCAAATATTCCAAAATTTCATTTATTTTTCGAAAAACACAATCTATTTTTAGCTTAAAACATTTTGCCAACGGGTTAAGTAAAATAGTCGTTTGTTTCAGCACTGACCTCCTCGTTCAATGCGAACCTTTCTCCATCGAGCCATTTCTTCGAGTTTAGAAAGTGATAGCTAAAATTCTAGCTTTTCAGCTCGACTTCACGACGATAAAGATGCGTAGGGTTTTAATGTCATACTGATCCCTTTTTTACAATGCTTGATTACATTTTATTCTTTCCGATTAAAACACATCCACCGTTTCGGATGTTTTTCATTAGATAGAGTTACACATATCTTGATATATCTGCGAATCAACTGGTACGTCATTTTGTTTCATTCATAAGCAGGCTTTAAAACTTCATCTGTCAAATTTTTGTAAGTGTTTAAATTACAAAAGTGCTGCTGGGAGTTATCGCATTCTTCGGGTATCTTTTGATAAGCATGCTCCACCTCAAGATACTTATGAACGGTGGTTTAAACGCTTTGAAAGTGGAGTTTTTCAAGTGAAAGACAAAGAAGTCCAGGTCAACCGGAAAAGTTTGAAAACCAACAACTACTAGCATTATTGGTGAATATCCGTATAAATGTTGCCCAGCAAACAATTTCCGATCGTTTACATGCAAGTGGCAAATTGGGTCTCTGAATGGTTTACCTCAGAAAAAAAAAGTTATATTTGGACGGTATCCATAAATTACCTGAAAGATGGAGGAAATGTGTCGCTGGCGATGGACATTACTTTGAATAAAGTACTTTTGATGATTCTATTGAAATTATCTTGTTTTTTTTAATACAAAAGCTGCATTATTAACCGTTACACCTGGTATTTCAAAATGTGTGATTCAACAAACTTAAAAATCTAAAATTTTACAAAACATTCATTTATATACACCCATCTCTATATACGAAAAGGATTTGAAATCAACCACATAAACTTTCTTTTACCAAAGCAATACGCCTATTATATTATCACGGCAAGATCGACTGAACTCTTTTTAACCCAAATAAGTTATAATATTGTATCAGGAAAATTCCTATCAAAAAAGCGCACCATACCGGAATGATCTTAAGAGGCAGTAATAAGTACTTAACGATATATTTGTTTTTTTGCTTTTTTATTCAAAGAAACTTTTTTTATGTTAACGAAATATCTGTAAGTTCTTCTCTGTCTTCTCTGTAAGTTAATTCATTTGAGTAGTGCCTACTGGTAGCCTACTCGTAATTCGACTTTAAGATAAACTCGAATAATACCGAAATCTTTAAAATTTCGAATAATAAACTAAAAAACCTTGGGAAGCCCCAGTAAATATCTTAAATCTGGATACATCTCTAATTCTGGAACGTTGCGCAACCCTAACGCCTCTCAAATTTCGAGTATAAGCGAGAAACTAGTATAGACTTAAATAGTTTCGAAAAGTTCGAATAATCTTAGAGTTCAAAATTAGATATTTTCAAAAAAAAAAAAAAATAGAATATTCCGGAAAATCTCGAATAAAGTAATATTCTTAGAATAATCTTGAAAATCTCAAAAGTAGGTAATTCAAAAGAAAAACACTGTTTCTCGCAAAAATAACTATAGAATACCTCGAACAATCTCAAAAATATTGAGTAACATAGGGCAGAAGCCAACACTGGAAACGAAGAACTGTCTCCAGCCGACTTAACACTATCAGGAAGCTTTAGAGGAAGAAAGGATCAAAATCTTCTTCTCTGTTGAAGACAATGAATGTCCGAGCAATTACTTTGATTTGCTTGATTTTTGGTACTAAACGACATTCGCTAAACTCATTTAAAAAAAAAACGTTCGACATTAAAAGATAATAAACACATATGCTTTATGAGATCTGGAATGCGTCGGTCCCTCCGTTCAGGCTTTAAAACGGAATTTAGAAAAAGCAAGTGGAGATGAATCAAACACTAAAATAACTAAATGACATAATCCGAACGTTATTAGAATGAAATCCGCAAGGTAAACGGAAAGTGGGAAGGCTAGCAGTGACCTGGAAAGAACGGTGCTAGCTGAAGCGAAAGAACTTGGTAAAACATGGAGAGAGCTGAAAACAACAGCCCATAAAAGAGTGACGTGGTCCAGCCTAGAAAACGCTTCATGCTTCTAATTAATGGTTGTGAAACCAACCTTTTTCAAATCTTACAGCTCTGATCCTTTTCTAAAATAATTCAAAAGCCCATAAATATAGGTCCTGCTCCCTCGAAGTGTTTGGAAATTGTGGGGGTCCCATTAAAAAATTTCTAAGTTTCTCCTCTATAGCCTTCATTTATTCTTTTACCAATTTACAAAAATTAAATCGCTCATTTCGTGTAACAATGATGAAAAGGAATTAAAGATGACAATAACATTTTGTTTTAACCTTTTTACTTTCTTTTACTCTAGTAAAATAAAGTATAGTAATCATGAAAATTTTGGACCTTGAGATTTTTAGAGATTTATTTGTTTTGAGGTCCCCTGAGTCCGAAAAAGTGGGTTTCGAAATGGTGTCTGTCTGTCAGTCTGTCTGTGTCTTCTCTACAGCCCATATGGTTTAATTAATCGAACTGAAACTTCAGATTTAAGCTTTTTTGATAAATTGGGAGGTCCCAGTGAACTTTACTCCAAATCGGCTAACCGGAAGTGGCCACTCCTTTGGTCCAGAAAATTTGTTTTGCAAATATCTTAAAAAGTATAAGGTTTGCAAATAACTCTTTTATCCAAAATGTTTCCAATAATTAAAAACAAATAAAAATAACAAATTAAAAAAAAAAAAATTTAAAAATTTAAAAATTAAAAAAAAAATTAAGAAAAAAATAAAATTTCTCAAAATTCTCTGTTCGTAAAAGAAAGTTGTGTGTTGGCCACACCTCAATTTTAACTAGGTAATTGAGGGACCTATTCCATGTGCTAGCGAAACATTTGTCATCATTTTTGGCAATGGCCAATATTGGCCCTTGGGAGTTGAGTTCGATTTCCAAAAAATAATTTTGCAGAACTTTTACTAACCGAACGAATTGTATGGATTAGGGTTTTCTAACTAGGTAATTAAGGAACCTATTTCATGTGCTAGCAAAACCTTTGTCATCATTGTTGGCAATGGCCGATATTGGCCCTTGGGGTTGAGTGCGATTTCCAAAAAATAATTTTGCAGAACTTTTACTAAACGAACGTTCCGTATGGATTAGAGTTTTTTAACTAGGTAATTAAGGTACCTATTCCATGTGCTAGCGAAACCTTTGTCATCATTGTTGGCAATGGCCGATGTTGGCCCTTCAGAGTTGAGTGCGATTTCCAAAAAATAATTTTGCAGAACTTTTACTAAACGAACGATTAGTATGGATTAGGGTTTTTTAACTAGGTATTTGAGGGACCTATTTTATGTTTTAGCGAAACCTTTGTCATCATTGTTCGCAATGGCCGATATTGGCCCTTGGGAGTTGAGTGCGATTTCCAAAAAAGAATTATGCAGAACTTTTACTAAACGAACGTTCCGTATGGATTAGAGTTTTTTAACTAGGTAATTAAGGGACCTATTCCATGTGCTAGCGAAACCTTTGTCATCATTGTTGAGTGCGATTTCCAAAAAATAATTTCGTAGAACTTTTACTAAACGAACGATTCGTATGTATTAGGGTTTTTTAACTAGGTATTGGAGGGACCTATTCTATGTGCTAGACCTTTGTCATCATTGTTGGCAATGGCCGATATTGGCCCTTGGGAGTTTAATGCGATTTCCAAAAAATAATTTTGCAGAACTTTTACTAAACAAACGATTCGTATGGATTAGGGTTTTCTAACTAAGTAATTGAGGGACCTATTTCATGTGCTAGCGTAACCTTTGTCATCATTGTTGGCAATGGCGGATATTGGCCCTTCAGAGTTGAGTGCGAATTCCAAAAATTAATTTTTGCTGAAATTTTACTAACCGAACGACCCGTATGGATTAGGGTTTTCTAACTAGGTATTTGAGGGACCTATTCTATGTGCTAGATAAATCTTTGTCATCATTGTTGGCAATGGCCGATATTTGCCCTTGGGAGTTGAGTGCGATTTCCATAAAATAATTTTGCAGAACTTTTACTAAACGAACGATTCGTATGGATTGGGGTTTTCTATCTAGATAATTAAGGGACATATTCCATGTGCTAGCGAAACCTTTGTCATCATTGTTGAGTGCGATTTCCAAAAAATTATTTCGTGGAACTTTTACTAAACAAATGATCCTTATGGATTAGTGTTTTCTAACTAGGTAATTGAGGGACCTATTCCATGTGCTAGCTAAACCTATGTCATCATTGTTGGCAATGGCCGATATTGGCCCTTCGGAGTTGAGTGCGATTCCAAAAAAAATAATTTTGCGGAACTTTTACTAACTGAACGATTCGTATGGATTAGGGTTTTCTAACTAGGTATTTGAGGGATCTATTTTATGTGCTAGACAAACCTTTGTCATCAATGTTGGCAATGGCCGATATTGGCCCTTTGGGTTGAGTGCGATTTCCAAAATATAATTTTGCAGAACTCTTACTAAACGAACGATTCGTATGGATTAGGGTTTTCTAACTAGGTAATTAAGAGACCTATTCTATGTGCTAGCGTAACCTTTGTCATCATTGTTGGCAATGGCCGATATTGGCCCTTGGGTGTTGAGTGCGAATTCCAAAATATAATTTTGCAGAACTTTTATTAAACGAACGATTCGTAAGGATTAGGGTTTTTTAACTAGGTATTTGAGGGACCTATTCTATGTGCTAGCGAAACCTCTGTCATCATTGTTGGCAATGGCCGATATTGGCCCTTGGGAGTTGAGTGCGATTTCCAAAATATAATTTTGCAGAACTTTTACTAAACGAACGATTCGTATGGATTAGGGTTTTTTAACTAGGTATTTGAGGGACCTATTTTATGTTTTAGCGAAACCTTTGTCATCATTGTTCGCAATGGCCGATATTGGCCCTTGGGAGTTGAGTGCGATTTCCAAAAAAGAATTTTGCAGAACTTTTACTAAACGAACGTTCCGTATGGATTAGAGTTTTTTAACTAGGTAATTAAGGGACCTATTCCATGTGCTAGCGAAACCTTTGTCATCATTGTTGAGTGCGATTTCCAAAAAATAATTTCGTAGAACTTTTACTAAACGAACGATTCGTATGTATTAGGGTTTTTTAACTAGGTATTGGAGGGACCTATTCTATGTGCTAGACCTTTGTCATCATTGTTGGCAATGGCCGATATTGGCCCTTGGGAGTTTAATGCGATTTCCAAAAAATAATTTTGCAGAACTTTTACTAAACAAACGATTCGTATGGATTAGGGTTTTCTAACTAAGTAATTGAGGGACCTATTTCATGTGCTAGCGTAACCTTTGTCATCATTGTTGGCAATGGCGGATATTGGCCCTTCAGAGTTGAGTGCGAATTCCAAAAATTAATTTTTGCTGAAATTTTACTAACCGAACGACCCGTATGGATTAGGGTTTTCTAACTAGGTATTTGAGGGACCTATTCTATGTGCTAGATAAATCTTTGTCATCATTGTTGGCAATGGCCGATATTTGCCCTTGGGAGTTGAGTGCGATTTCCATAAAATAATTTTGCAGAACTTTTACTAAACGAACGATTCGTATGGTTTGGGTATTTCTATCTAGATAATTAAGGGACATATTCCATGTGCTAGCGAAACCTTTGTCATCATTGTTGAGTGCGATTTCCAAAAAATTATTTCGTGGAACTTTTACTAAACAAATGATCCTTATGGATTAGTGTTTTCTAACTAGGTAATTGAGGGACCTATTCCATGTGCTAGCTAAACCTATGTCATCATTGTTGGCAATGGCCGATATTGGCCCTTCGGAGTTGAGTGCGATTCCAAAAAAAATAATTTTGCGGAACTTTTACTAACTGAACGATTCGTATGGATTAGGGTTTTCTAACTAGGTATTTGAGGGATCTATTTTATGTGCTAGACAAACCTTTGTCATCAATGTTGGCAATGGCCGATATTGGCCCTTTGGGTTGAGTGCGATTTCCAAAATATAATTTTGCAGAACTCTTACTAAACGAACGATTCGTATGGATTAGGGTTTTCTAACTAGGTAATTAAGAGACCTATTCTATGTGCTAGCGTAACCTTTGTCATCATTGTTGGCAATGGCCGATATTGGCCCTTGGGTGTTGAGTGCGAATTCCAAAATATAATTTTGCAGAACTTTTATTAAACGAACGATTCGTAAGGATTAGGGTTTTTTAACTAGGTATTTGAGGGACCTATTCTATGTGCTAGCGAAACCTCTGTCATCATTGTTGGCAATGGCCGATATTGGCCCTTGGGAGTTGAGTGCGATTTCCAAAATATAATTTTGCAGAACTTTTACTAAACGAACGATTCGTATGGATTAGGGTTTTTTAACTAGGTATTTGAGGGACCTATTTTATGTTTTAGCGAAACCTTTGTCATCATTGTTCGCAATGGCCGATATTGGCCCTTGGGAGTTGAGTGCGATTTCCAAAAAAGAATTTTGCAGAACTTTTACTAAACGAACGTTCCGTATGGATTAGAGTTTTTTAACTAGGTAATTAAGGTACCTATTCCATGTGCTAGCGAAACCTTTGTCATCATTGTTGGCAATGGCCGATGTTGGCCCTTCAGAGTTGAGTGCGATTTCCAAAAAATAATTTTGCAGAACTTTTACTAAACGAACGATTAGTATGGATTAGGGTTTTTTAACTAGGTATTTGAGGGACCTATTTTATGTTTTAGCGAAACCTTTGTCATCATTGTTCGCAATGGCCGATATTGGCCCTTGGGAGTTGAGTGCGATTTCCAAAAAAGAATTTTGCAGAACTTTTACTAAACGAACGTTCCGTATGGATTAGAGTTTTTTAACTAGGTAATTAAGGGACCTATTCCATGTGCTAGCGAAACCTTTGTCATCATTGTTGAGTGCGATTTCCAAAAAATAATTTCGTAGAACTTTTACTAAACGAACGATTCGTATGTATTAGGGTTTTTTAACTAGGTATTGGAGGGACCTATTCTATGTGCTAGACCTTTGTCATCATTGTTGGCAATGGCCGATATTGGCCCTTGGGAGTTTAATGCGATTTCCAAAAAATAATTTTGCAGAACTTTTACTAAACAAACGATTCGTATGGATTAGGGTTTTCTAACTAAGTAATTGAGGGACCTATTTCATGTGCTAGCGTAACCTTTGTCATCATTGTTGGCAATGGCGGATATTGGCCCTTCAGAGTTGAGTGCGAATTCCAAAAATTAATTTTTGCTGAAATTTTACTAACCGAACGACCCGTATGGATTAGGGTTTTCTAACTAGGTATTTGAGGGACCTATTCTATGTGCTAGATAAATCTTTGTCATCATTGTTGGCAATGGCCGATATTTGCCCTTGGGAGTTGAGTGCGATTTCCATAAAATAATTTTGCAGAACTTTTACTAAACGAACGATTCGTATGGATTGGGGTTTTCTATCTAGATAATTAAGGGACATATTCCATGTGCTAGCGAAACCTTTGTCATCATTGTTGAGTGCGATTTCCAAAAAATTATTTCGTGGAACTTTTACTAAACAAATGATCCTTATGGATTAGTGTTTTCTAACTAGGTAATTGAGGGACCTATTCCATGTGCTAGCTAAACCTATGTCATCATTGTTGGCAATGGCCGATATTGGCCCTTCGGAGTTGAGTGCGATTCCAAAAAAAATAATTTTGCGGAACTTTTACTAACTGAACGATTCGTATGGATTAGGGTTTTCTAACTAGGTATTTGAGGGATCTATTTTATGTGCTAGACAAACCTTTGTCATCAATGTTGGCAATGGCCGATATTGGCCCTTTGGGTTGAGTGCGATTTCCAAAATATAATTTTGCAGAACTCTTACTAAACGAACGATTCGTATGGATTAGGGTTTTCTAACTAGGTAATTAAGAGACCTATTCTATGTGCTAGCGTAACCTTTGTCATCATTGTTGGCAATGGCCGATATTGGCCCTTGGGTGTTGAGTGCGAATTCCAAAATATAATTTTGCAGAACTTTTATTAAACGAACGATTCGTAAGGATTAGGGTTTTTTAACTAGGTATTTGAGGGACCTATTCTATGTGCTAGCGAAACCTCTGTCATCATTGTTGGCAATGGCCGATATTGGCCCTTGGGAGTTGAGTGCGATTTCCAAAATATAATTTTGCAGAACTTTTACTAAACGAACGATTCGTATGGATTAGGGTTTTTTAACTAGGTATTTGAGGGACCTATTTTATGTTTTAGCGAAACCTTTGTCATCATTGTTCGCAATGGCCGATATTGGCCCTTGGGAGTTGAGTGCGATTTCCAAAAAAGAATTTTGCAGAACTTTTACTAAACGAACGTTCCGTATGGATTAGAGTTTTTTAACTAGGTAATTAAGGGACCTATTCCATGTGCTAGCGAAACCTTTGTCATCATTGTTGAGTGCGATTTCCAAAAAATAATTTCGTAGAACTTTTACTAAACGAACGATTCGTATGTATTAGGGTTTTTTAACTAGGTATTGGAGGGACCTATTCTATGTGCTAGACCTTTGTCATCATTGTTGGCAATGGCCGATATTGGCCCTTGGGAGTTTAATGCGATTTCCAAAAAATAATTTTGCAGAACTTTTACTAAACAAACGATTCGTATGGATTAGGGTTTTCTAACTAAGTAATTGAGGGACCTATTTCATGTGCTAGCGTAACCTTTGTCATCATTGTTGGCAATGGCGGATATTGGCCCTTCAGAGTTGAGTGCGAATTCCAAAAATTAATTTTTGCTGAAATTTTACTAACCGAACGACCCGTATGGATTAGGGTTTTCTAACTAGGTATTTGAGGGACCTATTCTATGTGCTAGATAAATCTTTGTCATCATTGTTGGCAATGGCCGATATTTGCCCTTGGGAGTTGAGTGCGATTTCCATAAAATAATTTTGCAGAACTTTTACTAAACGAACGATTCGTATGGATTGGGGTTTTCTATCTAGATAATTAAGGGACATATTCCATGTGCTAGCGAAACCTTTGTCATCATTGTTGAGTGCGATTTCCAAAAAATTATTTCGTGGAACTTTTACTAAACAAATGATCCTTATGGATTAGTGTTTTCTAACTAGGTAATTGAGGGACCTATTCCATGTGCTAGCTAAACCTATGTCATCATTGTTGGCAATGGCCGATATTGGCCCTTCGGAGTTGAGTGCGATTCCAAAAAAAATAATTTTGCGGAACTTTTACTAACTGAACGATTCGTATGGATTAGGGTTTTCTAACTAGGTATTTGAGGGATCTATTTTATGTGCTAGACAAACCTTTGTCATCAATGTTGGCAATGGCCGATATTGGCCCTTTGGGTTGAGTGCGATTTCCAAAATATAATTTTGCAGAACTCTTACTAAACGAACGATTCGTATGGATTAGGGTTTTCTAACTAGGTAATTAAGAGACCTATTCTATGTGCTAGCGAAACCTCTGTCATCATTGTTGGCAATGGCCGATATTGGCCCTTGGGAGTTGAGTGCGATTTCCAAAATATAATTTTGCAGAACTTTTACTAAACGAACGATTCGTATGGATTAGGGTTTATTATTTTCTTTTACTCTAGTAAAATAAAGTATAGTAATCATGAAAATTTTGGAGCTTGAGATTTTTAGAGATTTATTTGTTTTGAGGTCCCCTGAGTCCGAAAAAGTGGGTTTCGAAATGGTGTCTGTCTGTCAGTCTGCCAGTCTGTCTGTGTCCTCTCTACAGCCCAGATGGTTTAACCAATCGAACTGAAACTTCAGATTTAAGCTTTTTTGATAAATTGGGAGGTCTGGAGTGAATTTTACTCCAAATCTCTAGCATTGGGAGTGAATTTTACTCCAAATCGGCTAGCCGGAAGTGGCCACTCTCTTGGTCCAGAAGATTTATTTTGCAAATATCTTAATAAATATAAGATTTACAAAAAATTATTTAATTCAAAATGTTTCCAAAAATTAAAAACAAATAAAAATAAAAAATTAAAAATTAAAAAAAAAATTTAATAATTTACAAATTAAAAAAAAAAAATTAAGAAAAAAATAAAATTTCTCAAAATTCTCTGTTCGTAAAAGAAAGTCGTGTGTTGGCCACACCTCAATTTTTATTTTTGAAACACGAGATATGGGATATTCTATTCCTATTTCACGAGACACGGGACATTCTATTCTAACACTGGTCTGTTCCATTGAAAAAGGGACGGTTGGCAAGTCTATGTCCATGACCGTTATGGTATATTATAATACCAAAATGGGATTTATATTGGTAATTCGACCATTAGTATGCTAAAATAATATTTACCTACCTTACCAAGCGAATCTTGGTATTAAATTTCTCTTTGAAATGGTAAGATAACAAAACTGTCGCTGTACAGCTGAGCAATAAAAATGTTCGCTGTTTGGTTTAGTGTAGATAACGAAATCTAATCAAATTTTAGGACAATACAATTGAGGATACGAATTATTTCCCCAGCTGTAAAACAAATATCGGATGTAAATCGCACAATGTTGAAGATCCGTCTCACAACGACAGAATCTACACAGAAAAAGATCCGAATTTAATTGACAGTTAATTAATTACAGCTGGTTGTTATTTAAAAACGAGTCATCCGCAACACCAATTATATTTTTTACCCACAATTTAATCAAATAAAAAAATATTTATGTGTATTTCATCACAAATTTATTCGCAATAATTTTCTCGAAAACTGTCACGAATCATTTGTGACAAAATAACGTAAATTCTATGACAAATTGGTGACTAAATCAATTTTTCGTTTGTGGATAAAATTAATGCTTTACCTTATAAAACACAAATACATATGTCCCAAGTCGTCAGCTGTTTTTTTTGTGATAAATATGCCAAAATTTTGTGATCACCATTTTTGGTTACTCGGGTACAACTTTCCTAGGGGTATAGCGTAGAAGCAGATGGAGGAATGGAAATTATCCCTTAAATTATGTATGTATGGGAAACAGAAGTCCGATTTTAAACTTTTTTTTTTTTTTTTTTTCAGAAATGATGTGGTCAACACTTGAATAAGAAATTGTACGAAACAAGCCACCTAATCTCTGTATATTTGTACAAAAACTGTAGGCTTTGAAGGAGAAACTTATTTAGAAATTTTTGGATGGAACCTAGACAATATCCAAATGAATTCATAAAGAATATAATAGACTATTGAATTATTTTACAAAACTTGACGAGGTGCAATTGTTTAAGTCAGCGTCGAGATTCGACTATTCATTTCTCGTGATTCATCACATTGAGTTTACTATTGGCCTATTTTTTTATTACATCGGATAGACCAGAGAGATCAGAGAGATAAATTATTTGAAATATCCGATAATTTTTAATCTGAAACACTTGAAAATCACCACTTTTGTAGCGTTTAAACCACCGTTCACAAGTATCTTGAGCTGGAGCATGTTCACTATAAGCTTCCAGAAGAATGCGAAAATTTTCAATAGTACTTTTAATAGTACGCAAATGCTCTTTTTTTGGCACCAAATTCGACATTTTCAGCGAAAAATATCTGTAATGTGAACACCTTACGAAAATTTGACAGATGAAGTTTTAGAGCTTGCTGTCAATGAAACAAAATAACGTACCAGTTGATTCGCATACATATCAACACATGTGTAACTCCATCTAGTGAAAGAAATCGGAATTTCAACATCAAAATCAAAGTGATTAATTACTCTGAAATCCACTATCCTCAACCTAGAATAAGTTGTTGGTCTTCTTCCTACAAAGCTTTTGTAGTGTAAATTGATGAAGCGATTGGAGACAGTTGCCCTTGTTTCCCTTATTGGAGGAGTCGTTGTGGCTAAAAAGATGTGGTCTCGCCAGAGAATGATACTAAACCTTCGTACAATTTCAGTAGGTGTCTAAAGGACTAAAGGATTGGAAAAAGAGCAAAATGTGATTACTGTTTACCTAAATAGGCTAAACGCCTAAATATGCGTTTTGAAAATTTTCAAAATTGGAAAGTCTAGTGTTTGTATTTTGTCGTAGAAGAACAATCAACATCGCCAATTTTACTGAAATTCCAGGTTGCTCTAAAATGTATCTAAGACGTTTGTTCGACTTTGTTACTTGTTACCAGGTTTATCAATAATCAAACATCCGAAACCCGGAGAAATTTAACATAAACCCGGTGGTTTCAATAAATTTTGCTTATATAGCAGAACTTAAAGGAAACTGGGTAATTTGGCCAAATACACTTATGAGACTCATGCAATGAGTTGTTACATTGTAGTGTAAGCACCAATGATAAATCATTACGTTATAATATAATAAAGGGATCGAGATTAACACTATTAACAGCACATTTCCCAGTTGTACTACGCGTGAACAATAAAAAAAGGAATCTTCGTGATTATCACGACGAGGTAAAATATCGCCCATGAAGTGCTCTCCCGTACAACAGGGTTCTTATAACTATAATACGAAAATAACTTCGTGGCCTGTAACAACACACGGTGCAGCTTTCTTATTCCTTGCCTACATTGTTTTGGCCTTGTTACTTTTATATCATTATTTGTTTTTAGTCCCAACTTTTTATTGGTTGTGATTTGAATTTTATGAGTGTATCTGCTATGCAGTTTATCAAGTGGCATTGGCTGGAATGAATAAAATATGTATGTAAATGGCTTTTACTACCACAATTGCGGGTAAATAAAAATCACTTACTAGAATTGTGCTATAGGGAAAGTATTTACTTATTTTTATGCAGTCCAGCCATTATTTTGAATCTCATATTGGCGCAGCGGATTACACTCCTATATTCTTGTGATCACTTTAAAACTGAAAAAATCTTGAACATCTATTACATAATACTCAATAAAAACAAATCTCAAATAAGGTTGAAAACCTCGAAAATCCCATAAATTATCGAAAAACCCGATGCAAGATTAATACTGTAACATCACGCAACTACATTCCTTTGCCAATTTAGAGGAGTATTCAGTAACTTGAATCGATTCCAATGACGATGGTCGAACAGTTTCTCAAAAAAATTCGAAAATCTCGAATAAACGTGTAGAATAAATAATTTACATACATAACTCTCAATGATATTAAGAACTATATTTCTCGTAAAACTAACTGAAATATCTCGAATTATCTCGAAAATATTGATAATTTTGAATAAAATCTACATAAATGCAAAAAAAAACTCGTTAATCTATTTAGAAGACATTTCCAATGTGTAGAATTCTTTATTTTAGAAATCTGAAATTCGGGACGCCTGGTGGTCGCTTTTGTAGGCAATGTATGAATTTGGAGAATTTTATGGAAATTTAGCAAAACGCGATTATGTAAGATATTTCCAGTTCTCATATAATCTTACATAATCACGTTTTAATGGTATGGCAACATGAAGAATTGCAAGTTCTCGAAACTCGTAACTCGAAATGCAGAAGATACATATACGACATCCGGAGGTAATCCCTAACAGGTGAAATTGAAATGTGGATGGATTACAACAACTGTATATATAATTTGCAGTCTTCAGTACAAGTTTACTTGGTAAAAATCGGTTAATATCGGTTCGATTAACCAAAACATTTAGATATATCGGTAAACCTTAACCATTTTTTCTATGCTACTGGTTCTAAGCGAGCTATTTAAAATTATCAAACAACTTCTTTGTACAACTATTTTATAATAAAGAAAGGGGGCCCTGAACCTTTGATGGTTTTTGAAATAAAAAATAAAAATGCTCCCTAACAGGATTTAAAAATAAAATCCGGAGCTCCGGAGTGGTAACCCTACTTGTTGCAGTACTTTTTGAAGTTTTATTTTATTTGTTTCCCGCCTGAATGTTGACAACATGTAATACGTTTTCGTTACACTCATGCTCTTGAGTCTAGATAAACATAAAAGGCAAGAAATGTGAAATTTGATGTGTCACCGATTCAGAATTAGAGGTCCTCAAACTGATGAAGGTCAATGAGGAACACGTTCCATATTTATGTAGCCATAACTATTAAATTGAAATCATCTTAAATATTTGATCATTTCAATGTGGGTATGTTTATGCGTGTGGTGTGTGTACAAATTGATTGGGTATGAATGTCCCGTACGTTTCCAGAATTCTAGAATGTCCCTTTTTCTTTATCACGTCTTTATGGGTTTTCTGCCGATTATTATTTTTATCACAAACATGCAATTTTTAACATTTTTTTAATCTTGCTTGTTTTACAATAAAAAAAAATTTTTTATAGCGCACGCACACATACACACAATATGGTATGCTAATCAAAAATAATTGTGTGACTTGTCCTCGCCGATGACGATGTCATTTGTGCATACATGTTAGAAGCAATAAAAATTGTTATGCTGCTTGCTATATACATGTACTACATAAGCTGTATGTCTCTTCTTCTTGACTCATGCCAATATGGTTTTAAAGAAATTCTTATACATTTTACTCATTGAAAATTCTTGTGTTCGCTCGGTGTTCGTATGTGCGCTGGTTAAAAAATTTGGTTCGTATATATGATTATTATTATTATTATTATTATGTGCTTGCCTTCTTCTTATAATGGTCTTTTGTGTGTATATGTGTTAAAAAGAAGTTTCGTTATGATTATAGAAAAAAAAAGTTTTTATTATTATTATTTTTTTTTATTATATTGTTATTTTAGTTTTTGCACTTCCAGTCACGAATTATTTGGAATATTTGCAATTTTAGTCACGTTTCTACTAGGCTATGTATTTTCTTCGTTTTCCTTCTCTTAAATTTTGATATAGTACAGTTTATCATCAGTGGTAATTTGAAATTTCCAATAAAAAAGGAACATTGGGTATGCTTATAAACAACGAATATAAAAATTTATTGAAAGGACATTACAATTTGGAGCACGATTCCTTTTTATAATTTGACCCGTTCATTTGGCAAACTAGTTAGTAGATATACAGGCACAAGTTTTTATGGTACGGTAATTAGTAACGTTAATTTGAAAAATAGATATTAATACATTTTTATTTCATAAATTGTTTCACCTTTTAGTATACTACTTTTTGGTTTATAGGGCTCGAAATTCGTAACAATAAATAATAACATAGAGTACTCATTTAAGGTATTATCTTTGCTAGTTTAATAAACTTTTTGATATTCTGAACAGTTTCCTAAACCACTTGGATTTTCCAATTTTTTTCTAAACTTGACGGTTTGGCTCATATACTCGCAATTTCCATTCTTCTTATTATTCCTTGCGAGTCTGTTGCGAATGGTACTTTATTTTAATTGCAAATGTAGAGCTTTAGACCTTTGGCCCTTGTTAAAGCCTTTTAACAGTATTTTTACATATTGATTCGAAGGCGCTAATGTTGGAGTATACTCAACGCTCTTTTGTTTATGTTGCGGATGTCGTATGAATTAGCGGTTTGATTTTACGTGAGATGTATACCAAAACAGTTTGCCTTGGATTTTCCTATATTCTTATAGTGTTCCATATTTTCATTGTTCGTTTTTTGTCTAATTGGAGTATATCTGAACCGTTTGAAGGCCGTTAAGAGGTAGCAAACTGACTTAGTTAGAACTTAGACAACAAGGTTCTTGTGGCGCACTTATTTCTACCGGGAAAATTTAAAAAAAATGCCTCACTTGCAACAGAAGCCGCATTTCTTGACGTTTGATCTGATCCAGATCAGATCATGTGTCATGAAACGACACAAAAATGTGTAACACAAACAAACACCAAAATTCAATTTTTTTGTCTCGTTTCGTTTTGAATCTGCCTCTTCATACTCGTACTGTATTCATTATATAGTATTCTTTGTCGCTTTACAAAATATTGTTCAACTACAAAATATTGTTCAACTATTTTTAGATCACCATTCGTGATCCAAAACGAATGTTGGATCAAATATTGTTGTTGCTTCACTTGTAAATTTTGATCTGATCCGGATCACTATGCGTCAAGAAATGCAGCTAGAGTATGTGCCATTATGGATGTGTAGAAGAGGTGCGGCCATCAGTTAACGTTACGCTGAAATGTGCCAACATAATGTGGTTATGCAATAATTATAGAGACTTGATCAAGAATATAATTTTCTTGAAAATGTTTGTACCACATTCTAATTCGGATATCCAAAAATCAATTAACAATACCCAGCAGGATTTGGTGAATTGTACGCAGATAGAGATTGATGCTAATAAAAATAAAATTAATTTAATTCTAAGGAAATTAGAAACTGAATAGTATAACAACCATGCTAAAGCGAACTCTATGTTTGGCTTTGTCAAGCGATGGATGGGGGAATTCAGGGATGTACTAACTTTATTTATGATATATTTCGCTTATAAATATAAGATCTCAAGTAGAGTATGCTGTAATCGCAGATAATCGCAGTAATCGATGTAAAAACAGTTTTTGATATTCCTGTTAAAAAATACTGGTTGGGAATATGACTATAACGTACCTTTCTATCACAATGTGGCTCACGTACCACCATATTCAACAAGGTGCAAATAATATAAAATTTGCACCCTTGAAAACCGACGTCTTCTTCTGGATGCTGCTTTTATCGGAAATGTCTTACTTGGCCACATCGATCCAGCTTATGTATTGGAAAACATCTCCAAGCAGGTCCAAACACACAATCAATAGATTAGCAAGATCATTCAATAATGACAAAAAAATTGAAAACCTATTTTTTAAATTTATGATTAATTTTTGTGTTCTTTGAAGAACACCATTTTAAATTTTTTTATTTTTTTTAAACAAAATAACATTTATCTTAGCCACGCCCTTAATTCTGGGGTGATATTCGTAGCTGTTCCTCTGCCTAAGCAATACGAGGTTCTAATAGCACGCCGGATGTTATCATGAAAACTGTCCACTTAAATGTTGGCTTCATCTATCCAGACTGGACTCTCAAACTACTGAGGATGATATTTTATCCCTGGCTAATAAGTGTTTGGGAGCCAGTTTTTACCATATTTGTAAAATGATCCCCAAAGCGAAAATCACTCAGGACCTGGAATACTTATGTTTTATATTAGGTCATTTAAGAACAAGAATTTTTATTTATTTTATTTTTATTTCCATGGTACCATGGACCATGGTACAATATGAAACTGTTGCGCCTGGAAAAACGGCGTAACAAATTTCATTCATTGTATACAATACATGACAATGAGTTCTATCAGAGCCTTCTAGAGTATAGAGCCATAATCTTAATGACGTATTTTTTAGAAGCTTTTTTAGTGGTATAATTTTTCACTGATTTCCATAGGAATCCATAGTAAAAATGGTGTTTTTTAGCTTCAAGTTTTTCAATGAAAAAAGCTAAAATATTATAAAATGTTTATGTAAAAGTTTTCTACATATCTTTAAGAACAATATACAAGAAGGCCATATTGGTATTAAGTAAATATTAAAATTAAATTATTTCTAAAATATATTTTTCCTACAATCGCCGTGAAAAGCAGGCTTTTTTTCTCTGTTTTCAAAGCCCAAAGTGTCTGTTTTTTTGACAGTTAATAAACAAATTACTCTGTCACACGTTTCTCTTAGAAACGTGTGACAAAACTTGAAACCGCACGCATGTTTAAAGAAAGACTAATGTTTGTATAAAACATCAAACCAAATTTTTGTTTTTCTTTATGAAAAATAAAAAAAATCTTTGACTACTCGATTGAACAAAATGTCGGTCCTAAAATAAAATCGTATTGTCAGTATAGTAAATTTTACTACAAAATTATCTTTTTATTATATTTTTTAAAATGATTGTAGGAAAAATAAACTGTGAAACACGTCCGCAAAGTTGTTTGTCACGCTCGGAAGGTTGCTGGCCTCCGCCCTTTCTCGCGTGACAAACTGGCACTTTGCGCTCTTGATACACAAATAACTATTTTCGAACTTTCATTTTGAAAAATATATCAAAGTTGGCTCTGACGAATTAAAAAAATACTTGCTAAATTTAACTTTAGTTTTGCTAGTGTACGTAAGATGTCTAAAATGGTTACAGAAAAATACGAAAAAAAATTATTTAATCGCAAAATTATCACACGTTCCTATATTTTGTGAATTTGTTTTGCTTTTCCTACAATTTTTGAACTTGAAATTTTCCCAGGTGGTAATTTTTGGTACGATTTTTCCAAATTTTTACGGCTATCACTGCCATCTATGTAATGTATATTGACTTAATGACCAAACGAATCGTAGTAAGCTTTTATTTCAATTTGACCAGAATGCTGTTGTTATGAATTTTTTTTTTAATATTTTGATTTAAATAAATCAATTATTACAAGAAAATGGAAACGATTTACTTTAACGATATTTATATATGTTGAAATTCAAACATTTATGAAAGTATTTCAGAAATCATAATTAAGAATTTCATTTACGTTTTCATTTAAAAATTTGTCTTAGGAAAAAAAATGATTTCCCTTGTGTTTTGTGTGTTTTACTATGAAAAGTTTCGTTTTTTCCTCGTTTCTAATTCCCTTATAAAAGCTCAGATTTTTTGATTATGGCTCTATAAAATACAGGGTGCTCTGGTTCTATTCCAGATTCGACGCAGCTCGAAAGGTACTAAAAATTTTAAATTGGTTCTCTGATATCTCCAAATATTTTGAGTCAAATATTTGGAGTCCGTTTAGTTTCATCACATCACACGTCTCCAATTTCTTGTAATCTTATTGAGTTTAGGTTGCGTCCTAAATGGGAATTTAAATGCACATTATTTAAAATGTCCATTTTTAGATTAAATTAAATTTCATTATAACAACTCTGAATTAATAAATCGATAATTATGATTAATTTAAATATATAAATTGACATCAAACAACATGTTAAAAATGCACATAAAAACTACATCGCAAGCATTTTTTTGAAATGTGTCTTTTGGACGCATCCTAAGCCTATTAAAATTTATTGAAATGGAGGTTTTTGATTGATTGTCTCTTCTTGATGTAAATAAGGGGCTGGTCTTGATGGCATTCCATCCATATTCTTATTAAGAATAGTGCCAAGAGTTTAGCTCTTCCGCTAACTCATATATCTTTAATGAAAGCATTCGGACTGGGATTTTTCCTGATCCCTGGAAAATATCTTTCATTTATACTCAAACTTTTCGAAGCCATGGTGCAGAGATTTTTATTTTTTCATGTGAAATCATTTTTTTTGCCTGCTCAACACGGATTTTTTCCGGGTACAGATCTATAAAATTGTTTTACTTTTCATTTATAATAATAATTGGTCACAATACATTCAGTTTAATGATTCTGCTTCTCATTTAATTCATGTAACTTCTGGAGTACCGCAAGGTTGTCACATTTATCCACTTTTGTTCTCAAGAATTCGCCACAATTAAAGAATAGTAAAATAATGGAATAAAAAGTAAAATAGAACTTTAGTTAGAGGCTGTAGTTTCAAATAGTATAAAGCAGAAGGTTTTAGGTATCCAACAAAACATAGCTTTCGCGCAAAAAATTCGTGGAAGTGAAATGGGCAACCCAACAGTATAACCAAAAAATGTACACAATAATCGCGACGAAGCTGCAACAACGCAAGAATGAAGTACTTATCAATGGATCAATACAATTATAAACCACACAATAAAGAGGCAATCATAACACCGTCCACAGGCAGTAATAACTACCAAAAGAAATTCTCTAAGCAAGGCCTAATAAAACATTCTCAAAAGCTCCTTGTTACGAACGAAAACGTTAGGAAAGTAGGAAAGGAAAACTTGTGTGGAACTTTTTTACGATATCTCCTTGTCAAATAAATGCGGTACATTTGTGTAGCCTCTTTGGTACGGCGCAAGGCTTACACCCATCGTGGTTGTAGTTTCATTTAACAACATAGGATCTCTTCGTTCTTTCCAATTAAAATAGGTTCAGCTATACTCATATCTGGAAATAACTTAAAAATGATAATTTTTTATATTTTAGATTAACAAATATAAAAGCAAGCTTCACATTCTGTGAAGGACTGTGAAACCACTTAACATAGAATTGTTTGAACAACTAAAAATTATTAAAAGAATATTCAAAAGCCTAAACAAGTCTTATTGAGAAGCTATAGAACTCTTAATGATTGTCCAATTCTGGTCTTGAAACCAACTAAAAATTAGTAATTTTGGGCAGTAAAGATACTTTGGATAGTTGGAATACTACTTAAATTGATTTGAATTCAGACTGTCAATCCCAATATTCTCAATGGATGCCATTTGAATGCAGTTTCATTAGAAAATTGTACGCTGAAATTAAATCTTATAAATTTTAAAAAGTTTGTAGTCAAATTGAAGCCACAAAAATCAAAAACCCTCAATATTAAAGTTGTCACGTAATTTAAACAACTTTATTTCGTTATTAGTATGATTACTATTGCACTACTATCATTTTCTATATTTTTTATAAATTTGATTTTCCAGTTCCTCATTTTACATTAAAATACTGATCCAATATTATTGATTGCGCGCGCAAAATATACCAAAAAACGTTTTTTATTTCTCTACATTGTCCTCTGCTTTAAATATATGAACACATACGTATAACACAGCTTTCTGAATATATAAAAATGCTGGTAAAAAATTAAATTTGGAACATTGAAAAATTCTCGGAAAATCTGTATGTGCGAAAAAATGCCTTTCTTTTTTTTTGTTGTACTCGTAAATGAAACGCAATAAAAATGTATAAAAACGAAATTATGAAAAAGGAGGCAATCCCGGCGGTAACTATGGCGACCGAACATATTTTTATTTCCAATATGGCGGATTGTGAATTAAAAAAAAAAAGAAAATTAAAGGAAAACTCTACCTGAGTAGACTCTGAACGAAAAATCTATATTATTATTATATAATAACAACAGTATAGCACAATACATGCACGAGTCTGTGTATATGTGTTGTGCTGCAAATTCAAGTATCGATTGAAAAAGTTTTTCTTTTGGATTTGTTTTATTTTATTTTTCATACAAGTTGGCCAGGGTCTGGGACGTGCTTTTTCTTTTTTTGCGTATGGATTTGAATCGTGCTATCTCTGTTAGATTATTTTTTTTTTATATTTTGTCTATCCTATTTATTTACCATGATTTTCTCTTTACTAATACAAAAACATGCGCTGAAAATATAATACAAACATAAATAGAGCGTTTTTATTTTCTATTTTTACTTTGGGATGAAAATACAAAAAAAAAAAAAACAAAGAAAAATAAATGAAAACCAGGAAAAATTACTTCTTGTACATATTTTATGTGTTTTTTTATTTATACCGATATATCCTTTCTATTTTAATTTAATGCAATGTTTTTATGTATTATATGTATACATATAGATTTATACGGGCTGAGTCGTGAGAAAGTTGCGGTTAAGTGTAAATTTGTATTATGAAGAGCTACAAATATTCGTGTAGCTTCCGCAAAATTACGTGCATACGTGAATTTATCTAAAGTTAGCTCAATCTAACCTTCAACTCAACTCGAAATTCAATCCCTACCTGAACCATTTAATGTATTATTTAACCACAACTCAAACTCCAATTCAATTTCCTACTTAACTTCCAACTCAATCTCAATGCAATCAGAATATCAAACCCAAATTCTACGCCCAACTCAATCTTCAACTGAAAATGTTCGGAAAATGCTTACATGAACTTAACAATAAATTCCCAATTGAACCCAAACTCAACCCTCAATCGACCCAAAACTCAGCCCTCAATTTAACTCTAAACCCAAACCCAAGTTCAATAAAATCCAACCCAACTCCCAACTCAACCCTCAACTCAATGATCAACTCAATCCCTAAATCGACGCTGCCCGAAAACTGCATGCGTTGACGTACTCAACTAAATCTGCAGCTAACCTCGATTCAAATCAACATGGTCGGAAAAACTATATGTGCACAACTCAACTCAAAAGAGCTCAATTTAACTTTCAACTCCTCTCTTAATACAACCCCACAGAAATCCCAAAATGAACCGTTGACTAACCTCAACTCAACGCTAACCAACCAAATCTCGGCCTCCACCCTTTAATTAAACTCCAAATCAACCTCCCAAATCAATGTGGTCTGTAAAACTACATGCGTATACATGAACGCATCTCAAAACAAATGTTGGTAATTTTTGCAGGATTATAATAACTTTGGTCCATGCGGAACACTTTATCAAGGCATCTACTTTTGTTTGTTTGGTGGTAAAACGAACTCATCCATTCTTTTAGAGAAGCCACTTTACGAAAAGAATGATACATAGTTCTAGATAGTGATGGCTAAATCGATCTATTTTTTTAAAATTCGTATGAGAAAATAAACAAAACAGAACAAAAAGATCGATTTAACACTTCACTAGTTCAAGACGGAATGGATGGAAAAATTCTTTCTTGTCGTCAGCACATATTTGGGGGTTTAGGTAGAATATCCTTTATTCCAAAAAATGTATATTTAGTGGTTGATGGGTGAATGTTTAATCACAGTTTGAAGAAGTTTTCGCATTGATTAGTCACTTCTTATTGTTGATAAATGTAAACATTTGGCGCCGGAAAGAAAATATTTTACAGAGACAAAAGCTACATTTGCGGGTTGAAATAATTGAAGAACGCGAAAAACATTCTAAATTACTGCCGCCCTATGGTGGTGCACCAGTACTATCTGAAAACTAATTCGAGAACAGACATTACTTCAAAAGATAACCAACTCCCACAACCAAAAATAAAAGGTCAAGATTGCTGGAGGTCTTGATATTTATGATGGCGACAGAACTCGGGCGCTTCTGGTTGTTTTCCTATTGGTCGTTATAGAAATATTTTCCTGATTCCAGACTAATCCAAAACACGTTAGGAATGTACTATGAACATTTCCACTATGAAGAGCAGAGATGTACGTTGACGATAACTGCCGACGTTGACATGTGTCGTTAGAAATTTATTTTATTGGACTTTTCTCCGTTTTTCCTGTTGCTTTTTGATTCGATTTTACTTTTCTTGGTTTATTTATTAATTTTGGAACCTTCGTTTTTAATCTTAAGCGATATCGAAAGAGGAGAACATAACTTCTTTGTCAAGTTTGTTACAGATACCGTTGCGGAAGGTGCCAGTATCAGACGTATTCTTAAAAAGATTTCAACTCATAATTTTCAAATTTCCTTGTTCAAAGTTCAATTAAACCATTTATGATACATTTTATCACAATAAATTCTTTCATGCTAAATTGTTTGCGATAAATTGTTCACGATAATTTGGTCTAATGGTCCGAAAATAATATTTTTTACATCATTAAACCCTTTAAGCAAGGAACAAAATGAAAATTATGTAAAATTTATAAGTGAAGTTTTATGATGGATCGCAAATTTTTGTTTTTTGTTGCATTTAATACCCAATGTTTATAGTATATTATTGGAACATGACCTGAGCAACTGGAACCAACGACATTATGTTTGGAATTGTCAAAAGTTTAAAAAACATTTATTTTACAATTTCTTGAATACTTCAAATCCTATTTAAAATTGCCTACAACATGTGTATCAAAATATTTAATAAAAGTGAAGTAAATCTGAAGTTATTTAAAACATTTTTCGAAATATTAGTCACAAATTCAGATATAAAACTGCATCGCATATTACGACGTTTGCGGTTAGATTAACAGAAAGCAGGGCGACACAAAAACCAGTTGTTTAATTATAGTTCAATTTTATGCAAAATGTTTATAGTTTATAACTGTAAATGTACGTTCTCTGTTTATGTTTTGTACGTACTTATATTTCTTCAGCTTTACGTTTACCACAGATAATATAGAGCTGGTAGAAGACAAAGTTTCATTTAATTTATTTTTTATTTTTTTTTTTTGCTTAAAATACAAAACAAAAAATAACTTTTACGTTTTAATTCTTTTATTCAGCAACTCTAAATATAATATGTATATTACAGTTTCTTGAATCTCAACAAGACACAACATTATATTTTAAAAATTATATTAAAAAATTAACTTTTAAATCCAGTTTTTTCTTATAGAAATTACGTAAAACAACAATTTTTCAAACCAAAAGAAAGAAACATAACCGGTTGAAGTACACAACTTTTTTTTTTTTGCGCGCGATCGCGATCTCTTATTCACCGTCTTAAGATTTTTGTCTTATATATTATAATACTTACATAGTTGTACGTATAAATACAATGCCTTGATGACGTTGGTCTGTGGGAATGATGTTAAAACGCGATAAAAAAAAAATATAAAATTCATGTACTTAAAAGTCAATGGCAGGCGCAGTGTAAAATATATACAAAAAAAAACACTTGATCGCATCGCGAGGCTATTTAAAATAAGAGCCGCGCGCGTATCTAATAAAACCATTTTAATATGAGCGTACGTCAATAAATGAAATGTAAGGGTCGCTGATATCTTATCAGCTGTGTGTGTTATTTATAAATACGTTTAAAAAATTCCACGCGATTCTTAGCGTTCTTATCAACACCCGCTTTGTGACGTTTTAACCCAAGTTAAATTATCGCGTATCGTTAATTTTTTTTTTTTTTTTTTTAATTTTAAAAATAGCGCACATTTATCATAATATAAACGTCGGGATTTTTATCACACGAAAAATGGTTTTAAACGTTTTATAAACCGCCATATTGTATTCTGTTATCTCATCATATTATTGTTGAGTTTCTATATAATAGAAAAAAAAACTGTTTTATTGATAACCGAGCGCTCGCATCGTTAAACTGTATGATTTCATCATAATCATCATGAGCGCCAGTCGAGAGATAGATAGTACTAGACAAAGTACTCATTCCCGAGTTTGTTATCTCAAATTACAAAAAAAAAAAAAAAATTATAAATAAACAAAAGCTGATTGTGTTAATGTAAACCAATATTACAAAATATATTGTATGTGAATTGTATATCAATCAGGTCACTTGCTGATAATGCGCGCTTATCAAACTTTTTTTTTTTTTCTAAACGAAATGCCAACGGCGATAAGGCGAATTAAAAATTCAAAAATTATTGTTTACTCTCCTAATATCATAAAATACGTAGTAGTAGTACCTACATATATGTTTATGTGTTTGGTTATTCATATATCAAACACAACTTTGTGATTAGAGTGTTCTGATTAGAGTTTAAAAGAGGGATGAGAAAAACAAAATATCAAAGAAGTCAATTTAAAAGTATGCCCTTGGCAAACCGTGCCTAAACCCAACAAAACGTAGGTATATAAAATCAATTATGTTTCATTTTGCAATCTATCAGACCTCTTGTACATAAACACACATAGAACAATAAATTCTAAACCGACTCTTAACATGCCATCTATTATTCTGTAAAAGTATGTTTCCAGTGATTCTTAACATTTTTCTAAATACGGTACTAAATTGTACTAATTTTATATAACCTAGTCTGATGATCAATGTTTCGACATGGTACCAGTACTTTCAAAGCCAGTGAGGTAACTAATATAAGGGGTTTGTAAATATCCAAATCCCTAAAATTACTCTTCCTGTAGTGAGGGAGGCGACATCGAAACTGTTATTGAAGTAACAAATTTTATGACAAATACAAGTTCAGTTTACTAATATTTATTTATTTTAATGAAAGTTGGCACAATGAAACTAGCCTTATTCACAATTACTTGTGTTCAAGATTTTTTTCGCCGAATTAATTGCTAGACGAGATTTTAGATTTTAAAAATGCCAATTTATACTTTTTTTAATACCATTGACGTCTAGTGGCGGGTAGCTTAATTAAAACAAATTTTATTTTATTGAAACAGTTTTATTACCTTACATTATGAGGGCTGCCACTTCCAAACCTCCGCTAAGTATCAGCTACCTTGTCTTGCAGACGCAGATCTTAGAGTTTGTAACGTTCATATCATTTCTTCTTTTAGTGAACCCACAAATGTTAAAATATTTTGATCACTCTTGATGTATATTTTATCGTCGTCCTTCCCTTATTTATTATTTCATTTGACCATTCGATAAAAACCAAACAAGACATTCGAAAGGAGTTGTATATTTTCTCCAGAAATTATACAATTTATTGTATAATTTAATTATTTTCATTTTAAAATGTTTTGATAACTTTAATTTTCAATTTTATCAACTAGTATTTGGGTATAAAATTATACTAGTATTTGGGTATATAACATTTAAACTCCTCGGTTTATTAAATTTTACCGGTTGTATAAGACGTAAAGGTAAACCCTGCTTTGCTTCTTTTTTTCACTCCCAACTCTTTCGCAGTTCATTTTACCGTCCTACTTTATGCCGCAGTAGCCAAATCGAGGACGTACGGCTATATACCTGCTTTTGTTTAAACCGCCTCACATTACATTGCTTCATACCAGCCTACACTTGGGTGCAAAAAATCGCACATTGCTCAATTTTCCACAAAAGTTCAAAAATATCAAAATAAATCCAATATTTGTTTAATTTTTTTAATGCAGATTCAAAGTATATTTCAATACCTATCCAGTGGTACCCTTTTTGTATTTATACGTGCCATCAAACTGATTTTTGGGGGTAAACATCTGAGGTAAACGTTTTTGTGAATTTGTCAGCATGAAAATTAGTAGTAAAAATCGAATTAAAACATGGACATCAGAAAAAATATTTTTATTAATAACGAGTATTCCCTTCTCTGGCCCGAATGACAGCTTCCATTCGATGAAGCATTGATTTCACCAAAGTTTTCACAAAATCTTCAGATATCGCCTCTCATTCCTCTACGATCGCCTGTTGCAGCTCCTGGAGACTCGTTGGAGCAACATCTCTGGCTCGAACCCTTATTTTCTACTCGTCCCATACATGTTCGATGGGATTGAGGTCCGGGCTTCAAGCTGGCCACTCCATAACAGGCACATCCACCTCTTGAAGGTACTGGTATACTACACCAGCCGTATGCGGGCTCGCATTATCCTACATGAATAGAAAATTTTAACCAATAAACCCGGCAAAAGGTACGACATACTCCTCGAGTACTTCCTCAATGTACCGTTGAGAAGTCATTCCTCTTGACCGACCGCCAGTTTGGCTCGGGTGATAAATACAAGATCTGTCTTCGCCTCTAGTGATATGCTTCCCCAGAACATGCACGATCCACCACCATACGAGACACGTTCTTGGATGCAACATTGTGCATATCGCTCTCCTTGTCTTCTGTATACTCTTTCGCGTTCATCAGTGCCATATAAACACATCCTGCACTCGTCAGAGAACAGGACTCTTCTCCATTCTTCTTCTGTCCAATTCAAATGCTCTCGAGCGAACTCACGACGGGTTCGTCGGTGGGATGCGGTCAATTTCGGCCCGTTTTGCTGGTCTGTGTGCAGTCAGATTAACTTCTCGAAGTCGTCTTCTAACTGTCCACCGACTGACTTCGACTTCACGAACTTCTTGGAGCCGCCGTCCCAGTTGAACCGCATTCATAGGACGATTTCGCAACGAAGTTGTTACAAGAAAGCGGTCATCACACTGTGATGTAGCCCGAGGTCGGCCAGATCCTTGTCGCCGTCTGAAGCCACCAGTTTCGTGATATCTCTGCCACACTCGACGAACGGAGAATCGGCCCAAATTTAGTTGTCGAGCCACTTCACTTTGGTTCTGCCCCAGCATCAATTAGTGCAACCACTTGTGCGGCTACCTCTGGTGTGGTATCCATTTCTTTGCTCCGGTTGAAGACGTAATTAATAAAGGACCGTTCAGACTAAGCGTCGATATGCGAATAATGACAATTCCGAGCGAGATATTTCATGGCATGCTATTGTATTGATCTTGTTGAATTATTTTTTAGAATTTAATTCGAAAGCCTGCTGTATGCATTTGACAAAAAATCACTTTGTTGGCATGGTACAAGTACAAAACGTAACGTGGGATAATAGTTGTACAGTGTTTCAACGCAAGTTAAGATCAATTAAGAACCAAATTAATTACCAATAGCAGTTCAGTACACAAGACGTACTATATACAAACATTCGAAGTTTGTATTCAAATTTTTTGGAGCTTGAACAGATAATGTTAGATTTTAAACCAGCCATAGTGTTACTCAGTGAAACCAGAACAGTTCCAGAAATGTACGTCGCAGAATTTCATATTAATAATTACAACTTAATTCGCTGCGATTCGGATAGTCGACATACGGGTGGTGTTGCTATGTATATTCACGAAAACATAAATTTTAAAATAATTTCCAAGTGTGAGAAAGACCGCGCTTGGTTTCTAGCAATTCAAATTATTGGAGTAGTTTATCGATCATTTCAAACAACGAATGCAGTATTCTTAAGTCACTTCGATGAATGGTTAGAAAATGTCATAAACCACAACAAAAATAATTTTATTTTCGGTGATTGCAATATTGATGTTAAATCCAATGAATTTTACAGTGTTAAATTGAAACAGTTGATCACAGATAATAGATTGATTCAGATAGTAAATGATCATACTAGAGTTACATATAACAGCAAGAGCTTAATAGATATATTAATTACTAATTCACAGAATATACGATATGAAGTAGTCAAAGAACAACAAATTAGCGATCATTACATGTTAGCTGTTAGTATAAATAATAAAACGAAAATGTCAGCAGAAGAAGTTGCAGCAGTAGAAATAAGATCATGGAAAAATTACTCTTCTGAATCACTAAACAACTCTTTAAATCAAAAACTACTGGGATTTCAAGGAGGTGCAGAAATAAACCAAAAAGCTGAAGTTTTAGTATTAAAGTTAAAAACCTGTGTGAATGAATTGACACATATGGCAACAATTCAAAGAGAGAATAAAATACCATGGTTCTCTCAAAACTTAAAGTCGTTGAAACAAGATAAATTACGTAACTATGGCGTTTTAAAAATTTTTAATTCAAAGGATAACTGGGATAATTATAAAAAATCCAGAAATTTGTATAAACAATCACTGAGGAAAGAGCAATCAATTTATTTCAAAAGTAAATTCATCGAAAACAAAAATAAACCAAAAGAACTTTGGAAAACGTTAAAATCGATGTATAAAACTAAAAATAAAACACAGTGGAATATTCAATTTAACAATAAAATAATAACTGAGAAGCACGAATTAGCTGAGGCTCTAAATCAGTCATTTGTATCCAGTGTGATTAATATTCACAATAGTATTCCTGAAGTAAAGGATTGGGATTTTTCGGATGTGGATAAATGCTCAGAAAAATTCTGTTTTCAAAATGTAACTCATCAGGATTTATCCAAAATTATAAGTAGCATGAATTCTAATGCAGGAATAGATGGAATAAATCGAACTGTCATGATGGATGCGATGAAAAATCAAATATTCTCAAAAAATTTCACAGAGTTAATTAATCAAAGTTTAAATCAAGCTAAAGTACCTGAATCATGGAAAATATCAACAGTAATACCAATTCCCAAAACTACTAAACCGATGACACCAGAAGAATTACGCCCAATCAATATGTTGCCACCGTATGAAGCGATAATGGAACGTGTAATTAAAAATCAATTAATCAACCACATTAACAAAAATAATATACTAGTCGACCAACAATCCGGATTTCGAGAGCTGCACTCATGCGAAACAGCATTAAATCTAATGCTAGATAACTGGAAGGCAGAAATAAATGATAATAAAGTTGTGGTTTCAGTTTTCCTGGATTTTAAACGCGCTTTTGAAACAATCGATAGAAAAATTTTGCTTAAAAAGCTCATTAAATATGGAGTACAAGGGAAAGAACTTGAATGGTTCACTAATTATCTCGAAGGAAGGCAACAATACACAAAGATAGATAACTGTGTCTCTAAATTGACACCAAACAATCTAGGAGTTCCCCAGGGATCTATATTAGGACCATTGCTTTTCATCCTATATATTAATGATATAGTCACAGTCATAAAAGATTGTAAAGTGAATATGTTTGCAGATGATACGCTAATTACAACTTCTGCACCAACCCTTATAGAAGCTGTACAAAAAATAAACCAAGATTTAGAGAATTTAAGGAAATGGTTAATGTTCCACAAACTATCACTTAATATTTCAAAAACTAAGTATATGGTAATGTCAATAAGGACTACAATAGAATGTGATGAAAATATAAAAGTAGATAACCAAATCATAGATCGTGTAAAAAAATATAAATACCTGGGTGTTGTTATTGATGAAAATTTAAATTTCAACGATCATTTGGACTATATTGCTAAAAAGATGAATAAAAAATTGGGACTTTTTAATAGAATTAAGGACAAACTGCCGCTTGAAACAAAGATTATATTCTACGAATCAATTGTTGCCCCACATATTGACTATTGTTCATCAGTATTTTTTATAATGAACCAAACACAAATATATCGTCTCCAAAAGATACAAAATAGATTTATGCGAGCTATTTTAAGGGCAGAAAGTAGAACCCATATACGAGAAATGCTTGAAGTGTTGGAGTGGAAGTCCATAAAGCAGAGGATTAACTTTAACGTTCTGAAATTGTTGTTTCGCCTTGAAAACGGAGTACTTCCAAATTACTTAGATTCAATGCTCTGCACTAATAGAGAAGTTCACAACTATAATACAAGAAACACTCATTTTCGATTGCCGCTATATAGTAAATCATTTTGCCAACGATCATTAGCATACAATGGAGTTAAGCTATATAATTCACTAAGTAATTTTTATACTTTAGGTGAATTAAGAGAATTAAAGTACGAGAATTTTCTAAATTTGTTAAATATATTCATTAAAGATAACATTAGTATTTAGATAAACTTAAGTAAAACTTACTATTATTTAATTTAATTAATTAAAACCAAAAAATAAAAATAAAAATGTCATATATTGATAAATAAATAAAAATAAAATAAACAAAAAAGGTACCACTAGATAGGTATTGAAATAGGCTTTGAATCTGCATCTGCGGATTTTTTTGATATTTTTGAACTTTTGTGGAAAATTGAGCAATGTGCGATTTTTTGCACCCAAGTGTAAAGTGCTGACATGAAAGGTGGGTCGGCCCATGGATTCTACACTCTCAACAGGGGGGTCATAGATGTGTTCATCGTCACATCAGCGATCGTAATCAGATGATGAAAAACCACTTTTGAGATCTCGGTACCTCCCGACCTAGCCGCCGTAGCTTGGTCGCTTTATATCGACACTTAAATTTAGCAGTTAAAATATTTTGTTTTCTCTTGTACTCTTCATTTCCACGAAAAAATTCTTGCATTCAAATATTCGTGGATCAGGCTAGTTTCATTGGGCCAACTTAGATTAAAATCCAGAAATGTAACTAAATTGCACTTCCCTCTTAGATTTCAGTGTAATCTGACATGTCTAAAAAATGGAACAGAACTATAAATATTGAAACTTAATTTAAATTTTCTCAAATGTTTTGAGTCAAACTATGTAAATAAAAATAAAAATAAAGAAATCATTTGAAAAGGCAAAGATTATCATATGGTAGAATGACGTTCCATCTTTTCTATATTCTTATAAATACGAGTAAAAAGTGCAACTATATTTCGAGCATATCGTGCAAGTATATTTCGAGCATGTTTAGCTTTGTAGGATATATCACATATTGAGTCCGAAAAGTAGCATTTTCCTGGGCGAGATGGACATTCTGGAAGCCTACGAGTCCACACTGCCTGCTAAAGTTTTACTTAACGACAAAATAACTGATCTCATCAGTCTGAAAAACATTTTACAGTAAATGAACCTGTAATGTACTACTTTTCAAATGAATAATCATACTAAAAATCCCTAGTTTCTGTAGGATTGCATACAAAATTATTTACTACAGTAAACGTTTTGTGTGGGTTATCCATATTCAAATTTATTATCTCTATTTACGATTGGTAAAGTTGTAGCGGCTTAAAAAAAAAATAAATTTTCTTAAATTTTGAAACGAACGTTAAAATCAACGATCTTTATATAACTTGATAATACTCTCATCAAAATTATATTGGGGGCTAAATCAGATTCGTCTAGAAGAGTAGAGCTCATTGAATATTAAAGTTTAAAGTATACTATCAAAATTCTAGCATATAATTTAAAAAAAATTTGTAATTATGTAAAATACTTAAATATTATAAAATTCACTTTACTTTGTTAATTTGTTAAAATAGCTAATTATTTAAAACTTTAACATTATAAAATTACATATTTAAATACCAGAAACAGTAAAATCTTTTAAAATTAAGAGAAAATCAAAAAACTTAAGAAATTGGAAAATTTTGTTACACGAGCATTCTTCGTTTCATACCAATTTTTCTATAAACTAAACTTAATTTACAGGTACATGGAAAAGGTACAATGAACAATCTGTTGCACGATTAGCCGTATAAACAGGCAAGATATGGCTTTTGCAAAAACAAAGAAATATTAAACGGCGATGTATAAACAAAACAACTTGCCATTATCATAACAATTAGGTACACAAATTTTCCGCCAATACATTTACAAAACATCACAATGCATACAAAACATGAATAGACAAGAAAATTCCAAAAAGAGTACCACTTACCAAAATTCTTCAATTTGTACGACTTTATGTTTAAAAATACGCAACAAAATATTCTTTATTGTCATCGAAGTAGATACTTTAAACTTAATTACATTAAAAAGTATATTTATAAATTATTGTAACATTAAAATATATATAAAACGAATTTTTGTCAAACAATTTAAAACATGATCTAACAAATTTAAACCGATAATGAAATGACGTTTTGAAATAATTGAGTAGATGGATTGCAGTAAGCATTTTTGAATTATTCCAGTAAAATTTGAGTGAGTTCGTCAATTATAAACTGTTCGAAAAATGGTTCAAATATTCAAGAAACTAGAATGCAAAGTCAATAAAATTTTGTACATTTTGATTAGAAAGTTTCGTTTAATTTTAATTACGTCACCGGAAAAATGTAGAACTATCAGAACGTTCAATTAATCTTAGATTATAAATTTATAAGTATAACAGATCAATAATCAAGGCGAACTCCTTATAAAAATTGGGGTGAATAAAGGTTAAAGTTCGATTACTGTTCAATATTTCTCATTTATTGCAAGCTTATTTGTTTTCCATACGACTGCAAAGATGAATCGTTTTGTCTATAGATCCACAGAAACTCGGAATGAAAGAAGGGTTGCTCAAACTGACCACGATGAAAAATAAAAATCAAATAGGAATTTGTCCGAATTTAACATCAACAAATTATGCCACGTACATTTTCCAACAAAACGGTAAAATAATTTTGGGCTTGCGAAATCATGTGTGGCAAACCGTCCACTATAACTGCAACATTGAAAAGAAAAACTAAGTCGATCAGTGATCTAAAGAGTTTCAGCTTGCCAATAATGTCCTATATTTACCACAATGAAAGGAACTGAAAAGATATAAAAAATCCAAGGATATGTTTTTCTTAATAATTTTGAGCTGGGGCCAAGAGTCATTTTATCTTGTTCTCCCATTGCATTGGCATGTTTTAGTTAGTGAAATTCTATATATTCTCAATAACATATCATCTTTCAAAATGAATCTACCAGCTGTATAGGACTGTAAATACGGCTTTTTACCTAATTCGAAATGTGCATTAGTCAACGGTCAAACACTGTGAAACATGGTACTCCATTTTGTTCATAAACTTTTCACTTTCTGTTAACCAAATAAATTATTTAGATAGACTTTGCTCTTAAAACCGTCTTTTAATTTTCAAATTCTAATTTGTGTTATAATTTTGTGAATTTTTAAATCTGATGTTAGATCTGAATCTTTGACTGAAATCTTTAAATTTTTTAGAAAAACTTAAAATTGAAAAAATTTCAATTCTCCAATTCCTAAGCTTTATTTACTTAAACCTCTTTTTGTTGCTCTCGATGTACAGAGCCAATCTAAGGAAAACCCACCATACGACTTTCTTTTACGAACAGGCTCACACTCTAATTTGGCTTGGGCTTGAATTTAATAAATGAGATTTTCTACATCATGCTCCCTGTCTTCCGCAACCTTCGATTATGAATCACTGTATTTTTATAATTGATGTCGTGATTAATTAAGGCGTTATTATAGTAAACCCATGGGTATTTCAACTCTTTCGCTTTGTTTATTGTTTTTATTTTTTATTTTTTCTATGTTGTACACACATACAAGGCATGACTTTTGATGATTAGTAACCAACTCAAGTAATCAACATTTAATTTATTTTTTATTTTTTAGTCGTTCGTTCATTTCGTTTCAAACTTCCAAACCCAACCAACAAACAAAAAATTGGTAAAAATTACTCATATATTCGTTAATTCAACTACCATTAATTTGATCACGACATGAATATAAAAAATTAAATAACTCGGATACATATACGAGCATATATGTATAATTTACACATGGTATATATACACGTTCTTACCTACATGAAAATGTTGTGAATTTATAAGACGTTCGTCTATAATATATAATGTGTATATGTACTTAGAGACGTGCTTCTTGCAACAAAAATTGTTTATAACCGCAAGGTAATGATATATTTAACATTTCTCCATATAATACTTATATAGTTACTATACAGTTTAAACGAGACGTTAAAAAAATGAAAGTTGGTAACCGCACGTTTTTGTGTGTAAATTGTTTAAAAACTAACGTTTCCGGTATATTATGTACATTCAGCTATACAACTGTAACGTATATACAAATATATTTGATCTCGAGACATTTTGAAAACTTAACTCCAGACATTTGAAATTCGAGTAGGCGCATATTTCAAATATTTTGGAAAGATCAGTATGCGATGACCGCGTTTAATCGATGGCGGAGAATTTTGGAATTTAAAATATTTTGTATATTTAGTATATACGGATAACGTGACTGAATGCTTATGACCAGATTAATGATTAGGTAGAGCGCGCGCGTACGTGATTTTAGACGAAATTATAATAAAGAGACAAGTATTTTGTCATTTTAGCAGTTTTTTTTTTTAAGATCACTGATCGTAAGTTTGATTGTGAAGGTCGATATTTATCAACGGGCGATAGATCACTCAATTTACTTAACATTTTTTTTTTTTGTTATTTGATATTCAATACGGCGGATTTAAGATTATAGAAGAAACAATACGCATTGTGCGACTGTACATCACGTCTGTGATCTACTGCGTAATTATTAAAAATTGCGACCATCCACGAAGGTACTTGAAAGATGAGAGTATTTCCATCAGTCAGTCTTCATAACGTCATTTAACATAGGTCAACAAAGCGTTTAGTTTATTAATTTTGTTTATTGAATAAGCATTCTTGGGTTTTGCTCGTCGTTAATTAATGCGACACTTTTAGAACGTGCTCACATGATTTTTTTGAATTTTGATGTGGGAATCTCGTTTTCTGAGATATAGTAACGACGAATCCTTACGTTAGCAATTTATTATGCATGTTGATTCAATTCGGTGGATCACGTTCGGCTTTTAATGACAAATACCACAACTAATAATTAACAAACTAACTGGCTTGAATTTTCATGTATCCATCACTGTATCACAACATGACAAATTTTTATGATCCAATTTACTTAAATTCCAAATTCTTTCATATAACAAAACGATTCACATTTCATTATAAATATACGTTGGGTAGTTCGTTCGTTAGTTAGGCGAGAGATCACACCATGACCATTTATAATCTAAACGAGTACGAGTAGCAAAATGAGCAGAAAGGGGTCAGGCTTGCGATAAAAATAATAATTTATGATTCCGTTTGAGTGCCGCATGTGCTTGCCTCTTCTTGTTATTGTTGTTGTTAGTGTTCGTACTTGTATATTATTATAACAAACCAATATATATTTTTATTCAATTTTTTATTAATAAAATATTCTTGTCATGACCAGCAAAGTTTTCTTACGTACGTCGTCGTCATCGTCGTCGTCGAGTTGATTCATAACGTTTTTTTTTGTGCACAACTAAAACTTTACGTGAAAAATGGAAATGATTTTTTTTTGTTTACTTTTTGTGAGATTGTGATGAGATGTGAAGTATGCACGAGGGGGTCGGTCATAAAATCATACTGCAATATCCAAAAGGGCTGTGTACATCCTTTGGATCGATATAACCATGATGGTTAAGTATGAGGAGTAAAGATGTGAGCATCAAAAAAGAAAAAAAGGAAAACTTTTTTTTATTTCCTTTTTATACTATGGGATAGGATTTCGGTTCGTAATTTTCGATTAAAATTGTAAAACGAGCTCGCATAATAAGAAGGATGATTTACTTTATGTCTTTATGGTATAATGCGGGGAGAGGAATTTCCTTAATTTTTTTGTAATGAAGTTTGAATTTGTTTTTATTTACGATATTGTATAATGACTCGATAAATTTGTTGATTTGAAAATTTGGGTAACCCTGCATGTCCCACAGTCATCACATAGGCAATATCGTATGGCTTTCATCTAGTTTCAGTACACGAAACTCCCCTTGTTTAGCATAAAATAGCTCCTTTCTTTTCAGTTAACCCTTCAAATGTTAAGACGTCTTTTTTATGTTTTATCGATTTTAGGGCAAAAATTAGCATATACATACCATTTTTAACAAATGAAAAAGGGGTGATGTTGAACTTTGTACAAAGGTTATTGTAATTTTGACTTGGATATATCTATAATTCGATCCGAAATTGAGGTAAGATCTGCGCTTACAATGAATACTAATCAAAATTATTATGCTAAAGTCTATTAGACAGTTTAGTCATTCTCTCAGACCAAAGCCATTCTTTCTTTTAGTTACGCCATATTTAAAGTAGCACAAACTAAAAATCAGTTAAATTAGGCCGCCATTTATAAACTCAAACTTCTAAATTTACCGTCCGGGCGGTATTTAAAATATTCAAAATAACTAAATTTCTACAACCAAAATACTCAATCAAATATAGAATAATCCATTTCTGCTCGTTTGTTTCAAATAAATTTAAATTCTTGGTTTATTTCCACATTTTCATTCCATCATCGTTGTTTCTTTTCCATTTTCATATGTAGCTACATTTTTACCATGTTCATCCGGATATTTTTAGAAACCCATAAAGAAAAAAATTACATTGCATTTTTATCATCACGTCTATAATAAAATAAATCCAATTTTCATTTTAAAACTAAAAATGGAAATTTTATTTTTAGAAAAATAATTTTCTTACGCTATTTTAACGGAAATCTAATGATAAGACAGTGACATCTACTGTAATAAATAGGCAAAGTATTTCACCACAACAGCCTAGCGGGATTAATATGTACTAGTTATATTCACCAATTCAAATGTACATAAATCTGTCAAAATTTTGATAAGTTTGTTTGTCGCCGATGACATAAAATAGTAAAATTGAATGAAAAGTTAGTTAAATAATTAATATAAAATACAAACAACATTATCACAAGCAATTTTAAAACTAGTCTATTGAAATGAGTAGTTTAATAGCGCGTACCCCATTTTTAGAGGGGGCCGCTGCACTATTTACCGATGAAAAAATTGCAAGTGCGAGAAGTAAGGTTAGGTTTCACCGAATTTGAGCTAAATAATTGTATTTTTCTAATAGTTTTAATTTTTATAGATTATCGAATGGTTGAACGAGGCTGCGGTGAGTGATTCGAAGACGGTGGTGGCCAATATATCTAAATGCCAAGAATTGCTGATACATTCTGATGCTGAGCTTTTGGAAGAATATCTCGACGATATCTTAGCCTTCTCCCAGAAAAATGTGCAAGATGTGCGACGTGCTGTGATCGCATTTATCGAAGAAATTTGTAAACTACATATACATCTATTACCACGGGTTATCACGATCTTAGCCATGTTTATCCGGGATGATTCGCCACAAGTTCAGAAACGGGTTATCCAAGGATGTGCTGCCGTTTATCGAAACGCTCTGAAGTGGATATGCTCATCACCAGAAATATCCGACGAAATGGAATCCGCTTGGAATACATTGTGCTTGATGAAGGCCCAAATACTTGATATGATCGATAACGATAACGACGGAATTCGGACTAATGCCATAAAATTCCTGGAAGGGGTTGTCCTTCTACAAACCTCTCCAGACGAAGATAGCTTAAAACGGGAAAACGACTTTTCTCTAGAAGACATTCCGCTTACACTAAAAATTGTGCGACGTCGTAAACTGGAGGACGAGGCAGTCAATATTTTCGACCTCTTGATCAAATTTCATGGAGCTTCTCACATTTCGTCTGTTAATTTGATCGCTTGTATGGGGACTCTGTGTACCGTCGCCAAATTAAGACCCACATTCATGGCTAATGTTGTGGATGCCATAAAAAATCTGAACTCAAATCTTCCACCAACCTTAACCGACTCTCAAGTCAACTCGGTTAAGAAACACATGAAAATGCAATTGATCAATATACTTAAAATGCCCGCGGCATTTGAACTTCAGCCCATTATAGTTCCCTTGTTGAATGATTTGGGTGTTTTAAATCAGGAGATAGCTAGAGCACTTCCAAAACTCGATAAGCAGGAACAAGCTCGTCGTTCAAAACGTGCGGCCGAAAATGCAGCACTAGCCGGGGCGCAAAAGAAGCAAAAATTGGATAGAGAAGATACGCAGATAAGATCATCCTCTCCACAAATTGAGCGTCCAATGGAAGTCGATGTCGATGAAATCGCAGAGCAGCAAAATAAATCGACTCGAGTGAACGAGAAGTTTATTCATGAAAATTTAAAGTCGACAGATCTCGTGGTATCACTAGTCATGGCCGCAATGGACCATCTACCAAGCGAACAACCACCCGATTTTTTCCTCACAAATTATCATCCGATTCCGAATTTTACACTCGCCAGCGTTAAGAAGAAAATTGCTGAATTACTCTCTGCACAGTTAACCGAGGCTCGAATTGGACCGGGAGCCTCATGTATTTCAAAAGAACCACCGATGCGGCTTAAAGTAACCCTTGAAGAGGAGAAGTCGATAATTCAAGGAGTCAAGAAAACTTCGGATTTGGTGGCTGATATGCTCAATAAGGACGAGCAAGAAATGAATTTCGATAAAAATATTGATGAGGAAGAAATTCGGAAGGATGACCCGACAAAAAAATTGCGTGAAACTCTCGAACGTGTAAAGGGGGAGCAATCGATAGTTCCAAAAATGAAGCAACGGGTCAAAACACTTAAGCTCCAGGAAGTTACCAAACCGCTCAGTAAAGCCACCAAGGAAGAATTCTTGCAGAACACAATCAAACGGATTCTGAACTCGGAGAAGCAGTGTATTATTGGAGGTGTAGCAGCTAAACGTCGGCGAATCGTGACCGTAATCGCAGCGTCATTTTCAACCGAAATTCGCGAAACGATAATTAGTTTCATTGTCGGTGACCTCAAAAACCGAATAGATTTGGCATTTGCTTGGCTCTATGAGGAGTACAGTCTTTTGCAAGGATTCACGCGACATTCGTACATTAAATCCGAGAATAAACCGGAGTTTGCTTATAATCAACTTCTGGATCAGATGATTCTAGGCGTACTCGAAATCACGGACAGCAAAGAAAAGGAGAAACTTTTGCGGAAATTATTTTTAGAAGCGCCCATCATCTCAGATGAAGCTACGAAACATTTAGTTTCAATGTGCGAACTCGTTGAGCTCTTAAATTGTGGAATGGAATTGCTAAAAGACTTGGTAATTCGACGCCCCGCAAAACAAGAAAAATTCCTTTCAGTTTTACTACGGTACTCGGTCCATAACAACGCAGAGATTCGTGAAAAGGCGATCGAGCATATCAGCTCTCTGTACACCGAGTTTAAAATCCAGACCGAGAAAATCAAAAATTTCGCCGTCGAGTGGTTACATTTCCTCGAAAAAACGAGTGTCCCCCTATCGATGTTCAATCGTGACTACGGTCGAAGTGACATTGTTAATGTTTGGACGGAGGATTTAGCTCGTATTTGCCTCAACCTTTTCTTAACCCTCCTTCCATATAATCCAGAATTAATTAAACATTTAACCCAAGTCTATACATCAACAACCTCTGATATGAAACGAATTATTTTGAAATCAATCGAAATGCCGATCCGTAAAATGGGTCCAGATTGTGATGAGCTGCTAAATTTAATTGAGATCTGTCCGAAAGGTGCGGAGACCCTTATCACTCGGGTGGTTTACATATTAACCGAAAAAACGGAACCAACACCACATCTCGTTTCGAAAGTTCGTGATTTGTATACAAATAAAGTACCAGACGTCCGCCTTCTAATTCCCGTACTAAGCGGCCTTTCGCGTAAAGAAATTTTGAATGCACTTCCTAAATTCCTTAAGCTAAATCCGGTAATCGTGAAAGAAGTTTTTAATCGGCTCCTAAATCTCGGTGCGGATCCAACCTCATCCCAAATGCCAATTACTCCAACCGAGTTGCTAGTTGCATTACATCAAATCGACTCAAAAGTTGATTTAAAATTAGTAGTCAAAGCGACCGCTTTATGCCTAGCCGAGAAGGAAACCTATACCCATGAAGTACTCGCCGTTGTACTTCAGCAACTGGTCGAAATAGTTCCATTACCCACATTACTTATGCGTACTGTAATTCAGTCGGTAACTTTGTACCCGAGGATGGCTAATTTTATCGTCAATCTACTTCAGAGGTTGACACAAAAACAAGTATGGCGTCAAAAAGTTGTGTGGGAAGGATTTTTAAAATGTTGCCAAAGATTACAGCCTCAAAGTTTATCGATACTAATGCAGTTGCAGCCGGCCCAATTACAGGACGCGATCACAATATGTCCCGAATTAAAAGCGCCACTACTCGAACAGGCGAAAGCTATAAATGAAAATCAAATGGGACACATTCCACCACAAATCTTGGATTTGTTAATGGGGAAAGAAACGGCCGTTCAACATCATCATACCGCGGATGACAATTCAATGACGAGTCGCGATAGTGAATTTGATGATGGAAACTCAAAAATATCTGAAGGTGGTGCGGCTAAAATTGAAGATGGGGATTCAAAACCTCCACCACCACCGGGTGATGAATAAAACAAGCCACAGGTTTTACTTTTTTTTTTTTTGTTTGTTTTATTTTAATTTTATATTATCGAAATGTATGGAATACAAAATTTGAAATGTTAAGATTGTTTTAATTGTGAATAAAAATGACGCTGGCCAAACGATGGAAATTTGGAGGCGGTTTGATAAAATGTAACATTTGAAATGTATTATAAAATTAGAAGAAAAACAAAAACAAATTCCCATGCCGGGAATCGAACCCGGGCCTTCTGGGTGAAAGCCAGATATCCTAGCCACTAGACAACATGGGATACAGAGGTATGTCTCAGTCAGATATCTTCAATACATAGCTAAGAAGTAACAACAATTGAAGGGTATGTATTGAAACCGTCGTGTTCTTTCCGCCTATAGTTCGTTTATCTGAAGTGAAGAACATTTGGGCTAATTTTTTACAATAACTATTCCAACCGGTCGTGGGCCTGTATTCTTGAAATTCACTAAAAAAAAGTCGTTGGTCAATTTAAATTTGCGACAGACATGACGTATTTTACTAAAATGTTACCAAAAATACGGGCCGTGGGACTTGTTCTCTACTGCCAATAAGCAAACCATTACAAATTTTGAAACGAAATCTGTAAGAAAAATGTAAAATTCTGTTTTTGGGCGAATAGTATAACCATCAAAATACAAACCATTGAGATTAAGCAATTAATCTATTTACCCATTTTTGAATTTAATCACACCCACAAGTAATTTTTAAATATTTAATCACCTCTTCCAAATTCTAAAATCACGTTTCATTACTCCAATATGTATACGAATCGCACTACATGTGGGGAATATAAATTTTGACAGCTACGCTTTTGTGTGTCTTTTATTTGTGTATTTCCTCTATCGTACTCGTATCGTGCTTCAATTTTGTTATTTTGTAAAATTATGAGATGAAACTCGTTCATAAATGGATAAATAGTTTATTATAGTTTTATTCGTAATATATATCTATAGTAAATTAGTGAAAAATTTAATGTTTACATATAAAATGTGTAATTCTGTGTGATTTGTGATTTTTTTTTTTTTTTTTTTTTTTGTAAAGTTTTGTTGTGATATACAGTTTCACCACACAATAGAAAGTCCTTTAGGGAGGGTCAAAAATTATATTTTGTTTATTACCAAAAATTTGTGTTAAATTTATTTCCATAATGTTTTTTAGTATATTAAATGTATTTCTATGGAAAAATATAAAACGTGTGTTACATTTTAAGAAAACTTTCATATTTATATTGGCCATCTCGATTGGTTTCCTGTATCTCGTGGCACTGATTGGTAGTTTGTTCTCTGTTGGTGCATACGGTCAAGAGGAAATCTTTGAAGAACATTTTGAGGTATGGAGTAAAGCTATTTTAAAAAAACGAAATTATGACTTGGATAAAAACTCAAGGTTAACGGACCACCAAGGACTGTATGAGCATTACATGCTATTAAATCGTCTACTTCCTATTTACTTTTTTACCGTTTAAAACAGTTTCATTGAAAAGCCGCCCTTTTATTATATAATTTCCCTGTTTAATTAAGGATCGTGCTCGAGTCCGCTCGTGATTGTTTGATTTTTCCTTGTTTTTCATCTTAGATTTTGTACAGTTATCTTTACAATTTAAAATCTTGTAAGTTTCAGTAGGTATACAAATTTTCAAGCTTTCACAATTTTACCCTTAACCCATTTTTTATATGTAATACTTTAATTTAAAGCATGCCATGCATTCTCGCTCCTACTCGGACAAAATCTTTGAAACCCGGCGGAATACGGCTGATTGTGCAATCAAACGCTCTTAACTTTTCATTTACTTCCGAAAATTGCGATCAATGGTTTGTGATCGGTTCGGATTTCAAATCTTCGGAGCAAACATTTGTTTTCGAATATTATGCGTGCCAGTTGCGTTCCCACATCATTATCTGACCTGTCAGCACTTCAATAGGCTAATTACTGTAAAAGTGCATGAGAACCTTGCTAGACACAAATATTTTTTTTACTTTCATAAATGATCAGTCACAAAATAAGCCCGCAATAGTTGGCTATGTATGTCACAGAATGTCTTTACATGTTTTATCGTAGTCGGGCTCGGAATGTCGGAAAATTGTCACCACGTGATTTATCAGCACGTTCTGAATTATTCTGCTTTATTGTGCAGGTCTGGGGTTTTTTGTAGGGATTCACAGATCTGGGCTCGTATTCTTGAAATTCGATCAAAAAAAGTCGCCCATTATTTTCTAGTGAAATACATCATTTCAGTCGAAAATTTAAATTGTTTCATACCAAAGTCACCGGCGAATTTTTTCGGTGAATTTCAAGAATACGGGCCCTGGCAGGACTTTCTTAAATTAGTGTCTGAATTGTTAGCCTTCTTTTCACAGACAGCACTCTCTAAACAAAGAATTTCTACACACGGTTACTCGATACTTCTGATGAGGTTGACTAAATTTGCTTTATTGAGATAGCTTTGATTAGCCACCAGTCTCAATTATTAGGTGAATTCGAAGCCGACAACACAACCATGCGATCATTCGATTATATAACTGAATATTTTTGTTGCCACAAATGAATTTTAAAAAAGTTTTGAATTTATTTAGTAAAATTTTGCACGACCGTCTGTATCTTCTGTTTACCAATTTTTTATAAATTGAATATCTACAAAAAATTTATTAAGATTACTTTTGTATGTTAGACCACACATTTAAATGAATACAATACAATCTCTATTAGGGATAATTAAAAATTCCCAAGCAAGCGTTTTACACAATAACAAGTTTGGATTACCAAATACTGCTTTGTGAGATTAGCATGAATTTTGGCTGTGATTTTAGGCGCCAGTAAAACAACATTTTTGCTTTTTATATAAGCGGAAACTTTAAAATTTTTAATAAATACGATAATTAGTACAAATTTATTAAATATTATCTGCTGTGTTTTTTTATTCGCTCCCGATAGCTGCTATCGAGAGCCATGATTTTTCTACGCCTAAATTTAAATTTTACGCGCTATTTCGGGAGCCAACGAGCCAAGTATATGACGGCTCTCGATAGCAGCTATCCGGAGCGAATAAAAAAACGCGGCTATCGTTTGTTAACCTGGTTTTCATAATTTGTGCAATATTTTTATTATACTGCTGACTTTATAGTTTACGATTTTTAAAATGCTGAACTGCTATAAATTGTTGTAAAATGCTAATATTAGTTTTGCGTATTTTAAATATATGACGTGATGTTTTATTATATGTATACACATGATAGTATACTTTGTCGAGGTCTGGCAAGTTTGTCAATAGTTTGGATCAAGTTCAACGATGTTTCATCAAAAATGTATGCGTTATAAGTTTAGCAAACGATAATCTCACATTCCTTTCATTCTATTTCCTTTTACAAATCGATTCTTATAAAAAATGAATTCTATTTTAAATTCAGAATGAACATATGTTTTGAATGAATGATTAAAACAAAACTAATAATTTAGATTTGTGCGTATATGGTTGTGTCACCACACACCCGATTAAGTTATTAAGGGAATTAAATTTTCTGTTTGGTAGATAGTAACCGTCGAAATCTCGAATTAACATTGTGTCTAAGTATATAAGCTTCATGGTTTTTATCAGTATTTTTTATGTGTTTGAGTTCATCGTTGGATGCCCTTGATCTTCCTTACTAAAAAGAGGTGTGTGCAAGGCGCCAGTTTCGGTTTAGTAAGCTATTCTGTGGAATAAAACAAAAACGGGATATTTGCAGAAGCCAAACTAAAATTTTATAAGATATCAGATTTACTAAGATATTAGATTTTGTTATTTAAATATTGTTTTGCATAAACCAGATAACGATTCGATTTTGATCAAAAAACCAAAATCAGCAGATAATGCTTTATTCGATGTTGTATTTATCGTTCTTTTGTACAGTCACTCACAAAAGTCTAGAATAATCCAAAAAATTTGCAAAATCGCGTTAAATTCAAGGACTTAAACTGTTTAAATGTTATTAAACGAATAAGGTATTTTATTTATAACAAACAAAACTTAGCTAACTAAGGACGTGTCCATAATGCTTGGAGAATAATTTAATAATACTAAAATAGCGTACAAAAACGTTGGCTATTTACCATATAACTTTTAGGCTGCTACCAGAGTGTACGCTATGTGCTAAACTATTTTTTCAATGCTTTAAAAAATGTGGCCGTGGCCTTAGGCGTGCTCACCTATGATCAAATTTTAAGACCAAATTAGGGTTTGCTGCAGCAAAGGATATTTTGTTGTACCGACATTATATTTCACAATATTTTGTGCAGCTCAAAAATAAATTAAGTGCTCACAAAATGATAACTTTACAAAGAACAGCATAAAGCTATCTGTGCACAAATCTGTTTACTAAAATAAAATAAAAATTGTTTCGGAAACGTCAAAATTATTACACGTATTCACTGTGACACTTTGGTTGCATACAAAACACAGCAGAAATCCTAACAAAAAACGTCTTAATATGACGGTAGTAAAGCAGCAGTTTTACATGCGCGACTACGTGACGCCATGGAGAAATAAGGGTTAGACGCAGATCATCATGAATTTGGAAAGGAAATAACGGTTGTGTCAACCGTAGAGAAAGCAGAGGATTATTATTATTATTTACTGGAGGGCCATGTGGGCGATAAGCCACCTCGCATCGCGACCTAAAAGATCTATTGTGCTGGACCCTGCTTAATTATCCGTCCAGTCAATATTCAGGCTCTTAATGAATCTGACAATACTACTGGCCGGTACAAGATACATACTATCCGGGCTCATTGTTCTCCCTCCTAGATGTTGCAGTCTTTGCTGGAAAATGGCTGGGCAATGGCACAGAACATGTTCCGCTGATTCCGCTTCCAGACCGCAGAAGCGGCATCCATCTGTCGTACTTAGGCCCATCTTCTTAAGGTGATACCTTAAGGGGACATGACCTGTGAGGAAGCCAGTAAGCAGCCTCAACTCAGGTTTCCTAAGTTCAAGACACTCCTTAACCCTGACAGACGAAGGTGATATAAATTTCTTCGCCTGCCGTAAACCTGGAATTCTGCGCCAGTAGGAGGACTTTTGAACATCCTCCCAGCGTTTTACCGCTGCTCTAAGGTGTCCCTTAGTGACACCGCAGAAGGGTTCTGGTCCAAAAAATGGAGAGGCAGAACCCTCACGGGCGAGGCCATCAGCTGCCTCGTTTCCTTCGATTCCAGTATGACCTGGCACCCACATAAGTGTTACCTTATTTGAGCCTGCCAGATGTTTAATTACCTTCAGACAATCCCATACCAGCCTTGACTCAACGGTACAAGACCTAAGAGCTTTTAAGGCTGATTGGCTGTCTGATACAATATAAATCTTTGCATCGTTTAGGCCTTTTGCTATGCCTATCCTAGCGCAAAGTTCTATAGCATGTACTTCTGCTTGAAAAACGGTAGCATTGGTACCCAAGGACTTCGAGAGGGTAGTGCCACTCCCGTGTATTCCTATCGCCGCCCCATCTTCCGTTTTTGATCCATCTGTAAACCATACCATGGACCCTCGCTCAAATGATGGTCCACCTGCCCTCCACACATCCCGGTCAGGTAACCTAACACAGAATGGTTTGTGAAAGTCCAGTTTAGCTGGCATACAGTCGGAAGGCATTCCTATGGTAGGGTCTGTCTGAAATTCCTTAAGGATTTCCAGATGACCCACCATATTGCCTGGCTTGATATTTCCTTCCGCCTGCATTTTCAGGGCCATACTTGCAGCGTCCTTTTTAATATGCAGGTGTAACGGTGTCAGTCCTAGAAGTGTCTCCACCCCCGCGGTTGGACATGACTTCATTGAGCCCGTAACACCGATGCAGGCTACACGCTGAACCTTATACAATAAGGTTTGCGTTGTCTTCTGCTCAGTTTTAGGCCACCATACAACTTATGCGTAGGTGACCATAGGCCTAATAATTGTAAGAAATGACCAGTAGATCATTTTTGGTTGTAGTCCCCAAGTACGCCCATAGAGTCTTTGACAGGCCCAGAGAGCCTTGATGGCTCTATTTTGAACTTTCAACAAATGTTGGTTCCAGTTCAGTCTTTGATCTAGGATAACCCCTAGATATTTAACCTCGCTGGAAAAAGGCACAGTAGTACCGTTTAACGAGGGAGCTGTAAGCGCAAGCTTTGTCCTCCTCGTAAAAGGAACAATGACAGTTTTGCTTGGATTGACACTGAGTCCTTACTGGTAACACCACTGCCATATTATATTGAGTGCATTTTGCATGCGATCAGAAATGACCTCATCAAACTTGCCTCTGATTATGATAGCCACATCATCCGCATAGCCCTGGACATCAAACCCATGGCTACTCAGAAGGGCCAGTAGTCTGTCAATAACCAATGACCATAAAAGAGGAGATAGTACGCCTCCTTGGGGACAGCCCTTTACGGCCTTGATGGTTACTGATTCGCCACCTAGTCTGGCAGTAATCTCACGATGTTCCAGCATGGAACGGATCCACCTAATTGTGGAAAGTGGAACCCTTTTTCCCATTGCTGCCCTCTCTATAGATCCATAGGAGGTATTATCAAACGCCCCCTCAATGTCCACAAAGTGCAATTTCTTTATATATCACTGCTTTTTCAATCCTCGTGACTAGCCCGCTAAGGGCCATAACCGTGGATTTACCAGTTTGATACGCAAACTGGTCCCGATGCAGCGGATTCTTTCCAAGGACCTCACTTCTTATTTGATAGTCCAGGATTTTTTCCATCGTCTTCAAAAGAAACGATGTGAGGCTAATTGGCCGATATGCCCTGGCCTGGGTGTCTGGACGACCCCCGCCCTTTGGTATAAAGACCACATTTACTTTCCTCCACAGTTTCGGAATATAATTAAAAGCATAACTTGCCCGAAACATCTGGATCAAGCTGGGGAGTATTTCATTAATACCTTTTTGAAGTAAAGCTGGAAAAATACCATCCCCTCCAGCGGATTTGAAAGGTTTGAAAGACCCAATAGCCCATCGAACCTTGCTGGGTGTAAAGCTGTAAGCAGAGGATAAAGAACCGTTGGTTGAAAGGACACAAGTACCTTCTGGAAATTTCGATTTGTCAAACCAAATGATGGGACAAATGGGTGTAATGAACAAGTCAAACTAAGAAATTAAACACGAAATGAAACAACAGTTGGGCGAAATTAGGCAGTCAAACCAAATTATAGAGCGTTAGATGGGGGAAATTGCCGAAGGTCAAAAGAAAATAGACGAGAAAACTCTAAAATGTTCTACAAATGTGCAAGGCGAAATAGAGAAACTGTAAACGGAATTTAAGACGGAGATTCAACAGGTTGAATACAAATTAGAAACGAAAGTTCAGTAGGTTAAAAAGCCAATTGATGTGAAAGCAAGTGGAACAACGACGCAAGTGGTACAGACCGTTCAATCGATCAAGTTAAAGCCACCAACATTCGATGGGACAACACCTTTCGGCATTTTAAAATTTCAATTTGAAACGGCCGCCAATCAAAATCATTGGAACGATGAACATCGTATCGCACTATCGCAGCTTTAATAGTGGCTCTCAAAGGTGAAGCAGCGGAGGCTTTACAAACCATTCCAGGAAAGGATCGCAATAGATATCTCGAAATTGTAAAGTCGCTGGATCGGAAGCACGGCAGGGACCACAAGCGAATTGAAAAGCCGTTACCAAAAGGGAGGAGAATCGCTTCAGCAATTTTCATCAACAATCGAGCGACTAGTGCATCTAGCACGTACGTCGGCCATGCATGGCAATGATGTTATTACCTAAAGCTAACTTCGCAGAAATCGTTGCTTTTGCGTTAGCGATCTAGGTTGTGCATTTAGGCGCCATATGAATTCAGACACCAACGGAATATCGAGTGGAAGGTACCAACAATCGAAAGAGGCAGGCTTAGATTTTGTGAATGTGACAAGTTGGATCACATCTCAAGAGACTGTCGGAAAATAATACTGGGAGGGAGAAGATCGCAACCTTTTATTCAGGCGAGCATCGAACGGTTGGAACAAAGTTCTAAACGCAACGAACTAAGATGTTGGCTATGTAACAAGTTTGGCCACATATCACGAGATTGTTGGGAAGCAAGAGAGAAACGGCTAGGATCGGCAACTTCTATGGAAAGAGTACCCAGCATAGAGCAGAAATCGGATGAACGAATGGCAACAGCCGGAGGAAAGGTGGGAAGATTACAAGTCAGTTTGAAGGAACGGAAGCTGGCTTCGCCGTCTGGTTGCCCCATAACGTATATCCCTGTTACGAGTATAGCACGATGCGGAAGCAGCGTAATAATCAAGGTCAATGTTGATGGGAGGAAGTGTATCATTACGGTGGATACGGGAGCAACCGACGGAAGACTTGATCGGAGGAGCTGTACGGCTGGCTGATGGGTTAAAATTAAGAATGACAAATGGGGATAGTGCAACATAGTGGGCATAATGATCGGCAAAACTATTTTCCAACACGAAGTTCTAGTCGCAGATATTGTGGACGAAGTTATCTTGAGAATGGACTTCATGAGGGTGAATGACTTCGTATTGGACTTCGAGGACTTAAATGTGTTATCCGAGTTGACGCAAACATGCTTTACTTGGGTTTACATATCAACCCATCTAAAACTGTTTTAGTTGCCTTTACTAAGCATGGACATATGGACGATCTATCTGTCCCGTCTCTTTTTGGTAGACAGATTATTAGGTCAGACTTCGTTAAACATTTATGTGTTATTCTAGATAGTAAACTTAGATGGAAGAATTACCTCGATTTCAATCTTCAAAAGGTAACTGCTATCTTTTGGTAATGTAGAAGAGCCTTCGGGAATTTCATCTACATACAAATCGCTGCTTCTACCAATGCTATCATACGCCTATATAGTGTGGTAGCCGGTGGTTAATCTAAAATCTTCTATCGTAAAACTTAACGGTCTACAGAATATTTCTTGTAGGGCTATTACTGGAGCGATGTCCTCCATCCATTTGCGAGTGATATGCTCTGCGATTCTGGATAAATAAATAATTACCACGTTGACTTTCTTTCAATTGACTTTTTTTTCTAATCGGAGTTTTAATGCTTTATTTATTTTCAAAATTTGTCAAAAATTGCTAATTTTCTTCACCCACCACTGCACTAGATCATCCGGTAATCTTAGTAAGTAATGCACAGTTTGTCAAGTGGAAACAATTGCACTAACACATGCTGTACTTCTGCATTTCTGTACAGATAGCAAATTCGTGCTTAATTTGTTAGATAATTTCTTGATCATTTCCAAAATTGTTAGGGATTGTAAAAACTTCATCAAGCTTCTTTCTTCGAACAACTGTGTATCGATCATGTGAGATTGCCGATTCGTTAGCCAAAGCTGGAACTCGGAAGAAATTTATCAGTCCTGAACCGGTTACTCCCGTATCATTCAATAGTGGTAAGCTCGAGCTGTCGTCTGGCTAAATACTTTATTCGTAGGCCCAATTTAATCCGGTCTAATTTTACTTTGTCTTTAAAGAAGGATCAGCTAAGAGTCTTGGTCCCCAACCTTTCATATCTTGGCCGTTTTAAAGTTCACCTATATCGCATGGGGCTCAGAATGCTTTATGCGCGGATGTCTTGAAGATGATGACGACTACATTCATTTCGTATGCAGTTGTCCGGCTTTTGATATAGTCAGGTCCCAATTGCTTAACTCGAAATCTATTAATTCCCTTGGTTCATGCTCATTAAATTTAATAAGCCCTTTGTTATATTGAATGCGAAACCTTGGTGGGTTCAACCAATTTTAATAAAATAGATAGAATTTAAACTTCTCCCTCTATTGATTTTTATGAGCGAGTCGCTTACTAATCCAGATACATTTAACAAAGATTTTTTTTTTGTATTTTTATTTCAGGATAACCTGCTATCGGACTACTCAAGCTATGGCGAAAGTAATCTAATTGTATTTACACCAAATACGACTTTTTATACGAATGTGATGGAAGCGGCTGGATTAAAATTAAATATGTTTCGCGAGAGTAGGATACCCGAGATACAAATTTGGTCAATTAATTAACGATTTATTTTTTTGTAATTGACAGGTCTCATTGGATTTCATAATCTAAGCGATATGGAGGAGAATTTGCAATTATTAGATACAGGTTCACGCAGCACCGCTGTGATATTCAATAATCCGGAGTTGGATAAACCGCAATCCCTTAACTACGTCATACGAAAAAGATCAAGCGGTCATTTGGCTGATTCGATATATCAAAGTTCGGTGCAGCTAAGTAAATGTAAGTGTAACCCGTTATCCGTATATTATAAATTTAAGATTAAATAAAAATGGGAAGCTATTTATCTTGTGACCGCAGGTTTTTATTACCGCAAACTATTGAAAAGTTGACTGGCGTCGTTATCAGTTGGTCTTGTTTGCGGAAATTATTTAAGTAATCTAAATTTGGAAAATTGAAAATGCTATATACACGTAAAAGTTAATAAAATTCTCATTTTTTAATTCTCTCTGTTATTTTTTTTTTCGTTGCAGATTCAGAATCATACAAACAATTTATTGCAATCGAGCTTGCAATTGAAAAATCATTTATGGAACTGCTGATAAATAATTCGCTGAATTCATTACCAACCATTTCGACTCGACACAACCCGATGAAAATTAGTAAACCGCCCACGTCGTTGGATTTAGAATTTTTCTCTGTTGTTGTGTTCGTTTCATATTTAATGCTGACAATTTCGTTACTCCTTTCGGCCATAGTCGAAGAGAAGCAGGATGGTATAAAAGAGATTTTGAGTATAGCAACGAGCTATAGCTACGTGAATCAAGTTGCCTTATTTTTGATAATATTTTTGATTGCGCTCATCTCGATCTTGGGGCAATGCGGATTTGCGCTATACTACAACACTTTTGACTGTACGAATATAGTATTCCCATTTATCCTAATGGTTCTGTACGTATGTGGCCTCATGTCGTATACATTTTTTGTGAGCGCATTTTTCGATTCGGTAACATATTCCTCAACTATTGGAAGTACATTTTATATAGTTCCATTTTTAATCTGGGAGTCAGCAACAAGTCCTTTTCTGTTATGGTTTAGATGGTTGTCTCCGATCAAATTGTATTCCGAAGGAATGGAAATTTTGATCAATTATCAAAATACTGAACGATGTTTTGCGCTTAAAGATGTATTGGTGGCAGAATACCCGGTAAAAGGATACAGCATGCTTGGAATATATTTAGGACTTGTCGGGATTTCATTTTTGTACCTATGTTTGTATTACTACCTATCGAATGCGTTCCCCGGCAAGACAGGGACACCACGATCGGCATTATTTTTGTGCATGCCATCTTTTTGGCGATCGAATAGGGTCGATGAAACTGTAACACCAGTATCCGTTGTGGTGAATGATCTAAGCCCGCCAAATAGTATATGCAAAGTGCATGAACTTAGCAAATCGTTTAAAAAATCGTTATTTAGTGAACCGTTTACGGCAGTTAAAAATGTTTCGTTTGAGATACCAAAAAATCGCGTCACTATACTGCTCGGCCATAATGGTGCTGGCAAAACAACAACCATGTCAATGATCACTGGTATTGTGCCACCAACAAGTGGTCGCATATCAGTCGATAACGAGTTCGATGTGAATCGGTATCGTTCTTGTATCGGGTATTGCCCGCAACACGATGTATTCATTAGCTATATGAGCTGTCGAGATCATTTAATATTATTTGGACGATTACGTGGTCTAAGCAAAAATCAAGCGAACGAGGATGCAGATGCAATATTAGAAAAGGTTCGATTGACGAAAAATGCTAATAAGCCGGCAAATACTTTATCACGTGGTATGAAACGTCGTTTATGTTTGGCGTGTGCAGTTATCGGCAAAACAAAGATGATTATATTGGACGAGCCATCGACTGGGTTGGATCCAGAATCGCGTCGTGATTTATGGGACGTAATTCTGCCGTTGCGTAAAGAACGATCACTGCTGCTAACGACACATTCGATGGAGGAAGCCGATGTATTAGGCGACAAAATTATAATCATGGATCACGGGAATATTGTATGTGAAGGTACACAAATGTCGTTAAAACGTCGTTATGGATCGGGCTATCGTTTAAAAATTTTAATGGGTAAAAATTTCAAAATGAACGATACCCTAAACTTGATTAGAAAGAACATTAGTGAAGCCTCAGTTAAATCGGAAACACATCCAACGCTAATGATTTCGCTTCCTTATCACGAGATGAGTAAATATAGTAAAACCCTTAAGAAGCTTGAAGATAAAAAGCATAAGTTGGGGATTGAATCGATCAGCTTATCGCATTCCACTATGGAGGAGGTATTTTTAAAGTAAGTTGTGACATTTTTTTTTGTTCTTGTATATTTTGTTATAATTCTAAAAAATTACAAATTTCAGTTCGGCAACAACCGTTTTCGACCCAATGACACAAAATGATTCGGACGAAGTGGACTCGAAGTACGTTAGGCTCGAGAATCAAGATATGCCGGAGAAATCAAAATTTCTGTTCTTCAACCAATTCCTCGCGATTTTCTATAAAAAACTCATTTTCATCAAACGATCATGGATCAAATATTTGATCCACTTTATGATTCCAATCGTGGCTGTTATACTATTGTTTTGGCTCCAATTACATGCAACCAATGAACAGAACATTGTTCCGGAGTATGATACATTTGAGCTGAACGCGAATAAATTGAATAATCCGGATGTGATTTTGGTGATTAATAATCAAACGAATCGCCAATACCGTGATATTACCGATAAATTTATAAAATTGGCAAAAGACCGTAAACTAAATCCGTCCGTAGTTTTTAACGATAAAATTAATTCGGTGTTTAAAGATCGAATGAAAAATGATTCGATTTATTATAACGAAAAAATAATTGGTGGGATTGAAGTGGACGATAAGATTTCGCATCTGATCATAATGTATCAGAATAATATCGTGATTAGTCAACCGTTTATGGTGAATTTTGCAAATAATTTGATTCTTGATATATTGGGTAAGCCGACTAGTAAAATTGTGGTGTCGAATCATCCGGTAGCGAGTGCTTACAAAATCGATACAAGTTCACTATTTGTGACACTTATCCCGAATGCACTTCCAATTGGTTTATATTTTTACGTTTTGGCGTATATGGCCCTACCTCATATGGAAGAAGTGACCGAGTTTAGGATTATTCAGCGGATTTCACCATGGCTTTTTTGGTTCGCGACGTACTTGTTTGATATTTTGTGCCACACATTGCTATCAATCGTGCTTATAATAACTATTTCGATGTGTGCCGGATCGATGCTGGGTACCCATGTTCTCTTCAACATATTTTGTACCATACTAGTGGTCGGTTTTGCGTATATCCCTCTGCTTTATATTTATGCCAAGCTATTCAAAAAATTATCGACCGCATACGCAATCCTTTTCTACGGATGTTTTATATGCTGGATAGTCTCTTTCATGTTTTTGTCAGATGAGGCCATTGCTTTATTTCCGAAGACCTTTTTTATTTTCCAATTTCATCCAGAATTTGCAATTCGATTTCAATTAACGCTATCCACTATCGTGTATAATGAGAACCCATATGACTTCAAAATCGGCCGTCTACTTGGCGTATACCTAGGAGAATCGTTGGTTCTTCTTCTGATTATAATCTGTGTGTTCGAGAATATTTATGTGCATACGGCTGTAACTAATTTTATGGCGCTAATAAATCCAATCCGGTGCATTAAACAAGCGCGGAAAAAGAAACCGGAGTTTGGGGAGCAACCACTATTACCGCTGGATTCTTATGTCGAGAGGGAGAAAGAATTGGTTAAATCGGTTATTAACGCAGCTGACTTAGAATCATATGCGCTGGTCGCGTCACAACTCAGTAAAAAATATATCGACTTTCCAGCGGTCAAAAATGTTAATTTCACAGTCAAAAAAGGTGAGTGTTTTGGTCTGCTTGGTATGAACGGGGCTGGAAAATCAACAATTTTCAAAATGATGACGCTAAATAGCTCGATCACCGGTGGCGATATATTCATAAATGGATTTCATGTTAGGAAGCAAACAAATCGATACCAAAAAGAATTTGGTTACTGCCCTGAGGTAGATGCACTTATTGACTGTATGACTGCGTTCGAGCTGCTTAAGTATATGGCCATGTTAAAGGGGACACCTTTTGCTCATTTAAATAATGAGGTGAGCGAGTGGATTACCAAAATGGATTTAAGCAAATTTAAACACCAGGCATCGGGAAGCTTTTCGGGTGGCACAAAACGTAAGCTGAATACCGCGATTTCCATGATTTCGGATCCGAAATTGATATTTTTGGATGAACCAACATCTGGTGTGGATCCAGTTTCGCGTCGATTTATGTGGAAATGTATACGGGAGTTCCAAAAAAATCAACAAACCGTTGTGCTTACATCACACTCCATGGATGAATGTGAAGAGTTGTGCAATCGCCTGGCCATTATGGTAACAGGCGATTTCAAATGTATTGGCAATATTCAGAAACTAAAATTAATTTTTGGTACTGGATTTACTCTCTTGGTAAAGATACGCGAAACAGCATCTCCCAAGAAAATTGATAAAATCAAATCTGGCATCAGTGATTTATTCGAATGTAATTTGCGGGACGATTATGCGGGTACGTTGGCTTACAATGTGATGGAGAAAAATATCCAGTGGTCTCATATCTTTGGAGAAGTATACGATTTTTCACAAACAAATGCCGATGTCGTCGAAGATTTTGCGATCAATGAGATATCATTGGAAGATATTTTTCTACAGTTTCGCTCCGAACGTAATGTACCGCTCGTAACTGTTGAAACAAGTCATGTGTAATTAATTACATGTGATTCTTAATTGTATTATTACTATTATCTCATAATTTATTTATTTATTTTCTCTTTTGTGTTCAATAAAATAATAATAAAACTTAGCCGTGTAAAATATTGTGCCTTAAGATGAGTATATCACGCGGCTACGCCATTTTGTTCTTTTCTTGTTTACGAGAACCTTACAATTTCTTAACTATAATAGTATATTGTGATCTCTGTACTTTGTACCCTTCCTTTGAATTAATTACAAACAAATAAAGATTTAGTTTTGTATTGTAAACATATTTAATATGTTTCTAAATAGTTTTATAAACTTAGTATTTAAGAGATAAAAACACCACAGAAATTAGGCTTTTGTAATGCTTATTGTATTTGAATATTAAATCAGGGAACCTCTCTCTTAGAGAAATCACCAGGGATGTTTCGTACTAAATCTCTTTAAACAAATATTTTTAAAAACGCTTTTGAAATAAAAATAAAAATTAAATGTTTGTTAAATAATTTTATTAATTTACTACAAATATTTACGAAAAATTGAAGGAATTAAACTTGTTTTAAGTATTAAATTAATACTTAAAATTAAGGTTAAAATTTATTTAGTTAAACCACAGATTTTTATTTTATAAAAACACGATAAAAGCTCTGCATAAAAAATATGAAATCTATTGCTCGCTTAGGAGAGACTTATTGAGGGGAACTACAAGTTTGTTTATGTTAATTGAAATAAAGTATTTTTTTTTTTTTTTAATAAATGTGTTATATACAAATATTTACTTGCAATTTTATAAAGATTAAAACCGACTACTCCGAAAGGGATATATGTACATGAATATTTTCTAATTAAGAGGCCAATCCACGTTCATACAAATAACCAAACCTCATTAGTACAATAATTTTCAATATGAACGATGTGCTGCAATAATAATTGCGTTTGTCGATAAAAACGTAATTTATATCAATTCATATTGGTGACCCCATCTTTATGGGGTCACCAATGTGGATTGAAGTAAGTCGCATTTAATTATTACAATTATTATGACTAATAATCCAACTTAGGAATAATACAAACACATATGAGTCAAAACTATACAGCACAGGCCAAATCGAAAAAAAAAAACAGAAAAGGTCTATACTAGAAAATTTACCCAATTTTTTCCTTTTTCGCGCAAGGTGACCCAATTTCAAGTTTCAACAATCGAAGGTGATCAACAATCATTTGGGATGCTAAGGGAAGTTTGTTGGTTGATTATTTAACTCAAATGACTACAATCACAAGCGATTACTGTGCAGAGCTTTCGGGAAAATTGAAGAGTGCTATCAGAAAGAAACGTAACAGTAAAGTTAGAAGCGACATTTTCCTTTTCCACGACAAGAACAACATTCCAGTCTACAAAGTCAAAATCCCTAGATTTGACGCCTAGCGATTAGTTCTTGTTTCCAAATTTGTTGTCTCATTACTTAGTCAAGTTATTTGAATTCATGTACATACTTGAATTCAATAACTTGAACCTAGTTAACCTATATGAACGTGTTATTTTACTTGAATGCAGGTAAATTTTACTTGATTTCAATTAAAGTAGAGGACCTTTCAACTTTTGTGTTCAAATTGAGTCGTCTGTAGTGTGGAAAGTATTTTATCAAAATAGTGAAGTCCGGTGGAGGTTTCAACCCAAGAAAATGGTCCTTTCAGAAAACCTGAGAAACTGATCTTCATACAATAGAATATAATGATATTATAGTAAAACACTTGGATTCCTCTGGAACTCTTCAACTGTTAATATTCAATTTAAATTCTCTTTGCCAGAAGCTAAAATAACAATATCAAAACGAACAATCTTATCACAGAGGCATCATCACCCGTGGTGATTTAGGCGAAAATTCTTGGATGGGATGAGAATTCTACATAAATCTAAACAGATGTTTAAACTACAAAACCGAATTGTTAAAGGAAATTAGTAAGTATATCGCTACCAAGATTAGAGCTGAATTGGTACTTTCTAAATTGCTCACAAATGTCGTACATGCGTTGAACATCAACAACAATAACAACAACTCAACATTTTGCTGGAGCGATTTCACAGCAGTTTTAGGCTGTAACACAAGCAGCACTGTTCATAAAATAGCGTGGTAGACTATATACAAGCCCAATTAGCATTTAATTATGGATAGGCCGCTATAATAAAACAACAAATTGCTACGTTGCCATATTCATATGCCTATAACCACGAAGGCAATCCACTTCGATCAATGATTTTGGCACAAATTTCGATGGAGCAGACAAACAACTACAAAGGGTGACAAAGCAACAGGAGGCTTTAATTAAGTGTAAAACAGTACAGATGGGAAGTCCTCACTTTGTCAAATCAACAAAACAACACCTCCGCAAAGTGATTGGAACTCATACAGCTCAATTAGATATATGCTTGAACTCTAGGCCACTAGCTCCTCTCTCATAACTAACGAGTGAAAAGACTGCATTGCAAGAAGGATTATCCTAGTTCATTCAGCAGTAGTTAAAGATACAAACAATCAAACATAACTCAACAGCTAGAAACCTCATAAATCTTAGACGAAACTGTACCAGGGAGAACAACCACGCAGGGAGATAATCCGCCAGTCGGCATAAACGAAAATGAATTTAATATTCAACTTTTTCTACGTCTCTAGAAAAATTATCAAATTTGACTTAAACGGTTTTGCCTTGTGACCACAGAATTCTAACCTCAATGATATCATTGAACAATCTGATAAAGATCAAGCGAGATTAAGATTTTAAGAGAAAATGAAGAGTTCACCTAATATTAATGATCGTGATCGAGTTGACCTTAATACTAAAAAACTTAGAGGATATGCAACCAACAGCGCTCTTCTATCAAGCGGCTCGCTATATAAATGTGTTCAAGGTAGGATTAAATGCCTTAAATTCTCACCAGTACGTGGCCCACACACGTAATAAGCGGGTTGAGCAGCAGGCCAACAACTTGCTCTCATAAAAACAATTAAAGTTATGAACCCTAATCAAAGGCCTCGGATTACCATATCGGATTCATCACAAAATCGACCTCGGAAATTGTACACGGACAACGCTTTAAAAATGGGAACATGGAACGTGCTTAGCTTAGACGTGCTTACACTACAAGAGCTTAGATGGTCTGGGAGTGGGATCCATGACACCACCAATGGTTACACTCTTCATTACAGCGGCCATCAGAATGGAGGAGAATTTGGAGTTGGTTTCCTTATCCATCAGCGCGCGAAGCATCATATCATCGACTTCCGCCCTATCAACATGCGGATATATGTACACGGTCAGGCTCCGCACCAAGAAATTTAACATCACGATCGTTAATGTACATGCACCCACCGAAGATAAATCTGATGACATCAAAGGTCTCTTCTTTGTCGAGCTGGAGGAAGTCATCAATAACATACCGCACCACGACATTAAAATCATCGTGGGCGACTTTAACGCAAAAATCGGTAGGAGTGCAGAAAATACATCGTACATCGGTCCTGACAGCCTGCACCAAACTAGTAACAACAACGGCCAACGCGTCACCGACTTGGCAATAACGTACAACTTAGTTGTATCAAGTACGTTTTTCCCACACAAGAGAATCCACAAAGTAACGTGGAGATCGAATGATGGAAGAACGGAAAACCAAATCGATCACGTCATGGTGTCTAAGAGACACTCCACCAGCATATCCGACGTCAGATCTTACAGAGGTGCAGACATGGACAGCGATCATATGCTTGTGATATTTAAGTATAAGTGCAAACTGTCATCTACGTTCAACAGACAAGCACAAAAGACCGTTCGGTGGAATATTGATGCATTAAAAGACCAAGCGTCACTGCAGAGTTACCAATCAGCTGGCACTAATTATTTAGACCGGCCAAATAACAACGAAGAAGCTCCTCCTAACATCCAGGAGCAGTGGCACGCTTTACAGTCAGCCATAACCACCGCGGCGCAAAGTTCCATCGGAAGAAGGCCTCCGAGGTCCCGCAATGATTGGTTCGATGATCAATGCCGAAGGGTCGTCGAAAATAAACGAAAGCTTCGTGAGAAATGGTTCGCTCGCAACAATAGAAGCACTCTAGCAGAATATCTCCGCGCTAGGAAAGCTACGACTAAATACCTTCGACAAAAGAAGTGCGATCATATGAGATATTACATCGAAAACATCAGCTTCCAAGCGGAAATAGGAAACTCAAGGGACTGTTTTGCTAACGCCAGAAATCTAACTAAAGACTTCCACCCAAAAAGTACAGCCATCAAAGACGAAAATGGAGAGCTGAGAACAAACTTGGCTGATGTTCTCTCTGTATGGCAAACCTACTTTCAAACTCTGCTAAATTGGAATGACGAAGTGACTCAGTAGAGGAAGTAGATGCAGCTATTAGTAGATTAAAAAATGGAAAGGCACCCGGTCTCGACGGAATCCCCGCAGAATTGATTAAGCTCGGAGGCGCTACTCTTGCAACAAATCTATACGATCTCATCGTCTCTATTTGGGACCAAGAAGAGCTGCCGGAGAATTGGAAGACTGTACTCATATGTCCGCTGCACAAAAAAGGAGACCGTCTTAAATGTGGAAACTATCGTGGTATCGCCCTATTGAGCACTGCGTACAAAGTGTTGGCTAATGTTGTACTTGCCTTGATAATCTTGGAAAAATGTTGGGAGTACAACATAACCATACATCAACTGTATATAGACTTCAGACAGGCATATGACAGTATAAACCGCGAAAACCTATGGGCCGCGCTCATATGCCTAGGAATTCCAGAGAAACTCGTTTCTCTGTGTAAATTAACAACCTCTGGGTCTGTATGTAGAGTCGTAATTGAGGGAGCTGTGTCAGACTCCTTTGAAATAACATCTGGTGTTCGACAGGGAGATGTACTCGCGCCTGTGCTGTTCAATTTGGCGCTTGAATGCGTAGTGAGAAAAATCAACATTGAAACTTCGCGATGTATATTAAATAAATCAGGCCAAATTCTTGGATATGCAGATAATATCGTGCTTCTTGGCCGAAGACCTAGCGATATCAGGGACAGTTTCATACAGCTCGATCGCTGTGCAAGAAGACTTGGTTTGGAGGTGAGGAGCAGCAAAACAAAATTGTTATCAACACCCAGGAACATCTCCATGGTAAATCTCGGAATTGGCGATCATAACTTTGATAGCGTCGAATAATATGCAGGCAGATATAAAAGCCCGAATCGCTGCCGGATAACGAGTTTTCTACGCCCAATCGAAATTATTGCGATCTAAACATCTGTCGCAGTCGTGCAAGCTCGCACTTTATAAAGCACTCATAAGACCTGTGCTGGATTTCGGAAGCGAGAGCTGGACCATGACCTCTAACGATTGTAGATTGTTATCTACCTTCGAAAGGAAGGTCATTCGCTCAAGTTTTGGTCCAATTAAAGTCGCGGACAACGAATATCGGATTCGTATGAGCCACGAGATAAGGCAACTTCTTGGAGGCTGCGATATTATCGGATTCATCAAATCCAATCGAGTTAGATGGCTCGGCCACGTTATACGGTCCGGACCAATAAAGTGTTCCATCAACAACCAGCCGGTGTTCGTCGTAGAGGAAGACCCCGACTGCGCTGGCGTGACGACGTCGAACAAGATCTACATGTATTAGGATGTCGTGACTGGAGGACTAGAGCGATGGATCGAGACGGATGGAGGACCTTAGTGCGGGCGGCAAAATTCCTCCATGGGATATGAAAGCCAGAGAGAGAGAGAGAGAGAGAGAACCAACAGCGCTTACTTGATATTGTTCACTAGCTGTTGTTGTTGGCTGTAATCCCAGTTCCTGACATCTATTATAAAAAAACTCAATCACACATCACCAAATTTTGCTACTCTAACAATAGAAGAAGTGAACCGTTGGCAAATATTCCAACCTAAGTAGTTTCTATGCGACAATCTTACAGCGAAAACAAACCCTTGATGCATTATGCAATTTTAAAGAAATAAATTCAGCTGACCATTAGATAAAACTGCATGTTCCGGATCTAGCATTGACTCATCTAACTTTCAGAGGTCTGGATTAGTGACGATAAATGATGGTTGCGCACTAAGGGACGAACATCTCTAAATGGAGCCATCAATCTAAAAGAAAAGGTTTATGAATAAAAACCAAAACAACCATAAACGATAATCTTAAACCGATTTGGAAAGGGAGCTAGAAATAATAAAGGAACACGCAACGTATACAATTTCCTAAGAAATAAAGAAAATTACAGCACCGTTTATTATAGTTACGGAAAACTAATAGTAAAAAAATCGATAAACAATCCCAGTTTTAATTAGTTATTTTTAGAAATAACAATAAATTTAATTGATCAACCAGCAAAGAAAAAAATTATCAATCAACCTTCAACCCTTCCCCAAGAGAAAAATTTGCAAATGATAGTTGGAGTGGCTTTGAAACATATGAATGGAAACAAAACATCACTAAACACTAAAAATCAAAGAAACACGCGGGCACCCTGCTTAAGTTGTTCCAGCTATTGAAATATTGCTGGTTGGTTGCAAAGAACCTGTTGCAGAATGCTCACCGAGTAAAAATATCACGCTGATAAGACGTGCTATGTCGAGTTTGGTGTTAAAATTAAGACCCATTTTCACCACATACAAATTCATTCTAAAATCATGTTTCAATATTGTAACAAATATGTACAAGAATCGTACTACAAAAAGTGCGGGGAATACAATTGTTGATAGCAGAATCCCTTCCTAATCCTTTTTTGTTTTGTGAGTTGTTTTTGTTTGAGTACTATTCGTCTTCGTCGCATCTCACAGTCGACTTATTTTGCGAGTGTGTGATGAGACGACTGAGATAAAATTTGTCTACCAAAAAATAGTTTATTGTAGTTTTCACCGTAATATAGTAAACACGTGTTTAAAATAATGTTAAAAAAATAAAATTTATAAAAAATGTATAATTCTGTGATAGATAGTTAGAGGGTGTAACGAAAAAAAAAATTGATTTTTTATTTTTTGAAAGTGTTTAGTGTTATTTGGTGGGTGTACAGTGTCACACAATAGAAAGGCCTTTAGGGAAGGTCAAAAATTATATTTTGTTAATATTAAATATTTGTGAATTAAATCGATAATGTTTTTTAGTACATTAAATGTATTTCTGTGGAAAAATATAAAGCGTGTGCTACATTTTAAGAAAACTTTCTTATTTATATTGGCCATCTCGATTGGATTCCTATATCTGGTGGCACTAATTGAAGGTTTGGCCCCTCGTGGTCAACCTACTGAGACGATTTTTGAAGAACATTCTGAGGTATGGAATAAAGTTTTTTTTTTTTTTTGTAGGTTTTTGTAGGATGATGAATTCGTTTTTCGGTGTTGATTTATTTTCCCGATTATTGTTAGACTTTAATATTCATTGTCTAACTGGCGCCACAATGTTTTTGGTTGATTTTTATAGTATTAGCAATGATGCAGTACTTTATATCAATTTGGCATATTAAACTGTTTACTTTTAAAGATCTGTCTTACGTAGTAGTCAAATTTTGTTGTTCACCGAAACGGAAAGGAAATTTTATTGCAATTACTGAGTTGTTTCCTGAGTAGTTTTATGTAAATTCCACACTTGAAATGATAACACTATTAATAATAAATTATAAATTAATAACACTAGAAATGAAAAATCATAATAAATTTTGTTTGCAGTTTAACTGAAGTAAAAGACAAAAAGAGTAATGAGATGAAGTATTTGTAAGGGGCCTTAGTCCCTTACAAATACTTCATCTCATTACTCTTTTGGTCGCAATTACACTGATACTGATTGACTTTACTTAAGGGTAGCAGTTTTTTTAGAGCTATTTTTTTAATTTTATAAATCTAGGGCATTATCTGCTGCAACCGAATAATTTATGACATGTGGTACATAGATAAAAATAGATTTTGACTTTTGGCCAATTTTGAAGCAATAGATTTTGAAGCATTGTGTCAAGGCTTTCCTTAGTGGCATAACGCTTACTCTAATTAGATATAAAGTTACGCCATCATAAACTCACCCTATACTAATTACTTAAGTTGATTATTTTTGTTACTTTCTTACTCCTCGTTAAATATTGTAACGCGTTGTCAACAACAAATAATTTTCCCCGTCCTCCCTTTCTACCTTAAATTACATATGTAACCATTTTTACTTTTCCCACTATAACCAAGTTATATTGGGTAAGTATTCTTAATAATATGATGAAGAGAGTTGAATGGTATTATAAAGGTTTGGAATAGACGAAGATTCACTCTGATGTTGTATGTTATTATAATAGTATAATAACATACGTTTTATTAATACTCAAATTTATTATTTAATATACGTTATAATTATTTCTTATATCAGACACATATATCAGTTTTAATATTACACACTCAAAAATATTTTAACAACTCTACACATTGTTACGAATTACCCGATAGGCCACACATTCGTGTGTTCGCTGGGTGTTTTGGCATTACGCCATGTCAGTTGTCGACATCGCCTACTAACATCCGCCCTCGATGAAGACACATCATTCTCAGAAATTTCTCATGCAGTTGCTTGTCCAGTGAATATCGGCCAGCTGGTCCTGCAAACTTACATGTTCCAATTTGATGATTCCATCCCATGTCAATTCTCGAAGAAAGTGGAACTTAATGTCAATATGTTTACTGCGACGAGTTTCAGGATTCTTGGAAATCATAATCGTGCCCAAATTGTCCTCGAATATTTTAATTGGGAGAGGCAACTCCAATTTCATATCACAAATTACCTTTTTCATCCACAATGCTTCACTTACTGCTGTACAAGCAGCAACAAATTCCGCCTCACACGTTGAGAGTGTTACTACACCTTGTTTCCTGGTTCCCCAATTTACTACGTTACCAAAAACTTTGAGTACATATCCACTAGTTGACTTTCGATCAGTATTATCATTCGCCCAGTCAGCGTCGGCGTACCCAATCAAAACATCTTCATTATTTCTTGAAAATTTTAACTTAAAATCGGAGGTGCCTTTTAAGTATCGAAGCAGCCTTTTCAAGTGTTGATAATGTTCATCGGTTGCACAATCCTGGAAACGACTTAGGTAGCTAAGTGCAAAGCAAATATCGGGTCTACTTCCCAACATTAAGTACATCAGACTGCCCAATAATTCACGGTAAGGCAGATTTGTTAATTGTTGGTCAGTGCCCTTTGTGAGTTTTAAATTTTTATCATTGGTGTAGGCGATGAATTACAATCAGACATTCCGAAACGTTCGAGTATGGCATCAATGTAGTGCGATTGATCAATTGAAAGATTTCCATTTATATCAACTTCAACATTCAGTCCCATGAACTGCTTGACAATACCAAGATCCTTCATATCGAATTCCTCGAACAACCTTGTTTTAATATCAGCGATCTGCTCTTCATCGTCCCCAATAATTATCATGTCGTCAACGTAGATAATTAGATAGATTGTATACCTATTATTCGTTCGAGTGTACAGACAGTAGTCAACGGTTGATCGTTCAAATTTCTGCTTAGTGATGAATGAATGAAAACGGTTATTCCAGCACTTCGGCGACTACTTCAGACCGTACAAGGATTTCTTTAATTTCAGTACATTACCTTCGGGAATGTTAATACCTTCAGGTACTCTCATAAACACTTCTTCAGAGAGATTTCTATGAAGAAAAGCAGTGACAACATCTAAATGATGCATTTTGTATTTGAATTTAACAGCCACAGACATCAATAGACGTATAGTAGCAAGTCTGGCTACGGGTGAATAAGTATCCTCATAATCTTGGCCTTGACGTTGCATGTAGCCTTTTGCTACCAATCTGGCTTTGTATCGTGTTGAATTTCCAGTAACATCCGGTTTTTTTTTTGAATATCCATCTTGAGCTTATCATTTTTGCACCTCGTTCAGGCTTAACAACATCCCAAGTCTCATTTTTCTCTAATGAAACGATCTCTTACTGAATTGCTCTGCGCCACTCTGTCTCATCATCTCGTCCGGATACATCTTGAAAGTTCTTTGGAATCTGTGGCATTCCAGTGAAAAATGCCATATGACCTTCACATTCATAATCCTTGAGATATACCGCTCTTCGAGATTGCCGTTTGTTCATATCCGGACTATTATTTAACCCAATAGTTTCATTTGTTTCTTCATCTGCTGTAACATAACCGTTTGTGTTAGGGGTTACACACGACGGATTTTCTACGGTGATCTGATCTTCCTGATTCGTATTCTCATTGATATTCTCGATATCTCTCGACTCATTGTTTGTAGACCCTTCATAGTGAAACGTTGTGTGTTGTGGATTTGTAGTTAGAATTCCGCCCTGCATCGATTCATCGAAGACTACATGACGTTTTGCAACTATGCGACCGGTTTCCTTATCAAATAATCGATAGCAAGTATTAGTATATCCAATCATGATATATTCGGAACTTCTATCTGATAGCTTTCCTCGTCTATCCTGTTTCGGAATATGTGCGAAGGCTCTCGATCCAAAAACTCTAAGATGTGACAGGACTGGTGGTCGATCATACCACATTTCAAACGGAGTTTTGTCTTTTACCGCTTCTGTTGGTGAACGATTTGTTAGATACATTGCTGTTAATACAGCTTCACCCCCACATCGATCGATCAAGCTTACTGTCATTCAACATGGTTCGGACTTTTTCACACAGAGTCCGGTTTAATCGTTCGGCAACACCATTTAGCTCAGGATAGTACGCTGCTGTATATTCTAATGTTATACCATTTTTAACAGCATAATTTCTCAAATGGGTTGATGTGTATTCACCTCCTTGATCACATCGAAGGTATTCAATTTTACGATTAAATCTTGTATTGACCATTGCATTATATTGTTTAAATATATTACTTAAACTTCAATAAGAAAACCACGGAGAAGTGAGTATAGTCATCCATAAAGGTTGCGAAGTATCTGTATCCATCATATGTATCAACTTCAAACGGGCCACATAAATCAGAGTGTACACGTTACAACGGACGTTTCGTTGGTGGTCTGGTTCCACTAAACGGTTGTCTTGTTTGTTTCGATCTAATACAGCATTCACAAACCACAGGAATCTCGGAAATATCAGTTGGCATTCCTTTAACCATTCCTTTCGACATTTTGCAAACATTTGACATTCCAAGGTGGGCCAAACGACGGTGCCATAAAAAACTTGCTTCCTTCTTAGCAATTGTAGCGTTTGCATAGTGCTCGCGACCACTGAATGTCACGGGGTACATGCCGGCTCTTTTTTTCGATTTAAAAACAACGATTTCATTCTTAATAGCACGCAGCGTATACCATTTTCAATGACAATCTTAAAACCGGCATCATCGAGTTTGCTAACTGACAATAGATTATGCGTTAACTCTGGTGCGTGACATACGTTGTTGATATCTAGTTCGTGTACTTTCCGCCCCTCGCCAAACGATAACACGGGTAAAGTGCCAGCTGTTGAGACCTTTAATGTTTCGCCCTGTTTGGCGACTTGAATCTCAAATGGAACTATGTATATCCTTCTTGTCCGACAATAATTTTTTATCATTGATTAAATGATCAGTGCAGGCACAATCAACTAGAAAGTTTATTTGACGTGCATCGAAGGTTTGGCTGCAACTTTCTCTTTGACTGACACAGGCTTGTCTATGTAATGATTCATCAGCAGACTTCTTGGTTTTTGATGGTTTTGGACACTGTATTGGCCTTGTGTCCAATCTGATTACAATTGTAACATCGAATTTTTACGAATTGTTTCTGATCATGTCTGGTTTGTGTCTTAAATGCAGCTTGTATTGATGGATCGTTGTGCTTTTTATCGTCATTCTTCTTAAGTCCTTCTTCAAGTAATCGGCTACGAACTTTATCAATCGTAAGGTCAGCTTCATTTAACGTAGATAATGCAACAACCGCTGATTCGTACTTGTTAGGTACTTTAGACAATAAAAACGTCAATATTTCGTCATTTGACATTGTACCACCAGCACTCTTATATTCGCGAACGGTGCAATCAAACTCTCGGAAAAACGTCTGCAGGTTTTTATTTTCACCACATTCTAACGTGATTAGCTTTTTAAACGTATAAATCCTTTTTGTCAAGCTTTTACTCTCAAAAGTATCGCACAAATTTTTCCACATATGATATGCTGTTTCTTTTCCTTTAACATATTCGGTATAATGGGAATCAAGGCATTTGACAATAACGTTACGGGCAGCTACATCATGTTTTACATAACCACTTTTCTTCTTAGCTTCATCAGTGGGTTCGGTTCTAATACACCCAAGTAATTCCTTTTCTTCCAGTAATAGTTCAACTCTGAACTTCCAGTCATCGAAATCAGTCCCTTTGAACGTTTTATTAATACTCAAATTTATTATTTAATATACGTTATAATTATTTCTTATATCAGACATATATCAGTTTTAATATTACACACTCAAAAATATTTTAACAACTCTACACATTGTTACGAATTACCCGACAGGCCACACATTCGTGTGTTCGCTGGGTGTTTTGGCATTACGCCATGTCAGTTGTCGACATCGCCTACTAACAAGTATTACAATAGTGAAAAAAGTTGTGTACCAGATTTTCACATTTCCCGACAAATTAGGTTACCAGGACCCTGAATCATCGATTAAAAAGATGTCGTGACCGTTCTTCCGTCCTTCCATTCTCACAAATATTAATAGTTTTGGTCAAAGTTTTATACAAAGACAGAATAAGCAGTTTATATTAACAGAACCGACGATTTTTTTATTATGTTGATGATAATTTTAACAAATCTACTTTCAACATCAACCTGTTACTAAAATTTGAAGTCGATTGAAGTATAGCGTGTGGGTTATTTTAACAAAAAGGAGTAACATAAATTTGATGATGTGTGTTTTCCGAGGTAATGTCGAACTTTTGAAAGAAATATTTTTCTACGGTTAATACATCTTCCAAATTCCAACAATTGCTCTCTAGATTACCGTGTAACATGGAATTTAAATTTCTAAATTTATCTAAAATACTTTGCTGGTGGCAAATAATATCGTCAATATTTAAAAATAAATTATATCTAGTAAGCTGCTTTTAAAGACATTTCCATTTCTGTGACGTTTTATTAACATTTTATGACATTTTAATGATTGAAATTTCAACGACATATTGATCGATATAGAAAACCCCACCCTAAAAACATTTTTTTTTTTGATGCGAATATCTTTTGAACCACACTACGTGGAAACATCAAACAAAAACCAAATTCTAGGTCATTCAACACAATCTTAGGAAATGTGTGATGCCTTGGAAATTTTAATTGTGTATCGGCAAATTAATAATCGAAAATTAGTGAAATTATGTTTGTAATATACAATCGTTTTATTGGCGAGTTTACATTTTGCTGTGTCAATGGGTTACGTTTTTATATTGTCGCTAAAGTCAGAAAGTGTAATGGCAATAGCGGCATTGTTGGAAGGTGGAAGAAGCCAACGTTCAATCGCTAATAAGCTCCGGATTTTTTGTTGTACCGTATAATGTGTTTCGTCGCGATTTTTCGAGACAGGGTTATATGTCAGGCGATAAGGTACAGTCGGCAAAGAATAACAAACGTTCAAGTTTAAAACTTTAAACCGCGGGTTCCTTTACAATAACTAAATTTTGCAAATCGAAGATGAATTAACTTCCTTCATAAATTGTAAAAGGAAGGTTGCTGGATTTTCTGTCCCAATAACTTTTCAGAACTCTGTCACCAGTCAGCCTTTTGATATATCTAATTTGTTTGCCAATTTTTTCGAGTCTGTTTATGAAGATCCTATTGTATCATGTAACAAGTCTTTAACTAACCGCGATCGCTCTGATTTTATCTTTTTAAAGTTTACGGAAGCATAAGTAAATGATGGGTTAAGTCAACTTGAAGTTAATAAGGGAGCAGGACAGGATGGCTTTCCACGCATCCTTATTAAGAATTGTGCAGAGAGTCTAGCTCCCCCACTGGCTATTATTTTTAATAATAGCCTACATACTGGGATTTTTCCTGATCTCTGGAAATTATCTCTCGTCCGTCCGATTTTCAAATCTTGCAAGAGAAATGAAGTCAACAACTATCGTGGAATCACTATTCTTTCTGCCTTACCAAAACTATTCGAATCCATGGTACACAATGATGGTATCTGAATACAAACAAGTATTTTAGTTAATTATAATTCCGATGATTCAGGATTATAATTTTATTTTATAGAAAAGTTTTTACATGTATTGCACATGTAGAAAGTAAGGTTACAGAGTGAATGATAAGTAAACAATACAATAGAATGATTTATAGTAATATGGAAATTACACTTCTAGCACTCCTCCTTAATTTACATATATTAAATTATATTTTTAAATCAACTAGTTGTCTCCTCCTCAATCCATACGATAGGCGATAATATACTTTTAGTTCAAATTGAATTTGCACTTTAGCTAAAGAAATTTACTTTTTTGTAATGGTTTCGTTAAAATATCAGCAGTATTCTCACGTGACGGGCAGAATACAATCTTCAAAATTCCCTTTTCAATGTTGTCCTTGATATGATGCGATTTTATGTCAATGTGTTTTGTGCGCATATTGAACTTTTCATCGTGAACTATTTGAATGCAACTTTGATTATCCTCGTTTATGGTTGTTGGTCTACTTATTGGAATAGAGAAATCCCTTTGAATGTTGCTTAGCCACATGCATTCCTTTGAAGCCTAAGCAAGAGCGATGAATTCGGCTTCTGTTGATGTGAGCAATGCAAGTTTGCTTTTTTACATGCCCAGCTAATTGGACCACCAAAAAAGAAAAACAAAACCAGAGTTCGATCTGCGTGTTTGCCTATCTTCGCCCCAGTCAGCATCAGAAAACCCAACAAGTTGTGTTTCTTGGGGATAACCAAGTTTCAATTTATTCGACGCGGTACCCTTGAGATATCGGATGATTCTCTTCACTTCGAGCCAATCTCGCTGCCTTGGCTGGGCAACACGTTGAGCCAATATCGTTACGGATGCTGATATATCCGGACGTGTGTTAATGGCGACATAAAGAAGACATCCGATTGCTTTCCGATATCGTATATTATCCGGAAGCAAGTCGCTGCTGTCATCCTTTATATATGCGACGTCCAATGGAGTCTGACTTGTTTTGGCATCATTTAAACCAAATTCGAGGTAATTTATGACAATGCCCAAATTGTTGATCACAAAATGCTTTTTGAGTTCTGCTTCTATATGTTCGAGGAATGTTTGAGAATCTGAAGTCATCAAGATGTCGTCAACATAAATGACCATATATACAGTGCTGGTAAAAAAAAATTGGGCAAACAAATTTATTGCAAATTGGAGTCTTTTTTTGCTAAAATTACAAAACTTTTGAAAGCAATTGGTTTATTGTTTCATTTTAAATACATGTATTACGTAATTTTTTGAAAAAAAAAAATTTACCTGCAATTTAGGGGCAAAACACCGAAAAATGCCAAAATATTCAAAATACGTTGATTGGAGTTAAAGTAATGTAATAAATTTAACACTTATTTTTTATTTTTTGTTTGTTTTTTATTGATTTATAGAAGTTCAATCTTTCATATTAATATTTTGTTGGACCGCCTTTTGCTTTTATTACAGCGATACACCTCCGATTCATTGAATTTGATAAATGTAAAAAGAAAATTCATTTAGAAGTGGCATGTTTCAAGAATAATAATAGCACCAATAAACGGAAAACGAATCGAGTTAACGAGATCTGTAACAACAACCCGTACGGTAGTGATGAAGTTTCCAGTGAAGATGATAATGATAATCAAAAAAGTTTATTGATTGCTAAAATTGACGGAAAATCAACGGTTTCTTCCAAGTTTAATGTAATTGCAACGTTGAAGTTAAAATTTGGAAATGTATGGAAATAGGTCGAGTGTATGTTGGACACGGGCTCAAATTCGTGTTTAGTAGGTTATAGTATGTATAAAGCATTAATGGGCCAGAAAAATCCAGTAGTCTCCAAATCGAAATATGAACTGATTGATTTCAACGGGAATTCCATTAAAACTATTGGAGAAGTTAAGATCCCGTGTGAAATTAATAAACAGCGGTATACCTCTTTTGTTTCAAGTTGTCAACAGAAATCATGGTCTATTGTTGTCATCAAACGCATGCTCTGCATTAAAAATAGTTATCCAAGGAATTTCGAATATAATCATCTGCAAGTTATTGAAACAGTTAGGAAAACGGATGCCAGTCTAGAATTTGACAAAATAGATGCTGAGCGAATTATCGAAAAATATAACGATGTATTTGGGGACTATGGTCTCCTTCCAGGAGAAGTTGAGCTGGAGATAGATAAAGATGTCAAACCAGTTATACAAAGAGCGCGTCGTATTCCAGTGATTTATAGGGATAAGTTGAAAGTTGAACTCAAAAAATTAGTTCAAGACGGAATTATCGAAAAGATAACGAAACATACGGATTGGGTTAGTAATATTTTGATTGTTAAAAAACCGAATTCATTTCGAATATGCTTAGATCCAATTCCTCTCAATAAAGCTCTAAAGAGACCAAATTGTCAATTTACTACAGTTGATCAAATTTTTTTCAGAACTGGGGAAGGCTCAAGTTTTCTCAACGTGTGACGCAGCAAGGGGTTTCTGGCAAGTAAAATTAACAAAATCCAGCAGTGAATTGACATGCTTTTGGACGCCATTTGGACGCTACGCCTGGAAACGCTTACCTTTTGGCATTTGTTCAGCGCCTGAAATTTTCCAGATGAAGATGTACGAAATGACACATGATCTTAAAGGTGTAGAGGTGTTAGCAGATGATCTTTTGATTTACGGAAGCGGTGATAACAAAGAGGAGGCGCTTATTGATCATAATAAAAATTTAGAAAGTTTAATGATTCGATTTCGACAGTATAATTGTAAATTAAATAAATCAAAATTGAAGTTATGCCAGTCATCTGTAAAATTCTTTGGTCATATTCTATCAAATGAAGGCCTTAAAGCAGATACATCAAAAATCAGTGCTATTCAAAATATGAAATCTCCAGAAAATAAAAACGATCTTCAACGATTTATGGGCATGATCAATTATCTAGCGAGATACATAAAAGATTTAAGCATACATTGTACTCCATTACGAAAACTGTTGTTGGAAGATACTCCTTGGATTTGGACAAAAACTCAGGAGGATGAGTTCAAAAAATTAAAGTTCCTAGTTGGGAATGTTAAAACCTTGAAGTATTTTGACTGTACTAAGCCAATTACAATAGAGTGTGATTCGAGTAGCTCTGGCTTGGGCGCTGCATTATTTCAACAAGACGATATTATCGCATATGCTTCCAGAACATTGACGGCTACAGAGCGCAATTATGCTTAGATAGAGAAAGAGTTGCTCGCGATTGTGTTTGCGTGCATCAGGTTCGACCAGATGATCGTTGGTCATATGTGTACCGTAAAAACTGATCACAAGCATTTGATCAATATTTTTCAAAAGCCATTGCTTAAAGCACCGAAGCGACTTCAGTTAATGTTAATGATCCTGCAACGTTATTCTTTAAAATTGGAGTTTATACAAGGAAAAACAATATTGTTGCAGATACACTATCATGAATGCCAGTAGAAAATGATGATAATGATATAATACCTCGTGAAAAAAAAATTATACATCTAATTGAGAATGTTAATCCAGTACAAGGGTTAAATATAACCGACGAAAGAATAGAGAATATTAGACAGGTAACTCAAAATGACAGATCTTTACAAAAACTTATTCAACTAATCACATAGGGATGGCCGAATAATATTAGAAACGTTCCTGAGGAAGTTCAACTTTTTTTATAAATTTAAAAATGACCTTTCAACACAAAACGGATTGATATTTATGGAGAATAGAATTTTAATTCCATGCAAATTAAGAAAATTGATACGTACAAACGTACATGTGAGTCATACTCTTCGGCTCGCAAGGGAGAATGTTTTCTGGCCAGGTATGAGTTCTGAGATTCGGGAAATGGTAAAAAAATGTGATATCTGTGCAAAATGTGCAAGTTCTATTGCAAAACCACCGATGCTGTCTCACGATATCGCAACTTACCCATTTCAATTCATATCGATGGATGTATTTTTCACTCATTATAAAGGAAAATAAACAAAATTTTCAGTAACTATATGCCACTACTCGGATTATATTGAGCTGGATATATTAAATGATATGACTTCCAATTCAGTTGATAACGTATGCAAAGGCCATTTCAGCCGCTATGGAATACCTCAAAGAGTTTTAACAGATAATGGAACAAACTTTGTTAGTAAAGAGTTCGCATATTGTGCTTCGCAGTGGAAATTTACCCATGTTGTTTCTTCACCACATTATCATCAAAGCAATGGTAAAGGTGAATCAGCTGTAAAAATAGCTAAACGCCTAATACAAAAAAATGAAGAAAGTGGCGAAGATATCTGGTATTCTTTGTTACATTGGCGGAATATTCTTAACAAAACAAATTCGAGCCCAGCTCAGAGAATGCTGTCAAGAAGAACGCGAACAGGAATACCTTCAATAACATCGAATTTTAAACCCGAAATAATTAAAAATGTTCCGGAGAAACTGGAAGAGAATCGACGTCGGGCCAAATACTATTATGACCAAAAAACGAAATCTCTTCCACCATTGACTACTGGACAACCAGTATTTGTTCAAATAAATCCCGATAATAATAAACTATGGACAAAAGGGACCATAGAAAATAGAATCACGGATAGATCATATGCGGTAACTACTACTGAAATGACTTCAATTTCTACACAGCAGCATACTCGTCCGAGGAGAATTAGTAGGATGCCCGAAAAGTTCAAAGATTATTGTAATGGAAGGATAGATAGATGGGTCCGATTTGTCTTTTAATTTTAACTTTTAGTTTTGTTTCTATATTTAATTATAAAGTTGTGCTTTTGAATTGATTGCTTTGAATTGTATAATTTTAAAATATCTTAAGTATGTTTCTTTTAAAAGACAAGGAAGATGTTGTGGTAGATACCACTGAGTACACACTGTACAATACCAGTGTGATGTGGACTCTGATGGGAGATACGACAGAACAAGCGTGACGCTCGATAAATAAATAAATATATTATAACGTCAATAAATAATATAAATCTTTTATATAGTCCATAACAAAACAGCAGCGCTTACAATCAAATTCGTCATCGTCTTTTTTATTTATTTTGTTTACACTTGATGACGAATGTGCAGTTCGTTGCGAATTCCTACAACGATTTGATCCATCACGAATTCATCTTCTTTTATACTATATCCACAACGCGTAACTTGCGTTTTCACATTCAAAATATTTTTTTAATTTGTTGATAATTTGCTTCGGATCCTTCTTTTCGTCATCTGTGGCCCCCAAATTATTTAATACTTTCAATGCAGGGCGACCAAGGCACGAAATTAATGTTGATGCTTGAATTTCGGCTGTCTTTTTTTTGTTGTTAATTCCATCGAATTCCATCGATCCACTCCGTCCACTCTTGAGCCACATCTAGCTCTGAATTTATCACAAAATTCTCGGGTGGTTTAATTCCGGACATTGTCACAATAAAAAAAAATGACGCCATAATGTTACGGAATCGAATGTTCTGTTGATGACGGGTTACTTTTACCGTTGTACTTGAATCATCTTTAATGATTGGCTTTATAAGAATGGTTTTACCTAAGTATGTGTTAGTATAGAATAGGATGGTTCATATTGTGATGTATGTGGATTTTGTAGTATTTGACGTAATGACGTAAGACAATATGTTATTAATAAATATTATTGTTCTTGTTGAATCTTGGGTGCAGTCTAATGAGGTATTTTTAATAAATATACCAAATTATAATGTATTCCATAGCTGTCGTGATGGTAGGGGTGGTGGTATATGCGTTTTGATTAAGAAAAATATTGAATGTTCAGTTGCTTTTGAGAAAGATGAAGATAAGAGTAATTACCTAGTTCTGAAATTATTTAAAACAAATATGCATTTAATTAGTGTATATAGAAGCCCAGGATCGCAAATTGACAAATTTCTAAACGAGTTTGAAGGGATTATGGAAAGGTTTCCGAGAGCAATGGTGTTAGGGGACTTTAACTTAAATATTTTAGAATCAACAAACTCTAAAGTGGGTCAATATTTGGATATTTTATCTTCAAATGGTTTCTTACTAGTAAATAAAATGGATCCCAAATATGCCACTAGAATATGTAATACAACTTCAACCGTAATCGACCATGTTTTAACAGATCAAATTGGGATAATACGTAGCTTTTCATTGGAGGATGTATCTTTTTCAGACCACAGAGCAATTCAGATCAAAATAAGCTTACACGTTGACAAAAATGAGCAAGTTCACAATTTAAAAATTTTTAATTATAATTTAGCTGATATTAGTCACTTGTGGGAAAACATAGACAAGTGTCGTAGTCTGGACGAACTCATCTACGATCTTGAGAGAATGGTTAAAGCATATACACAAAACAAGACAGTTACTCGACGATCACGCTTCAAACAACCTTGGATGACTCAAGATTTGTACCAAGATATTAGGATGAGAGAGAAATTGTTTAGGCTTAAAATCAAGTATCCAGATTGCAAGCATCTGAGTGAAAGGTTTAATTATCTGAAAACCACTATTGTAACCAGAACTCGAAAAGCTAAACGAGAGTATTTTTCATCTAAATTAAGTGGTTGTAATGGAAACGCTAAAGAATTTTGGAGCCTGGTAAAGCTAGCGATATGTAATAAGAAACGTGAACTGGTAATCAAAAAGATCTCCCTTAATATAGATGGTTTGATAGTTGATCACCCTGTGGTAGTGGCAAATGAGATGAATTCGTGTTTCATACATGCGTGTGATTTTCCCTGGCCACCTGTTAATCTAGTTATTCCAGAACAGAATGTGGATGTTGAATTGAATCTGGGTAATGTGAGCGAAGAAGAGGTAACTCATATCATTAAACATCTGAAGACGGCAGCAGCTTCTGGACGGGATGGGATATCAAGTAAGTTCCTTCAATTTTTCCAAGAAAAGTTGAAGAGAGCATTAACCCACTTGATCAATAAATCAATCGCACAAGGATATTTTCCAGATAAACTGAAAATGGCAAGAGTTGTACCAGTGTATAAAGATGGGGATGTATTATTGCCGACTAATTATAGACCTATTTCTATTTTAAATTCCATATCCAAAGTATACGAAAAAATAGTGAAAGTTCGCCTTACACATTTTCTAAATACTAATAACATTATTGCTAAAGAACAGTATGGTTTTACTATAGCATCTAGTACTCAAGCGGCATGTCTCGAACTAACACATTTTATTTCGGAGAATATTGATAAAAAACAGATTGTAGCTTGTCTTTTTCTAGACCTAAGGAAGGCGTTTGACTCGGTAGATCACGACATATTGCTCCTCAAGCTTCAGGCTTTGAAGCTTGAGCCGATGCAGTTGTCTTGGTTCCAGTCTTATCTTACTTCCCGTCCTCAAGTTGTAGCTGTAAACCAGATAGAAAGTGATTCGTTGCATATCACAAAGGGTGTACCACAAGGCTCCATACTTGGTCCGGTTCTTTTTAACATCTACATTAATGATATCTGTAAACTAAATTTCAAGGGGAACAATTCAATTATATGCTGACGATGCGGTTCTCAAGTATAGTAACACAAATCTAGAAAATCTTTTTCATGAATTGCAAACGGATCTGAACTTGCTAAACCTGTGGCTCAACGAAAACAGACTTCAATTAAACGCTAAAAAGACTACATATATGATTTTCAGTCACAAATAAAAAAATCTCAGAATCTGCTAATGAATACAATATCTTTTATGATGGTGTTGTAATACAACGTGTTGAGGTTTTCAAATATTTGGGTTTAATCTTGGATACCAAACTAAAATGGAATCACCATATTGAGATGATCAAATCCAAGATTCGTCCGTATATATTTTCGATCAAAAAACTTAAGCAAATTTTGCCCAGAGCTTCTCTGTTACTTATCTATAATTCATACATCTTAACTCAATTAACATACCTTAACCCCGTATGGTTTAGTTGCGCTGGATTCCGGCGAGAAGAACTAGAGGTACTGCAAAAAAAATCACTAAAACACATATACCACCTGCCACTAAGGCATCCAACAAACGAACTTTTCCAAAAAATACTACAACTAAGATTCACGAAGATAGTAGAATACGAACTCATAATAATAATATTTAAAATTCTTAAATTCAATTATAAGTTTAATCGACCTCTTTTTCACACCTCTGATATGCATTCATATGGGAGAAGACGGCGATCGCATTTCCATCTTGACTTCTTCAATACGAATTCGAGAGAGAGTAATATTCTATATAAAGGACTTAAAGCGTATAACGCATTGCCTAGAGAAATAAAAGGAATTGAGAACATTAACTTATTTAAGAAATGTCTTAGAAACTACCTTAAAGGTTAATAAGAGTAATGTAATGATTTGCTGATGTGATTATGGTATTCCAAATTTTATCTTCTTTTTTAATGCACTATTTTACTATTGTCATATAAATTTCAACTTAAAGTTAGATTTTGTTTTATTCGTTTTTCATTGTTCAGTGCGCTTATTGTAAAAAACCGATAGTTACTTACAACACTATGTGTTATGTAACAAAATATTTTGTAACTAACTAGTTGTTAAATAAATAAATAAAAAAAAAATAAAAATATGTATATTGTGTTAGAACTTAGAATAAGTTGTACTAAAATGTTTTGTGCATTGGGCAATAATTGTGTACCAAAAAAAAAGGTCAGTGTACATCGCCATTCGTTGTCTGACTCTCTGCTTATTAAGTGAATTGAATGAATTAAATTACGATAATTGAATATATAAAATATAAGTATTTTATTTCTAAATTACGACGACCACCTTTACCACATTGGCGACGAGGATAAAAACAAATGAATATTAAGTGATATAAATAAAAAAATAAAAAGATAATAATTATCATATACGACTAAATAAAATAAAAAATTAACACGAAGCTACATAAAATGGCGGGTGACGATGTGTGCACTGTAATGACTACGATGCCACCATTTAATCCAAACAACGAACAATGGAAAATTTACAAAAGTTGGATTGAAAGTTTTTTTTCGACGGATAAAGATTACAACGCCGATAGTTGTTTACTGCGAAAGGAAAAAATTTTATGAAATTAAACGTAAAGATAGTGAAAGTAATCAAGGATTTTAGTATACGAATAAAGAGTGCGGCGTCAACTTGCAATTTTGGCAACAGATTAAATGAAATGATAGTGGACAAATTCGTTACGAGTATGTCGGGCAAAATTTATGATCGCCTAAGCGAGGAAGACGCGATTTGACTATGGAGAAAGCAGCTTCGATTGAAATGAAATACGAGGTTCGCGATGTAATGAACGATAAGGAAATGGCGACACCCATTAATGCTGTGCAGCACAAGCCTGGTAATACAGATCAGGCAAGACGTCAGGATAATCTATGGAATTCAAATTATAGACCACCAAATAAGGCTTATCCAACGGCGAACAGTAATAGACTACTTCCGTGCAAACATTGTGGATTTACCAATCACCAGGAATTTCAATGTCGGTATAAGAATGTAGTGTGCAATAGGTGTAAGAAGGTAGGACACATGGAATCTGTTTGCAGAACATCGAATAAACAAATTTGTAACGTGGTAAGCGAAATTGCAGATGTTAAATGTCAAACTGTGAATAAAGAGGAGGAGATTTATACAGTTGATTGTTTTAGCGTAAACAAGTTATTAGATATTAATTTAAAAATGTTGGGTAAAAGTGTGAGCTTTCAAGCATTTGTATTTTAAATATTTTGATAAACATTTAGTAAGGCCAGATGATACGGCTGTGAGAGGTTATGGTGGTGAGATTTTGAAAGTTGTTGGTAGTGTCACACCTATGGTCTCTCACAATGGTGTTATACGTCCATTTAGATTTTTGATCATTGATAAAGCTCAGGTGCCAATAGTAGGGCGAGATTTTTTTAAAGATTTTAATATTAAGCATATTTTTGTAAACAACGTATGTAAAGAAAATACGAAATTGGAAGACGTTGTGGGAAGTTTCCGCGATCTTTTTTAGTGATGAAATCGGATGTTTGAGAAACGTGAAAATCGGTTTAGAAATGGATGGGGAAGCTAAGCCTACATTTGTAAAAGCGCGATCAATTCCTTTTGCATTCCGTGAGTCTATAGAGAGACAGTTACACGATTTAAAGAGAAGGGGAATTATTACGAAAACTGAGTCTACTCAGTGGGGTAGGCCCCTGGTACCAATACTTAAAAGTGATGGTAACATACGAATATATGCGAAATATAATTAATAAGCATTAAAAGGTTGTAGACTGTTTTCTAAGATAGATTTGGCCTCGGCGTATAATCAGCTAGAGTTAGACGAAAGATCGAAACAGTTGGTCACGTGGGGTACGCACTTGGGCAACTACACGATGAACCGGTTACCTTTTGGGGTTAAGCCTGCTACGGGCATATTTCAAAGTGAGACAGAGAAAGTTGTAGTAAATATTCGGGGCGTAGCAGTTTTCTTAGACGATATTCTTGTAGGTGAACATTTTGATCGAATTTCTGCAGGTTTCGAAAGGTTGAGAAAGGCAGGGTTGAAATTGAACAGACATAAATGTATCTTTGCGAAAACCCAGATTGAGTATTTAGGGCATATAATATCGGAAAAAGGGTTAAATAAGAATGAGTCCATATTGAACGCACCGATTCCGCAAAATGTATCGAAAGTTAGATCATTTTGTGGGCTAATTAATTACTATGGTAAATTAGATAAAACGTTTTATTGGTCCAATGAATGCCAGAAATCTTTTGATCTGTTAAAGCAAGAACTTACTTCATAGCGAGTCTTAATGCATTATGATGATGATTTACCTCTTAAACTGACGTGTGATGCTTATGCGATAGGAATTGGTGCGCTAATATCACATACTTTGCCGGATGGCACAGAACGCCCGATCGAGTATGCATCCAGACTTTTACGAAATACCGAAAAGAATTATTCCACAATTCAAAAAGAAGCGTTGGCTATAATTTTCGGGACTAAAAAATTCTTTCAGTATTTGATAGGGCGACATTTTACACTTATCACCGACCATAAACCGCTTTTAGGGATTTTCGGTGAAAATAAGGGAATTCCACAAATGTCGGCAAGCCTTTTGCAATGATGGGCAGTACATTTTGTCAGCATTTAATTACACCATAAAATATGTTAAATCGGATAATAATAGTGCTGATATGCTTTCACGACTTCCGATCATGACGGATGACGATTCAGGTAGTGAGGAAGACAATTCTGCTACATATTTGAATTTGGTTGATAAAAGTGTTGATATTCCGTTAAATAGGACGACGATCCAGAACGATATAGGGTCATACCACCGGAGTCATTGCGACCCGTTATTCCGTTAAATAGGACGACGGTCCAGAACGAAGGATATAGGGTCATACCACCGGAGTCGTTACGAATGTCAATTTTGAAGGATGTGCACCAATCACACATGGGAATGGTTAAAACCAAGTCTTTATTACGATCCTATGTATGGTGGCTTAATATTGATGGAGACGTTGAAAATCAAATAAAAAGTTGCGAAGCATGTTTGTCGAACAGAACAAATCCGCCCAAGGCAATGAATATACCGTGGGAAATTCCGGAAAGACTATGGAGTAGGATTCATATTGATTATGCTGGGCCAATGTTCGACAAGTATCTGTTAATAATCGTAGATGCTAAAACCAAATGGATTGAGGTTTTCTTTACGAAAAGTCCGACGTCATCATTTACGATAATGAAATTACAGCAGTTATTTCAGCAATTTGGTTTGCCGGATAAGATTGTTTTTGACAACGGAGCCCAGTTTACGGGCGACGTTTTTTCAGAGTTCACGAAAGAAAGGGGGATTGATGAACATACTTTTACACCCCCTGGCTATCCTGCTACGAATGGCGCTGCAGAGAACGCAGTCAAAACTATAAAGAACGCTATCAAATGGGCTAAGTTGGATAAGAGTGAGGCAAATATTGAAAATATTGTAAGTCGTTTCCTTGTGCATTATCGGGCTACACCTCACTGTACAACGGGTATTCCTCCGGCCAAGGCGTTATTAAGTTACAGTCCAAAAATAAGGTTAGATTTATTTAGGCCTGTGAAAGTTCGTAAACCGAATGAATCTGGTATATATAGTACGTGAAGGTATAAGGAGAGAAGTTCAAAGGTTCGCGACACGGTTATTGTGCGTAATTTTACAGATCCTAATCACCCTAACTGGCATAACGCGACAGTAATTAAGGTTTTAGGTCCACGCGCTTATTTATGTTCATTAGAAGGGAATGGTAGGATAGTTAATCGTCATGTTAATCAGATGCATTTGCGTATGATAAACAAGCATCCGATTTCCACGAAAGCGATCGACGGAGAGAACGAAGAGATTAAGAATTACGTGATGGGGAACGAAACACCAGTTTTGGATGATAATGAAAATAGGAACTACACTTTTTTGATTAAGTTAAAAAGACAAAATAGAGATAGGTCAGTTTCTGAGAGAGAAGAAGTTAACAGAAGTGGTAGTTCATGGAAAGATGTTAATGTTTTGGAATATATAACGGATGCATTTTCAAATGTGGATAATTCATCAGATGTTGAAGATGCATTCAAGTTGAGTCTCGAGGAAGGTCATGTATTACGACTTCGTGATCTAATTGTAGGTATAGAGATTAAATATTTTTTTTTTGTAAGGTAATAGCTTTGAGGGCGGACGAATGTGATGTATGTGGATTTTGTAGGATTTGACGTAATGACGTAAGACAATATATTGTGTTAGAACTCAGAATAAGTTGTACTAAAATGTTTTGTGCATTGGGCAATAATTGTGTACCAAAAAAAAAAGATCAGCGTACATCGCCACTCGTTGTCTGACTCCCGGCTTATTAAGTGAATTGAATGAATAATGGATAAATAAATTACGTTAATTGAATATATAAAATATAAGTATTTTATTTCTAAATTACGACGACCAGGGCCCTATTGCATCAACTACTTATCACTTATTAATTATCAACTTATCATAAATTAGTTTTTTTGATAATAATAAGTGATAAGTATTTCACCAAAAATAACAAAATCTCACTCACTTATCAATTTGAAAACTTATCAAATTTTGATAATGATAAGTGATAAGCGTTGCACATCAGATTGTGTATAACTTATCAATTGACGAATTATCAAATTTTTATGATAAGTTGTAATGATCTACACAAAAATACTATAAATGTGATAGTGTTTGCAAAATAATATGCTTTCCGCAGATTTTATATGTTAAACAATGGTTTTGTACCTATATACCAAAAAAATAAAAAAATTGTTATTTTGTAATTTAATAACAACAACAATTTTGCATGTACTCGTATATAGTAATACATGAAGAGAAACCTTTCTCAATTGGGAGTACTTATTTCAGTGTTTAGAATCAATTGTAAAACTTTTCTTTTGTTGCTTTTAAAATATATTCTCTTTTCTAACTGTAAATAATTTTTCAGCAGTACTTAAACGTAAACAATTTATTTTCATAACAAATGAATTAAGAGAATTCCTATTAATAAATAAATTGAATTTAACTACATTATACAAAAATTGCAATCGTCATATATAAACCAAAATGATTTTCCACTATTCGTCTCGTCCGCTTAAGAGCACGATTAAATCTTTGCTCTATTGCATCATCCCAATTTCCTCGAATTGGTGGGATAAGCCAATCTTTAAGGAGAAACACTGACACTCAAAATCACAGCACCGGGGAACGGGCGAAAACAAGACTCAAAATTGCTAAATAGCCTTGTATATGGCAATACTCTGGAGTCATGGACACTACCTGGCCAATTTGAATTTACTGCATTAAAGCTGCGGTCTGGGCCACACACCGTCATTGCATTTAGTGAATGTTTTCCATGTCGATTCGCAAAGTGTTCTTCATTGACCGTAGGTGCATCTTTATTAATAATTGTTCCATCGAAGCAACCAGCTACCTGAGGGTAACCACCCATCTCAAGAAACTTCTATCCTGGAAATTCCTAATCAATGCAGTGTTGTTAGTAGCTGCTATAGAGGACTCAATGCGCAGTTTCGGTCGCTTCCACGGTCCGATTTTTAATAATACGTGCTCAATTTGTTCATGTGATAAACGAAAATGTTTTATCACTCGCGGTCCAGAGAATATTTGGTTCTGGCTTTCACTATACGATTTCTTCTTTCGTTTTCATCCTCGAAAAATCTTTCGAACCGACGCATTTATTTATAAAAATTATTTTTTCGTTTAATAAATTTCAGTTTTTATTCACTAAAGTTGATATAATTCCTATATTTGATAGTTTTATATTAATTTTAAAATATCGAAAAACAACTGTCTTACATCTACGAGTATGATAAATCGAACAGAATGAAATTCTTCTTACTTTGACTTAATATTATAACTTATTAGAATACAATAAAATAGCGGTATAAATTTTGAAAATAAAGTTATTATACACTTGAAACGTTTTTAACAGACTTCCGTCATACCACTACAATTTGTAGCTCTTATCAATTTTTTTGAGTAGTACAATTTTTCTTATTGATATTTTGGATAAGTTATCATTAAAGTAGTCGATTATTGATAAGTTAAAACTTTTGGTGCAACAGAACTACGAAAAAATTATCAAAAACCTCAAACTTATCGCTTATCAAAATATTACTTATCATTTATCATTTCGCAAATTGGTGCAACTTAATTTTGATAAGTGACTGCTTATCACTTATAATAACTCAATTAAATACTTATCAAATTTCAATTTGATACAACAGAAAATTATCAAAAATTATGATAAGTTGATAAGTAATAAGTGATAAGTAGTTGGTGCAATAGGGCCCAGGTTACCACACATATTGTCACAGTCGCCAGCTGTCGTCTAGCTTAAAACAGTTTTATCTTTGACATATATATTGATTTTCGAGTAAGAGCCTACTCTAGCCTTATTACTAAGCTACTACCACCAATATGAACATTAATAAATCAATTTTTTTTAATTTTTATTTCAGAAAAATCTGCAATCGGAATACTCAAACTATGACGAAAGTAACCGAATTATATTCACACCAAATACGACTTTTTACACGAATATGATGAAAGCGGCTGGACTAAAACTAAATATGGCGGACGATAGTAAGATACTCATCAAGATTAGACATATCCTATTTGGTCAATTAACACGATTTCTTTTTTGTAATTGACAGATCTCATTGGATTTCATAATCTAACCGATTTGGAGCATTACATGCATTTAACGGATAACGATTCGCTCAGCACTGCTGTAATATTCAATAACCCGTGGATAGCTAAACCACGCATCCTTAACTACATTATACGAAAAGGATCAAGAGGTTACTTTACTGATTCGATATTTCATAGTACGGTGCGTCAAAGTAAATGTAAGTTTGCTATATTTCAGGCATTATGAATTTATAATTAAATAAAAATGGAAAAATATGCTCTATCCGTTTGTCTTGTTTGCGGAAAAAATACACAGAAATTAAAACTTAAATTCTGGGTCAAACGAATAAAATGATGTCATCGTGTAATTAAATTAATTAAATATTATTTTCGTACAAACACATTTCAATGTATAAAAATTTGCCCTCGATGCACCAAGGGCGTGCATATCCGTAAAAAGTGTTACGACAATTAAATTGAGAAGAATAAAGAAATAAAATCGTAGACATTTTGGCGGCCTCATTCTTCCTTTTTTATATTAAGTCATCTTCTTGTTTTTTTTTTCTCGTTACAGATTCGGAACCATACAGAACATTTATTGCAATCCAGGTTGCAATTGAAAAATCATTTATGGAGCTGCTGATAAACAATAAGCTAAATACATTACCAACTATTTCGACTCGTCACAACCCTATGAAAATAAGTAAACCAAGGTCTTCATTGCAATTAGAATTTTTTACTTTCGTTGTATTCGTTTCGTATTTAATGCTGACAATTTCTTTACTCCTTTCGGCCATAGTCGAAGAGAAACAGGATGGTATAAAAGAAATTCTGAGTATAGCGACGAGCTACAGCTATGTGAATCAAGTTGCCTTATTTTTGATAATATTTTTGATTGCGCTCATTTCGATCTTGGGACAATGCGGATTTGCGCTATACTACAACACATTTGACTGTACGAATATAGTATTCCCATTTATCCTAATGGTTCTATACGTATGTGGCCTCATGTCATATACATTTTTTGTGAGCGCATTTTTCGATTCGGTAACATATTCCTCAACTATTGGAAGTACATTTTATATAGTTCCATTTTTAATCTGGGAGTCAGCAACAAGTCCTTTTCTATTATGGTTTAGATGGTTATCTCCGATCAAATTATATTCGGAAGGAATGGAAATTTTGATCAATTATCAAAATACTGAACGGTGTTTTGCGCTTAAAGATGTATTGGTGGCAGAATACCCGGTGAAAGGATTCAGCATGTTGACAGTATATTTAGCCCTTGTCGGGATATCTTTTTTGTATCTATTTTTGTATTACTATCTATCGAATGCGTTTCCCGGCAAGAAAGGGACTCCACGACCGGCGCTATTCCTGTGCATGCCATCGTTTTGGCGATCGAACAGGATTGATGAAACCACGACACCAGTATCGTTTGTGGTGAATGATCTATGCGCGCCAAATAGTATATGCAAAGTGCATGAACTTAGCAAATCATTTAAAAAATCGTTATTTAGTGAATCGTTTACGGCAGTTAAAAATGTTTCGTTTGAGATACCAAAAAATCGCGTCACTATACTGCTCGGCCATAATGGTGCTGGCAAAACAACAACCATGTCAATGATCACTGGTATTGTGCCACCAACAAGTGGTCGCATATCAGTTGATAACGAGTTAGATGTGAATCGGTATCGTTCATGTATCGGATATTGCCCACAACACGATGTATTCATTAGCTACATGAGTTGTCGCGATCATTTAATATTATTTGGACGATTGCGTGGTCTAAGCAAAACACAAGCGAACGAGGATGCGGATGCAATATTGGAAAAGGTACGATTGACGAAAAATGCTAATAAGCCGGCAAATACTTTATCACGTGGAATGAAACGTCGTTTATGTTTGGCGTGCGCTGTTATCGGTAAAACAAAGTTGATTATATTGGACGAGCCATCGACTGGTTTGGATCCAGAATCGCGTCGTGATTTATGGGACGTAATTCTGCCATTGCGTAAAGAAAGATCACTGCTGCTAACGACACATTCGATGGAGGAGGCCGATGTATTAGGCGACAAAATTATAATCATGGATCACGGGAATATTGTATGCGAAGGTACACAAATGTCGTTAAAACGTCGTTATGGGTCCGGTTACCGTTTAAAAATTTTAATGACTGATAGTTTCCAAATGAACGAAACACTAAACCAGATAAAAAAAGACATCAGTGATGCCTCTGTTAAATCAGAAACTCATCCAACGCTAATGATTTCGTTGCCTTATCACGAGATGAGCAAATATAGTAAAATCCTTAAAATGCTCGAAGATAAAAAGGATGAGTTGGGAATTGAATCGATCAGCTTATCGCATTCCACCATGGAGGAGGTATTTTTAAAGTAAGTTGTGACATCTTTTTTTGTGTATTTTGCCGAAATTCTAAAAAATTATAAATTTCAGTTCGGCAACGATCGTAATCGACCCAATGGCACAAACAGATACGGATGAGGATGACTCAAAGCACATTAGAATAGAGAATCAAGATGTGGCGGAGAAATCAAAATTTCTGTTCTTCAATCAATTCATCGCAATTTTCTATAAAAAACTCATTTTTATCAAACGATCATGGATCAAATACTTGATCCACTTTTTGATTCCAATCGTGTCTGTCCTCCTACTGCTTTGGCTTCATTTCCATGCAAACAATGAACAGAACGTTGTTCAGGAATTTGATAAATTTGAGCTGAACGCGAATAAATTGAATAATCCGGATGTAATTTTGGTTATCAATCAGACGAATCGCCGTCATCGTCATGTTGTCGATAAATTTACGAAATTGGCTAATGCGTTTAAACTAAATCCGTCCGTAGTTTTTAGTGGTGAGATTAATGCTGTGTTTAAAGATCGAATGAACAATGATGCGATTCACTATAACGAAAAAACAATTGGTGGGATCGAAGTGGACGATAAGACTTCGCATCTGATTATAATGTACCAGAATAATATCGTGATTAGTCAACCGTTTATGGTGAATTTCGCGAATAATTTTATTCTTGATATATTGGATGTAACGAATAGTAAAATTGTGGTGTCTGATCATCCGCTGGCGTACACATTTAAAATGGATTTCAGCTCAATGTTTGTGACTCTTATACCGAATGGGCTTCCAATTGGTTTGTATTTCTATGTGTTGGTGTATATGGCATTGCCGCATATGGAAGAGGTGACCGAGTTTAGGATTATTCAACGGATTTCACCATGGTTGTTTTGGTTCGCAACGTACTTGTTCGATATTATGTGCCATACGTTACTATCAATCGTCCTGATAACAACTATTTCGATGTGTGCCGGATCGATGCTGGGATCCCATGTTCTCTTCAATATGTTTTGTACCATACTAGTGGTCGGTTTTGCGTATATCCCTGTGCTCTATATTTATGCCAAGCTATTCAAAAAATTGTCGACTGCGTACGCAATTCTTTTCTACGGATGTTTTATATGCTGGATAGTCTCTTTCATGTTTATGTCGGATGAGGCCATTGATATATTCCCTAAGACCTATTTTATATTCCAATTCCATCCAGAATTTGCAATTCGATTCCAATTAATTCGATCGACTATTATGTATAAAGAGAATCCGCAAGACTTTAAAATCGGCCGCCTACTTGGTTTGTACCTCGGCGAATCGTTGGCTCTTCTTTTGATTATAATCTGTGTGTTTGAGAATATTTATGTGCATACGGCTGTGACTAATTTTATGGCGCTAATAAATCCAATCCGGTGGATTAAAGCAGCATGTAAAAAGAAAAAAGATTGTGTGGACCAACCAATACAACCTCCAGATCCATATGTCGAGGAGGAGAAGGAACTGGTTAAGGCGGCTGTTAATAATGCAGCTGACTTAGAATCATATGCGCTGGTCGCGTCACAACTCAGTAAAAAATATATCGACTTTCCAGCGGTCAAAAATGTTAATTTCACAGTTAAAAAAGGTGAATGTTTTGGCCTGCTGGGTATGAACGGGGCTGGAAAATCAACAATCTTCAAAATGATGACGTTAAATAGCTCGATCACCGGTGGCGATATATTCATAAATGGATTTCATGTTAGGAAGCAAACAAATCGATATCAAAATGAATTTGGTTACTGTCCTGAGGTAGATGCCCTTATTAACTGTATGACATCGTTCGAGTTGCTTAAGTACATGGCCATGTTAAAGGGGACACCGTTTGCTCATTTAAATAATGAGGTGAACGACTGGATTACCAAAATGGATTTAAGCAAATTTAAGCATCAGGCATCGGGAAGCTATTCGGGTGGCACAAAACGTAAGCTGAATACGGCGATTTCTATGATTTCGGATCCAAAACTAATATTTTTGGATGAACCAACGTCTGGTGTCGATCCTGTTTCACGCCGATTTATGTGGAAATGTATACGAGAATTTCAAAATAATCAACAAACCGTTGTGCTTACATCACACTCGATGGATGAATGTGAAGAGTTGTGCAATCGCTTGGCCATTATGGTAACAGGCGATTTCAAATGTATCGGCAATATTCAGAAACTAAAATTAATTTTTGGCACTGGATTTACTCTCTTGTTAAAGATACGGGAAACAGCATCACCCACAGAAATCGATAAAATCAAATCTGGCATCAGTGATTTATTCGAATGTAATTTGCGGGACGATTATGCGGGTACATTGGCTTACAATGTGATGGAGACAAATATCGAGTGGTCCCATATCTTTGGTAAAGTATACGATTTCTCACAAACAAATGCCGATCTCGTCGAAGATTTTGCGATCAATGAGATATCATTGGAAGACATCTTTCTACAGTTTCGCACCGAACGTAAAGAACCAATCTTAACTGTTGTAGACGTTGAAACAGGTCGTGTATAATTATGGTATTATGACTATTGTCTTGTAATTTAATTACCTATTCTGTGTCAAAAACTTCGTGACAGAGTGTCAGTGTATTTACAAAGTTTTTAGCGCTGTATCGTACGGCTTGCGTTTTTCTTATTACCGAAAACCTTTCAATTCCGTAACTGTAATAACATATTGTGATCTCTGTACTCTTTCCGTTGAATTAATTACAACAAATAAAATAAAGATTTATTATTTGATATTAAACCGTTATTTATGCTTAATATAAAACCATGTATTTAAAACATGTACAAATTACGCTTTTGTAATGCTTACTGTTGTTTAATTGTTAAAAGTGAAATAAAATATTTATTTTGTGTTACATGTAAAACAATTTATTTGAGTTTTTTTAAAAACTAGAAGCCAACTCCATCGATCACTTCCAACACATTCCCCAAACGATTAAAAGTAAAAAGTTGTACACCCGGAATACAAAAATCTCGACTCTCCTCAGTATGCTGCTTTAATTCACGAATCAGTTCCACAATCAATTGATTCATAACTCTCTGAAATTCTACACTCTCATCATTTTGGAATGGTTCTAATCGTGTTAACATTTCACCTGGAATCTCAATTGGTAACCAAGTAGTAACAATTTTAAGTTGTTTATATGATCGTGGCACCATTATGCCCGGGATTATTGGAATCGTAATATTTAGGGCACGCGCTGCATCGATAAAATTAATAATTTTTGCGGCACTAAAACATATTTGGGTTATAATAAAATCAGCACCAGCATCAACTTTTTGTTTTAAGCGTAAAAGATCTGATTCGAATGTGTCAGCATCGCCATGTTTTTCAGGATATGCACCAACCCCGATTGAGGTATTGTTTTGTGTTTTATTCCGTATTGCTGTAACTAAATCGACGCCATATTGATATGGCTGCGTTGGATGATAGTTGTCGCCACGCATCGCTAATATATTTGTAACGTTATGTGCTAGTATCGTATCCAAATTTAATTCGTCCAAGGCAAAACATGTTAGATGCAATAGAGCTGGATGTTTACGATTAATCCGATCATACATACGATACGATATGACTTGATCTAATTCTGAAATGTTGTGTCCAAAATCTCGACCTGTATGCCATGTGATCGAAGTAAATAATGGCTTTGTCTGCGTCCCATCGAACACGTTATAATCTAAAGTGAAATTCGGTTTTGGGGACACTTCAATGGAGTAAAAAAATTTTCGATGTTTGATTCGGTCGGTGATTAAATCGATTATTTTCATATTATCATTTTCTAATGCGTCATCGAAATGAATAATTTGAAAATCTTTAGACTTGTCGTCGCTGTCTGAGTGGAGCATCATGTGAGCTGAAAAGTTATCAGATAGATTATGGTATAAAACACAAATGCCTTACTCGATTTAACTAATTTAGAGAATACAAAGAAAAAATATTTACAAACACGTTAATTTGATCTTATTGATTATGTGTGTTGCGCACTTTACTAAACCCAACGAACTGAGTATTTTCTTGATTTCTTTTAAAACGTTTCGTCATACAAAATAATAAAAAAAGACTACGCAACGCAATATTTAACATGTTTAGTGTGTTCCAACAACAAAAAATAAAAATAAAGGAAATACGCTGTTAATTAAACATGCAGATAAAATGAAGCCAACTTCACACAAAATAAAAGACACGTTGTTGATTTGACGGTTAAAAAACGAGTGAGAAATTAACTGTAGCCGTTGTTGGGCATACATATATTTAGTAATTCATATAAATAGGAACGTGCCCTTCTGGCGATTTGCGAACGAGCCCCAATGCCTCATTGACATTTATATTATTACGTAATTTCCTCTCTCTCGTTAACCTTTGTATTAACTACATGTATAAATAAATGTGCTTAAATATAAATATAAATCGTGCTTAATCTAATTATCTATATCCACCATCAACTATGCTCTGCTAATAGCCTTATGGCCAGAAAAAGTATTCTGAATGTAATTACTCAGCATTGTTGCAAAACCGATCAGAACCAAAGGCAATTCCCTGAATGAGCAATTAGCGGTAGGGTCTACAGGTGTACAAGTTATTGACTGTTATATATGGCACAATGTCCGCTCCATTTCTACCAACTCAGACTCTAAATCAACTTGTTGTGGATTACAAAACAAAATATCCAGGGGCTTCAAAAGTGGTAGAATGCGACTTCTATGTTGACAATCTGATGTCGGGAACTGTCAATCTTAAGAGCGCCAAATTGATTATCCCCAGTTAAACAAGTTTAATGAGTGAAGGAGAATTTAATCTTCGAAATTGGTCATCAAACAGTGCAGAACTTATGCAAATCATTTCAGAAATACACTCAGAAATAATTTAATAAAACTCGAAGACATAGGCTTAATAGGCTTAATATGTAGGTGGTTGTATACAGAGGAATAACAAATAGAGTTAGAGACATGGATTTGCAGATGCTTCCAAATTGGCATACGCCGCAGTAATTTATAGCAGAGTGAAAACAATTAATGGCTACAAAACAAATCTCTTAACCGCAAAAAATCAAAAGTGGCACAAATTAAAACTATATTAACATTCCATGCCTCGAGCTTTGTGCTGCGGCATCAGTTATGATGAAAAGTAAATATTGTACTTTAAATGTTGGTAACACTGTATTGTTATATCATGTAATCATGTATTTATATTGTTACTATCTTCAGTCTGTAAATAAATGTCAATCTCTCTTTCGCTTTAGTTACAGCAAGAACAAGTTGTTTTTTATTTACGATACGCCAGAAATCTCTGTCCATCAGGTTATGGGCCCAGAATTATCGAAATAAAAATAAGTGAGTAATTTCTAAATAAAAAAGCAATTATCATCCATCATGGCGATGTCAATGATACCATTCATCGAGAAGCTGAATGGCCGAGAAAACTACAATAATTGGAGTTTTGCAATGAAGGCATATCTTCAACATGAAGATTTATGGTCATGTGTACAAGGAAAAGATGCCACAGAAGATGAAATTAAAAAAGCAGCTAGAGACACAAAGGCTAGAACCAAAATAATAATGATGGTCAGTCAACAGAACTATGTTCATATTCATTCAGCCAATACCTCAAAAGAAGTTTGGGAGCAATTAAAAAATGCATTCACAGATAAAGGATTATCAAGAAAAGTTGGTCTAATGCGAAAAATGATCATGACAAAAATGGTTGATTGTAAATCAATGGAGGAGTACGTCACTATCATCATGTCAACTGCACAGATGTTAAATGATATTGAGTTTGCAGTAAGTGAAGAATGGATCGGCACATTTCTTTTGGCTGGATTACCTGATTTATACAAGCCGATGAAAATGGCAATAGAGAATTCGGGGGCTACTGTAACAGGAGATTTTATAAAAACAAAATTACTTCAAGAAGTGAAAGTGAATAAAAAAGAAAATACCGCGTTTTTTTCGAACAATAAAACGCATTACAAAAAGCCTACGCGTTGCTACAATTGTAATGAATTGGGTCATTACGCTAGTAATTGTAGAAAACCAAATAAACGACAACAACAAATTAAACCAAAAAGTGAAAAGTCGTTGTTAAGTATATTCGCCGCGACTGATAAATTGAATGATCAGAGTTGGTACATCGATTCAGGAGCACCGGCACATATGACGCACAATGATCAGTTAATGGCTAATGTCAATCGTAGTGCATCAAATGCAGAGGTAATAACAGCCAATAATCAAAAGATTTATGCGACAGGCATCGGTGATTGCAAGTTGTCTTTAAGTGTTAATAACGAAGTGTCAAAAGTCAACATATCAAACGTTTTGCACATTCCGGATTTGTCAGTAAATTTGTTGTCAATAAGTCAAATGGTGAAAAATGGCAAGCGTGTTGTTTTTGATCATAGTGGATGTCGAGTTTATGATACTAATGAAGAGTTGTTGGCGACAGCTAGTTTAAAAAATGGGATTTACAAATTAGACATGGAAAGTTCAAACATCCATACGTCATATTATCTGCGAGAGGATGTAAAGCTGTGGCACAGACGTTTGGGTCACATGAGTGATGGCTATACGAAAAAATTACAGAATCATTTGAAAATAAATCTTATGAAAACAAATGACAACGAAAAATGTGAAACGTGTATCAGGGGTAAGCAAACTCGATTACCCTTTCCAGATAGTGGAAAGCGAGCGGATGAACTATTAGAGCTGGTGCATGCAGATCTATGCGGTCCCATAGGAGAAGATTCGCTTGGCGATGCGAAATACATTTTCGTTCTTGTGGATGATTTTTCACGAAAAGTTTTCGTATTGTTACGTTTTTGCCTTGTCAATCAAGGTTCGTATCACTGGATTGTGAATAATACAAAATCAATTTAATTTATCTCCAACGAATTTATTTATTTCACAAAATTTATTACAACACAGTTTATCAATCAAAATTCACAAAATCACTTTATATAAATTATTCTCAAATTTTACTAATCACTATTACTTTTTATTTCGCACAAAAACACTTTTTAAATCACTTTTTAATTCCTTTTTAATCTTTATACTATCGCTTTCCAAATATTACTAATAATCTTACAAGTTTACACTATCGCGTTCCAAATACGAATAATCCAATTCGATCTTGTTCGCCTTTTTATATACACAAACCAAGCTTCTCGAAAGTTCACGACTTTTCCAGTTGGAATAGCGTAGAAACATTACGTAACAATTTTTATCATGGAAAATTCCATTTAGTACATTAAACATTGAGCTATTAGTTTTACTTATTCTATTACACACTAGGTGTCACCGTCACAGTATATTTTTTGAAGTTTAAATCTCAAGTGTTTAACAGTTTTGTGGAATTTAAGAATTTGGTTGAAAACCAAACGAACAAGAGAATAAAAATATTACGCACTGATAACGGAACAGAATTCTGCAATATTGAGATGGATGATTTTCTTCGAAAATCCGGCATCAAACATCAGAAAACGACACCTTACACGCCTGAGCAGAATGGAAAGTGTGAACGGATGAATAGATAACTCTCATCGAAAAAGTTAGGTGTATGCTTATTGAGGCCAATCTTCCGAAAAAATTCTGGGCAGAAGCTGCAAACACAGCAGCATATTTCGTAAATCGTACGCCAAACCGAATGCAGGATTCAGTAACACCAGAAGAGGTTTGGTCTGAAATAAAACCACAATTAAAAAATTTGCGTGTGTTTGGCTGTATTTGTTTTGCGCACATTCCGAAACAAAAAAGGGGCAACCTGGATCAGAAATCAGAAAAGTGTATTTTTATGGGATACAGTGAAGAATCTAAGGCATATAGAGTGTTCCATATAGAACAAGAAACTGTATTAATCAGACGTGATGTGGTTTTTATGGAACATCAGTTTCTCAATGAGGAATTTTTAGATGAAAATATTGTTAACTTGTTTGATATGTCTCTAGAAATAGATGAAAAAGAAAGCTTAACGAATACAGATACTCACCCACATGAGATAACAAATGTTGACACTGTTCAGATTCAGGAAATGGTTCCGCAGGAAGAGATTCAACAACAAATGTCAGTTAATACAGATGGAAATGTTAACGATTCGTACTGTACGGATGTAGAATCATTCTTTAATACAAACTCAGACGATGACTATCAACCACCAATAAGTATTCCAATAGCTGAACAACCAAGGAGAACCTCAACGCGAAATTTGAAAACTACAAAAATACCTGATTTTGTGTACCACACTAATTTCGAGGCGGACAGTTTGTATGAAGATTCATCATCAGTAAATGAAGCATTACAAAGTATACATTCGGATTCGTGGAAGCAAGCCATGGAATCCGAATATCAATCTCTTATGAAAAACAATACTTGGGAGTTGGTTGATCTGCCTGTTAATAGAAAACCCATCAGTAATAAATGGGCATTTAAAACGAAACGCGATGCTGCCGGAAGAATTATAAAATATAAAGCGAGACTAGTGATCATAGGATGTGCGCAGAAACCGGGCATAGACTTCACAGAAACGTACTCTCCAGTTGTGAGATACAGCTCGATTCGGTTTTTATTAGCAATGGCAGCAAAATATGATTTAGAGATTCACCAAATGGATGCAGTCACAGCATTTCTCCAATCAGAACTTGAAGAAACCATTTATATGGTGCAGCCAAAATGTTTTCAATATGGTAAAAAAGTTTGTCACCTTAAAAAGTCATTGTACGGGCTTAAACAAGCCAGCCGCATTTGGAATCAACATTTAGACACTCAACTGAAGAATTCCGGTATGACGCAGTCATCGGTAGACACATGCATATACTTTAGAATAGTAGCTCAAAAGATCATAATAGTCGCTGTATACGTAGATGATCTCATATTATTCTCCAATGATTTGGATTTAATGGCTGAGCTAAAGAAAAATTTAATGAGAAAATTTCAGATGGAGGATATCGGTGAGGCGAAATATGTACTAGGAATGAAAATTGAAAGGAATCGAAAGGAAGGAACAGTATCGATATATCAGGAAGGTTATATAAACGATGTTTTGAGAAAGTTTAACATGACAGATTGCAATCCAGTTGCGACTCCGGTAGAGGCTAAACAAATCTTGTCTAAAGAGATGAGTCCAAAAAATGTTGAAGATAGTGAAAAGATGAAACACATTCCGTACCAAGAGGCAATAGGCAGTCTACTTTATGCAGCGCAAGTCACAAGACCAGATATTTGTTTTGCCGTCAACAAATTAAGTCAATTTAATTAGAATCCAGGAATGGCCCATTGTAATGCTACGAAACGAGTGATGAGGTATTTGAAGGGTACATCAAGTTTTAAATTAGAATTCAGCAAAAATAGCAATGCAGATATGATTGGATACTGTGATGCAGATTGGGCGAGTGATCCTGAACAACGACGATCAACTACTAGATATGTATTTGTGATACAAGGAGGACCAATATCGTGGAACTCGAAATGACAATGCACAGTGGCTTTGTCAACTACCGAGGCAGAATACATGTCTATGGTAGCAGCAACACAAGAAGGCTTATGGCTCAAAAAATTACAGAGAGAAATTTTCCCAGATAAATCGATTATAATCAAACATAATTGCGACAACAAAAATGCAATAAGCTTGAGTGCTACGAATACATATCACCCAAGGACGAAACATATAGATGTCAGATATCACTTTATAAAGGAGTTAGTGATGTGCCGTCGTCTTGAAATAGAATACATTCCAACAAAGCAAATGATTGCTGATGTTTTAACAAAAGCTCTCCCTAAGCAGCAACATCACAACTGTTCCACAGCTATGGGTTTACAAAAATAAAAATACAATATTTAGAGGGAATGATGAAAAGTAAATATTGTACTTTAAATGTTGGTAACACTGTATTGTTATATCATGTAATCATGTATTTATATTGTTACTATCTTCAGTCTGTAAATAAATGTCAATCTTTCTTCCGCTTTAGTTACAGCAAGAACAAGTTGTTTTTTATTTACGATACGCCAGAAATCTCTGTCCATCAAGTTAGAAAATGTGGACAGAGTCCGGAGAAGAGGGCAAACGTATGTGGAAACATGGTATCATTTATTCTGCACTACACCAATCACAGCCAATCTAGCTATGTTTCAACAACAGACAACTCATCTCAGACTCAATGAGCTGTGTTCAAGGTTTCCAAAAATCGTGTTTGTTGTTACTCGAATTGGTGGTTTGGCGTCTATTGGAGGGGGGATCAAAGTTGAGTAGATTAATCTACCAGCTCCGTAACCTTCCAGTAGGGTGCGCATCACGTGAGCTGTTCTGGTCTTGTCATTAGGTAGCTGCGTGATGGGTACAATTGTGTAAGGGGTAACCTGTTCACAATTCGCAAGTGTACGTACTGCCTCCTCGTGGCAACCACTGGTAACTAAGGCCACTTGGCACATTTTTGGCCATTTGGCACAGGCTAAAGTACGGCACTAAAGGAGAAAACCTTGACAAAAAACCCTAATCTAAGGTGGAACAGCATATGCCGAAAGATGAATGGCTGATACGTTAATCAGCCCAAAATATGCGGACTCTGGATACCAGGCACCCTCCAGTTTTATTTAGCCTTCCTGTAGTAAAGCTGGGTGACCTACAGGTGATTTGCAATTCCGAGCAACTCGTAAGAGTAAAATCAAACGGAATACGGGGCAGGAGTAGAAATATACGGGAGTGGGACAATCCTCTCGAGATCCTTGAGCTCCAATGCTACCGTCTTTCTAGCGGAACTACATGCTGTAGTAAACATCTAGGAGGGAGAGCAATAAGCCCAGATAGTATGTATCACGTACCGGGAGGCAGTATCGTCAGGTTCATTAAGAACCTGAATATTGACTGGACGGATAATTAAGCAGGGGCCAGCACAATAGATCTTTTAGGTCGCAGTGCGAAGTGGTTGATCGCCCGCATGCCCCCCCCCCCTCCCCCCAATAATAACAATAATAATAATACTCGAATTATAATGCTATTTCGAAAGAAATCTTCGTCCAGAACTGCTGAGGGGCCAATTGTCCAAGATAAATTTGACTCATTCATTTTCGTGATGAGATAAAGAATTAGTAAGAAGTCGAATTATTACGAGTTGGAGACATGATGCATCCACTTATACTCCCAGCAAGGCATCATGTGAAAACGTTAATTATTAAAGATGAGCATCTGAAACAATTACATGCAGGTCTATCCATTTTGACGTCTACATTGAAGCACAAATTCCACATAATAAAGTGTAAACATTATGTTGTAGCAGTTGTTGGAAGATGTGTCAAGTATGTACGACTAAAGGCAAAGCGTATCATCGACTTTTCTAATCCACTTGGGTGGATTATGCAAGGATCCAAGGGATCCAGGCTGCAGCCTGCTAAAATTCTAAACAGTATAAGTCAACTAAAGCAGCTCATTTAGAATTGGTTGGTGACATCACAACTGAGGGATAAGCGGTCACATCTACATCGCTAATGGATCTAATTTCAAAGGCGCACAAAAAGAATTACAACAAAATTTATTGATGGTGTCAAAGGAGGAATAATTCATGTGATACATCACAATTAACAACATACAATGGCATTTTATTCCGCCAACTGCCCCAAACTTTTGGCGGTTTATGGGACGCAGCAATAAGGCCACAAAATATTATTTAAAACGTGTGATATAGGAGAGACACGACTAATTTACGAAGAGATGACCAAACTCGAGGCCATTCTAAATTCTCCTCCACTTTGTAAGATGTTATCGGAGGATTTGGACCCTCTAAATCTCGGTAATTTTTTAATTGGCCACGTACTCAATCTGTTACTGAAACCGAATTTGTTAAACATAAAAGAAAATCGGTTTTCGCCAACATTTTTGGCAAATGTGGCACAAGGAATAACTCCTCTCACTGCAAAAGTGCAACTGTAACAATTAGAAATCTGGTAGTTGCCATGGACAAGAATATTGCACCAACTAAATGGCTAATGGGGCGGATTGTCGGGTTGAGTCCAGGTCAGGATGGTTTGGTACGAGTGTAAACATCGGAACACAATTTGGCGAAGTAAAGCGATCAAATACTGTAAAAAAATTTGTATTTTACCGTGTGGCTCTGGAGGATCAGAAGCTGAAAAGAAAATAATAAAAATTATATTTATAATTATTATTACAGTAGACAATACTATATTTAATAATTAAAAGCCAAATTATCTAACAACATTACTGTCAATAATATTTGATAGCTGTTTTCGTTACGTATTGTATTGCCATCTATGATTGGGCATATATAACTAGGCTAATTTTGTTTACCATGCCAGTTGGTAAACAAAGCGGCCAATTATCAAACTTTGTATTTTACAGTGTGGCTTGGTCGAGCCATGGACGCGTGATGTTCACACTTGTCATGGGCCCATAACCTGATGGGAATGGCGCAATGAACAATCAATTTAATGCGTGATGATGATGAAAATAAACGATATTTAACAACAACTTTATTTTATTACACGTTTTTATTATTAGGTACAGGAAAAAGCAAAGAATATGTGGCTTTCGTTGCTCGGGATTCCCGTGTAAATGTTTGACATTTGACTTTTAATCTCCGACTTGAGCTGCATCCTGCATCAAACGCTCAAGGGAAAAACAGCTCGTATATATGAGACTCGGTCTATACTCTTGTGGAAATATCATAAAGTTGAGGGTGTAGCGGCCGAAATATTTCATTTCAATATTTCAACCGTTACACAAATTCGAATCACTTTCAAATTCTTCTATGCATCATCTGTCGGTCGATAGCCCAATCTTGAAAAAAAACATACATCGCAGAACCACTACGTCGAACCATCTTCGACACATTGCATAACATTTCACATCCTGGAGTCCGTGGCACTCGTAAATTGATCACTACTCGTTACTTTTGCCCCAGTATAAACAAAGACGTAGGCCAATGGGCTCAGTCTTGCTTATCCTGCCAACGTGCCAAAGTTCAAAGACACACAAAATCATCCCATGGAAAATTCGAAATTCTACCTGGTCGATTCGAACACATCCACTTAGATATCGTAGGACCACTGCCTCCGTCTAATGGATATTCGTACTTACTCACCTGTGTCGATTGCTTCACTCACTGGCCCGAAGCTTACTGCATGACAAACATGTCACCTGCAACCATTGCCACCACATTCGTCAACAATTACGTATCACGATTCGGCGTGCCCCTACAGATCACAACTGATCAGGGAACACAATTCAAGTCAAAACTTTTCACAGAGTTAACAAACCTCCTCGGATTTCATCGTATACGTACAACGGCTTATCATCCACAAGCCAATGGCATGGTCAAACGCTTCCATCGGCAACTAAAAGCCGCTCTCATGGCCAGAAGCAATACAATACATTGGAGTTCGGAAATACCAATCGTTCTACTTGGAATCCGAGCAACGGTGAAAGAAGATCTTAAGTGCTCACCAGTCGAAATGGTTTACGGACAAACCATCAAGCTACCCGGTGAGTTCTTTGTCGAAAATCCTCTTTCACCTTTACCAACCAGCGGCACAGTCTTCGACCAACTGCGACAAACCATGCAACACCTTGTACCCACATCCACTCGTCCATCAAAACAAAATGATATTTTTGTCCCGAAATCATTCGCCAACTGTGAGTTTGTTTTCGTCAGGACAGACAGGGTTCGCACGGGATTATCTCCTCCCTACGAAGATCCGTATAAAGGTATACGTCGACTACAAAAACACTTCATCGTATCGATTAATGACAAGAATCAAAACATTTCAATCGATCGACTCAAGCCAGCATACGGCATACGCTGCTCAACTGATCATACATTAGCGTCAGAAAAAAACAAAACCGTTCGTTTTTACGGTCAACAATCATAGTTTCTTTCTTTTCAACGGGGAACTTATTTGGCCGAGGATGCTGTAGCGGCCGAAATATTTCATTTCAATATTTCAACCGTTACACAAATTCGAATCACTTTCAAATTCTTCTAGGCATCATCTGTCTTTCGTGCGGATCGCACACACCCGCGTAGCATAAACTACGATAAGGGTCAAATAGCCAAAGATCCGGAACTCGCAAAAACCTTGAGAAATATGGTTGTTGACGGAGGAAGAATTCAATGAGTAATAATCGAAGCAGACTGGGTAATGTTGCAGCGGTAGTTGCAAATGCCATTTTGCTAAACTCCGCCTTGTTATCTACGTTTATTATAATTGATCCGACATTTATGTAATGCAGCTTTATGTCCTTCGGGTAGGCGGCTCAGTAGTGTACATTAAAATCCAAGAAAAATTGGATTGCTTTAATTCTAAAGTCATTATAGATTGAGAAAGGGATTAGAGATGTGATGTTTAGATGTGATTTAATGGTTTGTACACATTTTTTAAAGGCAGAGGAGGTCGCGAATAAATTTTGGCCACGTTGGTTTCAGGAATGTTTGCCAGAGTTGACACATCGATCTAATAATGGGAAGGATAGACAAGTGGCTAAGGCTACCGTCAAAACGTTTTCTGGTTTATATGAGGGACCGATAGTAAAACTTGCAGATTTGGATTTCAGACGGTAGTTAGACGACACAAGGATTTTGAAGTATTCGATCTCTAATAAAGATGGATATTGATGGTTTGAATAAACCGGAAGTCGCCTGTCCCATAAACCGTAATACATGCCAGAAAAGCATCAAACCGGACAAATTCTTAATTTGGATTCAAGTGGCACTATCTCTAGGTGAAGATGTACATGTTATGCGATGTTACACATGCAGCTCAATAAATATTTATTTGAATAAAACTATAAAATTGGCCGATCCAATTATTTACATTATCCACAAAGCGTCCCCTTGGCGCAGAGGATAGCGCGTTGGACTTCTAATCCAAAGGTCGTGGGTTCGATCCCCGCAGGGGATGGTACATTTTTTATTTTAATGTGTTTCGATTTAATTTTTTTAAAATTTAATTACCTCGAGGACCAATAATCGTACATATAATTTAAAATGCTTAATAACAACAATTTATTATCGATAAAAATTTCATAAAAAACAGATTAAATGGCATAACATACTGAACACAAAATTGTAAGCCAAAATAAGATGTCCAACTGTATTATCGACGCATTTCATATAAAATTTGTATTTGAAACAACATTCAGGCGCATTAAAATCATAAATATTTAAGAGATTCTAAATTATTGCCGCCACCAAATCAAAGACTTGCCGACATTATAAAACATAACTCATTCAATTGAATTAGATTTGATTTACTCTCATATAGAGGGAGGGAAGTAAATCATTAAAACTGTTGTACTCCATACACGTTATAAAGTGTTTTTTTTTTTTTTTTGATTTGATAGGTCGTTAAACTATCAATGTACAAAACTATTTGGGTACGAAATTGAATTAAATTCAAAATTATATACTGGTGTTAGGGATGTACCTAGATGTTATGTATAACGTTCGATACTTTAAGTAATTCGCACATTTTACTGAGCAAATATATTATTCACGATTTAAGATTTATCCACTTACGAGCTAATTTATTTACACATCATCTTCAGAAAATACTTAATGTAAGTATTAAGTATAATTTGTTTTACATTACTTGCCTCGAGAAGTATTTGTAATTTGATTTTAAAATTATCTCAAGGTCAATTGATTTTATCGATTTATACAAATTGTGGAATTTTTGTTTAATCGTTCATTTATCGAATCGATTCAGCTCCTTCCATTCATTTGGACGAAACCTTTCCTATCCTACTTGGAACTTTTATTTTTCTTAACATTCATACCTAAAAAGTTGTTGACCAAATATATTGTAGGGCTAAGCGTTACGCCCTCCAATGCGCCATTCATTATAACTATATCCTTTGTAATAGGTAATGTGAGCCATCATCTACATGTTTAGTCGTCTCATCCCGTGTGTACATTACAGCTTTATGTGTATGTCGTTTCAAATTTTCATGATTTTGTTTGAATCAACAGATTCTTCTTTTGGGCACGTATAGCCGATTGAATGGTGTCGGCGATTGTCTGAATCAAGAAATTATCACGGTGCGTCTATACACTTAGTGGAGGTCGCCTACTTAAAAGCACTGTTTGATTTTCACTTCAAGTCATTTTTAGCCCAACCCTATTGAATAAAAATCGTAAAGTTTAAACACTAATCAACAGTGCATTGATTATATTATCAAAGTAAAGGAAAAATAAATTAAAAATAAATTCAAAATGGCTGACACTAAAGCTATTGAAGCAATTATGAATGCGCAACAAAAATGGATGGCGGATATGTTACAACAGCAAAAACAGTGGATGGATACATTTGCTAAATCAACAAATAGTGTTGATTCAAATGTTAAAATTGTTCCACCTTTTCCACCATTTGATGCAGCAAAACAAAATTGGGATAATTATGTCTCGCAACTTAATATGCATTTTGAGGCTTATCGTGTAACCAGCGATGATCAAAAGAGAGCATATTTTTTATCATGGACTCACAACGAATCATATTCTTTATTACAAAAATTATGCGACGGGAAGGATATCACAAAAGAAACATATTCGGATTTGATTTTAAAGTTAACAAGCCATTTTACATCGAAAACACACATTTTGACGTCCCGATTTAAATTTTTCCATTCAAGAATGAAAAATGCACAGTTGTATTCGGACTGGATTGCTGATCTTCGAGGATTAGGTAAAGATTGTAATTTTATTTGTAAAAATAGTGCATGCAAATCAATCGTATGTGGATGAGATGATACGCGATATGACAGCAATTTATACGCCGCATGATGCGGTGCGTTTGGCATCATTACAAAAAAGTGATCCGCCACTGGATGAAGTTTTGTCAATTGCAAATACTTATGAGTCAACTCAGAAGTCGGTGCAAACGATTAAGGGTGTAAATAGCGACACAGGTTTGACGGGCGAAGTTAATAAAATGGAAAAATTTCATAATTCCAAATTTCGATCGCGTTCTACTTCTGATAAATCAAAACAAAATCAGGTAAATCGTTCACAATCACAAAATTTAACTAAACCCAATGATCAGAATAGGGAGTTTAAGTCTTGTCCAGGGTGTACAAAAAATCATAGTCGTGATAAGTGTTTTCATAGAAAATCTAAATGTGATATATGTCGTAAATGGGGTCACATTGCGCCAGTGTGCATGTCGAAATCGAATAAAAAGGCATCACAAGACAGTGGTGGTAAGATGAAACACAGTACACACGTTAATAATTCGTTGGAATGTTTTAATAGTAATTCCGATTGAAATGTCAATAGATATTTTGAAAATTTTTCGTTAGATTCAGTTAATACGTCGAAGGTAGGCAATAAATTATTTTTGGACTTAGAAATAAATGATGTGGAATTGAAATTTCAGTTAGACACGGGTTCTACGTGTTCTCTAATTGGACTTATAGGGGTTATAATGAATTATTCCAACCGCGATTGGAACCAGTTGAGCACAAATTGATTGCATACAATGGAAATCAAATTCCGTTGTTAGGAATGTTTGATGCGAAAGTTAAGGTTGATGGATTTAATTACACATTGCCACTTCTTGTGACGAATACATTAAACGGTAGTAATATTTTTGGCATGGATTGGTTCAATGAATTTAATTTGAAAATACAGTCTAAAAAATTGAATTATGTAAATATTATTTCAGTTCCTAAACAGGAGATTGATATTATTTTGCAAGAATACGCAGATGTATTTGATGGTAGACTGGGTTTGTGTTCCAGATATACTGCACATTTGACATTAAAGCCAGATGCTGTACCGAAATTTTTAAAGCCGAGACCTTTGCCATTCGCGCAGATGTCCGTTGTTAAGAAAGAGATTGATCGGCTATGCCAAATCGATGTTTTAAAGCCTATTCGATATAGCCAATGGGCATCACCAATAGTTGTGGTTGAAAAACCAAACAAAGCTGATGGTATACGCATTTGTGGAGATTTTAAGACGACCGTGAACTCTCAACTTCAGATTGAGCAATATCCTATTCCGCGAGTCGAGGAGTTATTTCTTAAGTTGCAAAATGGCAAGAGATTTTCAAAAATTGACCTCTCTGATCCTTACCTACAAATTGAGCTTGATAGAGAGTCCAGAGAACTAATGGTTATAAACACACCCTACGGGTTGTACCAATATCAACGTTTACCTTTTGGGGTAGCTAGTGCTCCCGCTTTATTTCAGAAAATAATTGAACAGGTAATCACAGGCCTGCCGCCTAATTGTGCTAATTATTTGGATGATATTATTATTACAGGTAAAGATGACGTTGAGCATTTAAAAACTCTTCGGGATTTGTTCGCACGATTTAAAGATTTAGGTCTCAGATGTAATAAAACTAAGTGTAAGTTTTTTCAGGCAAGTTTAGAATATTTAGGGCATTTGATTTCCTCTGAAGGGATTAGTCCATCCGAAAAGAGGGTTGAAGCTATTAGGCAACTACCGCAACCAAAGAATATTGCCGAACTCGAAACGTTTATAGGCAAAATTAACTATTATAATATGTTTATTGGAAATTTTTCGGAATTAGCCGCTCCTTTAAATGAGTTAAGAGCTAGAAATTCTAAATTTTATTGGTCATCAAAACAGGAAAGTGCTTTTCAAGTCTTAAAAGCAAAATTGGTGAACGCAACTAAGTTGGCTCATTTCAGGGAAGATTATCGAATAGTTTTAGCAACTGATGCTTCTAGCTACGGCATTGGTGCCGTTATTTCACATGTCTACCCAGACGGGTCTGAGCATCCGATAGCCTTTGCGTCAAAAACTTTAAATAAGTACCAGCGTATATACCCTCAAATTCAGAAGGAAGCGCTTTCTATAATATTTGGAGTTAGGAAGTTCCATCAGTATTTGTATGGACGGTCTTTCGAATTGATTACAGATCACAAACCTCTTGTGTCTCTATTTAGTCCTGATAAGCAGTTACCGACCATGACATCCCATCGACTTCAACGGTGGGCAATTACATTAATGGCTTATAAGTATACTATTCGATATAAAAGTACTAAGCAACATATCAATGCGGATTGTTTGTCACGCTTGCCTATGGGCTCGGATGAAATTTTTGATAAATCAGAAGATTCTTGTATGCAAGTATCCGAGAACCTTGAACAGGAACTTGAATCGTTTCCTATAAGTGTTGGGATAATCAAAAGATTTTCGAAAAATGATAAATTACTTTCAAAAGTTTACGCATATATTCAACAAGGATGGCCGACATTTTTAAAAGAAGAAGAAAAAGTATTGAAACCATTTTTTGATCGCCAACACTCATTAAATATTTTTCAAGGTATTATAGTCATAGAAACCGATAGTTTACGAGTAGTGATTCCGGAACAACTACAACAACGAGTTTTAGATATGCTTCATATTGGACACTGGGGCATAGTTCGAACAAAGCAGTTAGCTCGACGATATTGTTGGTGGACGACGATTGAAGGTGATAGTAAGAACAAAATACAAGCTTGTGATTCGTGCCAAAAGGTAAATCCTAGTAATCCGAAAGAATTTAGCAGATGGCCAGAGACAACGAAACCGTGGGAACGCATTCATATTGATTACGCTGGACCTTTTATGCAACATTATTGGTTAATATGCGTCGACTCTTATTCGAAGTACCCATTTGTTATAAAAATGAGTGTAACTACATCAGAAACCACCATTAAAGCATTACAGAAAATTTTTGCCGTGGAAGGAGTCTCAGATACAATTGTATCCGATAACGGTCCACAGTTCTTATCACAATTATTTGAAGATTTTTGTAAAAGTCAAGGAATCTACCATATCAGAACTGCGCCATTTCACCCAGCGTCAAACGGGGAAGCCGAGAGATACGTTCGGACCTTTAAAACAACTATGAAGAAACTGTAGCAAGAAAAACAATATTTGGATACATTAGTACTCCAGTATTTAAGCAGTTATCGCTGTTCTCCAATTCCAATTTTAAATAAATCGCTTGCTGAAATATTACACGGAAGGCAACCAAAAACCATTTTATCGTTTATGCTTCCTAGTTCTATAAAACCGGATCATCAATTTTCAAGTGAGCAGTTCCATAAATTTCAAGAGAATCAAACTGTTTGGTTTAAAAATTTCTCTCATTATGGATCAAAATGGCTTAAAGGTTTAGTCAAGCGAAAGTTTGGAAAGGTCTTGTATGAAATTAAAACTGAGGAAGGCAGTCTAATAAGAAGACATCAAAATCAAATTCGTGAGCGTCATGTACAAAATAAGTCAGAAACACGTCGAAATGAAAGAGTGATTGACAACAAATCACGACCAGAATTCATCATCACGAGCGAGGAATATTCAACTAATGACAGCTTCAATGAAATTCCTTCAGTCGGGAATGAATCAAATGGAAACACCTCGGAGTACGTTCAACCTTCTGAAGAAACCTTATATAGGAAATCAACACCGACGTCTCCAGAAAGACTTTGTACTCCGCAGCCGAGAAGATCTAATCGAATCAGGAAACCTCGAGTACGTTTCTCTCCAGAGGCACGTGGAAACCGATGAACAAATAATAATAATCTTCGTAAATTAGTTGTGGAGGAATGATGTATATCTTCAACTTCTGAAATGTTCGGTTTATGTTGTATCATATTGTAAGACAATTAAGTGTGGTTGTCTCTTTTCTTTTCGACTATAGAGTGTGAGTTCTTGGATGGAGGGTTGACAACTACACCTCATGTTATAAAGTTCCTTTAATAAATGTACAATATTAATTACATGTTTTTGAAGACTTTTATTTAAACTAATTAATATTAGTTAAGTTGTAATAACACAACAGTTTCCAACAATTAATCGCAGTGAATAATCGTAAAATATCTACGACTAGCGAATCTACATCCAGCATCGGTACAATAGTTACTTCAGCCGCAGCAATATCAAAGCCGACAATAAATATATACTCTAACGGAACAACCACCGGCGAAATTACAAAAATTGAAAACGTAGCAGAAACACAGGCAGCGGAAGTACGTCACAAACCACCGCGCTACAGTTCAATTTACGACGGTAAAAACCAATCCGGGGATGTTGCAACAGGGACTTCTGTTCGACCGTTAACGTTAGAAGAATTGCCAACTCAAAACACGCAATTAAAGCAACAGGTTGCGCACTTAACAGGGTTAATGCAACGCCTGCTCGAACAACAAACGGTACATCAGCCACATGCGCAACAGCAGACGATGCATCAGCCACAGATGCAACCACAAACGGTACAGCAGCCGATGCAACAGACGCATATGTCAGAACAGCCAACGATCAATCGACATTATTACGATCGACTCCCAATACCTACTTTTAGTCGAGATAACGTTGAAATGTGGTTCTTCCAGCTCGAAACGTGGTTCAATCGTCGCAATATCACAAATGACGATGCAGCAAAATACGATACACTGGTTGCAGCTCTAGATACCAACCTGCTGACTCAAGTCGCTGGCGTTTTAAGAAGTGTTGTTTATGGCAACAAGTATGCATCACTGAAAAAAGAGAACCAAACAACTTCGTAAGCTACTAGCCGGAACTCCACGAGGGACGAACAAACCGACAGCCTTGCTCAACATTATGCGGAATATATTCAGAAATCCAAATGCAGAGCAGCTCAAATGCCAACAGAAGTTTGTACAGTTATAGTCGGGAATAAAGCGAATGCCGCGCATCCTGAAAACGTGTCTCTCGACGACGAGGCAACGCTCGCTGACGCCATTATTGAACCGTTGGACAGCAGGAATACACATGTTGCCCAATTATCTCAAGTTATTGACAAAAACGAAGTTCAGCTATCCATTGCCGAACTTACGAATAAAGTCGACGAATTATATCAACGAGGAGATAGAAATCGCTCAAACAAGGTCATCGTAGCCCAAGTCGAACAAAGCCAACCACTTGTGTATACCATCGGAAGTATGGAATGGATGCTCGCAAATGTAGAGATCCCTGTAATTTCTATACCCCTTCACAACAAAAAAACCAATAGGGCGCAGATTACAGTCGGGTAACCTGCCAGTCCCCAACAACGACGGCTTCGAACTAAATCGGATATTCATTAAAGATTTCAGTCTTGCCGCCAGCACAGCAGTTGAAGTCAAAACTCAACCCAAACGCCGTCAAACTTTTCGCAGCCAATGGTACTCCGATTGAAACATACGGCGAAGACACCTTAAAGGTAAACCTTGGCCTGCGGAGAGATTTTCACTGGACGTTCGTGATAGCCGATATGAGTCAACCAATAGTCGGATCCGATTACCTGACTAATTACGATCTCCTTGTCGACGTAAAGAATAACGCTCTCATTGATAAGCTTACGTCACTCAAGTCGACGGGATGCCAGTTAACAAGTGTTTCACTACAGCTCAAAACGTTCAGTATAAATGATCCAATCGCCGATCTGCTCGAAGAATTTAAGGATGTTTCCCAACCAACATCATTACTACGCCCGATCGATGGTGTGACACACCACATCATCACCAAGGGCAACGCAGTCTTTGCTAAGGCACGTCGTCTATCACCAGACAAGTTCCAAGCGGCAAAAGACGAGTTCGAGTTCCTGTTCAAACACGGCATATGCAGACCCTAAAAAAGCCATTACGCAAGCCCACTTCACATGGTGAAGAAAGCAGATGGTTTCTGGCGACCTTGCAGCGATTTTAGAGCGCTGAATGCAATAACAGTTCCGGATAAATATCCTTTGCCGTATATACAAGACTGTGCTAACCCAGTGCGAAATAAAAAAAATATTTTCAAAAATTGATTTGCACAAGGCAATGCATCAAATACCTATAGATCCGGCAGACATACACAAAACAGCCATAATAACACCATTTGGGCTGTTTGAGTTCGTATATATGACCTTCGGCTTGTACAACGCCGCCCAGACGTTCCAGCGGTATGTTGATCATGCTACAGGAGATCTACAATACGTGTTTGGATACATTGGCGATTTTCTCATCGCTTCGGAAAACGACCAACAACATCGTGAACATCTTCGAACGTTTTTCCAACGACTTCGGGATTTCGGACTTCGAATAAACATCGCAAAATGCGAATTTTTCAAAGATGAGATAGATTTTTTGGGTCATGTGGTCACACCCAAAGGTCTGAAACCACTACCAAGCAAAATCGAAATCGTAAAAGAGTTTCCAAAACCAACGATCGACATAAGCAGCTAAAAAGTTTTCTAGCAAAATGGTAAACTTTTACAGAAAGTTTATCCCTCATGCTATCAAATACCAGATTACCTTACAAAGCCTGATCAAGGGCAACGTGAAGAACGACCAGAGTCAACTTGAATGGACAGCTCAATTATCACTAAACGTTGAGGCCTCAGACTATGTGATCGGCGCGGTGCTACATCAGACCATCGATGGACAAGCTCAACCATTGGGATATTTTTCAAAGAAATTGATCGAAACCGAACAGCGTTATGCCTTCTACGACCGGGAATTACTGGCCATATATCAGGGCGTTCGCCACTTCAAATATATGCTCGAAGGTCGCAATGCCATCATATGTACTGATCACAAGCCGTTGGTGTACGCGTTCCTGCAGAAATCGGACAAGGCTACTCCGCGTAGAATTCGCCATCTGGACTACATTAGCCAGTTTACCAAAGACATATGGCACATTAAAGGAAGAGATAATCACACAGCAGACTTGTTATCGAGGATTGAAACAATCGCACAGGAATGGAGTTACGACGATATTTCGATTGATCAAACTACCAATCCAGAGATACAGACATTGCTTAACTGCAATACGACGTCCATTTTCCGGGTGTCGCGGGACCAGTTATCTGCGATTCTCGAGGTGATTCCATTCGCCCGTTTGTCACACAAAAATACAGAAGTGCAGTGATGAGTCACATCCATTCCATTGCGCCACCCAGGCGTGCGGGCAACGACCAAATTAATAGCTGAGAGATTTGTCTGGCCAGGACTTCGAAAGAATTGTGCAACATTCGTCAAGCATTGTCAGGCGTGTCAACAAGCAAAGGTGAGCATTCATACGAAATCTCCTTTTTCGACAACAACACCGCCGACTCAACGTTTCGAGCATATCAATATCGATATTGTTGGACCATTGCCTCCATCGCAGGGATATCGATATCTATTGACAATAATTAACAGATTTTCTCGGTGGTCAGAAGCCCGTCACCAGTACGCTGATTTCCGGATGGATTGCTCGCTTTGGGCCGCCTCTAAGCATAACATCAGACCAAGGACGCCAGTTCGAGTCGCAAATCTTTACAGAATTAAACCAACTCTGCGGCACGAAGCATTTGCGATCTACACCAAGATATCCTCAATCAAACGGGATCATAGAGCGATTTCATCGGACGATAAAAACAGCTATAACATGCCGGCGAAATCAAGACTGGGTATCTCAACTGCCCATCGTTCTCCTTGGGCTACGCACAATACATAAAGAGGATATTGGTGTCACTCCAGCTGAAATATTATACGGAACAAATCATCACATCGCAGGACGTCTTCGAGCACCCAACGCTTCGCCAAACTGAGTTCGTTTTTGTACGAAATGACGCGGTCCGACTAAATTTGTCACCCGCATACAATGGCCCATACCTCGTCAAGGAACGACATGACAAATATTTCGTACTGGAAGCAAAGGGTCGAGAAACAAAAGTTTCAGTGGACCGACTGAAGCCAGCGCATATTTTGAAGGGAGATCAGCTAGTTCAACCACCACTACCAAAATCCAGAGCTGCAAGTTTGGACGTACGATTCAAGAGATGACTTCGGTTTGGCGGGGGAGTAGTGTGGCGACCTCATTGCAACTACCCAAACTACCCAAAAAGGGTACTAACCATTTTTGGTTGATTGGGAGAACCATTTTAGTTCAGTGTAAAAATTATTAGATAGACTGACAGATTAGAAATAACCACGAATAAGAAAAGGCGTGGAATTAAAAACTTAATAAATAATAAATAAATCTATAAGTGTATTTCATTTAAATATTGGTAAATTCGTTTAACCTCCACAATTCTATTAAGTGAAGGAGAATTCAGTTAAGATAAGGAAAATTTGAGTTAATTAAGTCAAAGAATATTATTTTAAATCAGGGAAAATTCTAAAAGGCGGAGGAAAATTTTATTAAGTGAATAAATTTCAGTAAAATCAATCAGTTAAGAAATAGCCAAGTTTCACCTTAATTGACCATACTCCAGAATGGGCCATCGTATAAATCGAATTTAATTATAGTCTTAAAACTGTTTTGTACCATATGCCGTAGTGTACCATGCCATACTGAAATATGCCGTATTGTAACTTATGCTGTACTGAAATATGGCTTAATGAAATATGCCGTAATGTACAATACCACAATGCCGTATTGAAATATGCCGTAATGAAATATGCCGTAATGAAATATGCCGTAATGAAATCTGCCTCAGTGTACTATATGCTGTAGTGTAACATAACTTAAATATGCCATACTGAAACATCCCGTACTGTCATATTTCATAATGAAATGTGCCGTAGCGACCGGGTATTTCAAACAACAATCTTATTTTTGCAATCCCAAAATAAAATAATCCCAAAAAAACAACAAATCCCAAACAATCTAGCTTTTAAATATACCAAATTTTTGAAATATTATTTTAATTCGTTTTATACTTAAGAGGATGGGGCTCCTGCCCCGAAACCCCTACTTTGACGATTTTTTGAAATTCTAACATTCATAGAAATTGTAATATAGTATTTGAAAAAATATTGTGTTTTTTAATAATTACTCACATAGCTTTGGTCCTTTTTGCGCAAGGATGACCTGAAATTATGTAGATTCTGTTAGTTTTCGTATTGCAGTTAACAAAAATTTAATGGGGTCTTCCTTTTTAATGGGCACGTTATTTTGCATTTTTGGGGATTTTTATTTTTATATGATAATATCCCAAAATAAACACATCGCCTATGACTATCATGAACACATCGCCTATGTTTCAACAGTTTGAACAGTTTTTGCTTAGGAAACAATAAGAATATTTTGTTTCCTCTCTTTCACAAGAAGAGTTGTCAAAAGTCAGATTTTTTTAGCGTTTTACTCATCTCTGTTTCAATTTCGGCCTTTCGACCTTCGGCCCTTCGACCTATTCGGCCTTTAGACATTCGCCCTTTTGACACATTCGGCTGTTCAACCCATTCGGCCATAAGACATTCGGCCTTTCAACGCTTTACTAGTACACACAAAATTGAACCTACAATAATATTTTCAGTCGCGTGAATATTTTTTTTTTTTTTTGAGGATTAGAATACCACAACTAAGCAGTAAATATCCAAACTGACAGAAAAGCCATTCGGAATTAAATTGTAATTCTTACAATTTTTAATTAATTAAATAATATTAACTATAGAACATCACCGAAAAATTGATTTTTGAGGTTATACAAATCTTTATATAAGAATCTATTGAAATTAGTAAATGTTTATTAACGTGGAAATACTCATTACGGGAAGTATCAAACCGATGGGCCTTAACGTCAACATCAAGTACAAGACTTAATACAAACTGAACCCCAACCGCACCTTGAAAATGTAACTTCGATTTTGCCTTCAATTGAACATGAGAACAGGATTCCATTTTTATCAATAGTTTTAGTTAGCGGTCAAAATTTATATTTACAGGTTTTTCTTATCTAAATTGGAAAACAAGAATTTGTTGAACGATTAATTTAAAATAGCGATTACATTCCAAAAAATTATGGTAAATATTGTTTATTACTTACTAAAAGGCAAGATCATGGGCTGAAAGGTTTCCTGTATTGACTGACACATAGATGGTGCTGTTTACATTTTCAAGTCGATCTGTTGTTTAGTTTCCATTTGCGGCTACATTTCAAAATTTGTGCTGCAATTCATTATCTTTATTTGGAAATCTTATCAGCAACCGATATCAAAAAGAATATGCATCTAACTTTGACCGAGTCTACACCATCCACAAGTGTTTTTAATGATGAGCACAGCGGAATGCCAAAAGAGGTGACAACAGATGACCAAAGTGACCAAAACACAACAATCAGCTGGAAAGATTATGGTGACTATTTTTTGGGACACATGGTATATTGCTCGTCGAATATCTAGAAAAAGGAAAACCGTTATTAGGCAAAATGAACGCATTTGGCGAGGAAAACAAATTCTCTTCTCTTCAAGTCAACAATAGTGACTGCAAGTGATGGTTTTCAGTTTCCAAAATTAAAAAGATGGCTGCAGGGAAAGAGATTTGACGTTTAAAATGGCGTTTTATTATCAATACAGGAAACTTTTCAGCCCATATATCGAGAAAATGATAAATTGTATTGATCGATGACACATTTAATAGTTGATAAAATATAATTTTATGGATTTGTAAAAACAAATTGAAGCAAGTCCGGATTTTAAAAACTGAGTAATAATTATTATGCCGGTAGGTATAATTTAGGGAAATTTTTTGATTTAATTTTGAGGCATCCTGATGCCACACCAGTTTTTTTTTTGTTTAGTTGGTTACATTATTATGTATATACGTATAGGCAATATTTTAGTTAACCACAAAACTTATTTTCTAATAATTGTAAAACATGTTTTCGTTTTATTTTTATAAAATATTAAAACTAAGTTATTACGCACTACTATGCGGAACGAAAGATACATACAGACGTACAGACGTACAAAAGAGCCGTAGCGTCGACCAATAAATTAGGGTTAGGTACATGACGATTTTGGTCGTATCGTCACCAGGACATAGTTTAATTAAAAAATGTACTTAAGTGTAAACTATAAATGTAAATGTAATAGTTGAATAGTTGATTAACCTTCACTAAGCGTTCTACTTGTTTTTAAAATATAATTCAATTTTAACATGTCCACAAAATTGCGGTAAATAAAAAAACGTTTTTTTTAAATCAGATAACCGTTAAATGTGGAACAAGGTCGCTGAACCAAATTGATTGGTTTCATCTAGTATTTAGTACAAAATTTACTGGTATAAAGATAAAAATTTGGAGCAGAAGAAAATGTTGCACCATTTGTGGGATTTAATGATACAAGCCACCTATATTATATACTTTAAGTAATCCACCTAAATCTTAACTTAAACTTAAAAATTTCAATTTCATTTGTCTTGGTTGTGTCTTGCATGTAGAAATCGGGGAAAAATATTGTAAAGGCGTTATACATCGACGCAAAGAAATGTAATTTAAATAAATTTGTAAGTTGTTTAAAACCAGTTTAATTGTTGTTAATTATTGAGTTCACCGAGTGATTTCCCATCCATGTGAAAACCCTAACCCCAACATAAAATAAATTGTGGATTATTCGCCTATGAATATAAGTCGAACCTGTAACAACAAGGCAGGTAACCTACATTTGGCGCCCAACGTGGGGTCATATGGATTGGGAATTTTCACTGGAGGACTTAAAAAGGGGAAAAGGAGGACAATTTTGCTGATATAGAAACGTGGTTTTCAGGGATGAATGGTAAATATAACAATAAATGTTAACTAGAGCAAAAACTAAAGTAAAAAACAGTGAAATTAGTGGCGAAGTAATTAAAACAAATAGTTTTAACAAAATGGCTTCCTTGTAGCAAACAATTTGACGAGCAATTTAGTTCACTTTTGGCGGTTATCGGTAAGATGGCCGACCCTAAACAGCGACAAACGGTGTTGCCGAATACAAGTGGTACGTTTTTAATTTGTACATCACGATTTAGAGGTGAAGTAAATGAGGATATTTCCGCATTTATCGACGCTATAACAACCTACAAAGATTGTGGCGGTGTCTCGGACGAGAATGCCCTAAAGGGTCTTCCGTTACTTCTGGAAGGACACGCTGCAAGCTGGTGGGTCGGCATCAAAACACTCAGGGCAATTTCAAAGAAGCTCTCGATCTCATGAGATCCACGTTTGGTCAAAAGATGCCTGCGTATAAAGTATATTCGAATATGTTCTCAAAACCACAAAAAGAGGGGGAGCGTATCGACATTTTTGTAGTTCATATCCGACAATTGTTCGCACAATTGCCTTCTACTGATTTATCAGAAAAAGTCAAATTAGATATGACAAACGGTCTTCTTAATTCCACATATCGATCCAAAATGAAACGAAGCGACATTACCTCTTTTGATGATTTATTGCAAAAGGGTCGCGATATAGAGGAATTCATGAGCGAAATGATAAATATCAAACACATGATTAAGGCGAATATCGATACTAATGTGTCAAATAAAGACAAACTTTCTAGTCCCAAACAAAATTATAGTTATCAGAAATATTGTAAATTTTGCAGGCGTCATGGTCATGATGTCGAAGAATGTAGATCGAAGCATATAAGCACAAAAAGCAGTGATAAACCCACTGAGGAATCACAGAAGGTCAATTTTCAGATTAAGAACATTTCGAGTTCAAATGACATCAAATGTTACGGGTGTAATAAGCCTGGGTTTATAAAAAGTAATTGTCCAAATTGTAGCCTCAAGTCTACAGCCATGGCAAGTCTGTTAACTGAAAATCATGGTGAATTTCAGCGTCCTTCAGTTTATATTGACATCTTTGACAATATAGGCTCCGCTCTTCTGGATACTGCGGCGAAAACTAGCGTTGCCGGATATAAATTATATCAGATGTTGAAAGAGTATGGGGTTCACTTTGAGGAATCCGTTAAAAGCATTATGCTAGCTGATGGGACTTCAAAATCCGAAAATATTCTTTAAGTATATATAGACGTGAAGTTGGATGAGAGAGTCATAAAAACTACATTTATCGTTTTCCCTAATAATGCTAATAGTCGAACGCTGTTAGGCATCGATTTTATCCAAAGTGCTGGATTAATCTATCTCTCATACATTTATATTTAATAATAATGATACTATCGATCACGAGCTGGAATTATCCACTTTTGATTTGAGGGAGAATGAGGGTAATAACTTGAGTTCGGTTCAAAGAGATGAGGTGAGTCAGCTTTTGGCTGAGCATGAATCAATTTTCCAATTCTCTGATTCTCCTACTCCGTACGCGGAGCATCGCATAAACTTATCAAACAATTCACCGATTGCAGTTCCTGCATACAGAATGCCACCCAATAAGCACGAAATTCTAAAGCACCAGCTGGACGAAATGCTAGCTAATAATGTCATCGAGGAATGTGATTCACCTTGGGCAGCTCCAGTAGTTTTGGTTCCAAAACACAATAACGAATTTCGTCTATGCGTAGACTACCGAAAATTAAATTCGTAAACCATAACCGATTCATATCCAATGCCCCGAATCGATGATATTATTCACATACCAAACAAGATTGAATTCTTATCTACAATTGATTTAAAGGCAGGCTATTGGCAAGTCAGTGTGGCCGAGACCGATCGTGATAAAACATCTTTCATCACGCCCTTCGGACTCTTTCGTTTTCGAAGAATGCCTTTTGGCTTAAAGAATGCCCCTGCAACGTTCCAGCGCCTGATCAATCAATTTAAAAATGGCATACCGGATGTCAATCTCGTCGCTTATCTGGACGACATATTAATTTTTTCAAATTCCTTCGAAACCCACAAACATGATTTAAAATTGGTATTTGATCGATTAAATAATTTTAATTTAAAAGCAAACCGGGACAAAACTCATTTTTTTTAAAGAATCGGTAAAGTTTCTCGGTCATATTATTTCAAGGAAAGGTATAGAGACAAACCCAGAGAAGGTGTCTGCTATTACGGGTATGAAACCACCTATTAATTTAAAACAAGTCCGAACGTTTATTCAAACGGCTTCGTGGTTTCGAAAATTTATTAATAATTTTTCTTCTATTGCAAAGCCGTTTTGTCAGTTGACAAAAAAGAATGTTAAATGGAAGTGGGGTAACGAGGAACTCGAAGCTTTTGATCAACTAAAAACAGCATTAGTCAACGCACCAATCTTGAAGCAAGCGGATCAGACACAACCGTTCTTGATTAGAACCGATGCCAGCAACTATGGTTTGGGGGCGGTTTTGATGCAGTCCTGGGAGGATCAGGAACTTCCCGTCGTGTACGCAAGTCGACTTCTAATAGAGGCCGAAAGAAACTATCCTACTATAGAGAGAGAGAGGCTTTAGCAGTAGTATGGGCATTGGAAAAATTCAGAGGCTATATCGATGGATGCGAAGTAACTGTCTGTTCAGACCATCGACCACTAAAATGGCTCATGACATTGCAATCACCAAGCGGAAGATTAGTGCGATGGGCGTTGAAGCTTCAATCATTCAATTTGAAAAATCGAGTATACCCCAGGCAAGGATAACGTCATAGCTGACACACTTTCCCGTCCTAATGGGGAGGATGAGTCGCAAGAAAACCGAACAACTATGTTCTGTAACCATCGATCTACCCAGTAAATCAGCTCCAAACATGCGAGAGGAACAACTAAAGGATCCGAATCTGCACATAATAATCAAGTGTTTCGAGGAAATAAATAATCTAGAGGTCGCTAATTGGTCGTCGAGAGGTTATATCATGGCACATGGATTATTATATCGGTATCTGATCGACTCAGATTCAGAGGAACCACAACTCGTTATTCCTACACAGTGTCGTATCGATATTATGCGAAAATTTCACGATGTACCAACTGCTGGACACTATGGCGTTGACAGAACTTACGCCAAAATAGCCCATAAATACTATTGGGTCGGAATGAAAAACGACATTGCCAAATATATCAGGGATTGTATCCCATGTCAAAAATATAAAATAACGAATCTGAAACCCGCCGGATTGCTAAGAATACCAGTCATGGCACAACGCTTCGAGATTTTATCCATCGACTTAGTTGGACCACTGGTTCCCACCGAAGCCCATAACAAGTGGATTTTTATTATAGAAGATACTGCCACAAGGTGGACTGAATTATTTGCATTGCCAAATTCGATAGCAGAAACGTGTGCGAAGACCCTCATCAACGAAATTTTCCTGAGATACGGAATCCCACGGCGCATAATCTCGGATAATGGACCTCAATTCGTGAGCGAAATAATGCAATATGTCACAAATTGTTTCGACATCCAACAAATACTTACGCCTTTGTATCATCCAGAGGCCAATCCAGTAGAAAGAAGGAATCGTGACCTGAAAACACAATTATCCATACTCGTCGAACAGGATCACAGTACCTGGGATCAACATTTAAGTTCCATTCGTTACGCGATGAACACGACGAATTGTTCTTCAACAAATTACACACCTACATTTCTAACGTTTGAACGTGAGCTGTGTAATTTTACAGATGTGTCACATGATTTTCGCGCCATAGTCCAAACAGACAATTTTATACCCGAGATTACCCCATATTTACTAAAGGTCACCGAATATATGTTCAGAGCCAGGGAGCATAATGAGAAACAACAGGATCAACGAAAACAGTATGCGGACGCGAAACGACGACCACACTGTGAATTCGAAGAGGGTGATCTAGTGTTGCTACAAACCCACTTTCTCAGTAATGCGTCTAAAGGAATTAGCTCTAAATTCATGCCCAAAAGAGACGGTCCTTATAAGATTCGAAAATGTTGGCCCAATACTTATGAGGTCGAAACACGAACGGGTTATTATATTGGTAAATACCATTCTTCCATGCTCATGAACTTTAGAGGCGCAGGAGATCAGTCACCATTGCGTGAAATTCAACCTAGAAGGCGAAACACACCGAGTCTCGACCCCTCATTGGCTGCGGAAATCCCAAACCCAACCATGGTAGATATTCATGAAGCAACGCAAACCAGACTACTCCCTCGGCAAATCCATACTTAGGATCAAAGTGATGAGTCACCACCGGAACCTGTACCACAATATACGCGAACGAGGCAGATTAAAATACCGCTTCGATTCCAGTGAGTTCCTCAGACCCCTTCCACTAGTAGTGCGAATGAATTAGTTTAATTGCCTTAGAGGTTATGTTGCTCCTTCTTCCGGTCGACATTTTTGGCAAACAGATGGCGGCAAATACGGCTGTACGACTTGAGCCGTCTCTCAGTGGAGGTGTCTTAGTATAGAACACTTTACTATTGTTAGATCGTTGAAGGATGAGCTGGCGAATCTTGACTACATTAAACCTACTCTACGCTTCGAGAAGCGATTTCGGACCTCCTTCCCTTCAAGGGAATCCTGGAGGGATAGACCGTTATCGGAAACCGAAGCGTTGCAATTCTTCACAGATGGCTCCAAGCTAGACGGCAATGTAGGAGCTGGAGTATTCTGTGACAAATTAAATGTAAACATTTCTATTCATCTCCCTTATTACTGCAGCGTGTACCAAGCTGAAGTCGTAGCGATTGAAGAGGTCTAGGTTAGAATCGGTGTCTTTGGCGTCACGGGTGGCATTTAGTTGTCACTCATCTCTAAATGAGATGGGTGAGCATTTCAATATCCAGGTAATCCAGGTCCCAGGTCACCCGGGCGTCATGGAGAACTGCAGGGAGGACGAAATTGCTAGGCATGGTACGACTCTCCAGCTGCAACCGGAAGGGGTAAGTCTGGGGAGGCCTATCACAGCGCTGAGACAAGCACTTGGGAAGCAGGCGCTATCCTCAGCGGGGGAAAGGTGGTCTAACACCCTCACCTGTAGAGTTGCAAGATAAGTTTGGCCAAAGCTGGACTTGGGGCGCACTAGGGCATTAATATCCCTAAGCCGACGTGAAGTAAGAACGATCGTGGGAATTCTCACGGGACACTGCCTTTTTAGAGAACATGCAAGAAAGCTGCGTCACCGGTCTAAGTGTGCCTAAGCAGCCACTCCAACCTAATCTAGCCTATGGTGACGCCAACATTGCCGGCCGGCCTAAAGGATTAATCCTTTAGTTGTCGATGTTGTCTGGGATTGGCAGTAGACACAATTTTATTACCGGTCTCGTGAGTTATTTCATCGTGACTGTGTGAATAAGGCCATCGGTACCCGGATGAATAGCAGTGATTCGGCCCATTGCCCAATTGGATGGTGGGCAAAGTTCATTTTTTATCAGAACTAGTTGACCGACCGTGAAGTTAACGTTCATTTCGACCGAAACGATGATAACGATTCACGTTCGACCAGATCCTCCAGAACTGCTGGTACATCTGTTGTAATTGCTTGACTGACTTCACCCATGCCTCCCACAAGCCTCAGAAATGTGGTGAAGCGGGCGGTTGAATCACCAGACCGTATTGTTTTGAGCTAAAATTGTGGCGACCTCAGGATTTACATCTTTTGTGCTGTTTTGATGAAGAGTCGCTAGTTGACGGTTGGATCTAATGAAGTTGGTGCCACGGTCGTTGTATGGGGCTTGGATTTTGCCTCTTCGAGCGGTAAACCTTCTGAATGAAGCGATGAACGCGTCTGCGGTGAGATCTGACACCATCTCCAGATGAAGCGCCTTTGTTGATAGTCACACGAATAAACAGAAATACCCCTTTGTTGATCGAGACCGGACCCGCATAATCCACTCCGCTGTGTAAAAAAAGCTCTTGATGGGGTGACGCGTAGTGCTGGAAAGTTGGCCATTAGTTGCTGTCCGGTGGTTGAGCGATAGCGAAAGCATGTCAAGTAATGGCGAACATGTGTGCGGACTAGCCTCTTGACATTGATGATCCAGTAACCTTTTCGAAGATGTGCCAACATTAATTGTTGAGCACCGTGAGGTGTGGTTCGATGTGCCTGTGCGACGATTAAATTAGTGAGTGGACTGGTTTTTGGCAGAATTATCGGATACTTGCTTTGATACGGCAAGAACGACTGTTTTAGTCGTCCACCGACTCGTAAAATTCCCTCATCATCGATGAATGGGTTAAGTGAGCGAAGCACCCTTTTGTTCAGCAGGTTTTCTCTGGATTGGCATCGTCGGATTTCATCAGCGAAGTGAGCCCCTTGCACGAATCGGACCCAAAAGCGGAATGATCGTTTCATCTCAGGAACCCTGATGAAACTGTCATTGCGATCGGCTTTGATAATACGAAAGTGATGAATGAAGCGTCTACAATAGGCTGTAACCCTAAGTAATTTTTCGAGAGTGGAACAGGGACTCAAAAGTTGATAGATCCCGTCAGACTTTGGTGCTTCGTTTAACTGCGTGGCGACCATAGATACGATTCTGCATTCTTCCTATGGGATGGAGCACTCGTTTTTATGTGTCGGCCAAGTGTCCGAGTGTTTCGACAGCCATTCAGGACCTCTCCACCAAATGTGATGATCGTGAAGTAGCGAAGGTTCGACGCCGCGAGACGCCCAGTCTGCGGGGTTGTGTCGAGTATCAATGTATCACCATTCACTAGGCTTTAGATGATCGTTAATTTGCGAAACGCGATTCGCCACGAAAATTTTCCATCGGCTGATCGCTGCGACATGTTCGATAATCCATCCAACGAGTGATTTTAATTGATCCCAACAATCCCGCGTATTTGTGTTGTCGAAATCGAGTAAGGATAGTGAATAGATTCTGTTGAAGCTTAGGACCGATACGAAGGTTTTGATTGAGTGAAACTCCAGAAGTCGTCTTGTGTGAGGCATCAAGACCACGCGTAATTTTGGCTTGGAACTCGAACCCTGTATCACGCCGTGGGGTGGAAGATAGCACCTTTGATTTGTAGGCTCTCCGTCGTCGAATGGCACTGCCTCCATGTGATTCTGCTAGAAATAGATTCGCATGAAGTATCGATATGCGATTCGTAACTGCGGATTCTTCGAGAATCGGTGTTCCATGTGCTTCAGCCTCACGATCGCGCCTTCTCGAGATGTTCCGAGTGGCAATGGCTGATCAACGAAAGGGAGTTGCACGATATATCTTCCGCCTTGGTTCTGGAGTATGTTGATTGAAAGTGACTTTCACATTGATTTTCATCAGCAGTAAGTTCTTGGGTTGCTGGTACGTTTTCAATCTCCCAAAATGACTTCAAGGTGTTGTCGACGTTGGTGTAGTTCTCGATGATTGCAGTCGTACTTAATCGATCAAATCTACCAAACAAAATGTGTCCCAGTTTGGTTTCTTGTGCGAATGGGGAACCGTTGAGAGATTTTATACATCCATCCATATGAAGCATTCCGAGGATATCAGCCCCCAGCAGCACGTCGATTTTGTGAGGTCGATTGAAATGAGGATCGGCCAATTGTAGCTGATCTAAATGTTTCCACTATTGTGATTCGATATGTTGCGATGGTAATATGTCAGTTATCCTTTCAACGACTACTGCTGTGATGGAAATCGAGAATCTCGAATCAACACGTGATTTAAGAACAAATTCGACGATCGATTGTGATTTGGCTGCTTCCCTGGCCCCGATTCCGTTAATTGAGATCGAAGCTGGCTTCCGTTGAAGGCCAATCCGAGTTATGGCGTTTTCCGAGATGAGATTCACTTGTGATCCAGAGTCAAGCAGGGCAAGAATGGTGAAATCTTGTTTTCCGTTTGCAACGATTCCAACTGCTGTTGCGAGTAAAACATCTGTCAGTGGCGATGTGGTATGATTCGAACTGGCGTCGTTTGAATGAGTTGTAATTAGCGAATTGTTGGCCGGCGTTTTACTCGTGTTGGTGATTGAAGCTCGACGTGACCCATCCGATATGTGTAGTAGGGTGTGATGTCTGCGGTTGCAGACTTGACAGAAACTTGACCCACACTCTGCGCTACGATGTCCCTTCCGCAGACAGTTGTAACACAGATTCTTTTCACGAATCTTATTTGATTTTTGATCAAATATTAATAATTTGAATTTGCTGCACTGGAACGCACTGTGTTCCTCACTGCAGAATGGACAACTCGGCGATGTAATTGAAGTCGATGTAGCGACGAACGAATGAGATGGATGCATTGAAGATTCGCGCTTCGAGCTCGGGCGTGATGACGAAGGTTGAACTGTTGATGGTGAACGATATATTGTTGGCTCGTTTCCCATGCGTATTGACGAAGTGATTGGCCTCGACGAATTTGATTTGGACATGGAAATCATTTCCAACGATTGCAATCGAGTCTCCAAGAAATTCATCAGCTGTTGATATGTGGGATACTGCGCTCGAGTTAGTGTCAATTCCCATTGACAATGAGTTTCTGTATCGAGTGGCCACCGGAACTGTCAAAACCTTCAGACTTCGAATTGTATCTGTAGAGACATGTATGATGCTTCTCAATCCGATTGCGGATTCATGAGTGGACGTGGACATATTTCGGAATCGATGGATGTGGTTGTCGATGATGAAACGTCGATGTTTGTACCGATCGGTGAGGATCTTTCATGCCTCGTTGTAGTTGGTATCACTGATTTGTACCGTTCTCAATAGGGTAGCAGCTTCACCAGTTAAGTTTGCTTTCAGGTAATGGAGCTTCTGTGAATCAGTCAATCTTGAATTTTTGTCGATCAAATACGTGGTAATTGAATTTCGACTGATTAGTGTGGTGTGGTAGCATCGACTGGGATTGCCTTGGCATCATGCATTGAAGTCGCGATGGTAATTTGTCTCAATAGAGTTTTGAGATTTGAACTTGCTATGAAATAATATTCCTCACTCCCGATTTCCAAATTGTTGTTCCAATTCATCCTCACCACATACGGCCTCGACCTTGTCTTGCGTGTCGCAGAATTCCCTATACCGTTGCTCCAGGTGAGTAATCTGGACTTCGACTGTCTGTCTTGTGACTTCCGTTTCCAAGCTGAGCTCCTTGCTGCGTTTAAGGGCTCGTTCCAGATTCTTCTAGAGCGACGCCTGCTTTGCCCGAATTGTCATGATGCGCTGAGTTCACGTGCGCGTATATTCTAACCTCACAGCAATATTAATGCGGGTGACTTGTGCCCTACTTCACTTTACGGCACTGGACTGCTAAAGCACGTGATTTATTTTATGATGTTGTTTGGCACACGCGACGATTTGAAACACGTGACTTGATTTATTGAAATTGTGAGACCCATGTCAATGTTGTTTGACTGATACATGAGATATAGCCAAGAACGTTGCGAAATATCTGCTTAGTTTCTGAAGCCTGAAGAAAGTTAATACACATACAACGCATACAACACAAAATTACCACCTACTTAATTGTTTCGAATGGATCTTCACATTCAAGTGCTTATCAGTTGTATACACATAGAAATCAACATAGGCGCAAGTAAACAATTCTGGACGATCACTATATTTATCATTATCATAAAACGTATTAATTTATATTAATCTATGTATACACTAGATGATGGCTTGTGCGATGAATAAGTGTAGTGCGGTAGTGCCCACCCATATACGAGTTTCATTGAATTTAACCCAATTTACATTATTCATTTAATTTATGACTCCAAAATTATGGTTTTCACGCGATTATTCAATTTATGTCATTTATATTTTGAAAATGAGTAAACGCGATGATGAACGTTATGATGCTACTTATTACGTATACGGAACAAGCCTATAAGTTACGCTCATATAAAGAAACAGCATAGAGCGATTTTGTTATTTTGGTATGGAAAATCGCAGTTGAAATTAATTAATGTACCTGTTATATAGAAAATTTCGTGTGTAAATTAGAAAAAATCACAACATGTTTTATACGTCATAAAATCAACAAAAAATAGATATTTCCAAACGACAAATACCATATACCTAACTATCGCTTATATTTCTAATAAGAAGAAAACTGTTTGCAATAAATTCATGTCTGTTTTATGTCGCTGTTTTCCTACTTAGAGATAGAAAACAAGAAACAAAAGTAGGTAAATAGGTAATTTTCATTATCAAGTCAAGGTGTGGGTATACAGTTCTTGTAAATAACGAGTATTAATACATAAGAAATTTATGCTTGTGCTGAAAATTTGACTGAAATGACTTAAGGGGATCATCCATGTTCTTAAAAATTGGCGCAAACATATGTTTGTATCAAAACGATTACGGACATAGCTATGTCCTATGAGTAGCAGTGTTCTTTGAACTCAAATGATCTCTTGGTTGAAGTATGCCATTTTCTGTTGCCTTTAATATTTTTGAGTTTAATTTCTTTTTCAATTTTTTCCGAATTTTACCCCATTTTGTGCATCATCCCTAATTCATATGGGGTCATCAAATTGATTGAAATAAGTCACCAATTTATGCGCTCATATTGAAAATAAATAAAATTAAACTTTTATTGTTTGGAAATGAGTAATCAGTTTTTTATGTCTACCGAGTGTTCACTTAAATAATTCTGGCTTATTTGGTTTCCTTCTCACTTAAGGGATGAGATTTATTAAGTCTAATACCCTAGACACATTGTGATTTAATAAAACCGATTTAGTGAATTTTTCGATTTTAGCTAATGCTCTTGTTTTTGCATAGAATACTTAAACTAGTTTAGCTAAATCGGATTTATTAAACCACAGTCTGTCTAGGGTATAATAATTTATTAACTTTTTCAAAAATGCTGATGCCAAGTACCGCTTTTTAGAGTTTTGTTCGCTTTCTCTCGTTTATTTAGTTGACACTCCTTTTTGACTTGAGTCTTTCATATTTGGTTCATTTCAGGAACATCAGCATTATCTCTAACTTTTCAATAAAGTCTTTTTAATAACATCGGTTTGATAAAAACTATTCTTGGCTTATTGACACAATCATTATTTCATAAAAACAAACTTCGTAAGATGTTGAAAGCATTTCTTCTCAGTTGTTCCATTGCTTTAATTTTTTTCAAAAGTCTGAGTAACCGTCGAATACAACAACAATACTTGAGGCATAATTTATTTGCAAATATTTGACGTATTTATTTAAAACAATGGAGAAAGAATCATTTTCATCGATATCAACAGGTGCCATATTATTATATAGCTTTGCTTTCGTGGTTTTTCTCATGACAGTATTACGAAATAAAGATGTCGGATACGGATATAGTTCATATTCTTTTAGATTACTTTCAAATTTTTTCATTCACAGTTATTCTCTGGTAAAGTAGCAATGGATCAACAGGAACTACACAATAATTATTAACCTTGATGGGTTTGTTAACTGCTGAAATTGGTAGTTCTTTATCGACACATTTTAATTTTACTTCATTAAAGTTCTAATCAGATATTTTCACCAATAATTGTAGACTAATATTAAGGGATTTCTGACAATTAATTTGGTCATTTCCCACAATTCCAGAAGTTATAGTTATCAGTTGTTTCATATTTGGAAAATAAATATGAAGAGTAAACCAATCAACAAGTTTATTCATATCAGTATTATCTCTAGCGTCAACGTGTTGTTCCGCAGAAGATATGTTACAAAACTTTTCAAACCCTCACAAATAGCACTTTCTTGCGTACTTCGGCCCCGAAATACTCTTCCTTCTGCCTTCATAGATTTCATAAGACTTTGCCCGATTACCATATCGGTATTCGAAACAGAAAAGGCGTAGTCTATGTATATATATATATATATATATATATATATATATATATATATATATATATATATATATATATATATATATATATATATATATATATATATATATATATATATCTAACTTGGAAGGGTTGATTTGAGTTGAGTTGTGATTTTGGTTTGTATCACATAATGACGTAATCATTTATGCATGCCAAATTTCGATTAAAAGATGGTGAACGAGGTGGAATTATGTGAAAACATTTTCGAAAGGCTAAATGCATTGAACTTAATTATTAACTTAATAGAATAAGATTAAAGTTTTAGGTTGCAGTTTTGCACACGTAAACGTCACTTTTGCTTGTATAGTACACCGATTAGTTTTGTAGGAGAATAATGTTTCAATTTTATTTCATGGATTTATTATTTTACTTACTTTGCAGGCTTTATTTTGCAGGGTAATACTATATGTCCATAAACGGAGTAAAAGTTTTATAATAAATAATAAATTTCGTAGTTTTTGATTTTTTGTGTTATTTTAATTATGTCAACTAGATTTAAAACGTAAATTAAAACATCAATAATAATAATAATTTTTTGATGTCCTAATTTAGATTTATAAAATCCTGAGTTCTGGCATTTAAATTATATTATATACTTTTATAAATCAATAAATAATTTGAACATTATTAATTTCCTTTTTTCTAGATTTGTAGGAAATTGCCGATTAGTTTAAATTTAATAGTATGGTTAAATATATATTTTCAACTTTTTATTTTTAAATCTAGTTGAAGTAAGTAAACAATTACTTAACTATTTACAGGAGAATGGTAACTAATGGAACAAGTGCTGTGAATTTAAATTATAACTTAACAAATTAAAATTTTTAAACATTCTTTAGAATTTTAGCTTAGAAGTGGGAGAGTTTACATAGGCAATCTCATAAAATGTTAATTTTTGTAATACTTGTATGTAATATATTGTGTTTTGCTCATTAATATATATTAATTAATTTAGTTTAAAGAATATTTAAAGGTTTTCTTAATTTGCTAATAAATAATTCAATTTTCAGAATATAACATAGTTCCAGATTTTTAATATGGGAATTAAATTAATCCTGAATTTCAGAATTAGATTTGACTTTGATATTATGGTGATTTATTAATTAAAATTAGTTTTCAGAGTTGCCTGGGAAATTATAAATTGATTTTATTTGTTGAATCTTGATATACTTATAGTAAGTACCTAACTGAATTATTGATGATTTTAGGCTGTTGTGGTGCTGTAACATTATCATTTTTAATTTATTTATTCTCTTTTTCTTGATCGGTAGGAAATTTCTGATTAAGTAAAATTTTACGTTTAAAATGGTTTTTAACGTTTATTCTAATTCATGTTGCAGTACGTAATAATTAATTAATTAGATATAGAAGGACCATGAAAAATGAAATAAGCGCTGTTTTTGTAATCTTAACTTAGTATTTTTAATTTTTCTTAAATATTTTATCAGGTAAATTAATGAAAGGCGGACAGGGGGAAATTACAACATTAATAATTTTTTAAGTCCTAATTTAAATTTAGGGAGTCCTGAGTATCCGGCCCTGGATTCCAGAGAAATGATCATCTAATAATGTAGTTAGATTGTGCTGTCTTATGCTAACCTATTTATTATATATTATACTAATAATTTACTAACTATCAATCACATTGGTGTCTGTAACCGGGTCGAGTCTGTCCCAACTAATAATCCTATCCAATCCTTCGGTTTTGTTATATGTGTGCGGGTGTACGGCATGGGCTCGGGAGTCCGGGAGATATTCTTAGTGAAGGTCAACATTTATACTTATAACTATTTTTATATTTTTATTATATTTAAAGTTTAATTTCAACTTTATTTTATTTAATTTTATCTTTATTTTGTTTTAATGATGTTTTTTATATTACAGTAGAATCCGTTTATACCAAACCATGTATATAACGAACAAACGCTTATAATGATCATATGGTTTTGTCATATAGTTGTGTGCCTTGAATTTGCACGAACACTTATTTTTTCTTATACACTACAAACAAAGAACTACGTTTAGAAACATAAACGAATATTTGATTAAAATGAACAGCCGGCTATAGTGAACAAAATTATGTCCCTCAAGTGTTTGCTATAAGCGAATTCTACTGTAATTATAATTATAATTTTAGCTTAGTAATTTTAGATTTTCTTAAATATTTTATCAGGTAAATTATTGAAAGGCGACCAGGGGGAAATTACAACATTAATTATTTTTAATTTAGGTTTAGGGAGACCTGAGTATCCGGCCCTGGATTCCAGAGAAATGATCATCTAAAAATGTAGTTAGATTGTGTTGTCTTTTGTGCCGTTAATTTACTAACTATCGATCGCATTGATGTCTGTAACCGGGTCGAGTCTGTCCCAACTAATAATCCTATCCTATCCTTCGGTTTTGTTGTGTGCAAACGGGTGTACGGTGCGTGCCCGGGAGTCCGGGAGACTTGCTATAATGCTTGGCCGTATACTCACAATCAATCAATCAATATATATATATATATATATATATATATACACATATATATATATATATATATATATATATATATATATATATATATATAAATATATATATATATACATACATACATATATATATATATATATATATATATATATATATATATATATATATATATATATATATATATATATATATATATATATATATATATATATATATATATATATATATATATATATATATATATATATATATATATATATATATATATATATATATATATATATATATATATATATATATATATATATATATATATATATATATATATATATATATATATAGTAGTCTTTAGATCCATATCTTCTATGAAGAAATACAGATAGTCCTAATGGTAGCTGCGACGAAAATGACCGTTCTCGCATTGAAGCCATTATAGCTTGACTTATAGATGTGCATTTAGTTTCTAAATGATCCGTTTTTCCTTTTCTATTTTTAACAATAACTTCTTGTAGAAAATGTATTAAAGTTTGGGGGATTTCATCACTTATGTTGTCCAGTATTTTAGTAGGAGGCGAATAAGACTTAGTTTGAACTATAGATAACCGTTCTTCTTCAGGAGTGTTTTGGAGGATGACTTTATCATCTTGGCGATGCTTCTTATCTGCAGACGGTACTCGATTAAAAAAATTAGTATACCAAACGGCGTGATATCGTTCGGTAGCTATCACTAGTTCGTCTAATTACGTTGTTTTTGAATTCAAGAGTATTCACTTTACTAGTCATGCGTTTATACTTTTCTTATTTTTTCATCTCTGCACAGAAGTTAAAGTATTTAAATATTCTATGAGTATGTTGTAAGCCACGCACAACATTAACACTATCACCTTCTGGAAGCAGCGTATTGCATAAAAAACACAAATCAGCCATTAAACTTAAAATCGTACGTCCATAGTTGCCAAGATACAATTTTTAATTAAGGAATAGATTTAGTATAGAGATAAATATCGTTTATTAAGAAATAACTAACTTTATAAATTGTACTAAGTACTGAGTTCTAAAGTTGACCTTGGGTTATCATACTTACGGCTAAGCGTTTCACGCCCAATAATTGCATAGTAACAAATTTGTAGACAATTTTATGCCCTACAACTTTTCTAATATCTTCAAAGTCATTTAGAGCATAGAAAACAAGATATTTAGAAAAAAACAGTTTTTGTGACCTTTGACCTTGAATATTTTGAATCGCGTTTGGTATCGAAGAGGTTATAAACGTTGTTATGTGTTGCACAGTCATTTTTGAACCAATCATCAAATTAATGATTTAGAAACAAGGACAACAAAATTGCAGTCTTGAATGTTTAATCAAAAAAATCTTTGGGATTGGTCAAAACGTCAATGATATGACGTTCATTATTTTCCAAAATTACAAATTATGTCAAGTTTATAAATGTTGATGGAATGTAACGCCAAAGGCGCTCTACTTGAATAAAAAGTCTAGTAAGCGTACTAACCGTTTAAAATACCTAAGCAAATATATTTTAATTGATATTTCTTAATTAATTAATTTTAAATAATTTAATTTGATTATTTTTTTTTTATATTTATTTTGAAATATTTTTGTTGTACATATTTACAGCACAATGTATATATGACACATATAAAAATTTTGTTGCCTTTAGCGTCGTTCTTCACAGAAGCTTAATTCAACATTGCACTTCCTGTTTGCACTATTTACTAATTATTTTTAACTACAAAATGTGTAATTAACTCATTCAAAATTACAAAATTAATCAGAATATATTTAAATATGTACGTAGAAAAACCACAGGACAAACCAAAAAATTGTCCGTCATATGTAAAAAATTTCACAATTACGAAACTAAAATTGAATTGGCACCACTTTTCGGGTCACGGCGACTGATCGATGAGGTGAGAAATGTAATAATTATTAGGTAATCAAGCATCAAGTTTATCGATTCTAGATATTCAACACAAAAAAAATTAAAAAGTTACAAAAATGTGCTTGAACTCTTGGGAGACAAAACAATATCATTTTATCAAAAGCTATATTCTCACTTGCATGCACAATTGAAATTGATTTTTTTTTCTCTATTTAAACAGAGAATTTAGGTTGCTCAAAATTTTGATTTTATATTAGAATGTGATACCTATAAAAAGAAATGGGAATAATGGATTAAGGTTATGGAACAATAAAACAGTGCTGATGTCGATTGTTTATGGGCTTACTGAAAAACTTGATTGTGAAATTAAGCAAAAATATTTTTGCTTTGCGCGTTTATTTTCTATTGCACAAATCAGAATTTCTTTACCCACGGAATGCATGCATTGCATTCATAGACCAACCGCCTCTGTTTATTAGTCACAAGTTTTGGTATTTTCTATCTTTACGGCATTAGTGAGCGATTGGATGACATTTCAAGCCAATCGATAGTCTTAAGTCATTGGCGTCAAGCTGGAATTGACTAATTAACTTTTGAGACTGTTTATTATTTTATAGCTCATAATTTATACGTAAAGAAAATGTTTTCGAGGCGAAATAAAAAATGCCATCCGTCAGTGTAAATATAAACGGGAGTAATATAAAATGTAGTGAATGGAGTCTACACGCACTGCGACCGCTGAGGCATTCCTAGAACGATTTTTAAATGAAGTTAATGTCCAAGTCATTAATAAACGTTATCAGCTCATGCATATCTTATAGATCGGCGTTAGGCCACTGGATTATGTAAGCATTGAGAAATTTAAATGTTCAAATGTCTCTTTTTCTTGGTTACATTATTTGTAACTGCTTGTAGGAGACCCCATAATTTTTTCCGGGGAGCCAATGGAGGACTCCCACAATGATTTCTTACATTTCTGCTCCCAATTTCTAATGCGGTTTAAAAAGACAGCAGCTTTTTCGTTACTAGATATCACTATTAGGGTAAGAATTAGTTTTTGTGTTTTCGAAAAGATGGCAGCACTTTTATTTTTTGCTAATGTTGTAATTTTGCAATTAAAAGGTTAGATTTCTTTATTTATTATTATTGAAATCGTTTAATAATAGATTTTGACTTTGTTGTTCAAAATGTGTCTCGGAAAAAATATATCGAAATCCCGGGAGTTACTTTACAATTTTGATCTGCCTGCATTCTATGTAATCAAATACTGTAAAGTTTGAGACTGTCCGATAGTAAAGGCACGGTAAGGAACATGAAAGAAGGAAGAAAATGTACAATTCACGATCTTTCAAGAAGAACTCATTCACAATTATGCAAGCCCTTGCGAAGCGAAACAATTTGTGATTTTTTTCGCCGACATCACTCGTGTCAGATTGGTTTTGTTGGTAATTATGATGAATGGTGGACAAATGTAGGTTCTGTTTTATTGCATTTAATTTGAGCAAAATGTTCATCTAGTCGCACAGTTATAAATGTTTTTATTGAAACTTCATCAATTGGTATATTTCACCAACTATATGCGCGGCATAGAAAATACCGTTTTCTTATTCAAGGAGTTCTTTCAAACTGATCCCTTCTGATTAAAGCTCAACATATACTTTGTCTGAATTAACTCACTTAACAAACTATTAATGATCAATAGAACCAATATATTCAGCAATACTTTATTTAGTCAGCGCATTCCATGGGAGATATATATTTTCCTGTTATCCCGACATAGCATATTTTCATTCAAAGGCTTAACCTCAAAGCTATAACATGTTCTTTTAAGTCGAAAGTACATATTCTTGCGACACAATAGAAGTTGTTAAGAACAAAAATGCAACAAGGCCTACCCTACCCTATTTCGAATGTATCGCTGAGCTAAAGGACATTACTCATCGCGGTGTGGTTTAAATCATAATCGAAGTGAGTGTTTCCATGCTAAATCAATACTAATGAATCAAAACTATTACCAACGACAAGGCGATATAGAAATCGTTTGTCTCTCCAGAAGGAAGCAAGGAACGGAGTTAATAGTCGTAGTCGATCGCCGCCTCAAAATCAATCAAAGTCTGTTAACTCAGCCAACTATTTCTATTAAACAGGGCAGGCTCAATAAGTCAGAAGATAATTTGGAATGAGATTGACTTAAAGTTACCATTATCAGTTAAGCAATCATCAGTATTCCGAAGTGGGGGCTCCCGCCGGAAGATTTAGTATAAGAGACCGCGACCTTCATCCAAACACACGCAACTACATTTAAAGATGAATTAGGGTTGTGTAATGCATATGTAGCCCATTTTGATTTAAAACCAAACATCCAACCAAAATATTTTCAGCCTCGCCCCATTCCATGCTCGCAGATGACCGTGGCAAGAGCGGAAATCGAAAAGTTAATTTCGTTAAGGATTCTCAAAGAGTCGTAATCATACGAACTTCGCCGTGATTAACACCCCTTTTGGATTATTTCAATATGAGAGACTACCGTTCGGAGTTGCCAGGAGCACTTGGTATTTTCCAAAGATTCATGGAACAATTAATAATGGGATTACCCTATATTGTGGGATTTATTTGGATGGTTTGGTTATAACCGAACGCGACAAAATCGAACACTTGCACAACCTTGAGGAAGTGTGCAGAATATTGGAGGGGTAAGGGCTGCGCTGCAAAACAGATAAATGTCAATTCACCGTCGCTTAAGTCGAATATCTAGGACATGATATTAATTCAAAAGGTATTCGGCCATCGGAAGAACTGTAACCAAATCGTGGAAGAAGCTCTGTTGATAATTTTTGGGGTTAAACAATTTCACCAGTACCTTTATGGTGGTCAGTTCGAACTGGTTACAGACCATAAGCCGCGCCGCAACAATTTTCTGCCCAAATAAACAGTTGCCAAATAAATGGCAATGGTGGTCAAATATACATTTCATTATTGGACGAGTTTCCGGTTAATTCAAAATTAGCATTTACGGAATATTTCGGAATTTATAAAGGATTGGCCTGAAAAGTTAGGTTGCGAATACATCGATTTGTTACCTTATTTTTGTAGGAGGTTGTCTTGAATGTAAGTACTAACGTTCTTCTGTTATGGCTTGATGCGAGTAATGGTGCCAAAAACCTCACAAGCAAGGTGGGACAACGCGGGTAGTGGATGCATTTTTCAACTTCCCTTTCGTTAAAAATATGTTATCTTCAACGTCCGAAGCGACCATTAACGCTTTGCAAACTATTTTTGCCATCGAAGGTTTGCCACAAGTTATTGTGTCCGACAACGGAGCACCATTCGTTTCTCATAAATTTCTAGATTTTTGTCACCGCAATTCAATCAAACACTTCACTAGTGCACCGTTTCAAATGGAGAAGCCGAACGGGTAATACGGGAACTGTAATAAAACCGCAGGAAAGGTGTAAGTATTTGATAGACACATTTGGTTATGAAGATTTGGTAGTCAACAGTCAAAATCAACGCCGTCAAAAGGGCTTGGCAAGTAGAACGAATGTATTAAAATATTTTTGCTTGTATTGCTCACCTAGTTGCTCAGCATACGGTTTATGCCAATATCACAGGAAGATACCGTAGGAGCTCCGGAACCCAAGCCTCTAGCATGGACGGATATGGAGTCACTGTCTATGTGACGAGAACGTTACCAAATTCATGTTATACATTTTCTCTTAGTTATTATTTTGTGTGCTCTCCACTCTCCATCAACAACATATTCAGTATAATAATAATCAGTACTGTAAAAGTAGAGATTATCATAAAGCCGATTATTTATATCTATTGCTGGATCATAAATGCTAGTTTGCGGAAATCCTCCGCCAGAAGATTTGCAAGCAGAGGTAGCCGCAGGGTGGCGTACTGTCTATCCCTAGGACAGTCTTCCCTAGGACAGTCTTCCCTGAAGAATAGCGTCTTCAAGGTAGTGGCATATGCGGATGATGTTGCTATTGGTGAGTTTATGCAAAATGCCTGGGCATTCTTTGAATATGGGCCAATGGTTTTGAGTTGAATGTGCCCCCTCCCCCAAAAAAAAGCCGAATTGGTTCTCTTCTCCAGGAAATATAAACTTCCTCATATCGATCATTCCATTTTAAATGGGTTCAGCTTGACTTTGAAGCTGACAGACCCAGACTTTTGTATGAAGTAACAGTCTGGTGGTCTGCTCTGCACACTGTCAACGAAAAGCTGTTGGCGAAAGTTCAGAGAATAATCTCTCTGTGGATTAGTGGTGCACTGATATATTGGGAAAATAGTTGACAGCTTGTACTGCCATATGACTGAAATCCACCTCAATTTAGACCTGTAACAATAAAGGAACTCATCTATATTGTGTAACAAAGGGATTCCCAAGGTGGTCTTATCTATACTGTCCCGTCACTATCTTTTGACACAAAGTTCCGGACTAGGATCCCATCCAGAGAGGACTGGATGATGGATGCAGTTTTGGAACTAGGAGTTATTTCACTGATGGTTCAAAGCGGAATGGGAAAGTCGGGGCTGGACCTCTCCTTTCCTCTCCCCGACTACTATACCACTTTTTAAGCTAAAGTAACTGCCATAAGGGAAGTCGTAGACTGGCTGAGGTATAATATAATATCGGTTGGTAATATTCGTATGTATATAACGAGATGACAGATTAGTTAATATCCCTATAATATGGGTGCCAGGGCATTTTAATAGTACAGGGAATATAAAAGCCGATGAGCTGGCTTGACGTGGTACAATGGACCACATTTCAAAAAGCAGAAGGGATATTGAAATGCCTCTTGCGTTATGTAAACTAGAGTCAAATAGTACCTCATCCGCAATAACTCAGCAGGTCTGGCCAAAGATTGACTTGGCGAGATCCAAACAACTTATCTCATTTCAGCGGAGTGAGATCAGTGGGTTGTTGGAGTTTTTACAGGGCACTGTCTCATTGGCAGGCATGCGCATAGACTCGTTTTCTTCTCACATGAGGAGGAAGAGAGAGTACTTCAACTTCTTTGCACCTGTCCGCGTCTGGCACGAAACAGACTAAAGTTTCTAGGGGCACCCCGTTTTCAATGAGCTGATCGACTTCAGTAGGATGGGAGGCATCAGGAGTATCACATGGTCGCGAAAATATTGACGCCTATTCCAAAATCTAGATCTTACCCTGTCTGAAATGGGTACCTCTGGTACAATTCTAGACTGGCATGTGTCAAAGAAAGCATCCTTCTCGGATCACATGTATATCAGGTTTGAATTGGCAAGTCTATAATGAAAGATGCCTGGTGAAAGGCCATTTCCCAGAGTGTGCTGTCCTTGGAGGCCAGGAAGACCTCGATGTATACAGCGAGCATCCCTACCTGACTCCAAGGGAAGCTAACAGGTTCTCAAGAGATATCTTCACTCCCGGAAAAATAAGATGGGCCGTCAATTCCTTTGGTCTCTTTAAATCGCCGGGAGGGGATTCTATATATCCTGCATTTTTACAGCAAGGCCTACAAATACTGTTGCCTTATTTGATTAGACTCTTTAAATCCAGCTACAGCTTACAATATGTTCCAAGAAGCTGGAGGGAGGTGCGGGTGATTTTTATCCCGAAAACGGGAAGAAGATCCGCAGAGGACGTCAGGTCTTACAGACCCATTAGCCTCACATCTTTTATTCTGAAAACCATGGAGAAGTTACTGGGCCTACATATTAGATCCAATGCCCTCCTAACAGATGCACTTGCCCTGACAACAAATATCGAAGATACACTTCGGAATAAAGAGGTTTTGTTATGCTCCTTCATCGATATTCAAGGGGCTTTTGACAATATCAAGTTCGAAATGATTCAAGAACAAGCACATGCAAGGGGAATAGACTCCTCCACCATAGGGTGGATAATCAATATGCTTAGAAGCAGGAGGATATCGGCCTCCTTTGGTGATAAAACCATCACGATTGCGGCTACCAGGGTTGTCCCCAGGAGGGAGTTCTCTCACCCCTTTTGTGGCTACTCGTGATGGATGGACTACTTATAAGATTAAAAAACTTTCACTTCTCGAATAACACCTGCGCGGACGATCTAGTAGCTAATAGCGGAACGTATGCAATATGCTGTGTATTGAGACGGGCTTTAGAGTAAACCCCAACAAAATTATTTGTACTTTCTTTACAAATCGGAGGAAAACAATTCTCCCACCTCTATCTCTAAATGGGGAAATTCTCCAAATGGCGACGGAGGTTAAGTATCTAGGAATGATACTTGATCAGAAACTGACATGGAACCCGTTTTTAAAATATATCACAAACAAGGCAAATAGGGCGCATTTCACCTACCAAAGAATGATTGGCAAAACGTGGGGTCTAAATCCCCAAATGGCACTTTGGTTATACTCAACCATCGTAAGACCAATAATCTCTTATGCGGCCTAAGACAGAGCAAAGTGGTGCCTGCTCAATATTGGATAGGATCCAAAGGCTAGCTTTGTACAGCTGCTCTTGAGAAGCTATTGGGGCGCTCACCACTACACTTGCACCTTAAAAGAGTAGCTGGTTCAATGGCAGTCAATCTAAATATAACATTTCAAATTAAAACTATTAGGCCAGGACATAATAGCATCCTGGACAAATTGAATCTGGACGAGGAAATAATCCAACTATCAGACGTGATGGTTAAAACTATTGACTGCCGGAGGAATTTTACGATTGAAATATCCGACAGGGAACAAGCGGGGAGTATCATATCCTCCTTACCCCGTTCAAAATCAGGGGTGGGCACTGGTGCGCGTATAATCGGGCCGGGTCTCGAACTTTGTATTCCATTGGGTAAAACCCCCACAGCTTTCCAAGCAGAGATTTGTGCGATCGAGCTATGTGTGCTTCGATATCTCACAAAAAAATATAGAAAAACGAAAATTTACGTAATCTCGGACAGCCAGGCGGCATTGCTTGCCTTAGGAGCATCTGTCTTCTATTCCAAAATAATCTGGAGCTGCTGTTGCAACCTTCTAGAACTCAGCAGGGAGAACAAAGTAATCCTTTTGTGGTCCCCCGGCCGTTCCGTTATACAGGGAAACGAGGCGGCAGACTGCTGTGCAAAAGAGGCAGCGGAGTGCCTTTTCCTTGGCCCCGAGCCTAGTATTGGTTACTCCAAGAGCTATCTGGCAAATGGCATAAGGAATTGGGAACAAAAACGTACGGAAATATTCTGGGAGTCCTCCATTGGGATGAGACAGACCAAAAAACTATTAAGCTATGATATTAGACGTTTAGATCAGGCAATCAAGATGGATAGACAGTGTCTAAAATCCCTCACCTGGTACTTAACAGGGCATGTCCCTTTCGCAGCAGACGTCGTCTTCAAAATTAAAAAAAAAAGCTACGCAAAGTATTGTGCAAACTAATATGGAAACAAGATCTATGAGAAATGTTAATAATACCATTACAACGGCTACATCTGAAATAACTGATGGCAGTTCCCAGCGCCACGTCCAGGTCACTGATGGCTTACAGCCTCTACACTTCCCGCCGTTGTCGTCCGATTGTGTTATTACGAACATTCCAACGGTAATTTCTTCATCTGTCGTATCGAGCTCTTCGCCATTACTGTCATGTCAGGATGCCGTTCGAGCTGATGTTCCAGGTTCGGATTGTCCAGTCATGGAATTGCGTACAGTGCCTGTGGTTCGAAGGAAGTATTTGTACATTTCCGGTCTTCATCCAACAACTACTTCCGAATCGATATCCCGGTACATTACGTTCAAAAACAGCGTTTTTAATCCATCAAACGTGTCCTGCTTCTCACTGTTCCCTAGAGACCGGGATCCAGCAGAACTGACGTTTGTGTCTTTTAAGATTGGAGTCATCAATAACTTGCATGGTACCTTGAAAAATCCTGATTTTTGGCCACCTGGGGTTCTAGTTTGCGATTTTCAAGAAAGGCGCGATTCAAAAAACGAGGAAGGAGCTCGCAGCAAAGTGTCAATTTAATTTCATTAAATGCATTAAATTCCAATATTTTAAATTCTAATCTACCAAATTTTAACAATAATCTTATCACAGTTCATCCTAACATTCTAAATTCATGTTTATCTAATTCTAACAATGTCGTCAATGGATCTAACAATTGCATCAATAGCTTATCAATTTTTTATTTTAATTGTAGTGGCATGCGATCAAAATCAAAAAATTTCTATCTTGGAATATTGGAATCTGATTACGACGTAATAATTCTGACCGAAACATGGCTTACAATGGATTTCAATGATGCGGAGTTTTTCCCTTCGGATTTTTGCGTTTTCCGTCGCGATCGATATAACCTTAGTACAAAACGTAAAGGAGGTGGTGTGCTTATTGCAGTTCGGAATATTTATTCTTGTGAATTTTTATTTTCCGACCCAATCATTGAGTTCATTGCTGTTAAACTCAAACTAGGTGCATTTTACTTAATAATTAGCACAGTCTACTTTCCTCTAGAGCCATCCTCGATATTTTGTCAAGATTTTGTTGACAAGTTCTCATGTAATTTATTACCTTTTATTTCTGATAACACTGACTTTGTTATTTTCGGCGATTTCAACTTTCCAGATCTAATTTGGATGATGGTTGACAATATGTTCATTCCTGCTAATACGAATGATTCTTCCGCCTTAATTTGTGATTTTATGGCAAACATGGGTACTTCACAAATAAACAGTGTACCAAACAGCCACGGCACTTATCTGGATTTGGTTTTCTACACTAATAATAGTTCTTTTAAACTAGAATCATGCGACGACTTTGCCGGATCTTCGAGTGTTTATCATACCCCGGTTTCATTTCAGTTGTTCTACAAAACTTCTAATAATTTAAACTTTACCAAAAATTGTACAGTATTTGATTTTTCGCACGCCGATCACAGCTCATTAAATGATTTTTTAGCTGAAGTTGATTGGGCTGGTACACTGTCAAACATTGATATCAACAGTTCATTAGATACCTTCAATGAATTGTTGAAGGTTGCTTTTGAAAAATTTGTTCCTAAAAAATTAATTAGAAAGTCTCATACCCGCAACGTCCCATGGTTTACCAAAGAACTGAAACAACTTGAAGTCCTACGTAATAAATGTCATAGGAAGTATAGGCGTACAGGGTTGGCCCATGACTATATCCAGTTTAAGTCTTTGCGCAAGCAGTTTTGCTATCTCAACCGATTCATCTATAACAATTACATAATTGATATTGAAGACGATTTGCGATGTAATCCGAAGAATTTCTGGAGATTTGTCAAAAATAAGAACCATAATAACGGCTTGCCGCCATTTTTAGAATTCCATGGTCGAAAATCAGATAATCCAGAGGCAATCTGTGGTTTTTTCGCTGAATATTTTAGCAGTGTTTTTGTTAAGGATAGCTCATTATCTCCTAAAGTAGCTAACACCAATAATTCAAAAATTGTTTTTTCAGAACTTGGCGTGATGACGGCTTTGATGAACATGGACGTTTCTAAAGGTCCTGGACCAGATGGTTTACCAGTGTCTCTATTGAAGCAGTGTGCATTTGGTTTTGCCGCTCCTTTGTTCCATTTATTTAATTTGAGCCTCAGCCAAGGCAAATTTCCTGATCTGTGGAAAACATCAAGTATCATACCGATCCACAAAAGCGGTTCCCGCAGTGATGTAACAAATTATCGTGGAATTGCAATACTGTCTTGCATTCCTAAAGTATTCGAGTCAATGGTTAACAAAGTGATCTACTTCCACTCCAAGCAACTTATTAGCACACGTCAGCATGGATTTTTTCCTGGCCGCTCAACGGTCACAAATTTAGCGGTCTTTCAAAATAATCTAATTAATTCTGTTGCCTCGAAAGTTCAAGTCGATGTGGTCTATACCGATTTCGCTAAAGCTTTCGATAAACTTAATCACAGGTTATTAGTGAATAAGCTCAGTGAACTTAATTGCGACATTATTCCCTTAAATTGGCTTATGTCTTATTTATCGGATCGCAAAATGTTTGTCAAGATCAACGATACGTTCTCAGAATGTTTTATTGCGACATCTGGGGTGCCTCAAGGTAGTCACTTGGGTCCATTATTATTTTTGTTGTTCATAAACAATGTTGTTGATTGCTTCAAATTCGCAGACTGTATTCTATTTGCTGACGACATGAAAATATATGCAAATATTTCATGTGAATTGGATCGCGATCACTTTCAGCGGGACCTCAACACATTTTGCGGTTGGTGTGTTACTAACCTTATGTTTCTGAATGTTGATAAGTGTCACGTGATCACCTATTCCAGATCTAAGTCTCCTGTAGTTTTTAACTATTATCTAAATGACGTTAGTTTGAAGAGAGTTAATATGGTTACAGATTTGGGCATTATCTTTAGCTCGGATTTAACGTTTAACTCTCACATCGATGCGGTTGTTAATAAAGCCTTTTCGATGTTGGGGTTTATTAAAAGAAATTCGAAGGATTTTCACGACACATTAACTTTCAAGTCACTGTACACTTCATTTGTTCGTTCACAGCTTGAGTACGCGACTGTCATATGGTCTCCGTTCTATGAGTCTCATTCAATCAGAATTGAAAGTATTCAGAAACAGTTTTTGGTATTTGTTCTCAGAAAATTACCGTCTTTCGAGCGGAACAATAATTTCAGACTATCACCATATGTAGACCGATGCCGTTTTCTGGATCTCCAATCTCTAAGTGCTAGACGTACATGCGCAAGTGCCACATTTGCGCATGACATCATTTGTGGTAAAATAGACTGTTCTGACATTCTTTCATGTTTTAATATTTATGCTCCTCAACGCAACTTACGCCCCCGGGAACTTCTTCATATTCCGACTGCAAGTAGCAACTACAGCTTCCATGGCCCTATAGTGCGCATTCAACGAGATCTCAACGCCGTAGCAGATTGTTTCGATTTCAATATTTCCAGGGATGAATTTAAAAAACGAATCGCTAAGATTTTGTTTTGTTGTTAATTGTTTGATCTATTGATGTCGTTATATCTTTTATTCTTTTATTGTATACATTTTTTTAACTTTTTATAATGTTTTTTAATTATGTAAGCCATTTTTGCATATACATGCTGTTGGTTAGTAAATAAATAAATAAATAAATAATGGACATCTGGAGAAAATGGGAAAGTCCCCTACAGACCGTTGTAGATTTTGTAACCTGGAAAGGGAAACATCCGAACATCTACTATTCACGTGTGATGCTATAATCCATAAAAGACTTAATTTCAAACAGAATACAGTGGCGTAACGTCGGCCCTTTAAATATGCATGAGCTGGTGGCGTTTATCAAGGACTTGAACCTACACTTTACGTGAAACTTTCTGGGGTTACACAATAGACCTCAATGGTCGCGGTGCATAGGGCTAGTATAGCTCATCTCGTAAAAAAAAAAAAAAAAAAAAAAAAAAGTCTCATTTTACGACCAAAATCGATGTTCTTTGGTGTGATATTATTTTAAAAATGTTTACCAAAAAAGATTGGACCTCAATTTTCGTTGTTTCGATGTCATTGTATGAAAGCAAAAATTAAAGTACACTGTTAAACAGCTCACAGTAGAGTTTAGTTTACCTCTGATTTCTCGATGGATTCAGTACGATACAGAAACAAAATTTGGCATTTGGAAATTCTGCCGCCAAACAAATTTATTTAGTTTAAGTAATACTTGGAGTAAACAATGCGTAACACTCATATTTAAATCATAATAATTTACAACTCGCCTCCATATTTCGACAAAACTAAAAAAGAAAAAACAAAAAAAATTTCATAATAATTCGGTTCTCACTGTAAATAAAACACACACACACACACACACACACACACAACATAATACATTGTAATTTGAGTTAAGTATATATAGTCGTGGGGCGCGTTTACGTTCAATTTATCCGTTAATTCGTCGTTGTTTTAATATTTAACGTTTCATTCCAACATAATAAACATCTTAAAGAAAATAAATAATTTTTAAATATTAAAAAGAAAACAAAACAAAAATTTTTTTTTTTTTTTTTTTTGTTTTTCTACACTACAAAACCAATCAATTTTAAATTGAAATTTTTTATTCTACTTTGAGTTGTCGATTGGATCTTTACCACTTAAGACATAAAAATATTTTTGTGTTAAGAAAATAAAAAAATAAAAAAAATATTTATGATTTATTATAGTGAAATAAAATATAATTATTTTTATAACTAGAGTGTGAAAAACTATACAAAAAATCCGCGGGTTTTAGATTATGATTTTGGTTATTTGGTTAATTGAGTTTTTAATTTAATTTCCTCTTTGGTTTTTATCGCGCAAAAACAGTTAAAAAAAAAAAACATTTAAATTAGAGCAAGTGTTGGTCGGTTAAAAAAAAGTTTAAGTTTTTTAAAACAAAATAAAAGTGTTTAATAAGAGTAATTATGAGAAGTGTATGAAAACAATAATTGTTGATAAATTTTGGTTTTGGTTTTGAAAAAAAAAAAAAAAAAAAAAAAAAAAAAAAATTAAAAAAAACGAAAGCTAGTGAAATTTTGTTAAAAAAGTATTGAGTGAAAATTTTTAAAGGTTCGTTGAGTTTTTTTTGTAAATTTATATTTTTTTTGTTTTTGTTAACTTTCACGTTTCGTGAGTATAAAGATGTGTTATTCCCTTGGATATTTTTTTTTTTTTTTTTAAATCTATTCACAAAGAATGCATTTTGTCGATTTATATAACGTCTTCGCGGTATTTCTTTATCTTGCGAATGCGAGAAAGACTTTTTTTTTTTGCAAATTTTATTTCCAAAAATACAATGTTAGCAAAACTTTCACCCGTGGCATTTAATTCGCGCGAATTGAAAATGCGAAATAAGAAAATTTTGTTCATATGTATCGTCTTCGTAAACTACTTACACTTAATTTATATACATTGCGAATTGATTATGGATGTTAGTGTTACAAAAATGATTGTATATAACCAAGTTATAGGTTTGTGTGTTATAAAATCTAATTATAAGTGATTTGCGCTTGAACAAACATACCTCCATAATATTTGTGTTAAATATTTGCACAAATATTATCTAATAATTTTCAAAGCAAGTGGAAATTCATTGCGTCACAGAAAGGTGGATAATAATATTTTTTTTTTTGTTAGAAAAACATGCCAATTTATGTTTAAGAGAAACGCGATTTATATTTTTTTATGATCGTTATTGCTAAATATGATGAATTTGATCGATGTACGAGATGTTGTTGTGATTCTGTACTTGGAAAAATCAACATCGATTTTAAATTGGTAATTTTAGTTGTTAGTCGCAATCTCTTCCTAATTTGTGAATTTTTTTTCTCTGAGAAACGCATTCCACAAGCTTGTGGGCCTTATATTCAGTTTTAAATTTTTCACGGATCTAACATAATCTATCGAAATACGTAAGAAATTTTACAATGACGAAAAACTCCTTTACATTAAACAAGATTTGGCTCGCCCTGTTTTAATTACACATTGTCGCATTCAAATAAAAATACTTTTAAGCCGGACGTAATAAATTTGAGAATTTTATAAAAATTAGTTTTGAAACTTGTAACAAATGCTTCAAGGCGAATATATTTGAATATTCCTCAAATCGGATATAGTTCTGATTTTTGACTGGTTTATGACATAAATCAATTCAATATAGGCAAAACAATTTTCATTACTTTGGACACAAAATAACTGTTAAGTGGAAAGTGATTTAAGTTTCTGTGATAATTTTGTTTTTGCAGTTTGATATCGAAAATTTATTTCTTGTTCAGTTGTTTTACTATTATGTACCATAATTCTGTGGACCAAGTGAGTGTTTGTTAAAGAAAATTCCCGCGACATTGATAGTGGCATATATACAAACCATCAATCGACGACGCTTTAGGATTTTACATCAGCCAAACAGGTAGATCATTTTCAGGAATCATGAATCCCATATACTCATATATGTCTTGATAAATTAATCCTTTCAATTTATCCTTTATCTCTGTGTCCATCTCAATCAAAGAAGTATTCTTATCAAACAAAATTAAATTTGAATAATTAATTATTTTTGGTTCTGTGATCAATCTACCAATTGACATTTGGGAAATTTTAACCCAGTTTTACAAATTCTGAAATTAGTCAATTTTCGTGATATTTTCCTAAAATTATCTAAATTTGTTAGATTTGTTGATGAATTTGTCTGAATTGTTGAATTATCGAAATCTTATTAAATTTTCTGTTACTGTTGAAAAGTTTAATCAATCCATTTTTATGTTATAGCATCATATCCTCTATTTAAGATGCTTTAGATTTAAATGTGCAAAAATGTGAGACATAGTTTGGATTTCATGGACACTGGACAGTGTTCGACGTTATTATTCGACGGCTTTCGTTGACCTAAACAGTATAGGGGAGAAGAAGAGAAAAAGAAAAAAAAATTTCCTACTGTAAGAAATGATATTAAGGACAGCTCTAAGTAAATGTAGTTGGGAGCACCGCTTCGTCAAATTTTGTTAATAAACTACTTTGGTAGCATTAGGTTTCATACTAAAATTTCAATGAAATTTCTATGAATTTAGAGGTTCGTGTAAAATAAAAGGTTAAGTCCAACAATTCTAATCTTTTCTTTAAGCTAATATTAATTTTGAAGCTACTCCCGAGCGCTCGCTCCGTTAATGACGAAATTTTAATAGTGTCGTACAGAGCCTGGATAAGATTTAATGAACATTGAAAATTTTAGGAAAAAATTATTTTCTACACTTTCTCAAGAACGAAATAAGGTTACCATCAACATGAGTATCAATGGTAATTTTCTTTAAGAAGCAATTTTATATTTTAAATTAAAAAAAAATTAAAATATTTACGATCAGGACCCAGCTCGATCATTTACCTTAAAATGTTCGAATGTTCGACAACAAACCTCAGCGATTTCTAAACTCAATAAGGTTCTCGATAAGGTAATAAAACGCCATTAGGTAAAATTGGGGTTCATTTGTGAGGAACTAGCGATGGATTTTGGTCGTGAAATGAGACTTGAGAGTTGGATTTTGGTATACATTCATGTTATAATAAAAGTGTTCAATGTGACATATTCAAATTGGGAGATAATAGGACTAGGTTATCGAATTAATTTTTAAATTTTGGAGCCTTTGAAATTAAAAAAAGAAATTCTATGTTTTTTGTGAAATTTCGAAATTGATTCCATTCGCGAAAAACCTTTTTTTCAATGCAACAATTCCAGCCCTTTCTTTAAGCTAATATTAAATCTGAAGCTGCTGGCTCGACTATTCTTCAGCGCTCGCTCAGATAATGGTCAAATTTTAACAGTGTCATACAAAGCTTGAACGCTCGAATTTTCGAAGACATACATTGAGATTTAATAAAACGAATTTAGCTAACCTCAAATAAGATATTCTACAGGCAATAAAATGCGATTAGTTAAAATTGGGGTTAATTGTGAGGAACTAGCCACAGAATTCGAAAATAATTATTTCTCATATGGATTTTGGTCGTAAAATGAGACTTCAGATAAAACCAAACTACTATACAAATAGCTATTCTATATCTAGTATGCATACAAAATCGAAACTCTCAAATCTCATTTCACGACCAAAATCCGTGCTCTGAACGTGCTCACGAACATGGGCCGGAAATAATTTCTAATCTACATATTTCAGTTAAGCTATTGAAATAAAGGAATAGAGAGGCTGTATGTCTACTTCGTTTTATGTTGTACCTTCCGTCTGTTTTTTCAATAAGACATTTTTAATACCGTTACAAGATTTACATTGTTGAGTAAGGATTCATTTTTGACATAAAAAATCGGTATTTTTTTTGACATATTTTACCCCAACTAAATTCGATATCCCATTTTTTTTTTAATGACACGAATGAACGCGTTTTTACTTGATATAATTCTGATATTTTAAACGTCAATATTACGCTAGGAGTGAACATGCTCATTTAAACGTGCGGAATATTTCTTCGGAGTTTTACGACACAGAAAGTTGCTAAATGGGGTGTTAAGGGTATAACTTAAGATGATGTCTATTAAGAATTTTCGTTAAAATTAGATCGCAATTTTCCAGTGTTTACAAATTTGAAATACAAACCTCAAATTAAGTCTAGTTTGTTTGCGAGAACAATCAATGTTGTGAACTGGTTTCATGTATGATGCAATCCGATGAATTTTAGAGTAAACAAACAATTTATAGGGACATCGCTATGCTTTTCCATAGTAAACTTCTGGTCAAAGATATACAGGCAGTTTTATTTGTTCGTGAAAAATTAGTACCTAAAACCGTTAAATATCTAGTGCTGCCAAGTATTATGATCTCCCATCTTTAAAATCGATGAATGCCAAATCATTATTGTACATCCCCCAATCAAAGTTAAACTAGATGTTTTGATGAGTAGTCGTGATTACTTTTTCACCAATCGTTGGGTGTGAAATGAATAAAAAATTAAAAGCTTTTACTTGAAATTTTCAAGTATTTACTTATTGGAAAGGTTAAAATAATGCTTGCCTTACAAGGAAAACAGTTCATTTTAATTTGGCTATAACAGAAATTTTTTGAAAAAATTTAAGTAAATGCATTTACTTTTGTAGTTTTGGGGTAAATAAATAAAAACGTTGTGCGAAAATTAATTTGAACACATTAAACATTTAATGTCATACGGTGAGTGGGTAAAGTCACTAACCCTAAGATAGACATTTTAGTCAGTAGTCGTGATTACTTTTTCACCAATCGTTGGTGTGAAATGAATAAAAAATTAAAAGCTTTTACTTGGATTTTTCAAGTATTTACTTATTGGAAAAGTTAAAGTAATGCCTGTCTTACAAGGAAAACCGTTCATTTTAATTTGGCTAAAACAGAAATTAAAAAAAAAAAATTTAAGTAAAAGCATTTACTTTTGTTGTTTTGGGGTAAATAAATAAGAACGTTGTGCGGAAAAATCCTATTTGCTTAAAGTATTTAAAATAAAAACAGAAGCCTGTTCTTTATTTTCCTATACGATATAAAATTCCATGTTACACATTATACAAAAGTGGAACTGCGTAACCGATGGCTATCAAACGACATTTCAAGTTCGATATCCATTAATCTTGATTTGGATTTTGTTTTAAACTACATATGGTATATGTATATGTTAAAATAATTAACTAATTTATTCAACACAAAGGTTTGTTAAAAACAACATTTAGGCCCTAGAACATCAAATTATTAATATTGTACAAAATAGTAGAAGGTTGTGACACGATTTTAAGTACACGGAAATTTACCGTATACGGAATTTGTTTACTATTATAGTACGTATGGTTTTGTTATGGAAAATTTATTGTACAATATTTTATTAGTCGTGGTATCAACCTTTGAGGAAGGCCTTCATTATATTTTCATGTTTTTACGTCGTAAAATAGTACAAATCATTTTATTATTTTACTTATCTATAGACCGTTTGTTTCAGGAAGAGATTCTAAAGGATCTCAGCAAACATTAAAATGTACATTTGCTTTTATTTCCAATCCACTTTATACTGAATTAATTGTATTTTATTCAACGATCATGTAATGAAAGTTATTACTCACTGGGATAAAATTTTATCCGAGTGAGTAATAACAAAAACCATCATAGGCGAATTAAATACGTAAAAAGGTATTTACTTGATTTCTACTCGTAAATTACGAGTATACCAAATAGCAACCGATCCCATCCGAAAATAAAAAATTTAGTCGTAATCAGTCGATAGTGTTTAGCCGAAAATTACTATATATACTTGGATAGCATTGAAGACTTTTGTCAATATTCTTAAATACCAAAACCTGCCTCCAGTTCCTCGTGGAAAATTGAGGAAAATTGGCGAAATTCAAAAAAATATTTGAAATTGGTATAAAATCAACCTCCAGAGAGTTATGTCTGGAGATGGATTGCATTGAAGTGATTTGCCAACAGCTAACGCAGGAAAAAACATCAGTTTAAGTTTCCCGTGAGTAATTTTGGAAAATTCGATTTTCAAAAAATCATTAGATAATCCATCTTCAGACATAACCGCTCTAGAGTCTGATTTTATGCAATTTTTCTTCTGATTGGTTCTTCTGATTTTCCGATATTTTCCACGAGTAAAGGTGGAACAAAGTTTTCCTCTTAAGTATCCTGTTTGCTTTCGGCTGAAAACCACAAAACAAGTCAACTCAATGTAACCTCCAACTGAACTCCTTAATCCCTTACTCAACTCTAACTCATTAGACAACTCAACATTCAACTCAATCTTCAACTTAACCTCCAAATAAAACCTAAACTAAACCCCTTGTTCAGTTTACGTGCAGGGTTCCAAAAGTTTTTCTATCATAGAAACAGATTGTAGAAAAAACAAAACCAAATCTGACAAGATGTTCTCCAGATACCGTGGGTAAGGATATTCAGATAAAAAGAAAATGGGTTTTGGATAAACAAAAATTTTTGGTCTTTATATAGATGTCTTATGGAGTAGGCAATGTTAGGTCCGAGGAAAATAAAATTTGAAAACTGGAGGTGTTGAGGCTAACAGTGCTGCCTGACTATCCGAGATTATGAATTATCGATTTTGCTGTGTTCCATTTTTAGACATTAAATGAAGCACACATACCTCGATGGCAAGAGTCTGTGCTTGGAAGACAATGGGGAGTGATTCAAAGTTTTAGGGATAAAAACGGGCGTGGAAGTTGACCTGGACGTTGGAAGTTTGCTCACAAAGTCTGATAGATTAGAGATCTTGTCCATAAATTAGTTCGGCTGGGGAACATTTCATCACCTTTGACTGCTGCTGGTTGTTATTTCAAGAGGTATTCCCAACCATGAAATGTACTGCTCGATAAAATTTTTAGCAATAGTGGCAGCGGTAGTTTCTCGAATCGGATATGCCTCCGGCCATCGAGTGAATCGACCAACTTTGGTAAAAAATATAGATAACTTTCTTATGGTGCGAGCGGCCTCACTACATCCATGTGAATATGTTCGAACCTAGCTGATGGTAGATTGCGATTTCCTGGCTACGATTTCGTATGTCTCTATACTTTACTTAGTTGGCATCCAATACAACTAGGACCCTAATTCGTCATGTCACTGTTCATATTCATCCAAAAATATCTACCGAAAATTAATCTTCGTGTAGCGCCAATTACTGTCAATGCTATATACAAACTCTTAGGGAGTCCAGAAAGCCAAAACGTTCGCCCCAGTTCTACATCATATGATTCACACGCCAGATTTCTCATATACCAGTAAGCCTCTGAGGGTTTTCTGTTACCGAATTCCACTATTTCTCCATGGTTGAAAATATTTCAAGGAGGCTTGCATTCTTCAAGTCCTCCGAAGTGTCTTTCCCTTGAAATAGTTGGATTTCCATTTGGTTTTTAGCCGATCGCAGAGGGTTTTTGTGTTTACCGATCGCAGAGGACTTGTCTGTTTTTCGTTTTTTGCTTTGACACCAGGATGTGATTTCACTACGGAACAACCCCGGACCTCTGACACGCAACACGGGAGAATTTGAGTGGTGGGCGTTAATTATTGCCTCGATGAGGTCATTAGGAACCCTAAAAACCCAGACATTAAATAGTCAGTATATCCTGGCTGGCTAGTATGTTTTGCTATTCTTACCAATGATTTTTCTCTTGAAGGGGTTCTAGTTCTTCCAAAGCAAATTCCATTTTAAAGTTGTTGTATGCAACACCAGGGGTTTTCTTATTTCGTTCTGTAAGTTATATATGTAGATTGGCTTTGTAAATTTAAATCACCACGTTTGTTGTTATTTTATTTACGAAACCAAAAATTGTGTTTCGCAATAATTTATTTTAAAATGCTACCAACCTTTAAAAGTAAAACCAATTGACCAAAATTGAATTCCAATTTCAAATTCATTACAGGTAAATTCGAACTACTTATATGTAAATACAAATTTTAATGTGGATCGTGCATTTTTTGCTTGTTTATTTGTGATGTTGTTAACTAAAATGTCATTGAATAAAAATCCGTTCATAAACGTACAAGAGTGGCTCGAATTCATGAATAATCAAAAATACCATAATGACGCCGATTGGTACATTTGTGTTCGTATTCCTTTCGTCCATAAGTTACATTCTATGACAACCATCTGATCAATGTTATTTTTTATTTATTTTATTCGAACCCATTCATCATTCCTCAAATGTTTATGCATTGGTAGAATTATTCGTATTGGCACAGGTCTCTATTCCAATTTTCCCAACGTAAGAGACACAGAATTACAGACCGTCCCTCATAAATCAAGTTGATTGAAATATCATTTGCCTTTCCAAGGCTAACGGTTTTCATCATTCTGACCAATAATGAAGAACCTCGTCCACTTAAGATATATTTGGCTTAGGTCTGGTTGGTCGAACCTGGTTTGGTGTGCAATCAGCTCCAACAAAATATATCATTCATCGTGAGATAATGGGATCATCACATTTTTTTTTTTAAAGGACAAAATCTCGAAAGACATAATCTCGAAAATAAATTCGACTTATTAAATGGTTTTGAGATTTTATAAAATATTAGCGCAAAATATGTAACGAATCAGATGAAGAAGTGGAAACACTGTGAGGAACTGTGAGACGAGTCGTCTTACGGTGTTAATACCAATTTCCTAAAATTTTCTGTTAGATCAATTGAAGTCCTATATTGTTGGTACTAATCTCATGAGGGTTTGCGATTTTAGGCCTATCTGATTTTTTTTTCTTCAAAATTTGTTCGATCAATGGTGAAACATTCAATGGTGAAATATATATTCTCAAGATCTGTATTGTTGGCACCAATCTTATGATAATTTTATATTAGGCCTGTCAGTTGATAGTACTCTCAAATTTCTTCAGAATATTGTCTTGGTTATGTCATTGTTAAAATATGGCCACAAAGCTCGTGAATCGTATTTAATTTGATTTCCGTAATTCAACTAAGTAATTTCTCAATTCATGATGTATTATTGCTGGCAATAATCTCATAATAATTTTAATAGTCAAAAATGGCCGCAAAGTGAATCTATGACAAAATTCTGAAAAAATTCTAGAGTACTGATGTGGGGATTTCTTAAAAATGCTCTTCGGTGCCTGTAGAAATTACTCTATTCTGTGTTCTGTGTTGGGTTTCTTACGTAACATATGTCCCAAAAACTCCTAATAATTAGAGAGTAAACGATAGAGACAATAACAGTATGGCTGAGCTATGGGTCAGCCCAGGTGTGGTGATGCTATTTAAATGCCAAAAATGAAAAAAAAATACTGAAAGTTTTAATTGGCAAAACGTCTTCTGTATAATGTTCCCCTAAGGTAGACTTTTGCGATCACTTGGTTTTTTGTAGTAAGATGCCAGATTTAAGCTCTGGTTTCCGATTGAGAGCATTGGTTAGAACTAGTTGGCAGTTTGAGTTTATACTAAAGCCACAAGGTGAAAACCACAGATACTCGAAAGTCTCCCGCTAAGTAATTTTAAATATATTTTAGCTAAAAAATAGAAAGGCTCATTTCAACTTAAAATAGTAATCGCTGTGCTCAATTTTAACTACCTAATCTAGAGCTTCTCTTAGATAAATTTGGAAAATTATTGATTGATAGCCTTCGATCACTCGGACAACCTGATATACAAAGGTCGGGCCGAACGGTATAAAGTGCCAAATTTAAGCTCTGGTTCCCAATTGAAAAAAGTGGTGGAACTATTTTCGGTGTATTAGTGTCGGTTAGTATTAAAGATGCTATGTGAAAAATCTTTTTCCTCAGTAAGGGTTATATATTCAAATAATTAATTTGCGGCACAGGCAGTCACTAACTTGGTCACCACAACGTGATCCATATCATTAAATAAACAAAAAAATACCCACGTGCTAAATAAAGTTAGGTTAGTTTTAAAAAGTTTTCTTGTATTTGAGCTACAAGAGAAAATCATTTTTTTGCGGTCAATCAATTTGAGCGGGTTCGAACCGACAAATCATTTTTGTTTGTTTTTTGTTCTCGGTAAGATTTTATTCAGATAATTATTGTTCGCTTAATTGTACAACTTACCAATACCAAAATTGGTGACCCCGACTCGAATAAAAATAACCAAGTGGAAAATTGAGTGAGGTTAGCTTCTAAAAGCGCAAAACAAGCGAATCAATAGAATTTTCGAGTCAAAATAACTGAAAATAAGTGTTAATTTTAGTATTATAAAAATCGAAATTTTACGCAAAATGAGACGAATAATTCTTTTGAGTCTCTCATTTGAGTGTTTACTTCTTTTGGCTTGAATTTAACTGGATATTTTATTGGACAGAAAAATTCAAATCGTATATTGCTGATAAAGTGATAATATAACGTTGAGATCTAGTCGCCATTCTGAACTGTGAGGTGTTATGAAATAATGAATATATGGATTGAACATTTTATAAAGCTCTAATCATAAGATCACATTCTATTTTTGTGTTGAGTGAAATTTTGTAAAGTTAATTATTTGAAACATTAGATTATTTATTATCTCTACAGGATATCAAATCAAAAAAATATTTTTGGTTGCCATTTTGTTGTGAGTGAAATTTAGTTTTGAGTGAAATTTAGTTTTGAGTGAAATACCGTTTTGAGTGTTTTTTTTTGTAAATAAACTAAAATTCATAAAGTGTCACGAGAGTGAACTAATTTATATTTTTTGAGTGATATTAGGTTTTATGAGTAAAACTATTACAAAACGCTTGATTAATGATGCTTCCATTGTTCTTGGAATCAACAGATATAGGCATGGATGGAACTGAATTATCGAGTTTATAAATTCGATGAAGTTGAGATACGCAAAGCTGTTAAAAATTGGATGTAAATGCTGTTTTATTAGGTTGGTTGTATATTCTTATTTGGTGATTAGTTTTGTTTCAGATGATCCAACTTGAAATTCACTTACAACGACCATGGCTAGTAAGGTTCGAGTCGTATCTTATTGTACTTTGCTTTACGATATGCTTTCATAAAAAGAAGAATGCATAGGTCTCGATTTGCTCGGTTGGTGGTTTCTTAATTGATTATGGGATATCCTCTTACCGTCCGGACTGAGAAAGGGTTGCCTCATTGAACTGGTCTTCTCATTTTGTCTTTTATCTTAGCTTTTATTTACAAAATATCATCCGATTCGTATTCCAATGTAGATGATACGTTTTGATACTTGTTACAGAAGTTACCCAAAACTCGATTAGTATTGGGCCCATATGGAAAAACACTCAAAACTTTAACTCAAAATGTGCAATAAACAACGTCTGAAATCCGCCGTTTGACGAAGTTTTCTTCTTGAAAAAATGCTTCTCAGATGTTAACATTTGATTCTTATAACAGATCGTAGGCTTAGTCTCAGAGGGGACATAGGTCCAATAACGCCTAAATAAAAAAATAGCAGAATCTATAACAGAACCTGACCTTAGTAAACCAACATTATTAACATCGCCAATTTCTTGAGGATAACGTTAAGCGCATAATAATTTTTTTTACAAATTTCCAGCATTTTTTCCAGTCTCGCGTATAAAATCAGAAACGCGATCGGAGTTTTCAATGTTAAGGCAACCATAAATTAAATAAACAATTGAATAGAGCGGAATTTGCATTTTTTTTTTTTTTGTTGTATTTGTAATTTTTCAAAACAAACCCAATGCCTTCTTAGATTATTGGAGATTTAAATTGCGGAAATTGTAATCAGTCGCAAGAGTGTAAATTATACGTATGCATATAACTAAATGTTTTAATTGATTAAAATTTGTAATAAAGATGCAAATAAATAAATAATTGAAATAGAAAACATTGAATTGTCATATGACCTAATTTAATTTAAAAAAAAAAAAAAAAAAAAAAATTTATCCGTAAAATGAAATTTGTTTATGTCAAATATTGGCGGAAGCGATATTTGCTGTATGTACAAAAATCGTTGAAACATGTAACTTTTACTTGGGCATACTATATACAAGCTGAAAAGTGTTTTACTGACATATGTGTGTGCATGTAATATTCGTGTGTCGACAAAACGATTTAAAACACCATTTCATGATATAGTTGACAAAATATAAATAAACATCAAAATGTATAAATAAAAATTTTGGACATTTTTCGTAAATTAAATAAAACATAAGGCCGTTCATAAAAATCGATTTAATATTAAATGTAATAATGTGTTACATACATATGTATATATGTAGTACGTTCTCCAACCCTATACAAACCAACTTTTTTTTTTTTTTTTTTTTATGATTGGTGACATTATGTTGGCGCAAGGTAATGAAAGGTAAATTGCTAAAATTTTCTTTTGTTCTTAATTTTACTATTAACCTTGTGCTGCCGATACGCTTTTAATTAGTGAAATTTTTTTAAATTTTTCAATAAATTACACAGCGTGCGACAAAATACTTTGTGCCTATGTAAAGAATAATGTGGAATAATATTAAGTAAATTCTAACTAGAACCACCAATTATTCAAGATTAGAGCGTCCGAATCAAAAATTTGAGAGACGCCTCAAGGTTACCTAGAACATTCTTATTTTTCGTCGTGACTTTTGGTTTAACATTGGATAAAAAACTAAAATAATATTTGTTTTCAGTTAGAATCAGTTTTGGTAAATAAAACCTTTTCACAACAATTGGACTTTAGACCAAAAACATGATCTTTGGTTAATCCCACACGCATTAAATAAAACCAATTAATCAACATAATAGATGTTTTTGTTTATAATGAAATTGGTTCCTGTATGTTGTACTTACAATAAACAAATTAATTTGTTGTTTGAATTTACTTGATTTCTGCGCATTTGATCGTGTGAAAATTCGTGTAAATCAACGCCTTTAGGAACATTTTTTATTGCTAAGAAACATTTAACTAATTGTTGTTTTTGAATTAATGTACTGCCTTAAATATTGAACTAAATTATTTTTTGTTTATTTAAATAAAATTATAAAGTGTTGAAATGTCATGCTAGTTTTACATGGCATACCTATGACGCAGCATGAATTTGTTGTTATGCTTTCCATATTATTGATTGATTGATTGACTAGAACAAATAATTTATATGTATTTATCTTACTCGGGGGTCACCGCTACCGGTGACCCCCGCCGCGTTGTCAACAAACTTAGTGCCGATCATCCGGTGACCCCCATAACAATCAACGTATTAAAATGTTTTAAATTTAGTTGAAAATAATTTAAAAAATATGTCGAATTTTATTTAAAAATTTCGTCCAATTCTAATTACAAAATGCGATGTGATTAATTTTCAGTTAACGCAGCACTAGTAAAAATTTGCGAATATATTGAAATAACAAATATTTGTTATTCGAATTTGCTGTGTATCCTTTATGCAACAAACACAGAGAAAATTTGGCCCCAAATCGTAAACCCATATTTGACAACTACACAATCAAAATTTGCTCAAATTAGCTGACTAAATCTGAAATTTTGAGCATAACAGCCGTGCACTTGAAAAAGTTCAAGAAAGTGAAATACGAATATAAAAGCATCAAGTTTAAAATTTTCAAGTTCAAAATGATTAAATGTATTTGCATAAGCATAGACGGTTATTATGTATCGTTAAATACTACTTAGTCCGAACGTTCACCTAATTTTTCGTTGCATTATTTATGATTATTGCAACATGTCACAAATCTGCATAAATCCGATACTGTACATAAATAAAAACTAACATTCACGCGGTTCAACGATTTTAGAAATAGAAAGTTTTGAAAAAAAAAACGTTTTACACATTTTTGATCTATATTCTGATATTCATATTAGTGTGCACGGTAGTTTGCCACAAAATTGCATGCGTAACAAATATTCATGGTTCCCGCAAGCAATTTCGTATGGCAACGTGAAGTTGAAATGAAATGTCAAAAAAGGAAAGAAAAATGTTGAAACAACAGCTAGTAAATTTTCATAAACAACTGTCACCTGTTAAAGTAACAAATGTTGTGTTTAGCATTTTCAAATGCGATTAGCCTTGTAGCGATTTACTTATAATCATAAATTACAATATTTTGTTCACTGTACGCCCCAAAATTATATCAAATTCGTTTATTTCGAAATGATATTGCTTAAATTTTCGTGATGTTACCGATTGGGATCAGTGCTGTTGCTCTGAAAACTTTAAACGAAGTACGATAGTAAGACCTTAGACATAAATAATTGTTGGTGTTTTATGTTAAAGTAAAATCACGATCCAGCAAATTACACTAAAAATGTTTTTAGTTTTTGAGCCAAATTTGAATGCTGCTCGAGCTAAATAGTTTTTAACGCGGCCACAACTCTCCACAGATATTGGGAAATTTATCTTAAAACAACTTTAGATTCGAACCCTTTTTATTTTCAAAAACGTAATTTTGGCAGATGTACCAATATGGACATGTGAAATATTCGAACATGTTCATCATTTTTACAAAGCTAATTTTTGGGAATTGGAAGAAATTTTGGTGCAATTTAAAGAAATGTCGTTAGCAGACAATATCACAGTAGGTACCTAGACTGGAAACCTGGACGAAATCTAAAAAATCGCCTTAAAAAACAGCACAGTTGTTCGAAGTCTCATGTTTTTCCACTAAAAGTTTCTACTTTACTTTCTACTTACGTTATATTTTCAAAGAAATGTGCGTGTGCTTTATACTTAATTTTAACGCAACTCTGTGCGATTAGGGCGCACACTTTGTTTTAACTTCAATCCGCAAGGAATTGGTCCTTAGGCATAAGTGTGACGAGACAAGACTGTCAATTAACCGTAAATTCAATCTACAAATTTAATTAACTAACTTTATTTAATTATCGCTATATATTTTATAATGGTTAACGTTGAGCATTAGGAAAGAGCAAAAAAATAAAATATAACTAATTAAACCTTAGGCAGCCTTGGTATAGTTGAACGAAGAAGGTTTAGGATTTTTTGAAGAATTTTTTTTGAGTGAAGTTCGAAGTCAAACGCGGTTAGCGGTAAATTATTCACAGAAAATCGTATTTTGAGCAAAAAAAGTTTAAGAATCTTTCATAAAAATATTTAAATATTTCTTCTATCACATTCACAAGTGAATAAAGTCTCAGCCTGCTTATGATGCCAATTTGGCAAAATTTTAAGAAAATAGTTTATAATTCACTAAGTCAATGTGTCTGTGTGATAGTTTTGTGTGAACTAAAACGTTGTGTCAGTAATCGGATAAACATAAATATTATGTTGTGGAATTGAAGAATTAGAGTTTTAGGGTTCGATTCAGGTTAGAGATCTGCTCCACTTCGTTCGAGGGTTGATTTGAGTTTTAACAGGGTCAGCCTGATAAAAAAAGTCAACAGATTGTTTCAGGGTCGGTCAGTCCTGTCGCTCTGAAATATGAATACTTTAAACGGAGTACGTTTTTAGGGCAGTGTTTCTAGTCAGCAGAAGGGAGTACATACGAAATACAATAGTTTGACCTTAGAGAGAGACTTTTTTTAACATAGCCACAACCCTCCACGAAATCATAGATATGGTTAGATTGTCGTTTTGAGTTTTTTAAGTTTTTCTCGTAGAGAAGAGTACCGAACAGCGAAACCGTAAGCGAAATTTTTAAGTTGTATGTAGTTATTTTTACCTAAATTATACGTGGCAAATGTAAAAATTTATCTTAAATCAACTTATGATGAGCATGTCAGAAATGCATTGTCAGATACCTTAGTAAGTACCTAGGAGGTGACAAGGTCAATAATGACTAAACCTCGACGAAGCCTTGATAAAACAGGACATTTATTAAGTCTCGAAATATGTTGTGTATTTGATTTTAAAAAATTGGTAATAAAATTTGTTTGGTGGCGACAACTGTTCATAAAACCTGCACTTGGTGAAATCTCTTCAAAAAAATGTTAAACTTCTATCACGTTTGCCAATGGATTTTAGTGTAGTTCTGTACGTGAGTAAAAAACCGATTCTATCTGCAGTTCCTAATATAAAACAGAATTCACACAGGCTCACTTCATTTTTGGTCGGAACACCACTAATGATATTTTGGTTGATGCCATTTATTAGAAACATTGTTTCACCAATTTTTCTTTATTTTTACGTAGACATATACTTAGCTAATTCAGACTATTTTCTCAGTCTCCAGTATCAAACGGATGGAATAAGCACATTAGAGTTTTTAAAATAAAACAAGGCCCAACGGCAAGAACTATTTTGGAACACTATTCATGCTAATGTTATTATGATCGATACCATAAATCAAAAATTAGATTTGCCAACTTTTGTTTTTGCATACACGCCTCCAGCACCGAATGGAACACACATATTGTTCCTATCCTGGAGAATGTCAAAATAAAATCGAAAGACAATTTCTGCTGTCAACATTTAACCTTGCTATGCAAGAAAGATGCAAGGGTGACTGAATTTTATTCAAATGTAAATAAAGGATTTGAGAATATTGATGTCAAGGCGGATTGGACGAATGAAATTTCCCATATCACACGGCATAAATCCAGACTTCTATACAATTTTCTAGTCTGAAAAAGTTAAATGACTGCAGAAATTATCTTACAGTATTAGTTGTATATCTCTATAAAAGAGGGTCCTAGTCTAAGCTTATGGAAGGATTTGAGAATATTGTAAATCCAGACTTCCATAAATGGCCGCAATAATGGCCCAAATAATTTGTCTTGCAGTGTAATTTTTGTATTCAGGAGGTCTAAATCTAATTATCTTGTGCAAAACTCTAAATTATCATCTTTTAAGTTTTACCAACAAATCTTCAGATTCTGAAAAAAGCATTGTTAAATTGAGGTAATTTAGTTCGCAAATTTGACATATTTGAATTGATATTGTCTGCTAAAGTGACTAGCACATTACTGCAAGTAAACCGTTTTATGGGTTTTTGCCTGAGACTGACAGAAACCATTATAAATTAGCTTTGAAAAATGCTTTATGAAAAAGTCAGCTATCTCCCAGAAGTTATTAGAATAGAGGAGTACAAAATGAAATAGCAGAATACAAGAGTAACCACTAGACGAAAGTAGTACGAATACTCCGATCGTACTCACTTCGACAGCACTGATTGGGGTGAGACTAAAATTATGATTATAGTCTATACACGAGCTTAAGATCTAACCAGCCTCGTCTAGTATATTGAATACATCGCGAAGATTATTACAAATATTGCAGAATTTTCAAACTTTTCAAATTTGTTTAAATTAAATTGAAAATGTTCTAATTTTGAAATGTTGAAATTAAAATTTTAATTATTGAATTCTGAAATTTTCTTTTAAGTATTTCAAATTTTCAAATTGTGAAATCTTTAACTATTGAATTATAAAACATTTTGGTATTTTGATAAGGCTCATCTTCAAGTATTTCTCAAATAACAAAAACCATCTAATTTGTAATTAACACGAAATTTAACTCTTACAGAATTTCAAATTTCAAATTGATATTTATGTTATTATGAAATCTCTAAATTTGTATTATTCAGAATTTTAAATTTCATAATTTTAAATCGTAAAACAAGATTTTGAATTTACTTTATCAATCTGAAATTTGATTACTTTGAAATAATTGAAAATTAAATTTAGAAATTTTCTTCTCGAATTTTCAGATTTTCCAATGTTTGAATAGACATTTGAAAAATTAAATTTTGATGTGTGCAGTATAACAAAATCCAAATTTTAAAATTTCTCATTGGAAACTGAGTTTAAATTCAAAATTCATAATCCAACCGATTTTTGAATTTCATAAAGCACCTCAATTCATAAAATTGCTAAATTTGATAGTGAACTTATTATTTTATAGTTCTAAATTTGGGAATTTTTAAAATATTAAAAAATTCATTTTTCAATTTTAAAAATTTTTAAACTTTGTGTTAAAGAAGAAAAATTCTAAAATCGTGAAGATACATATTTTGAAAATTCAATTTTAAAAGTTTCGATTAGTTTTTCAATAGACTTTGAATATTTCATGTAATTAGTAATATAAAGTCAAAGTTTTAATTGGCAGGACCCTAGATTTTGTTCCTGGTAATGTATCATCCGAGTTATATGCCTTCAACGTTGTAGGAACATAATTTTGATTTTTATCAACATTGGCTTCTAATAATTCTGCTTAGTTGAACATCCACTACCAGGATTGAACATCTGGCACTACCTAACATCTTTATTAAGTTTCGTCTCTTATCGATGGCATCGGTTAGTATTTGGTATAATAACGCCTGCTTTATCGGACCTGCCATTAATGTTTCATTGAGAGACATTCCATTTGCGGTTCTAGCGGAGCCGTTTAACACAAACCACATTACTCCGTGGTGAGGTAAATTTCCTTAAATCGTTTGACCCAAATCCAATACTCGCTTATAACTTCCTTTTATGCCATGGCAAATGACGGATTATTAGAAAACTTTTTTTCCAATGACACCTGCCTGCTAAATGCTAAATTGAGTGATATACCTAATTGACCAACTGCCTGCCTTACTGGTAATCTTACTATGAATCGTCCATCTGCGTTTCTGCTGGTGGTTGTTTTAAAATTTTCTTCGCAATGAACGTCTTCCGCCACCAATCTTTGCCAAATTAGTTAATAACTCATCTATTCGATCGATTGAGTTGTCATGAGCATATGTATCACTCAACACTGATCCAAAAACTAATTCCACTCCCAGAATAATATCAATACGACTTCTTCTACTAAACTCTGTGTCGGCCAAAGACACAGACCAATCTATTTTATCGGCTTTATTTGAATGGTGCCCAGTCTTTTCTTGGTCGGATTATAGAGTAACCTCAGGATAACTTGTACTTCGCCACAAGACACTTGCGATGATGAACAACCAGCTGATTACAACACTTCTCACTTATGAAAGACGAAATGAAACCCGCAGCTAACAAAATTCTACATGTAATGCAAAGGCAGGGCAGTTGGCAAAAGACTAGATCTAAATGAATTTCCACTTTGATACACAGACTTTCCTTGTTTACTTGCTTGGTTGGAAATTAATAATTAATTAATTCATAATATTGTCTTAGCATCCCGTTAACTTCACGCATTCACGAGCATATTCGTTCGATTTACAACAAAAGATTTTCTTGATTTTACGGAACTAGAGCAATGCTTTGGCGAAATACCTTTCTTAGCTTCCAAAACATCAGATCGATTTAGCAAAAATTTAAAAAAAAATCTAGACATTTTAATAGAAGGTTGATTCAAAAACCTGCGTATAAAAGCATTTTTGGTATGCTTCTTTCTTCCATATCGATCAACTGGTTTCTTAAACACTTCAAAATCGTTTGCTTCGGTAACTAGAAAATGTTTAATCAGGTTTGCAGCTTTATGCCGCAAATACGTAAATTTTTGTACCGCTGTCAAACTGCTGTTACGAATCGTTTTTAAATAAAGATTATAAAATAATTGTCATTGGGTATAGTTACCCGCGAATGGCCATTTAATCTCATCTGATCTAACTTCAATATCAATTGAATTAATTTTGCATCGACCGTGTAATCTAACTCACTAAAGTCAACAGCCGTTGACTGGGATCTGCCTGGAACATTTGACCTTCCACAAACGTAAATTTTTTCATCATTTTTCCGACTTTTTCTTTCTATACCGCAACCATGGGATCCGGATCAAAGGACCATGCAATTTATTGTGCTTCCTCGACTTTGATGTATGTTCACAGAAAATTGAATCCCAATAAAATTGTTGTAATTAAAAAAACCCACTTTTCCGTTCAATTTTCCGTGAACATAAATCAAAGGCGCCCCTTTTTTCAAGTTTGTGTCATTTCTTCGAGGAAGCACAGTAAATTCAAAAACCGAATTTTCAGTCTGAAATTTGGCAGCTTTGACATAATTTAAAATCAAAATTTCGACATCTTCTTTTAGAATTTACGGATTCTTGGGTTTTTGAATTAAATTTTTTAATTCTTCATTTGAATTTTCTTATTTCCCAAATTCAAAATTTCTAAGATTAAAAATTCTCCAGTTTCTAGACCTATTTCTGAATTCCATAACTTACGTGTTAAAGAAGTTTAATTCTAGAATTTTGAGATATTTCAAATCTTAAAACTTATAAAATTCCCAGTGCTAAATTTTAAAATTCGTTGAATCTTAAAATTTGTGATTTTCAAAATTTTAATAATTTCGTTTTCAAATTTTACAAATTTTTAAACTTCCTTGTTAAACAAGTTTAATTCTAGAATTGTGAGATATTTCAAATCTCAAAACTTATAAAATTCCTAGTACTAAATTTTAAAATTGGTTGACTCTTAAAATTTGTGATTTTCGAAATTTTAAAAATTTCATTTTCAAATTTTACAAATTTTTAAACTTACGTGTTAAAGAAGTTTAATTCTAGAATTTTGAGATATTTCTTATCCTTAAACTTATAAAATTCCTAGTACTAAATTTTAAAATTCGTTGACTCTTAAAATTTGTGATTTTCGAAATTTTAAAAATTTCGTTTTCAAATTTTACAAATTTTTAAACTTACGTGTTAAAGAAGTTTAATTCTAGAATTGTGAGATATTTCAAATCTCAAAACTTATAAAATTCCTAGTACTAAATTTTAAAATTGGTTGACTCTTAAAATTTGTGATTTTCGAAATTTTAAAAATTTCATTTTCAAATTTTACAAATTTTTAAACTTACGTGTTAAAGAAGTTTAATTCTAGAATTTTGAGATATTTCTTATCCTTAAACTTATAAAATTCCTAGTACTAAATTTTAAAATTCGTTGACTCTTAAAATTTGTGATTTTCGAAATTTTAAAAATTTCGTTTTCAAATTTTACAAATTTTTAAACTTACGTGTTAAAGAAGTTTAATTCTAGATAAAATTCCTAGTACTAAATTTTAAAATTCGTTGACTCTTAAAATTTGTGATTTTCGAAATTTTAAAAATTTCGTTTTCAAATTTTACAAATTTTTAAACTTACGTGTTAAAGAAGTTTAATTCTAGATAAAATTCCTAGTACTAAATTTTAAAATTCGTTGACTCTTAAAATTTGTGATTTTCAAAATTTAAAAAATTTCGTTTTCAAAGTTTACAAATTTTTAAACTTACGTGTTAAAGAAGTTTAATTCTAGAATTTTGAGATATTTCAAATCTTAAAACTTATAAAATTCCTAGTACTAAATTTTAAAATTCGTTGACTCTTAAAATTTGTGATTTTCGAAATTTTAAAAAAATTATATTTTCAAAGATGAATTAGAGTCTTCAAAATTCGTATTTAAATTGGCAATATACATACAGTGCTGGTAAAAAAAAATTGGGCAAACATATTTTGTTACAAATTGGAGTCTTTTTTTGCTAAAATTACAAAACTTTTGAAAGCAATTGGCTTATTGTTTCATTTTAAATACATGTATGACCTAATTTTTTGGAAAAAAAAATTTACCTGCAATTTAGGGGGAAAACCCGAAAAATGCCAAAATTTTCAAAATACGCCGATTGGAGTTAAAGTAATGGAATAAATTAAACACTTATTATTTAATTTTTTTTTTGTTTTTTACTGATTTATAGAAATTCTATCTTTAATATTAATATTTTGTTGGACCGCCATTTGCTTTTATTACAGCGATACACCTCTGATTCATTGAATTTGATAAATTTTTAGAGATTTTAGAATTTTTAATACTACAATGTCGTCGGAACCGTTTTAAAACTTCATCGGACATAAGAGGGGATCTTGAGCGAGCAACGGGAAAACAAATTTCAGCCAGCTTAGTGAGAAAAAAACTTGGTTAAGCTGGTTTGAAAGCACTTAAACCAGTCCACAAGCCTGAGTTCACATTACGAGTGACAAAAAAAACGTTTGCTATGGGCCCAGGAGCATGTTTCTTGGACTCAAGAGATGTGGAATGATGTGATTTTCTCCGATGAATCAAAATTCAAGCTGCATGTTGGAGATGGAAGAATTCTCATAAGGAGAGAATCTCGCAAGAGGCTTAGCATCGGATGTCTTTTAAGACTTCCACCGAAAAATGAAGGAGTTATGGTCTCGGGATGCCTTTCTGGAAGTTAAACCGGTCGATGGTGCTTCATTAGTTCCAAAATTACAGCAGCTGTTTATCTGTAGGTCCTACATAACGAATTTGAGCTTTCTATGTTAAAGCTTTTTTACGAGACTTGCAGATTTATTTTTCAACAGGACAACGCTCCGTGCCTTAGCGCCAAAGATGTGATTTATTCATTTTGAATTGTAGATAGAAAAATTGCCTTTCAGATAAACATAAATAATTTGCTAAAAACTTGTTTTTTTTTTCTTATCTCTTCATTTAAAGGTAAAAAACACTTCGAAGAAAAAATATCGATGTGTTGGGCTGGCCCCCATACAGTCCAGACTTAAATTCCATAGAAAATATTTGGTCTATAATGAAGCTAGAAGCAGCAAGAAACCGCCCAGCATCAATTCAAGCTTGAAAAAGTTTGTTAATGACGATTTGGGAATCCATGCCTTCTACGACTTTGAAAAATTTATCAAATTCAATAAATCAGAGGTGTATCGCTGTAATAAAAGCAAATGGCGGTCCAACAAAATATTAATATTAAAGATAGAATTTCTATAAATCAGTAAAAAACAAAAAAAAAAATTAAATAATAAGTGTTTAATTTATTCCATTACTTTAACTCCAATCAGCGTATTTTGAAAATTTTGGCATTTTTCGGGTTTTCCCCCTAAATTGCAGGTACATTTTTTTTTCCAAAAAATTAGGTCATACATGTATTTAAAATGAAACAATAAGCCAATTGCTTTCAAAAGTTTTGTAATTTTATCAAAAAAAGACTCCAATTTGTAACAAAATATGTTTGCCCAATTTTTTTTTACCAGCACTGTATGATTTTATGTACGAATTTTAACTTACAGAATTTCAAAATTAATATTGAATTTTATATATTTTGAAAAATTTCGGAATTTTGAATTCTCGATTTAACTAACAAAATGTTGAAAATTTCGTGATTTTCAAGATAAAAGATTGTAATGTCAATCAAATTTATAAGTCTGAAATTTGATTGCTTTGAAATAATTTAAAATCAAAATTTCGGTACCATCTTACCATCTTACTCGTAGTATAACGACATTAAATTTTTTAAATTCTTATTAACTTCTTAACTCTAAATATAATTTGCAAGTTTACAATTTTACTTTTAAATTCCGTAAATTTGTTTAATTTCAAATTTTATAAATTTTTAAAGTTATAAAAATTTTGATATATTTAGAAATTTCAAAATTGAAAAGTTTCAATTACGAGCAGTTCGGCATAGACATTTTTTTATTTTATACATTTCAAATCTTTGAAATTTTATTGCTAAATTTTAAAAATTCGGAAATTCTTTTAATTTATCACTATCAAAATTTTAAGAATATTATTTGTTAAAGTCAAATTTTAAGAGTAATGAATATAAAGTTTTAGAAATTTTGAACCACTTCTTAAAATTTCAAAATTTGAATTTTGAATATTTTGAAATGGTTAATATTCAAAATTTCGAAATTTTGGGTTCAAAATTTTAAAAATTTATAAAAATCCTAAATAGATCATCAACGTTAAATCTATAGTTTAGTTTTTCTTTGAACAATTCTCGATCTTACCGACTTTAATAAAATCATAAAACTAGTACAATCGGTTAATCTGATCAAATCAATATAAGTCCGCTGAAAATCACTGTTTAAGAATCGCTGATGTAGTGTACATATATTTTCCGCTAACTTTCACAAAATACATTTTTGACAGAGTAAAAGTTGTAAGATTATTTTTTAATTAAAATATATCTGTTTTGTGTCAATGAGCATACGCACACAATACTAAACATTGAATGAAACCGATTTAGACCACCGATAAAACGCGAAGGAGGCACCACCCCATAAAACATATTCAACTTTATGTAATTTCATTTCAGATCCATTTTCCAAACCGCACAAAATAAAACAAAAAAAAAAACACTTCCGAATGTTATTTTAAAACCGGTTACGTAAGATGACCGACAAAAATAAAATTTCACATACCAAGCTAAATCTTACTGCATACGTTATAACTTTATTTCATATTTTCAATGTCTTGACTAACATTTCCATTTGTTAAGTCCGTGCGATCATGAATATGTCTACAAAAATGTCGGTTAAATCTATATGACCACTTTTTATTAAGAAACTTCTACCCCAATGGACAAAAAAAAAGACAAGAAAAAAGTGTTAAGACAAATAATTACGACAATTTCTTACGAAATTACGTACCAATGTAAAAATGCGCGCGATTAAATAACTTTAACAAACCGAACAAATTTACAAAAAAAAAAAAAACTCAACAACGAGATAAACAATTTCCGAATAAACTTCATATCCATCCATTATTACATAAATGATTGTAAATTACGTGAAATGTTTTTTTTCTTCTGTAATTTAATGTATTTCGTGGTTATATTGCTGCTGTTATTGAGATTTCTTTTTCGAAAGATTCGTATGTACATTATGCTGGTGCTGTTGTGTCTTTCTTTTATTTCATCAATACCAAACCAAAAAAAAATTTCTACTGTAACAACATATTTTAATTATTTACTACTACATACATACATCTCGAAAATACCTTATGCGGACGACGACTTGGTCTTACGTCTTTCTTTTTCCGACACCAGTTTTGGGCAATAAAATTATCAATTTAAAAATGTGGAAGAGAAAGAAATGGAAAAGACATAAAGTACAACGTAAAAAAAAAATAAAAGAAAATAGTTTCCGCGATTTTTTTTTTTTGTTTTTTTTTTTGAAAGATTAAGTTCAGTAAAGCTACCTACCATATTATTGACACATTAACTTAGAGATGAGATTGATTGTGAAATAAGTTTTGTATGTTACGAGTCTGCGTTAGATAATATGATTGGTATCGAACGATGATTTTGTAATCAATATTAAGATGTTGGTGGGATGTGTCGCTTGAATGAATAATGAACCAATCAATTAGCAGATCGCGCGATTGTTATTTTTTTGTGTGTAACGCGCTTTATTTTATTTGTAGCAGTTTATCGAACTAGTTTTTGTTTTTAGATGTTATCAAATGCCATTGTACGCTTAAGACCTTGCCCTCCCGGCGCAAAAATGTATACAGCACAAATGTACAGCGTACGAACAGTTTACGAACGCTTTTTTTTATAATACACTGCTACATTTACATTCTCTATACACAGTGCTGTCAATTATATCTTGCGGCTTTGTTTTAGTTTCAATTTTTTTTTTGTACAAATTAAATTAAAGTTGTCGTATTGTGAAAATATAAAAACTTCTGATAATTATTGTTAGTTTTTCGTGGCATTCAAGAGCAGCACTATATCCATAATATCATATAACAATCATTATAATGAATATTTTGAAAGGTATTTAAATAATACTCGAAGTACTTCATCTATGATTGAAACATTTTATTTCATTTCAGAAAAAAGATTAATTAACAAATTTGGCACGTTGTGTCTTGTGTTGCGGCTTATTTGAAGAAAAATACAAATAAAAGATAAGATTGATTTAAAAAAATTGTTTTATTCTAATTAAATGGGGCAATTCGCACCAAACCGTTCGTCAATGTTACGCTTAAGCAGTTCGTAAACATTACGTTTAAGCGTACACATTATGAACACTTTTATACATGCTAATACATACACAAGTCTTCGCAAATTTGTTTCACTTCTCATGTGACAAAAGTACACATTACGTACTATATTCGTACCGTTTTAGTGTAACGTTTACGAACACCTTAGTATAGCAAAGTCTTCGTAAACCGTACGTTTATGATACACCTGGTCTGGAGGGTGGAACACAATTCATGTGAAATGGGCGATGTAGGATTAATGTAGGATACGTTTTGTATTAAAAGATACAGGAAGAAAGAGGAAAACAGTAATACAAATTTACTGTGGGTTACTCCTGTACCTTCTAATCGTAGTTAGGCCTCCTCAGGACTCGGTAAAATTGTTCATTACCGAAGTTCAAGGCTTTGAATTCAAACTTTGCTAAATTCTCTATATCATCCTATTTCGTTTTCCTAACACAATAAGTTGTAAATTAAAAAATTTAACAGTTCCCTATATTTCTAATCATCTATCTTCAAACAAATTCAAATTTCCCGGATTTTTGCAAGTTTAACATATTCTATAATTATAATTTCCAAATGTTTACGAAATTTGTAAATTTTGAGGACCGTCATCTTCTAGAGGGTTCTCACTTTATAAGTCAATAACTTTAGTCAGGTTATTGTTGTGTGCGGAGGGGAATTAACACAAGGCAGGGTAGTTTTCAACTTCAAGTGTCGTAACTGCGTTCAACTTCAGTATGTGCTCACACTAAAGTGTTGACCAAAGTGCGAGGACCTCCATCAAATGTGTTCAACGGCAGGACTGGAGGCCGAGAAATTTGAATTCATCACCAACATGTCATGTGACGGTGCGTGTCATTATATAACCGTCTTTTACAGCGTCTCTTATGAGATTTTTCAAGCCATGTTTATCCGTTGCGTTGTGTGGCCGTTAAAGTGAAATGAGCAAAAATATTTAGATTTGAACCAGGGATTCAAAGAGGGACTAAACCGGAACTGAACCGGAACAGAACCGGAAGAGAACCGGAACAGAACCGGAACTGAACATCGCAAAACATCATCAGAAATATATCATGTGACTCGCACACATAATATGAGGTCGGTTTGGAATCTAGCTCACAAAAACGGGAAAGGGGTAAACGGTGCGTGTCATCATATAATCATCTTTACAGCGTCTCATATGAGACTTTTCAAGCCATGTTTATCCGTTGCATTGTCGGCCACACGAACGAGAGCGAAATGGTCAAAAATATCTAGATTTGAACCATGGATTCGAACAGGGACTGAACCGGAACTGAACCGGAGCAGAACCGGAACAGAACCGGAACACTCAACCACAATTAACCAAAATATTTTTCGTTTAATTCAAATTGTAACCAATGCAATAACAAAAAAAAAATTAGAACCGAAATCGAAACCAGAACGATAAATGTGGAAGCACACTATTAACAATAACAACAATTAATAACTTTAAAAACAAGTGGTGGTTAAAAAAAGAAATCAGCCGGAAAACTACGTTTTCCAGCTCATTTTAATTTTTTTTTTCGAAGTTTCATTGCTCTTTTTATTTTGAAAATTGATCCTCTGATTCGCTTGAATTTGATTGGCCGGCTTTACAAATAAGGAAAACCAATTCTAGCGATATTTGGGAATATTGGGATAAAATGGGAACGCTCTAGCCAGAATAAGAAGATATTGAATGCAAATTTTTCTACCTTGAAGTTAACTGGAAAATAGTACTTAAATCGGGTTTGTTCCAGAACTAAACCGGAACGGAAAATATTTTCCAAAAGCGGAACGATAAAAAATTTCGGTTCGATACTCTAATAACAAATGAACAGGAGTATTCTGAGGGAAAAATCACAAATAAGCGAATTAGCTGCGAATGTGATTACGTTGTAGTAGTAGTCACTCTTAAATTAGTCTTAAAAATCTTTCTCTCTTTCTTTATAGTCGTTCTCCGAAGGACAAGAGCGTCCATGTCGAGGAAGCTCTATTGGTGTGAAGTACATTCTCTAAGCGGGACATTGTCCTTTGATTTAATTCTTCTTGTTTGAATTAATTTATTTCCCTTTCGCAAAATGGAGATTTTGTAAAATTTTTCATTGCATGTGTTCGACGGAACTTTAAGACTGGTAGTTCTTAGCTAGGAACTTGAACTAAAAATTACAAGGGTTATTACCAAGGACTACTAATTTGCAAGGGCCAATAAGTTTTAAAGCTCCTTCTTTCAGCTGAGTAAGCGCTTGTGGAATTTGGCACATAGCTTACAGAAATTTAATCTCAATAACTAGGATTCTTGAAGACTGAAATTCTAATCCCATTTAATACTTCCTTGTCATTCTCTTGAAAGAGTTCGAAGTGATGTCTTTCGGTCTGTCTGTCTGCCTGTCTCTCGACCTGTCTGTCGGTCTGTCGTCGGTCTGTTTATCGGTCTGTTCGTCTATGTCTCCCCTCTTTACAGGACTTAGCTTTTTTCATAAATTGTGGAAATGGTAGCTTCCGTGCGTAGACCAGAAAATGTATTTTCCAAGTATCTCAAAAAATATGTAATTTACAGAAAACCTATTAAGTATAAAACCCCATTCGTAAAAGAAAGTCGTGTGTTGGCCACACCTTAATTTTTTTTTATTTGGTATTGCTGCGCATGTTGCCTGGGAGCTTAACAAAACATAAAAGAAGCATTTCGTAAAGTAAAAGTAAGGCCAGTAATCAGTGGCGTAACTACAAATTTCGGGCCCTCCCCCGCAACATAGTTTAGGGCCCCTAAAGATGCTTCTTGTACCTATGAATATGTAAAGCTTTTAGTGAAAAACTTATTTCTTCCTATCGTCTAGTCTCGCATTAATTAAAAGTATCTGATTTTGAGAGTAGATGACTCGAAGCATCTTGCAACTCAACGCTTTGACGATTTAAGTATATCGATAAAGCATCACCAATTTCCAATATAATTTGAACAAATATCAAGAATTTCGAAATAATCTCAAAAATGTCGAATTTTGTCGAAAGTTCTCAAATATCGAATTATCCGTAAGTTTTGTTCAAAAATTGTATAAGCATAAAATATTTATTTGCAAAAATTGTCAATTAGTTTGAAGTTTGATAAATAATTTAAACAAGTTTGGGTTTTAGCTTAACTTTTAACTTTGAGGTTTTTGTTAAAATGTTAAATGTTTTTGCAAAAAAATCATGAACTTTTAATTTTATAAGCTTTCAATTTTCAAAGCTTTTTTATTCAAATTATTTTAGGGGACGAAATTTGGGCTAAAATTTAAAATATTTGTTCTTAAAGTTAATCATTAATCATCAAAAGCTTTTAGTTTTAAAAGGTTTCAAACCAAACCTTTTAATTCTAAAATTTGATATTATAAAGGAAGGTAGTATTTAGGATAAATTTAGAAAATTTGTGTTAAATGAGCTTTAAGCTTGATAATTAAATTATATCTTTTGGGTGTGAACTTTACATTTGTGATTTTTTTTATAATTTCAGGTTTTTGTTAAAAAGTTTTATGAGCAAAAATTATGTTTTGCCAAAAATGGCAACAACTATTAGTTTTAAGAGCTTTCAATTAGAAAAGCTTTCTATACCAAACCATTTTATGGTAACGAAATTTAGGGACAATTTAGTAAAATTGTAAATTATCTAGAGATTTTAGTTAAACCAAATCATTTTACTAGGAAATTTGGTATTATAATATAAGCTTTCGTTTATCGAAGCTTTTTGAACCAAATCATTTTACTTCAAAATTTAGTATTAAAATGGGCGACGGAATTTTGAGATAAATTTAGAATATTTGTTAACAAATAATTAATTTATACTATGTAAACTTTACATGTTTTGAGAGCTTTCACTGATCGAAACTTTTTAACGTATCATGTAAACATATTTTTTGTTTTGTAAGTAAACCTAAACCTTTTACAACCTTTCCCGTTACACTTTGTAACGGAATTTTTGGGATACATTTAGAATGTTTGTTTCCAATAAGCTTTGAACTTTACATTTTTGAGCTTCTAATGAATTTGAACTTTACATTTTGGAGCCTTTTCATAATTTGAGGTTTTTGTTAAAATATTTTTTGAACATAAATTATGTATTTGCAAAAAATGTCGAACCTTTAGTTTTAGGAGCTTTCACGTATCGAAGCTTGGCAATTAATTCCTACCTTTTGGGATTTGAACTTAACATTTTTCAACTTTTTATTAATTTCAGGTTTTTAATCAAATGTCTGATGAGCATAAATTATATATTTGAAAAAATTGTCAAGAGCTTTAGTTTTCAAAGCTTTCACTTATCGAAGCTTTTAAAACAAACCATTCGAAATTTGATATTGCAACTTCGAAATTTGATATTGCAAGAGATGACGGAATTTTGGATAGGATTTAGAAAATTTGTGCTCAATGTAAACTTTTAAGAGCTTATAGTTTTAAAAGCTTTCCAATCAAATCATCTGACTTTCAAATTTGATATTATAAAGAAAGGTGGTATTTTGGGATTAATTTGGAGTATTTGTTTTCATTGAGCTTTAAGCTTCATAATTTATTTAGACTTTCTCAGTAATTTTTGTGTCTTTTCAGAAATTCTGCCTTTCGTTAAAATTTTTTATGAGCATAAATCATGTACTTGGAAGAAATGTAGAGAACTTTAAATTTTAGGAGCTTTCACTTATCGAAGCTTTTCAACTCAAATCATTTTATTCAGAAATTTGATATTACAAAGGATATTTTTTGTAAAAAATACAAAATATTTGTTCTCAATGTAAATATAGGTTTCACTGTACAACGTAGATAACCTGGACATTCATGAATAATTTCGAATTTCCTACCGGAAATCGGAGAAATATCGAAACTTTGGCAGAATCTCACAAGATCTTTTAAATATCACCATTTAGATTTATTTGTGTAACTCTGCAAGTTCTTACAACTCAAAGCTAACCTAGCTAAGATCTCGAATAATCATAAAAAAGTCAAAAAACTTAAGAGATTTAGAATAAACCGCGGAACAATCATGATATCTATATTCTGCGAATCTATGTGAATAATAGAACCCTCGGATCTTATCAGGCAATTTTTTAAACATCGAACAATCGAAACAAACAAACATCTTCGAATAGGCTCTAAAATTTTCGAATAACATCGAACTATCAAATACACTCGCAACACCGAATCACCAATTAAGTCTCAAACGAGAGACGTTTCAAAAGAGACGGGGTTTGGCTCAAGTGAGCGAAACAAGAATTAATTTTCAGTCGCGGTTATGTATTTTTCTAGTTTCTTCTTGATTTTTATGAACATTACAATAATACAGCGCAAACTGCAAACACCAGCAGGTTACTATAAGCTCCCTTTTTCAAAAAAATTGTATCTATTGGCAAATCAAATACTTTCTCTAATCAAATCTTGATTTGTAAAAGGTTGAATTTGTTTGGTTAAAGGCTCAATTTGATTTGTAAAAGGTTGATTTTTGATAAATGGAAAAGTGGTAAACCTTGGAATTACGCAAAACGTATAATACAAATAGATCAACCCATCGAACACATAAATCATTGTTGTTTGATGTCGATAGCTTTTATTTTAAGCGAGTTTAGCTAATTTTCTTCTAAATCTAAATATCGGTGAGAACCTCAAGGCATTTTTATTTCTATGGAGTCAGAACCGAGAAGAAATGGTTGACCAAAAAAATATTTAATAGCAACAGAAACGATTTCTTCCTTTTCTTATTAATTAGACCACCGCCTTTTCTTAAAAATTTCCAAAAAATGTACCGTTCTGCGAATCTGCAGTATAAGCTTAATCTGGGCTATCTAATCTAAAATAGAACTAATAAAGGAAATCTGGCGGGCCTCAACAAGCGTGGCCCCCCCGTGGCTGCGGGTACTGCGGGTACCTAGTTACGCCATTACCAGTAATCCTTGCCTAATTTCCCAGAATTCCAAAGCAGAACTGTGAAACCAAACCAGGAATCGGAACTCCTAGAGGGAACTGGGTCTTTCAATGACTGTTCCGGTTCTTTCCAAACCTTCCAACTTATTTATGTGTAACTAATTTTCATATCTGAGATTTCTAGTATTCTCTGACGGGCACCGAATTAATTTCACCGAAAATTGTATAGTAAAATTAATTCATTTTAAATATGAATTAAATTCGCGACATTTATTTTCATAAATAGACTCCCTACAGCCTACACATTACACCTTCGCGAGGAGCTAATTAAGTTTAAAAAAAATGATATCGCGGAATTAATTTATATTAAAAATGAATTAATATCGCGGACCTTGTTTACAAAAAATAAAATGTTTTTGACTTAAATAAAATTTCATGGAACCTCTGGAAAACTGGAACCGAAAGAGGTTCCTAATTATAATACTCAAGCCCGAAACGGATCCGGACCGAAACAAAAAGCAGTTCCTTAGAAGATTATGTTCATCCTTCTGTCCTTCCAATCAGACGTTTTCGTATTCTCACAAAACGAATCCGTTGATTTTGTGTGGTTTTAATAAAAAACAGTAAAAAAAAATTTGGTTGAACTGTTTATCGGCTTACAATTAGTCAGCTTACAATAGCATCCGGATCAACCATACAGCAGGAACTTCAAAAGTTGGAGAACACAATCTCCAAATAGTTTACGTCAAAAGCGATTCTACATAAAAGTAAACTGCGAAAGAGAAAAGCAATAAAACATAATTGATCATCATCGCCCATATAACTAAATTGTGCATATAGCAGAGGTCTTAATTAACACCAACTTTAATGGTTTATGTCATTAAATGGGTGCGCACGCGCGAAAATAAATTGTAAATCGCAATTAGTTCAAGAATCATAAAAACTAAATTTCACCACAAAAACACAAAATACGTGAAATCATTAACACCTCGAGTCATTAGCACGTATAGATCTTCTAGCTCGCGATAGTAACGGACCTAAAACAAAATTTGCAAAATCATTTAACCTTCACTGATTATTATTATTAATCATATGAGTGTACAGTACGTGAGTAAATATTTAGTGTGTATATTTCGTAGGTGTCAAAAAGAAAAAAAATTGTTCATTCGCATTGGTATTCGGGGCAAACTATATTATGACACATTATCATTTCTATATAAAATGTACACCCATTAAGATTACCATCAATTATCAAGTGAGAGTGTGTTAAATCTTGTGACCGAACTAAATATTTTGTAATAAACAATTTCTGACTTCTTTTGTTGGCGGTTACAGTTGTTGTTGTTTGTCATCGTTGTTATGAGTTAATAAAAATACCTAATAATGCCGAAGGTCGCCGCGCAAATTATAATTAATCACTGACCATTTAAATGAAAGCAATCCTTTGGATACGTCATAAAACTGTCACGGTGACTCTCGTTCAAGGAAATGGTAACCGTGATCCACGAGATTTTTTTGTTGTATATTGCAATTGTTTTTTCGTAATTTGTATGTCAAGTTCGTAGCTATGCGCTTAATTTACAATAATTTATGGATTTTGGGAATAACCATTTACCATATTAGCGATAAGTGTATGTACCTTGACAGATTGATATACTTATTGGTATTTAATAATTATACTCTTAAAACACAGTATGTACTTACGATGGATGGTCAATTAGTCCGATTATGAGTGTGACAACATGCCATTAATCAAACCTGAAAATAAATTAATAAATACAATAAATACAAAGTTACATTTAACACTAATTATATATTATTTAGCTAGCGCGTTTGAATGCGCACACTCTTATATGAAAAATGTGGATACTTTCTAAATTGTGCAATGAAGGTCAATCATATTCAAATAAGACATATTACAGAAGCTGTCTTTTGTTTAGCTTATACTACGTGACTCTTGAACCTCTAATTCACGCGGCTTTCAATTTCTAATATTGGTGCAAAGTACTGTGAATGATGCGGGCTTGTCCAAATTTGTTAAGTTGTTTCAATCTCAATTAATTGAGATTGAAACAACTTAAGTTAAAATAACGCAAGCGGTAACCCAGATTACGACGTCAAATCAGCAGAGCGTGAGTAACTTGATTTTATATTATAGGAACTACTTGTAGAATTGGCTTAATAACTCAGATATAAAATTTCACTGAAATTCATTGGTAAGCGTGCGTGTTCCATTTGTTGCTGGAAATTTACTAAAATCCTGGATTGTTTATTTATGGACCAAAGGATCGTTGGTAAAGTAAATTCTCAGTCTTATGTACCTAATTGCGTTTTGTGGCATTTTCAAAAAAAAACTTAGAAACTCAGATAATGCTTACTAAATCGGCCACAGGGCATCCCAATTTTCTGATTTTATATATTTTTGACAGATAATTTGATTTTCTTAAATTTTGACTTAGAGTTGAGCGCGAAATATTACCGAATTACAAATACATCGGGATTTTCGATATTTTATGTAACTTGTCGAGGTGTTTAAGCGCATTCGAGGTTTGTTTCGGGTTGAGTATTATTTTATACTAAACATAGCATTGAGTTAGGTGAGAGTCTTTCGATATTACTCGAGTTTAGCTTGGGTTTGAATTAAGCATAGTACTGTGTTACGTGCTAAGAAGGTGATGAGGTTCTAAATTAGAGATTTCGAAATTCTGTTTATTTTAAATTATCACAAAGCCAGCCATTTACTCCTTAACAGATAGTTCGGAAATGTCATGAACAAATTCTTGAATCACGTTTTTCAAAACTTCCTTAAATTTGTCGCAAGACTTCGGATCTAAAGTGACGAAGTCCTTATTTTTGTGGATAAGCCAAGGAGATAGGCTTATTTTCAGCGGCCGGTCAGTATAAATATCACTAAATAAGGGTTCCCATAAGGTCACCAAATAAATCAGTTTCTGTTAAATAATTTTCAATCACATTGTATGTACAGGTTCTCTCCACACCTTTCATTTCGATAAAAAAAAAAAGATTTTTTCAACTGACCCGCTCAGTTTGTTGTTTAGAAAACTACCAAATAGAAATTCACGGGTACAAGTTGCAACCTCTGGAATTAATAATGACTTTTACCTTGAAAAACGTACTGATCTGGATATAGTTAAGATCTCATCATGTATATTCATTAATTGGTCACATACTTATTCAATTATTAACGGAATTACCTTATACCATTCCAAATTACATAAAGCTGTTGCAAAATATATTTTGTACCAAAATTCGGAAAATGCGTAAAACAATCTTCAAGCGTTTTTTGTATATAGATATTAACTTCATTACTTTTCCACGTACAAAAATATTGATTGCATCAATCAACCTTTTCTATTAGGGTGGTCAACTTTAGGGCATCCATTCTCTTTAGGTTGACACATCCAAGTAGTTATCCAAGAAATGGTCCTGGCGCATTTCATTTCAATTCAAAATCATCAACCATCTATTAAAAATTATCTAATAACGAGTGCTTCATATTTCATATTACGAAATTTTTACGTTTTAGGTAATTAATAAGTAATTAACTCCGTTAATTACTTATTAATTACCTAACAACTATAATTAGCTACTAGCTTAGTTAACAAATATAATTAGCTCCGATAATCTCTAATATGCTACCGGTAATCATTTAACATCCATTTCAAAGCAATATTCTGAACTGTAGCGTAAAGTAAACGTTTCGAAATAATATTCACAAGCTTGCGCAAGATTAGAACTGTGGTAAACAGACGATGGAGATTATAACGGAATTTGGGTGTGTTTACGTTATTATGAATAAGCAAAGTATAAATTGAGTTATAATCACTTCAGTCAAAATAATCACAGGCTTATCAATTCGAAACTGGATTAATTCTCTTACAATTTTCAAAATATATGCTTCAAATGATCATGATTATAAAATATATTTAAATAAGATAAATGTGTTTTAATTAAAATAATCATTGACATATACGAACGAATTAACGACCGAGCTGAAAAAGTTTATTTAAGCTTCCTACCATAACAGGACTTAAATTTTAACTTCAATTTTACGATAATTTTTTGTTCCAAAGCTTCGGGCCGTATAGGCCTTTTTGTAAAGGCCTTTTCGTTAAGGCCTTTTACCAATAGGCCTTTTATAAAAACTTATTTTTATTGTAAAGCACGTCAAACCCTGTCCAAAAATGTCATTATTTCCATTAAAATTACTTGGAAAATGAATTTTTGGTAGCATTTTTAATAATTCTCATGTCTATAAAAACGAACGGAAGTAACACCATTGTTGAATAGCAATAAATATTTTAGCTTATCATCCAATCAAGTAACTTAAGACCTTGTTTTTTAATGAAGAAAAATGTTGCGGGCATAGACATTGTACAAATTCGTTAAACTGTCTGTTTTATTTATATAAATAATAACTAATTAAAAGATTACCTCGGGTGAGGTCTTTTAATTAATTAGTTAGTTCTTTACTAAACACTAAAAGGCAATGTATTACATATAAACGAGAAATATTTCGTAATAGGCAATATTATTTTACAGTAAATGTTAATGTGCTGTAAGCAAAACAATATAAATTAAAATTTAATGTACTACTGCCCGATTTCACAACAGAAGAACCAAAACTTCAGTTAAATATTTCCTCTAATATTTCCTCTAAGTTTTCTGATTGTAACTCTTCAAGCGCTGCCAACATGTTGGGAAACCTGAATGCGTCCAATGAGATAATTAAGTATTTGACTGATCAATTTCGCCCAAATAAATATTTAATTGTCTCGTTACAATATTCATAAAGAAAATACTGTACAAGTTTATTGTACTAAACATACTTCCATCTATATTTTACTTAAGCTTTATTGTTGCTAAAGTCGATGAGACAAAATCTCAAATCTCAATGAGAATAACTCGCAATGTCCTCTTCGTGGTGCCTATGGTTTGAAGCAATGACAACGTACAGTTCGTCGCTTTGGTCGTTCTAATCTTCGGGGCGGAGTTCCCTCAGTTATTTCAGGATCCCGGTTTTGAGCAACTGACACAATTGGAGCTGGTGTGTTTAATTTATTATTATTAATTTTAAGTTTTCCCCTCGAAAATTTTTTTATGTAGACTTCCTGTGTTGGTTGAAATTTCAAAACACCATTCGAATAATTTTTGGACTACTCATCGGGAATAAGAATGGACAACAGGTTTCGTGGTTGTCCTCCACCTTAGAAGATGTTCAATAGAATTTAATTCACAAAATCGTTTTATTTTATATGAAGCGAATTGTGTCCCATCAATAGTTCTAGGCCTTTGCAACGATTGAATTGTTTCATTAACCTTGATACTTGGTACCTGAATTGTAAATGGTTACTTTGAAAAAATATCCACACATATTAGCCACATCTTTCCAAAAATTGGACTGGCAAAATCGATATGAACTCGATCCGATGGTTGGTTTGGTTCAGGCCATACAATTGCTTCATTTGCGCTTTGCCCCATTGTCTTCATGTAGTAACTGTAGCACCTTCGGATCAAGTCTGTGGGATACGACTACCCTAAGAAAATCTGTTTGGAGTAAGACAATATTAGAGCTTAAACTAAGAGCGAATTTTCTTTGGAAATATGGACGAATACTATCAATGTCCTTTACCGTTAATTTTTCAGGCCACTTTCCAATCGATTAAAAACGATTTTCAAGTTTTCTAAGTGCTCGTCACCGGTTTTTCCAGTGACCAGAATACCATCTGAATAAGTCGTACAAACAGAAATTTCCGAAAACAATTCCTCCATGAATCATTGAAAAATAAATGGAGCACTATCTACCCCAAACGGCATTTATGTTGATATTCAAACAAGCTAAACGGTGCACATATTTATCATCATCAGTTTTTTAGACTCATCAGATAGGGTAATTTGAAGATGAGCATCTTGAATCCGTGGAATAGGATATCGAGGCTATGGAACCTCAGTTCGAGTTGGGGGTTCATCATTACTTTAAAATCTCCACAAATTTTTGTCTTGAAATTTCGCTTACCAACAACTAAAATTGGAGCGGCCCATGAGCTGAAATTGACTGGTTATAAATTCCGATCGTGAATATGAAAACGACAGCGGTCGGGCCTTTACAAATTTCGGCTTAGTGTTTGGTTTTACAATCGACACAGCTTCAAACGAATTACAGCAGCCTACGCGGCTAGTACCGAATAAATTTTGTAGCAGGTCAAAAATTTCGCCGCCGACCCAAGACAAAAAATAAGCACGTTTCTGGCTATCCTCAACAATTTTTCCCGTTTGAACTGACTAGAGTGACAAAAACCATAGTTGCTACCAAGTACATTGGATTTTCCCCATTTATAATGGCGATTGGACATTTCTCGATTGCTGTGTTGTTGTAGGGATTATCGTGTTAAATAAGCATCAATTGGAATAACGCTTTGTCGCAAATCGACCAATTTTAAGTCAGATAGGACAAAAATCTGATTGATATTTTTGGAGCTAATCTTAAAATTCTATCCGGAATCCACTCCGAAATTGTAAAGATGTCCTTTTATGGCACTTTTAGAAAATACGGCATTTCAGTAAAATGACAGATGATAGGCGCATGACTTTCAGTAAAACCATAAATAAACAACATTTTTTAGAATCTCAAAACCGTTTAATATGTCGATATATTTTTCGAGATTTTGCCTTTCGAGATTTTTGCTTTTAGAGATTTTACCCATTCGTGGTATCGGTAATTCCTTTTTGGAACAGTTTAGCGTTTTACAACAAAATGCTACGAAACGAGAAAAATATTCCATTTCGAAACATCAAATTTTGGCGTGAAACCATGGTTAAACATGACACATTTAGATGGAAATGACATTTTTAGTTACGAAATTTAGAATGCGTCAAAATTCTTGATCAAATATGTCAAATTTAAGCTTAAAATATCTTTAGAAACGTTCAGGTTTCTTACCAATTTTTAGTACATTTTGATTGCCTTTCAATGAAATCGAATACAATCGATCGAAATATGAATAAACTGTTAATTTTATAACTTAAACACCAAATCAATAAGTATATGACCGATTCTGCAGATGTAGCCTAAGGTCACCTCAATTATACATCTTGCATATTTACAGTTTTTGATGACAACTATTGAATATTGTAACTCGATATCAAACCCAAATGGTTCAACTTTCGATGCATATTAAAACCAACTATAAAATAATTAACAGACCCATTAAGAAGTCAAACTTCATAAAGATAAGCAAAAAAAAAAAACTACATTTCACTTTATGTAGTATGTGCAGTTTCGTTTTTGGCTCATTCATTAAGACATCGATGATAATAACCAATAATCTTACACAATTGACACATTTTGTATTTGTTAACTATTTTTACCCATCGTCGTCTTCGATACATAAAAATTCCAATAATCAAACCATGATTCATTTCACGCTCTCACTACTTGCTATATACACAAAAGATCGCTAATTTGAAATTATAAGAAATAGTTTTAGTGTAAGTAAGTAAGTTGATTTGTGCCAAATAACAGTCACCAATATATAATGTTTGTTTAACACAATTTCTTATGTAAATTCTCAAGATTAATAGATTTTGTGTTTATTGTTTTTCTTTCCAGAATTTAAGGTACAATACACAAATAGCAATACACAAAAATGGATTTTGTTGCAATGCGGAATGAAACAAATCTTAAGATTACACAAGACAACAACACAATAAATGATGATGAATGCAAATCGGATCTTCAAGAATTTTATAAGGGTGCAAAAATATTTATAACTGGTGGCACAGGTAACCTCAAACTACTATATAAAATTATAAACACGAAATATATAATTATATATTCGCAGGCTTTATGGGTAAAATGATGATCGATAAATTGCTTCGATCGTGCAGTGAAATTGAAACAATCTACTTATTGGTGCGCCCAAAAAAAGGTAAAGACGTACATTCACGTCTCGAGGAAATATTTGATGATCCGGTATTTAAACGGCTACGAAATGAGGTGCCAAAATTTCGGCATAAGATTGTTGCGATACAGGGTGATTGTGCGATCGCTGGTCTTGGTCTCAAATTAACCGATCGTCAAATACTAATCGATAATGTTAATATGGTTATACATGCGGCTGCCACAGTACGATTCGATGAAAAATTACGTTTGGCTATCAATATTAATGTGCATGGTACACGAGATATATTGGATTTGTGTTCACACATTAAACAACTCAAGGTAAGTGTCGAGAGTTCATTTCTAAAACAACAAAACACATATCAATTTGTATTAATTGCTTATATACATACATACATAGACTGAACGCGCGCGGCGGCATCCACTTTTTTAAATACATATTATAAGATCACGACGATCATTGACTCTCAAAAACTATAATGACCTTGACATACATTTATCTGTTGTATATTCTTTTCTGTTGTCGCACCTTTCTTCGCTTTTCGTGCATTTTATAAATACATCCATACGTTCACATATGCACACAAACAAACAAGTTTTTATTTTTTTTTCTATTCTTTTTTAATTCTTGCGATCGTTTATGTACATACATATGTGTATAGTGTAAACAACTTTCGAAATTTCTTTGCGATCGCCTTTCTGCACTTTCTCTCTGATTTTATATATTGAATTCGCGATTTACTGACTGACCATAAATACATTCGGCTTCATTGATGTCTAATTATTTTAAGTTAGATAATGGATTTAAGTTGTTGAGACCGGTGTTTCTTGATGATGTTGTGATGTGGTTTTAACAACAACAAAAATTATTTTCATGGTGACTACCTTTCGAATCATTTTTTTTATTTTTTTTTATTGACCACACTTGCAAAATTTGGAACTGAAGGGAATGTGTTTTATCTCGTAAGAACATGAAATTGACCTAGAGATTATACGGCTAAATGAGAATGTACGATTTTAATTCGTTTTGATTGTTAAAGACGGTTTACACCCACAGAGCAAAACTGTGCAAACAACAAAATGCAATGTGAAGATATCTATACGACATATGAGTATGAGGGACGTTTAATGAATTCTCTTGGCAGCGTGCGCGTTCATGTGTTTATTTGTGCGTGTAATCATTATTTCAATGATGTAAGATTTTATTGTGAATGGGGGAGGTGTGTCGTGCGTTGACTGATATTCGTTTTAAATCCTTCCGAGGTAACACAACCCTGTTTGTTGGGTGCGGTTTGACTGTTGAAGTTGTTGTGCATTTTTTAGGATATCCCGAGATCACCGTATTCAGATACTGTACCAGTAGATACATTTTGGTCGTCAAATAAGATCTGATAGTTTCATATGCTAAATAACACGAAACAATAGAAAAATTGTCTATTGCTTAGTTTTGGTACTATGTACATAGAAACTCTCATGTCTCATTTTACGACCAAAGTCAACATAAAAGTTTTAAATTCAAATTTTAAAATACTTCAGGTAAAAGTTACCTTAAATTTTTTGTGTACTGCAGAACTGGAACGGTATGCAACATTCTTTTACACGTTGACCTTCGTATATTATTTCAAGGTCATCAATAATAATTAAGCCAAGTAAGGTAACAGACAACTAAGTCGGCTTTTAACACACTTGTTGTAACTTGTTTGACTATGCAGCTTGTTGTTTACTTCTAAAATCTTGTTTCACAATAATTATTATATTTTATAAACCGATTAAAATATTAGATAAAATCAATTAAAATAAAAATGGTGTAGGATTTTTCTATTTTATTAATAATTGTTTTTGATTTATTGCACCAGTTTCGAACTTCGTTCTTCGACAGCATTTATTTGACTACTGATGACTTGATTTTAAATTTTTGCCCTTTCTCTTTACTTGTTGTTGTAACGTCACAGTTGCAATATAATTTCGTACATTTTGTTCGTTTTTTCTCGTTCTTTATATATTTCCAGTTGTTCTATTCTATCCATTACGTTACTATTTCATGTCTGTGAAAAAACATAGCAAAAAAAATTGCTTGTTATTTATTTCGCCGACCGCAGTGACCGGTCATTTGATAATTTTTTCATTAAATGCATATTACGGACATTCGAGAAAAATCATTTGATTGACAAAACAAAAATCGCCTAAATGTATACTACAATATTTACTTAAGGACAGATTCTCTTCCGTTTCTTCCTAAGCTCTCGACTTATTTTTTTTTATTCGGATGCCTCTTAACAGCATTTCACCAACAAAGCCAAATCTCAAACAGTTTAAAAAGAGTGATCGAGCTCCTTCTGTTCGTATAAGTTTACTCTGCAAAAAGTGACGAAAAATTAGCTATTTGTTGCTGCGGCTGTATGTGCAGCTTGGTGTACGTAATGATACCGTCAAACCACATTACATACAGTTTTACTGAACATAATCACCAAGCCAAAAGCTTTCCCATTTATGTAAATATCAATTTTCCCCTTGCCTTTCTGCCTATAAGAACCACTTCAAATCTCGAGTCATGGTTATTCTTGGCATATGCGGTCATACATTTCACAGTGGTCTGGAAAGGCAGTAAAGTTTGGCCACCATGACCCGCCCGGGCAATAAACAAATTATGTTCCTTGGACCTTGAGAACTTCGAAAATTACCCCCCCCCCCCCCCCAAAATCGCCACTGATCCTTTTTTACTCTTTTCCATACTTTTTGCGTGCTGAGAAAATGCGAAAATTCAATGATTTCGGGAACTAAAAGCGCGCAGAAATTTTGCGCGTGTGCGTGTCCGGGAGTGACATTAACGGGTATACACTGAAGTCTCTAGGTACGGGGACTCGTCCTACATGTATGTGTGTGAGTGAACGTGTGTGTGTGTGTGGGTGTGATTGTGTGTATGAACCATTTATGCCCTTTCAGATAAAATTCATGAAGTCACACTGTATTTTTATGATAGTTTCTTTCATGAAAGCGTTCACAACAAAAACAATTTTCGTGTTTTCCAAGTCAGTCGTGCGTGAAATATCATCCACTTCACATCTTGAATATTACTTCTAACATTTATAAGTCTTCATTTGCTATTTTAAATTTTGTGAAACATGGGCAGTAAATGCGATCACAAATGCAATCATAGCGAAAACCGAAGGAAAATTTGTGCACCTTGTGGTCGGAAAATTATTTTAAATGGTAGAACATTGGAGTATTTTCGACTAACGCCATGTCGCGAGGAGCAGATACAAAGTCGTATAAATGTGAATTTTCGATTGTCCGATCCTCGATTTCTGACTAGTATCTGTGTGAATTGTCGAAGAATTCTAGATGAAAACTTACATCCAGAGAGCGCGGAGAACTCAAGCCGTTCATTCAAAATCATGCCGAACTACGAAGATATTATTTTGCTGAAAAATACAAGATACGGTGGTGAATCAAGTGTTGTTTCTTGTGAATGTTATATATGCTAAACTGCACGTTGTAAAGGTGATAAAAAAAGAAGGATAGGATGTACCAATAATATCACGCTCAAAAATAACATCTGAAAATGGCATGTATGCTCAAAAATTTCCTGAAGCAACTGAAACTAAAGTGATGCGTGCGCCGGTAGAAAAATCCGGTTCGACTTTTAAAATTTGTAATATTTGCTTCCAACGTACTGGTAGAGGCATCAGACATGTGTGCTGCTCAAAAAGTAAGCCCGCTCGTAACACAACAAGAACAGTTTTGTACGTCACTGGTGTCCAAAAAAAACGCAGGCCACCGATAATAAGACCATGGTGAAAATGAGTACGGGAGGACGCAAAAGCAGAGATCTGAACAAGCAAGGAATAAACGCCCAATTTTCATCTGATAATTTATTTGATTTTCAAGTTCAGTCAGGTACTTCTGGTAGGCAGATGAAAAAATTATGCACTTTCATTAGAAAGAATATCGGTCGAAAATCGGTTCCTAGCAATTATTTAGCAGAAGCGTCAAAAAAATCCAAGGCATTCGATGACGTATATAAAAGTACTATTTTGAGTTTCGAAGTCGATAAAAATATAAATAAACAAGAAAGACCAGTAGTGTGGGCCGTTGCCGAATAAATATTAGAGTGTGTTTTAGTAAGAAGAAATTTAATTGGCAATTACGTTACGGGGGTCAAGGCTTCTTCAAGATTTGTATGACTATTCTTTCAAATTTGTCTATTGCCCGGGCGGGTCATGGTGGCCAAACTTTACTGCCTTTCCAGGCCACTGTGATTTTGACCCTTTAGTTTAAACCCCTTTAAAATTAGCCTTTTATATCTGAATAAACCTTTCCAAATTAAATTCGTTGTGATATTTCGGGGCTGATAGAATTTTCTACTTTCGACGTTTTTTACGTCAATATATAGGTCAAAAATCAGTTTGAGGGACGACAACTGTATTTCTGATAATATCCTCTCTCGCATGAAATTTTCAATTAGCTTTAATTCTGCATTGAAACGCGTTCTAACTTGATGAATCGGAGGCGTACAATTCAATCGAAAATGTTTGGCGTGCACCGAACACACCGCAAGGGCCCACCAGAACTTTTCTAAAATTTTTTACGATTTGTCATCTTTTAATTCAGCAAAGCTGGAATACATTTGATCGAGATAGGTTACATTTTTGGTCATCGATTTTTCTCTTTATGTTAGTTCCAAAATTTCCATTAACCTCAGTGGTACATTAAAAAATTCAGTCGACTGCGCAGAATTGCTAGCACATAATTAAAAATAGAAGTGTTAAATTTGTGAGATATCAAAAGTGAACCATACCTGATCGAAAAATATAGACTCCCCTAAAATGTGCTTAGTACCAATTCAATCCCGAAATTTCATAACAATTTTGTAAACCAAATAACTTCAAAGATTTGGTTAACAAATAAGGCATGATGCTTCCAGTTTGGAAGTAAACTATTTGAGGAATAGTGGCTGAGAAATCTTCTACTGATATCTGCACAACAATAGTTGCCAATAATTATTTAACTAAATATTCTTCCAGTTTGTCTAATGTAGAAAATTGGATATTGTCTAATGATTGGTTGTTTTCTGTTTTTAATTTCGATTCTAATTTGAGTCCCGTTTTTGCATGAAAACTATTTTGATTCTAAAGATATGCTGATTTAGGGAAGACTGAAAATCAATGGTTTGACTTGTCCGTGGTAACCTTCTCAATTATCTTAAATTTGTGTGTTTCTGGCGGAGAGTGAAACCGGAACCGAACCGTAAACCGAAAACCATAAAAAAACCTACATTTTTTTTTAACCAAAAACTGCAAATGTAGTGAACCGTAACCGTAATCGGAGCAATATTTTCATGCGGTTTATTTCGTTCTTTTTCGTTTCGGTTCAAATATTTTTTGCACGCATATTTTCCATATCTCCTAAAAACGGAAAACCCTTTAAAAGTTTCTAGTTCAATTCGGAATAAAAACACAATTAGCTCACATTAGCATCATTAGCTCACGTATATGTATCTTCAATAGAGGTCTTTAGCTAATGGTATTGTTCTTAGATACAATTTAAATGACATCGCTAAGAGCGATGTAGTGAATTTTTGTTTAACAATTTTCCTGCATTGAACCTTTACTGACTGACAAATGGACGAATCTGATGGATTTTTTTATTATATTTATACTAGTCCAGTAAAAAGAGCCTCATGAGAAGGAAAACATTAGCAGTACCGGAAGCTTTTATAGAAACATCTGCCATTCGTCGGAGGCTGTTTTCTTCCTGCTAAGGGATAAAAACGGGGCAAAATGGTATTTTACAAATCTTTCATTTATTTTGACCAGACGCTAAATCTCTCCTTATTCAATACCACCTTTGATACCAAAATAGCCTTTAAAAGTTAAATTAGCTAGCTCTCAGCCATACACTTAAGTGATTTAGTGTTTCATATTGCCTGATTACCTTAAATTTCCGAAATAGGGTCGAAAGGCCCAATGTCGAAAGGTCGAATGCCGAAAGGCCGAATGTCGAAAGGCCGAATGTGTCGAAAGGCCGACTGTGTCGAAAGACCGAAAGGGTCGATAGGACGAATATCGAAAAGCCGAATTTCGAAAGGCCGAATGTGTCGAAAGGCCGAGTAGGTCGAAAGGCCGAATGTCGAAAAGATGATTGTGTCAAAAGGCCGAATGTCGAAAGGCCGTTTGTGTCGAAACTAATTTTTCATCGTTTAATGAATAAAATTTTCAAAATTTATATTTTTATGAAAACCAAAATTTATATTTTTATCAAAATTTTTAGCCGTAAATATTAAAATCTTTTTTTACGATTTTTGTTACGGGTGTTAAGTTTTAGACAAAAAACAAAATTGAATATGTATTGGTACATAATAATACACTAGATCAAAAATTTGCGTTTCGGATTAGAATTATATCACGTACCAAAATCTGCCAGTTTGTAAAAAGGTATGAGTAATTAAAATATTTAGTTAGAGGAAACTTCCGTAGGTTCAACGTATAAGAAAAATTAGATATAGGCATCCTCTTTAGAAAACTTTCGGCCAAATTTCATTACGATGAACTAGGAACATTTGTTGTTGACCTCAAATGTTGAAAATTTTCATACGATACACAGAAATTGTTGAGGTTCACTGTATTGGAGATTGGCCGATTCACAGAGATGTTCCGGGGGTTCGTAGTAGAAGGATAATTAGATATAGGTATCCTGTATCGACTACATAGAGCCATATTCCAATACCATGAAACAGGACCATTTGTTGTTGACCTCTGGAATCACATCGTATCAAAAATTTCCAACATTCGAGGTCAATGAGAAATGGTGCTATTTCATAGTACTGGAATATGGCTACATGTATTCGATACCTATATCGAATTATCCTTTTAAGTCGAACCCGCGAAACATCTCTGTGAATTGGCCAATCTCCAATATAGTGAACCTCAAAAATTTCTGTACATGGTATAAAAATTACCAATTTTCGAGGTCAACAACAAATGGTCCTATTTCATCATATTGGAATATGGCCATATGTATTCTATAAAGGGTGCCTATACCTAATTATCCTTTTACGTCGAACCCGTGAAACGTTTCTGTGAATTGGCCAATTTTCAATACAGTGAACCTTAAAAATTTCTGTATATCGTATAAAAATTACCAGCATTCAAGGTCAACAAGAAATGTCCCTTTTTCATCTTATTGAAACGATGTAGCTGTATTGTTCGACCCCGCGAACAATTTTTGTGATGTGTCCTAAGGAAAATTTAATGAAAAATTAGGCCTTTTGACCCATTCGGCCTTTAGACATTCGGCCTTTCAACACTTTCGGTCTTTCGACCCAATCGGCCATTAGACATTCGGCCTTCCGACCCATTCGGCCTTCCGATCCATTCGGCCTTTTGGCGTTCGGCCTTTTGACATTCAGCCTTTCAACATCGACGAAATTTGCTGGTTCACTCAATCATAACAGAGAATTTTAATTGTGTACTACTGGAAATTGGAAATGGTAGCCGCCAAGTAGCCTAATAAACTTGAACTTTTTGTACCATTGGGTCAATTTTCCAACTTTACTGAAAAATACGGATTAGCCAAAAGTAAATCCTACCAATTAACTATGTATATCTGAAATAACAAATCTCCGTTTAATTGGTTTCACCATCATTTTTCACTTTCTTTTTCAAATCTAAGTTATGAATAATAAAATTCAGTATTGTTAAGGAGGAGAAGTTTAAACTATTCTAGATTTTCGTAATCTTGTAAATGACAATTATCATTTTGCACTAAAATTGGATCAACATTTACAAATATTCGATGGTTACTTATACGAACGGCTAATGGTGAGAAGTACAAACATATCTATTCGGATTTTCGAAATATCAAGGATATTGGAATCTTCATATGTAGAAAAACCAATTTAAACTTTAGAAAAAGGCCGTAAGAAGATATGCATCTGTTCAGTTTTAGACTAAAATTGAAATATCATTTCTCGTTCAATGTTTATCGCTTAAAAATAAAATTTAAACCAAATTAAAGATGTAAAATACCATTTTGGCCTAGCCAACTGAGGCTATAGGAGATATTTAAGTGATGCTACCTTGAACCCGAGATTTGAACACGAACCGAAACAAAACCAGAAAAAATTAACAAATCGAAACAGAATCAAAGCGAAATAATAAATTTGGGAACATAACCCTAAACCGGAGCGAAAAACATTTCGGTTTCACTCTCTGGTTTCTGGTGAATAAACTTTTTATTGTTAAATCCATAAAGCTAATTTTTGGGTAAATGTTAACAGTTGTCTGTTTGTACTCGCATATATGTGCATGCGATATCAACCACTTATATCTGTGCCAATATTTGATGCTTTTACAAACTGAATTGTTGTTGCTTAAAATGTATAATTTTTCAGAAATTGTTTAAATAAATATTCATCAAATATTTGTTATACGAAACAGAAGACAGTATAAACAATTCAGGGCAATTAAATTATGAAGTCAATAAACCTGGACCCATCCGAATAGATGTTACTTAAATGAATTTTGATGACAGCAGCTTTGCATTTCACATATTTAAAGTAGTTTTCTGCGATTTTATTGTTGAATATTCTGTTTTACTTGTGAAGGTTATTAGATTCAAGCTAGATGATGCTAGATCAATATCGGCTTCTCCATATATCTGTATACCAAACTTTTAACAAACAAACGCGAGATTACGAATTTAAGTCAAACGTACAAGAACTAATAATAATTGTGACTGTGATCAAAATTTGACTAATTCGAAATTGTTTATTTATTTGTTAAAGGAATAACGCTTATAATAGCTCCTTTTGTAATAATTTTTTATGACTGAAGTTGCGACACGAGCGAAAGTGAGTTAATTATCTGAATGAGTAATAACTATTATTCGTTAGTAGAATACGTTACTTTTTCTACTTTTACTCTTGTCCAGTGACTTATCCTTCATTTCATTTTTCTTTATTAACGGCAAAATAATAATAATCTAAGACAATTTTAAGCATTTTACCGACCTATGCGTAATGAATTCAAGCCGTGAGTAATGAATTCAACTCGTGATTAATAATTCAACCGTGGATATTATTTTGCATTATTAAAGCATTGTTAATAACGTATTACTATATATGAGTATAAAACAAGCTTGTAAGAAGTCAATCAAAAAGTACACCAACTTATGGAAACAAAGTTTGATTCACCGATGTCGTAATTTTCACTTCCAACTGAAGGGAAATAGTCAAAATAAACTTAAATACAATTTCTGTAGTAGCCTTATCCGCCTTTTAGAGTCTGAAATCCTTAATTAATCCTTAAATTCATATATTTTAATTCCAATATGTCCTTCGATTAGAGATTGCGATCGGGAATTCCTTTCTCGAGAAATCTCGAGACTTTATAAGAATTTTTAAATCTCGTCTCAGAATTTTAGAAAAACATTTTCTACAAAAAAAATTGTAATGCAAGCTTTATACAGTGGTCGAGATCCGTCACTGACGGATTACATATAAACACGTAAATAAAATGGGATTAAAGTCAAAAAATTTATATGGAGTTGGATTTACTTTAATTTGCAGGAAAAGTGGATTTAAAGTCGACGAAACATTCCTAATAAAATGGAATTAATCTCGTAAAAAGAGTTAGTTTCTGAGTTTAATTCCATTTGTTTCCGTAATAAGCTCGGAAACACATAATGTTATACTGACTTAAATTTTGACGCTCGTACGAACATCTGGAAAATGGAAATTTAATTTTGGATGGAAAACTATAAACCGTAGAATAAATGCGGAATCTTAAAATCCGACGCAGAACCCCAGAATCGGAATTTCCTAGTAAAATTCCATTTATTCTCCCGGGTTTAATTCCACTTTATGTTTGGAATGAAACTAGCAAATTTCTTCGAGTTTAATTCGATTTTTTCGCGATTCTAATACAATTTGTTTCAATCACTTGATTGCTTTTAGTTTACTGAAGTTGAAGAAATTTCGATACTCGAAACTACTGCGACTCTACTTTCGATTGGAGAATTTGTCCGAACACCAACAACATTAAAAATATTTTAATCTTATTTTAACAAATAATTTGTCCCAAATTTCTCAGACAATAATTTGTCTTAATCCGCAACTCTTTCAACTGTCATCGGATCCCATTCGAAATTCAAACGCAACTACATATTTGTGTTGCATCATTTTCAGAGAAAGTGGCGTCCATTGTCATCGTCCATATTCTCTTTAAAACTCTTTGCGATATTCTCAATTATTAGTAGGTCTCCAGTCTCATTTTGGGGCTTTATTTTCCTCCACGTAGTTTAGATTATGAAAAAATTTCGACAACCGTATATTGTTCATTTTATGGCATTTGCCTATATTTAATCAAAACGCAGATCGGAAGATGAATTTGGATGGTTTCAGTTCTGATACAAACTTTCAAGAATTTTAGAAAGAGAAAGTTTGTCCGTATTAAATCAATAAGATTCTTTCGGCTTTTTATAGACAAAATATATTAAAAATAATGGCATTCACAACATTTTCGACTTGTTAATCAGAAAAAATGAAGAGGCCAATCATTTATATCTACCAGAGTACCAGAGAAAAAGTAGAAATATCAAAATCCCCGCCGTACTTTAATCCGAGGTCAATACAAAGTGTATCGACTCCAAAAAATGAAAACTTTCCTTGAGCTTTCTCTGTGGTAGTTTGGTTTCGTACTGACAAGCTGGCAAGTTCAGTCCACTCATCAGGTAGCTACGACCAAACTACAAAAATATAATTTTAACTTCATATATTACGTATGAGGCAAGAACGCATTGACTTAGCGAATTATAAAATTCACCAAATCAAAAACTCAAGGAAAACTCTCATTTATGTGTGTTTTATTTGTGTCCATAGAAATAATAGAAAGAGAAAGTTTGTCTGTTTTCGAGTCGATACACTTTGTATTGACCTCGGGTTAAAGTACGAGGAGGGAGAGGGGGGGGGGATTTTGATATATCTACTTTTTTTCTGGTACTCTGGTAGATATAAATGATTGGCCTCTTTTTTTTTTTTGATTAACAAGTCGAAAATGTTGTGAATGCCATTATTTTTAACATATTTTGTCTATAAAAAGTCGAAAGAATCTTATTTCAAGAATTTTGCTGAATACAATTTTGGAAATGTTAATTAGCGTTTGCCTATTGAAATTTGCTTAAATAGACATCAAAATAAGAAAATATTGTAATACACAAATCTCTCAACTTCACAAACCATAATCTAACATCATTGGATTAAGAAATAATTACTCTTGTAAGTTCATATATTAAGTCAATATTAAATTTGAAGGATTAAAATTTGAAAGACTTTAAAATTATTCAAATCAAAGGCGAATTAATGAAAAAATGAAGTTAGCCCCATAAACAAGATCGTTTAGGTGCTGATTTTTCACTAACCCTATATAGAGAGTATTGAGAGTAAAGTTCATATTATTTTACTAAATATCGGCCTTCCACGTGTTTTCCATTCTTACTACGAAGGTCCGGTACTAAAGAACAAAAATTTTCCGTACTATCTCAGCAATGTGTATATTTTCAAAATCTTCACAGCTGTAAATCCTTGTGCAAACCACGGTTTTTCTTGTTTTGTCAAATTAGTGGGGGCTTCATCAGTCTACCCTCACGTCTGCCGAAACCCCTTGTGGCCGGCCCTGAGAGATTATAGAAAGGGCTTTGGAGCATAATTTTGTAACTTTTGTAATTTTCGAAATATTATGGAGTCATCAACAGCATCAATGCAATGTACTAAAAATACTCTGTTTACTCTTCGGCCTGTACTTCAACTCAAAATTAAAAAAATGTTTATTCAATAAAAAAAAATTCCGAGATTTCCCGAAATTACTCGAGACAAAATTTCAAAACTCTCGAATTCTGGGGAAGTGAAATTTGTCGGGAAACAAAATTCTCGGTTTCTTGGGGGAAATGAAAAATCTCAGAAAATTGTATTCAATTCCGTGCTTTTCTCATGTTATATAAAATTTGTAAATTAGCTTGATTATCTATTTCGTTATTCAAGTGTTACGCGTAATTAACCTAATCAAACATTGTTTTTTGTCTAGAACCACTTTTCTCGACGTTTTGGAAGTCCTTGAGTTCGAAAAAACAAAAAAAAAAAAAAAAAAATGTCCGTCCGTCTGTCCTTTTTTATCTCGAGAACGGTTTGCCCGATTTAAAAATTTGTTTGCCAATTTATTTTTATGGTCAAGGTGCAGAGTTAAAAAGCTTTTGGATCATGTACGTTAGGAAGATTACGAATTGATCCAAAACCACGTGGTTATTAACACGTAGACCAATTTTTTATAAATGCTGATTTGAGGATTGAGTTGGGCTTTGAGTTTTGTATTGAACTGAAGCTTGAGTTGTCAATTTGCATGTTGAGTTGGGGTTGAATGAATAGTCTACCTGGAAATTTATTTGTGGGTTGAATGTAGGGCTGAGTTAGAGTTAGCTTAAGTTCCTATATACACATGACGCTTTTCAGATCACGGCGATTTATGGATGAGTTAAGACTGAGTTGGGATTGGATTTGGGTTGAGTTGCGATTGAGTCAGCAATTCGGTTGGGAATTTATTTGGAGTTGTGTTAACAGTTGAGCTAGTCCATTGCCATTATTTGTGGGTAGGATGTTTTTGCCAATCCAAATAATCCAATTTTTAATAGAAATTTTCAATTATGTAAGAGCTAGAAATCGGAATTCACTTAATCTTTATTGAAGTCAGCCTTTAGAGTATTGTGTTTGAGATTTATTGCATTGGTATGATTTATAAACAGTTACTGCTGGAAACAATTCAGTTCGAATTTCTCGTGGAAAATCTGGGAAAATCGAATTAAAATTTGAAAGGTTTAAATGGCATCGTGTCAAGATTCTATATCTTGTCTACGGAAAACTCTACGGAAACTCGACCAAATAAACCTCCTTAATAATTTCAATAATTGCTAAAAATTTCCAAATTTTCGAATAATTTTGAAAATTCGTGGCTTTTGATTTTTTTGGGCGGTGGCGACTCAGTTACACTGCGTGGACTACTGAAAGTAATGAATTTCAATTAAACGCACTAGTTCTAGTTGACGGAAATTAAAAATTCTGCAAATTTTAGTACTAAATTTGTTCATGCATCTTTCTTTGCCATAGGAACTTACTAAATATAAATTCGCTAGAAAACCATAAAATTAACCCAAAATAAATAAATAAAAAATAATTAACATTAATCGGTTCCAAACCATCCAAGTAGGGCGTCTAAATTTTTCGAGTTTCAAAGTAATCGGTTAATTAATTTTAGTACCTCGGTTATAATTTTAGTACCTCGGTTACCCAAGTTTCCAGGTATTAAAAAAATACCTAAATGTTAAGTGAATTAAGCCCGCGGGAATTAACTCCGCCGCGAAAAATGAACTAATTTTGCGACATTTTCGACGAGTTCATTTTTAATTATGAATTAATTTTGCGACCTCAGTTCGATTCGCAAATTCATTTGAATCTATTGTTGAAGTAGAAGTTATTTAGTACTTTTTCCTGAAGATTTATTGAGCTTTTCACAATACTCATGATTTTTGTAGGTAATGTACATTATGTTCACTCTTATAGATAGGTAACAGTCTCGGATTATTTTCCCTAGGTCAACATTGCTGTAATCAATTGATGATGAATCCCACTATGAAAATAAAACGAACAATTTAATTTGCCTACAAATTTAGAGGGTACCACGAATTTGACACGTTTTGGTTAAAGAACAATAAAACAATGCTGATTGCTGATTGGTTATGGTTCTCCAAAAAAGTTGATGGTGAAATCAAAGAAAAATGTTTTGGCTTTCCCGTTTATGCAATGTCTTGCATTCATTTATCGTCCGTCCACTTCTACGTTCTTTCTACGAGACAGATATTTCTTCCAGCTGAATGGATATAGTCAAAATAGCATTAGCTTTCTTTTGGAAATTCTGAAATCTTTAAATTTAATTTACAGCTTTCAAATTGTTTAAATCGCTAGTTTCCATAAGCAGAATTTTAATAAAATGACGAACATTTATTTTACAATTTTCTAAGCTTCGTTAATCCTAAATTCACACATCTTAATTCTAATATGCTCCTCAACTCAAGTTAGTTTAATTTTTCGAATTTTAAAAGCTTTAAGTAAGAATTGATATAATTTATCGAACTTCCAACTTATTTTGAAAATTTTAGGGCTTTCTTCTGTAGTTCACGGAATTTTGATATTTTGAAGAATATATCATTGCTAAACAATTGGAACAGTTGGTAGGAGGCGCCCAGACCAAATATGTTGAAAAGTTGATTCCTCTCAAGTCTTTTTCTCAAAGTTTTAGTCGGTCTAAAACTTTACATTCAGATCTGCAGAATTTATTTCAAAAAAGTGACTGAAATACATGGTCTGAAATCATCTAATCTTATTAGATTAGAAAGAATTCCAGAACTCTGGATTTTATGCAGTAAGTTAAGATGAGTTTTGACGAATGCTTTTGTACATGTAAAAACTTTAAATTCAGATCTCTTAATCAATTTATAACTTTTAATATACAATTATGGCTGTAATATAATTTCTGTATTGGTTTAACATGGCCAGACAAGAAAGATGTAAAGAAGTCTGAATTTTGTTTTGTAGTAATATTTTGTACTAACTGCCTAGCACTCGGCATTGCTCGGCTGCTGTTCATGCTGCTGTTTTATTTACATAAATTTAACATGGCGCCTTATTCCCGGAATGTTATAACAAAATGACATAAAGTACAAAACAGGATATTTCAAAACGACATATTGTCAGTAAAGCTAATTTAATTTCAGTTATGGTGATCCAACTGAGATGAAGTATGAGATTTTATACATACTGCCGAGAATCAAACAGTATCATCAGGTTCAAATGCAATAGTTTTAAACACTGTTCTGTTTGTTTGGTTGCACCGTAAGTCACAGCACAAAAATAAAAATGCCTGATTATTTTATTCAAATACCAATGACGTTCGAGGACATTCGGTTAACGTTCGAAAAATCACAATTTAACGAAAAATGAAAAGTCCGGCACAGTATGTCTTACAGATCATATTGTCACCTATATGAGTGATTGGAACGAACTAACCAACTATTTAGAAAAGTCAAAAATTTAGCCAAAAAAATCTTGTGTGAGGCACAGAGCATAAATCTCTGATATAGTTTCTAAGATTAACCTGATATAACTTAAAAATCGCTAGAGATATCGAAATGAATTAAAGTGCATATTACTGTGAAACCCGAACAAGGCTAAGGAAGACAGACAGACAAACAGATAGTCAAAAAATTTAAAAATCGTCGTTTATTTTTTTGCACCGTATAAATAACGTAAAAAATTTGAAGGGAGGGGTTTGCCTCGAAAAAACAGACAGACACTCCAATTTGTCTTTTACATTTTTTATGAAAAAGCCAGTTGTCTGCCAGAGTTTTACCTAATTCTCTATAAGAAACTGTATTTCCTCCTTTAAGTCTCAGTAATTTTAGCAGTTTTATTGAAACTTTGAGAAAATGGCATGGATAACAAATTATAAGTGTAAATTGTATAATCAACGATAATGTTGTTTTTGGAAAGAAATTCAAAGGTATCTGAAATTTTCTTTAATTTTTTTTTTCGTCTTAAAATCTGGCGCAGAAGATTTTAAGAAGGTTTTTATAAGTTGGGTAGCGTTTAACAACCTTTCTCAATGATGAATTTGGAGGAAATAAAATTATTCCAGAATGCTTATAAATTTACTTCCGAAGATTTTATTTTTTTTTTAACTCGCGCCCCACATCTCGTACAAAAACATAAAGAATTCACATTTTAATTAAACTTAATTAGAAAATATACGAGTAGAACAGTACAAATACACATTTAATTCGTAACCTTCACCGCTGATAAAATATGCGAAGATTTTATACAAAAAAAAAGAAACAAATAGACAGACGACATTCAAATTCGCGACAAATCTCGCGTAATTATTTACTTAATAAAATTCTATAAAAATATTTGTACAAATATTTATATATTTAGTGTTTTTATAATTCCACAGGTCGTCATACACGTTTCAACAGCATACTCAAATTGTCATTTGCGACGAATCGATGAGAAATTTTACAAATATCCGATTAGTTTTGATGATTTGGAACGTTTGATTGAGAAGCTGAATGACAATGAATTGGATGAAATTCTACCAAAGTAAGTAATTTATATTCGTATATAACGGATTGTATTATAATTTTATTGTAACCCATTTACAAATTTCTCCGAAAATTGTTATCACACTAATTAAGTTAAATATTTATGTACATAATCCGTCTGATTATTTAATGATGGCTCCATTTCTTGTAGGTCGTATGTTATAAGTGCAGCATTTTTCTTGATACGGTCAATTTTATGGAAATTTCCTAATTTATGTGTTATGTCCGCTATATGTGTGTGTGCATCCGATATTTTACCGGCTTACATAATCCAATCCAACAGCATAATATTACATATAGCATTTCTTTATTAAATAATTTATCAAAATCTGTTAAGGTATTTTGAAAAGATAAAAACGACGCAAAGAAGAAAATCAAATTTCTTACTCTATTGTCTTCGATTGCTTAATATCAATACTGTTGTATGTATTGTATATCGCGCACCGCGTATCATTTCTATTAAATTTATATGTTCGTATGTGGGGGTATGTTGTTTATAATGTCATGTGTTGGACAGGTTTTTGTACTTGGTAGAGATCTTTAACAAAATATATATTATTTTAGTAAACTCTCACTTTCTTATTCATTTTGTCGTTCTTCACAGTATTGACGACAAATTTCAGATGGGAAATTGTCAAAATTAATAAACAATTTTTCTTTGAAAATAAAAAATCCCAAAATTTGTTAATTTCGAATTTTGTTGCCAAAATGGATTTGGAAATTCCCAATTTTGAATTCCGACTTTCCATATACAGTATTTTTGAATGAATAATAAACAAAATATTTTTTATGGCTTGTTGTTGTAAAAAAGAGTTTTGTTGAGATAGATGTAAGGAAAATATGTTTTGTTTTCTCAAACGGTCATTCACCTTTTCTATTTTGATGTTAGTTACCTTGCTTCATGTGCAAGAGACAAATACAATTTTAAAAGGACAAAAAATTTGATGACAAAATATATTTAAATATGTAAATTGTTTGTGCTATTTGAGGAAACATAAAAGTAATAAAAGGAAATTTTTTGATTTGAATGTGTTTTAAGAGCGAGTTGAGGAGAACGGATAATATTGTACATAAGTACGGAAACCTACATATAATTGGCGTTTTCGGAAATAAACTTTGGGTAACTTTACAATAAATGTCGACCATTAAATTACACTATAATGATTTAATTGAATGGTCGGAATTTACTGTAAAGTTACCCATAGCCTATTTCTGAAAAAGCCAAATATTGTTCAAGATTTTTTCATCTTTCAATATATTGAATATGAATGTGTACAAAAAAGTTACTGTTTTGAACGTGTTTTAGAGTAATACCTGCATAATGTAATGGTCCTTATTATGTCCTGACTGACTATTTTTAAAATGTATTTCATCGTATAACGTTTATTTTTAATTTTTCAAAATTTTTATTTTTTTGAGGTTTGTTTTATTTTTGAGCAACATTTCGCCTTAGAAAACTCGTTATTTATAACAGACCACTTGTAGTTTTTTCTTATTAATGCTAGAATAAATAATTAAATTAAACTTCGAATGTGTTCGTATTTGTGTGGTGTTTATCCTAGAAAAATGCTGTTAAATTTGGTGAATTACATCTTAGATGCTAATATTGAGAGCGTCTAGATAAAAATGTTACTTTCTTTTAGCCATTTTAATTTACACTCTTGACAATTAATTTTCTTAGAAATAGAATATCCGGCATAGTAAACTATTGCGTTGTCAACTGCTCCAATCCAAATCAATGTTTGTGATCTTTCTCACAACTACAATCGCGAAAAGTACCCCTATTTCATGACTTGACGTAGAAGCGAAAAGAAGTTTTCTAAATAGTCCTGATTGATACAACCTATTGCGATTTGTGGTGGATCAAATTGTGCCAATATTTTATGATCATTAACGATGAAATATGGTTTATCATGTGTCACACCAAGTATTTTAAGGATAGAGATATTAGTAGCAGCCTGTCGCAAGTTTCCATAATCACATTTAATTTTAGATCATCATTTGCAACTCGTTTATTATCTTTTATTAACTAAGATAAATATTTAGGATTTGTTGCAGTACTGATTAAAATAAATAATTTAAAACATACATACTTCCAGTCTTCCACCAATCCGCGAAGCATAAAAAATAATACTGATGTTGCTATGTATTTCTTTCCCGACCGCATCATCACAAAAACCTTCAACTCTATCTAAATAAATATTAACCGTCCAAACTTTTTAATGCTTATTTGATCAAAACATAAAACACATATTTTTGATTGTTTGGCATATCTCGTAAATATTTATATGTGGAAGCAGATATATAAAATAACGAGTCTAGTTTTTCAATATGACGATCAATATTTATCAAACTACCGGTTTTATTCTGAAGTTGGGTCAAGCTATGCCTTATGTTGTTGTACCTGACTTGTAGCAATTTTAATTTTCCGGTGGTGTTCTGCAACTTTTTTCTTTAGAGGCGAATTATTCTATCTTTTTCATGTTTTTGAGAGTTGTGTCAATTCAATTTCTTCGCTGTCATTTTCATACTAGTGGTCCGAGTTGGTGGTGTGGATTGGCAATATGGATTGATTTACTGGAGCAAGGTGTATCTTTCTCGACGTTTGGCCTACTAATTAAATAAAGAAAAGGTATTTCATTTTTTATTAATCTGTTGCAACACGAAATATTTTCCTCTAAGAGGTGTCGCTGACATATATAGTTATGCTTCTTTGTAATATCATTTTGTAGAAGGCTAATCGAAGTTACCCAATTCTGGGATTTAATTTCATATTTCGAAAAATTTGAAGAATTTTAAATTTGATTTTTCTTGAGACAATTTGGCAGCTTGGAACTATACAAGTTATCGTTTATCCGCTCTTCTCAACTCGCTCTTAAAACACATTCAAATCAAAAAATTTCCTTTTATCACTTTTGTTTCCTCAAATAGCACAAACAATTTATTTAAATACATTTTGTCATCAAATTTATTGTCCTTTTAAAATTCTATTTGTCTCTTGCACATGAAGCAAGGTAACTAACATCAAAATAGAAAAGGTGAATGACCGTTTGAGAAAACAAAACATATTTTCGTTACATCTATCTCAACAAAACCCTTTTTTACAACAACAAGCCATAACAAATATTGCCATCTGGTTGTATTGAAAATACTCCTCTTATATAATGCTCAATGGTTTTACCTTAAATTCGCAGGAATATCACAGCCTTCAGATTCATACAAAAATTCTCCCTTCAAATTAATTATAATCCATTAATTTTATTCCTCTCTGGTAAACTACATTTATCGTTTTTTTAAATTCATGAACTACATGTAAAAATCTTTATAGAATCTCATTTCCATTGCATATGCTGGATTTCATTAACAGCGGTTAAGAAATACCCAAGTTTGACCATATTCTAGAACTTCAGAATCTAATTACCAAAATCATCACACTTGTTGAATTACAATAAAATTGTTTTCAAAAACAGCAATTCAATCTTAATTGAACTTATTTTCTACAACTGTATCTAATAATCATTTTAGAATTCAATCTCAAAAATTACACGTCGAATTTTATCGTAATCGGTTTAGAACAAATAAGCTAGTTTAAAGCTATACTTACATTTTAGCGCTACATAGCAAATTTTTAAGCCAAATCTTTCCTAATTGACCTTATTCCACAACTGCATCTAAAAATTGTTTTAGAAACGCATTTCCATCGAACATGTCGGATTTGATTAAAATCAGTTAAGAAATAGGAAGTTCCGTTCTAATTGGCCATCCCATATTCCTTTAGGAACGTACGGATTCGAATCGTAATTTTTATTATATGTATTAGATAAAATACAACAAAACAAAAGCAAATCGGAAATAATTGTCGAATTTCCCAATAACATCCCAGATTTATGAGAACTCAACGATTGCGGGTTATTATTCATTGGAATATCGTCGAAAATCTCAAATTAAACGTAAAATCCTCTGGTCTCGGTAACTCAATGCTAAAGTCAAAACATTTTGAATAAAATTTGAAATCTGGAGTAATTCGACAAATTTCTGGAGTAGGCGCTAAGTAATTTAAAGGTATGCTACACGCAAATATACCTAAAAGCCACGAATAATTTCAGAATTTAGGAAAAATCTCGAATTGCCTTTACATTGAATAATCTCAAAAAATCATGAATAATCTTCAAAATCTTCAATAATCCGCAAATAATTGCTAACAATCGCGAATAATCTTCAATAATTAAAGAATAATCTTATATATGTATGTATGAGGGCTTCTCAAAACGCGATCCAGTTTTTGTCTCAAACATGTGACCGGGAAATCCCAAGATTTCCCGATTTTCAATAGCATAGGAATAATTTATTACCGCAAAACCTTGTTTTAAGAACCTAATTAGGGATTGGCCTTTCTCTTATTTTCGATTGTCCCTTGGTCCGAATGTAGAAAATTTAAATATCCATACGTTTATCCATTAATAGCATTTGCAAGTCAAATTCGGGCCGATTACGAATGATCTTGGTTATTTATTAACCGATTATGATAAAATTCAGGATCCATGATGGAAATTGAATCCTAGAATGAGTTTTAGATGAGGTTCTGGAATATGGCCTGGGAAGGTACTTGAATGTTTCTTAGCTTTTTACGTTAAAATTCAGCATGCACGACGGAAATGGGGCTCTAAAACGGTTTTTACTCGAAGTTCTGCAAAATGACCAATTAGGAAGCACTTGACCGTTTCTTAACCGATTATGTTGAAATGGGGTTCTAAAATGATTTTTAGATGAACTTCTGTAATATGGCCAATTAGGAAGAAACTTGACCGTTTCTTAACCTTTTACGTTAAAATTCACCATACACGATGGAAATGGGACTCTAAAACGATTTTTATTGAAAGTTCTGGAAAATGGCTATTTATGAAGGAACTTGGTGATTTCTTTATCGATTATAGTATGATGAAATTCACGATGCATGATAGAAATGAGATTCTAACATGAGTTTTAGATAAAGTTCTGGAATATGACCAATTAGGAAGCAGTTGGCCGTTTCTTAACCGATTATGATGAAATGGGGTTCTAAAATGAATTCTACCTGAAGTTCTGGAAAATGGCCAATTAAGAAGGAACATAGTTGTTTCTTCATCATAATCAGTTTAGAAATAACCGAGCTTCTTCATATTTGGTAATATTCCAGAACTTTTTTCATGGTACAAATCGAGGTTCATCGCATAATCAATTAGTAAACAGTAATGTTCCTTCTAATTGGCCATATTGCAGAACTTTATCTAAAACTCATGTTAAAATCTCATTTCCTTTGTGCATGTCAAATTTCATCATAATCGGCAAAGAAACGGCTTGGTTCCCTCCTGATTGGGCTTATTCCAGAACTTCATCCAAAGCTCATTTTAGAATCCCATTTATATCAAGCATCCTGAATTTTATCATAATCGGTTAAGAAACGGCTAAGTTCCTTCATAATTGGCCATATTCCAGTACTTCATCCGGAAATTTCATTCGAGAATTTCACTTTTATACGGGATATTGAAACTTTCTATATTCAAGATCTAAAGGCAATCGGAAATCAGAGACAGGCGACAATCCAAAATTAGGCTCTTAAACCTAGGTTTTACTATAATATATTATTCCTACGCTGTTATATAGTTAAACGAGATCCCAGAATTCCGTTTGAGAATCCCCAAATTGCCTATGCGGATTTTAGCTAAAAGACTACCAACACTAAATAAATTGAAAATCGGGAAATCACGGGATTTTCCAGTCACACTCTTGAGACCGGTATCCCGTTGGAGAAACCCTAATATGTCAAATGATTTTTAATATGTTTCGAAGATTGTAAGAGAATTCAATCCAGTTTCGAACTGATGAGCTTATGAATATGAAAAAATCAATCTTCTCATCAGGCCGCGGCGACTGGACTGATTATACCACAATTTACATTCTATATATACAGAATGTGCTGTGATTTAAGTACTAGCGAATCGTACTAATACAGATGAATTCTCTTACAATTTTTTCTTCTTCACAATATTCACACTGCTCTGCGTGTAAGCTAAGAAGAAAAAATTGTAAGAGAATTCATCTGTATTAGTACGATTCGCTAGTACTTAAATCACAGCACATTCTGTATATATAGAATGTAAATTGTGATATAATCAGTCCAGTCACCGCGGCCTGATGAGAAGATATTTTTTCATAATCATAAGCTCATCAGTTCGAAACTGGATTAAATTCTCTTACAATCTTCGAAACATATTAAAAATCATTTAATTAAATAAATAGAATTATGTCTATTAGTCGGTTTCGTTGAATTACTGTTCGTAAATACTAATATATTTCTCGTGTTAATCGAAACACAATTAAAATGGTCTAACCACCGGTAGCATATTAGATATTACATGAATTAATTAACATTCAACCAAAAAAAAAAAAATTAATAAAAAGCCTAATATGTCCATACATCATGCAACTCATAGGTAAATAATTCGCGAAAGTCTTGAAAATTTCGACTAATGTGTAAAAAATATCATGAAAGCAACATAACCTGAAGTCCCGAATTATCTCAATTTCTCAATACTAAACAATTTACGCAAAATTCCGAGCATAATAGATACCGTTGAAATTGGGATCGGAATAATCCTTCCGAAATCGTGACGACCGGTAAAAGCTAACTTGAATGTATTCCATATCGTTTCACGAACAATTTGATCAGGTCAAATACACATTAATTGCACAGTGGAATCTATTTTGTAGTTAAAAGAAATGTGTTTAAGTGGGATTGTTTCTGTGACGCACGCATACTATTAAATCCGAATCCTACTGTTTCTATAACACAAACTACAATTAAAAATCGAAATATGTAACGATTCACGGTGTGCCTGAACCACTTTTAAATGGCTCGGAAAACCACGTCTCTATTTTCGTCAAGGATCGAAAGTTCCATGTTTGAGAAGTCAAAAAAAACAAAAATTAACAAAATCCCCGGAGCCGTTTTGAAAAAAACGCAATTTCAAAATTTTTTTGGTGACGATACGGAAATTTACGACTTTTTTGCAGCTTGCTTGTTCTCTCTTGTAGAAAGAAGAATCGAGAATAGAAAGTTTTAATATTTTCAACAAAGATCAACTTTTCCAGACCAAATCAGTAATATTGGATGAAATCTATCGAATTAAGTAATGCAACTTTATTTGAAAAATTACGAAAATCAAGATTATTGAATGAAATACATGGAGACATCAAAATGAAAAGGCAAAATTTATTTAGGCTGCCCAAATCATAATATAGTTCTTACACGAAAAAATGTCTTCTCTTGACTGTCATTGTTTATTCAAGGCTGTGGAACAAAATCCAGAAACACCTTGAACCTTAAACATGGCGAGAATTATATTCTTGCATAGCTCTTAGAAGTTTGGAGCTATAATCTAGATGTGTATGGTGGACTTTATAATTCATCCAGGTATTTTTGAAGTCATGGTGAACTGAGTCCATAGCTTGCTCACTGTAGTTCCCGAGTCCTTTCTCCATTTTTCGGCAAAAATGAGGAACGTGGAAAAAGACAGCATGAACTTTTGGCGTTATTGGTATTGCTAGGTCCAAATAACTTCTTTGAAATTCTGAAATATACACCTCAAATTTTTCGTCAAGACTACTTGAGAAACATGAATTGACAACACTTGAAAAATCATTAAAACATCTGACATATTTTAAACAATGAACACTATATTTTGCCCGAAGCAGATCTATCTTGTTCAACCAATTTTTGCAGGCATTGCCTGCGAAACCAGGAGATCCATGGACAAATTCTTTGCTTACATTGCACGATTTTGCCCATTTCTTAGTATCGTCTTCGCATTCCCTCAGCATTTGCCCATACAACGTGTTTACTACCCCGAGCATTAGATGCAGTTCAGGTGGAGGTATTATATCGATGATTTCTGTCTCTGGATTCCCTGTAAAAATAGGTTGAGATACGTGACTGTAAAAATTCTTGGCATTAATTTTTTTACTGCCACTATTCTTGAAGGCGTCTGAATTTTCACGGCAACTACCAACGGTTCTATAACTTCCACACTTACTCCAGAGATCTTTTGATGCAGTACACCACGTACACGGGTAATGAGAAGAATGAGCCATGACCCCAGTTATAATATTGGCCATTTTTAGGTATGTGGCAATGGTCATGACTTTTAAGTCATTCAAATGTAGAGAGGACCACAGAGTGCAAACATTCACATAATTTTCTTGTATATCAGAAATGATACCAAGGATGAATAACTTTTTCACACCCGTGTCCTTAAATTTATTGGCGTGTACTCCATCATGATAATGCTGCCTGGCCCCTTTGAAATGTGGATTATTATCGGCTCCTTCGAATCTTGATTGAATGGATAATCAAATATTCAAAAACCATCCACCACCGTCAAGCCCAATTTTCAAATCTACTTCTTGCAAACCTCTTTTTTCTCGAATATATGTAACTAAACCTTGTACATTATTACAACAAACAAAGCATCCAGATCTGTTTATTACACAAGACTTCTTGGTATTCAATACGTCACAAACACGAGATTCAAAAAACGAATCAAGCTGATGATTCAACAAAAGCAGGTCCTGCTTCAAGTTGGGCTGAAACATTTTCCTATTCTTACTGCCAACTCGCAAAGCAGCAGTTAGAAATGTGTCTTTCTTGTAGACAACCCCATTTCTGTACTTATTTTCAATATGTCGATAGCTGCGACTGTTTCTTTTCTTGAGCTTTAATCCACATTGTTTGAATTCACTGAAACTGGTAGTTTTTTACCTCTCCTTTGAGATAACCGCAACTGTCCTTCATTGTTTGAGTGTTCTAGCATGTGTAGAATATCTCTCGCATTTCAGCATATCTCTTGGCTACACCTACAGAATTATGAAAAAAAATCGTGAATTTTCGTATAGTCGCAGAAAAAAATGGAAATTGCGTTTTTTTCAAAACGGCTCCGGGGATTTTGTTAATTTTTGTTTTTTTGGACTTCTCAAACATGGAACTTTCGATCCTTGACGAAAATGGAGACGTGGTTTTCCGAGCCATTTAAAAGTGGTTCAGGCACACCGTGGATTATACAGAGTTACGACGCTAATACTTACATAAATAGTAGGTTTTATTTTGTGTTTGTATCGCAATAGTAAGGCTTGTATAAAGATTTTTGTTGATTTTGTTTTCTACCAAAAACCAACTAAAATGCTTTTACAAGCCATACTATTGCGATACAAACACAAAATAAAACCTACTATTTATGTAAGTATTAGTGTCGTAATGTACTGTAGTGTCGTATAATCGTTACATATTTCGATTTTTAATTGTAGTTTGTGTGATAAAAAAACAGTAGAAAATCTCACTAACACTTATAGAAATAGTAGGATTAGGATTTAATAGTATGTGTGCGTCGTAGGTACAATACGGCTTGTCTAAACATTTTTGTTGATTTTATATCTACACTGAATTCACAATCGTATTATAAAGGATGTTATTTCACTTATACAATCAGTGGTTGATATATTTTTACAGCAATAGTATGCAAACGAATAGGCTTTCTACAGAAATAATTCTAGCATGTTTTGTTATAAAGTGAAATATGTTTGAATGTATTATTTTACAGCTGAGGTTAACCATAGTAAGCATTTTTAATTGATTTTTTTTATGATTAAGATCTAACGAAACAAAAGAAAAATTGGAGTTGAAAAATTGAATAGTGTTTACCGATGTACAGACTTATATTGATATATACCACCAATGTACACAGTTGTGTCGATTTTTTGGGAAATGGAAGTAAAGGATGCAATTAATTGTGTTTGTGTGCGAGCGTTATTAGCCTCTTATTTAATTGTGATGATGATCATCATCAGTGGTGGACATCATTATGTTCAATATTCCATACACACCATATGAATTTCAAATCAGATAGGTTTTATAGCTGAAGATATAAACCTTAACATAGAATGTCAAAAAGAGGTTAGAAAATGATGTTTATTTAATCTTTCTTGTGACATAGTGCTCCTCAAATAATTTTTAATAAGTTTTAATTTAGAAAAGCTTCTTTCTCCAGTTGCTCCAGAAACAGGCATTGTTAACAAAATTTTAAGAGCAATAACTGTATTTGGAAATGCAAGTTCTAAGTTGTTGCTAAAAATGTAGTTTAGGACATCAAGAGAGACAGTGTTCGGTTCCAATAACGTCGATAACATTTGAAGTTCATTTAATAAGTCCTTATCGTCGATATCTGAAGTAGTTCCGTTAGTTAACACCTTTTTTAAATGATTACAATTTTTCTTTAAATCTTCAGGAGACATGACAAATAATAATTGAATGTCGTATAAAAATGAAAAAATATTTGTATGTTCGGATAATTGCTGAAATCTTTCTGTAATTGATGAAATTGATTGATCAATGATTTTAAAATAAAATTCAATTTTAAATTTTTGCTTTGGGTCCACAATAAGTTCACCGACTCCTTTATAGCCAAATAAAGACTTCTTTCGACGAGATCGTAAAACATTTGGGTTTGGAAAGCAATTGGGGACTACTAGTTCGTCGGTAATTTTTTTTGAAATTTGCAAAAAAATTTCAAATTCGTTATCTGTTCTCAACTTTTGAAGAAACTTTATTGTAGATTGAAGTGGTTTTATTGCAGCTAAAATAGTATTTGCTTACTATAATAATAGTCTCTAAAATTTTATGCCAATTATTTAACGCACATATAAACTTAAATTCTAAAATTTTTCCTCCCAAAGCTTCTGCAATATTTACTGTAGATGCAACCAAACGTTGAAACTTCGATAAGAGCTTCATAAATATCTCCCAATTGTTCCTTTAATGGTTTTAGGGCGTCAATTCGGCTTTCCCATCTTGTGATACAAATTGGTTTAACAGTACAATTATTAATGTGTTTTTTTAATACTGCCCATCTTTTAACAGAACTCGAAAAGAACAAATACAAATTTTGAACTACTATATTAAATAAACTAACAGCATCTCGGGAGCATTGTGCCGCATTATTAACAACTAAGTGTTCGTATAAGATGTTTGCCTGTCAGGTTTGAACCATTATCGTAACCCTGACCTCTACAATTTTCCAGTAAGAGCCCCATTTTCGCACAATTCATTCAATACAATTTCAGTAAGACCAGCTCCTTTAGTAACGTTGGGTTCTAAGAATGTTATGAAATGTATGATTTCAAACATAGAGTTTTTATAACAAAGGAATCGAATAATTAAGGTTAATTGCTCTTCATGACTCTTATCTATTAATGAAATAATTTTATCTTTTACTGAATGTGAGATAATTTGAATTAACTCGTTTTGAATATTTTTACTCAAGTATTTGTTTTTAGTTTCATTATCATTTACTCTTCGAAGGTAAGGGATAAAATTTACTTACAAATTCAACTAATTTTAGAAAATTCCCATTACTTGGATCATACAACACTTCAGATTTTCCCCGAAATGCAGGTGATTGTGTTCCTAAAAATTCAACAAATATTATTAACCGCTTAAGCACTTCCCTCCAGTGTTGTCGTTGAATATCAAAATCTATAGTTGTATTTGATCTTAAGCGTTTTTCTAATTCTTTCCATGATTTAAAATATTGTAAATGGTTCACGTTATTTTCATGTGATTGAACTAATCTGATTAAATGGTTCCAATCTGTAAATCCTTGATTAATAAGAGTCATATTATCATCACAACGGGAAGTAAACAATTTACAACCAAAACAAAATACGGCATCCGTTAAAATAGAATATATGAGCCAATTTCGTTTAACGATCTGTCCATTTGACATCACCCTATCATAAATATTTGGATTGAACTTTCAATTATCAACTAGTACGGGACCATTTTCTACAATTAGTTGAATAATCTTTTCACTTAGCTTTGGCCATTTCGCTGGATCACTTAAATCAACTAAAACATGCAAATTATGTTCAACTTCGTGAGAAACCTTTAACCTTTAATTTTTCTAAATCATTTTTATCTAGTGTAACAGATATGGATCTAGAATTATTTGATCGTCAATCAGGGGAGCATTCGAACTAGACTGTATTGTACTGCAATCGTTTAAAGTACAATTAATCGCAGTAGTGTCTTCAACCAAAGAATTCTGTGTACCTTACTAGAGGTAAATTTGTTTCTAAATATTTTAACAAAGAACTTGCCTGTGTTTTATCCAAATGATCGCGATTTATTTTTCACTTGCGAAATTCACATCCCGATAATTTTTTATTCGCACTAATATAATTTACACTGACGAAATATAAAATTTCCCACACAAAAAAACCGATTTTAGAAATTAAATTAAATTGCACAATTAAACACAGATTTTATCAATCAGATCACATCACATCAATATATCACATCTACATATCACAAAAATCACAGGTTTTATCAAGCAAATCACTTTATTGCACAAAAAACAGTAAAATATAACAGCTGATCTAAACCACCGATTGACATAAATTGAACTTCAACTTTAAAACAATGTTATTCAAACGAATATTATTCAAGTGTAATTCACACTCGGTATAGAGCGTTATATAATTTACCTTGTCCCTTTTTATGGGTGAGAGTGAGACAAGGAGATATGCGCTCTTAATTTCACCGTGTATGCATTTTATACAAACGAAGCAAATATATAAAGAGAAGAGAAATTAAGAGAGCCAAGAAAAAAAATCCAATACGAACTAATATAATATTTGCGTTTGGTTTTTATTTTTTTCTGGTTGATAAAAATAAAGTGAACCAAATATTTTTTTCTAATAGGAAATATGAGATGTGAATATGTATATGATACTAAATTATTTGGTATTGTTAAGGCATTGCCACATAGAAAACGAACGAACGATTTTTTAATCCGTTTCATTCGTTACATTAGCGACTTAGCGTTAACTTAAGGAAGTTTACAAAACAAAAACAAACAAATATTAACTCAAAATGTCGTCCCGAGTATTTTGGAGTGAGAGGCAAATAAATGATAAAAATTCGACAAATTGAGAGAATTCATTATTTGATGGAAACGAAACGGATAAGCGCCGCCTTGTTATTTTCTAGAGCTATAATCTTACTATAACTTTAGGAAAAATGGAAGTGATTTCCACATATCTTCTATATGAAACGTTTAGATTTTTCCTCATTTCTTATTCCTTTATAAAAGCTTGGTTTGACATCATGGATTTTATCCAAAACAACCTAGATTCTACAAATCCACTTTGTTTTTCCTAAGACAAAGTTTTGAATGAGAACTCTACAAATTTTTAATTAAGATCTCTGGTCAAATTGAAATCAAAGCTTACTACGAATTATGTACTCACTAAGTCAATACAGATTACACAGATGGCAGTACAAATTTGATAAAATTGAACCAAAAGTTACCACCTGGAGAACGAATTAGGAACGTGTGATAATTTTGTGATTAAATAATTTTTTGTATTCAGTAAAACGTCGCTCAAATTATAATTCAAAGACCAAAGAAGTTACCATCTTAAAAATATTGGTATGGCACAAAATACACATGAAATGAGAGCACAAATGTCCTACTCGTTTTCGAATTATTTTTTCAGTGAATCAGTTTCATGAAAAAATGTCGATATAGAGCGGGCAAAATTTATACTTGCGAAAAAAAAATTTAAACATACGAATGGTTAAAATTTTCAGAAGAATGCCTTATTCATGATCTTGGGCAGAGCTCCTCCAAATTTCCAAAATCACACATAAACCGTCATAACGATTATACCGCGATTACTCCGCTTCACAACACTATTTTTTTGAGAGATTGTGCCATTTTCTCCTGTTTCTCGGTAACGTAAATTTTAGTTCGCCATGCAGAATAAAGTAGTAACACCAAGCTATCTTCGTCGTTACAAAAAATACACAATGTTTTTTGCTTCATTTAATTGTGGACAACTGAAAATTTACCCGATACGCGATTTAAAACATGGATTTTCTTCAATTTGTATTATCATTGATTGATATTAACTCTTTTAATAATCCGTGTGTCCCTAATTTCCTAAAATGGAATATTCGATAGTAGTGATTAGTTGTTGGTTCTGGCTCACCCCAAATGGAGTGAATTTTACTATGGGAAAAAAATTATGTAAACGTCTACGTATGATTTTATACAGGTAGAATATAGTGCAACCACGATATTCAAAACTCTATATAAAATGTTAATGACTGTATGCCAATTTAGTTAATTTTCAATCGTTCAACTGTATAATTATTTTTCGTTAGATGGCAGCACTTTAAACATTGGAAAAGTTTCGATAAACCTTGGAAAAGTGTGTATCTTTGATAAATTGTTGAATTTTACAGTTTTATATAGATGGCATCACTTTAAACATTGGAAAAGTTTTTGTTATCATGTTTGATATAAAACTATAAGATTAAAAATTTATCAAAGACACACACTTTTCCAAAGTTTATCGAAACTTTTTCAATGTTTAAAGTGCTGCCATCTAACGAAAAATAATTATACGTTGAACGACTGAAAATTAACTAAATTGGCACACAGTCGTTTACATTTTATATAGAGTTTTGATTATCGTGGTTGCACTATATCCTACCTGTATAAAATCATACGTAGACGTTTACGTCTTTTTGTTTCCCATAGTAAAATTCACTCCATTTGGGGTGAGGAAGAACCAACAACTAATCACTACTTTTGATTTTCCATCGATTTATAGAGAGACTCTAAAAGTCTTAGAGAAATATAATTCTAAGCATCTTTGATGGCTTCAGTAAGATTCCTCTTTGTCTCAAATTTTCTTCCACCTTCATAGACCTTACGAACTAACCAATCCCCCCCCCCCTCCCCCCATTTTCTATGATGTTTAAATCTGATGAATAAAGCTACATTCTGCCTAGCAATCCAGAAACTCCAATGCATTTCACCAAATAACTACTGGAAATTGCATTTATTTTAGTACTTGGAAAAGCTAAATCAAATGCTACGTAGTAAGAAATAGTTACCCAGACCATTACCCCAAATTCTCTGCTGTGCCGCTTACTGAGAAAAACTTCTTCCATTCTTACGCCTTGAAACTAGTAGTTGTATCCATCCGATTCATTTAAATTAAATAGTTTTTGCATCAGAAAATACAACCATTTGCCAGTATTTTGCGAATTCAAGCCATTTCTAGCGTATCACGCGACGTGCGTTAATTTTGGACGCGCCGAACCCAGTTTTAGCTTTGATTTTAACTACCGATGCGGCCAATTTAGATGCTTCACGAAGAATCACGCGTCTATATTGGAGCTGTAGCAGCTAGAGCAACTCGTCCTTTTTGGTTTTTCCCATAGTTCCCTTTATTTTACAGATAGGTGCCTACTGCTATCTAACCCGACCTATCGACCTTCATCCTTGAATGCGTCGATTTTAGTTTTTTCAACTACGGATAAATCTTTTCCAGAACCCATTTTTTTCTAAAAAATTATGAAATGGTTAAAAGCAGGGTTTCGAACCCGCACAATCTTAGATTCGCCTTCGGGTTCAGAATCAAAGCAAAAAAATAATTGGGTTCGGGTTCAGGTTCGGGTTCAAGTTCGGGTTCAGGTTCGGGTTAGTAAAAAAAAATCTATATATCGTCAGCTCAGTATTTAATACCCCTATTATGGTTCTAACCTCACCGACGAGTCGCCGTGACTCGAAAAGTCGTGTGAGTTCAATTTTGGTATTATGGTTCTCACATTTATTTTTTGATGACAATTTCCATTCGTTTTGAAATTTGTCAGCACAGTAGTTTTATATTTTTTGACGTATAGTTTAGCAGTTTTTTTTGTACACATTTACATTTATTGTGATTAAAATTGTTAATAAACAGTGCAAACAGCAAAATAAAATCTGGATTTATTTTTCTGTGCCGAATGAAACTGGAGGAAACAAAATTTTGTTGTTAACATATTAATTAAAATATGCATGTATTTTGCCTGTAAAAAAACTGTAGAGTTTTTTATTCCATTATTTCTTTATTCTTTACAAAAAGTCGCACTAGTCACCGAGAAATATTGGGCGAGCAATTTTGACATTATTCTCATTCACGGCGAGAACCATAATACCAAAAAATTTGATTTGGGTGACTTGAAGTCGCCTTATAGTTATGTTTGCCATTATGTAATGTGACGATTCATTTGTAAAATTCATTTGTGTTACTTAAATACTGAATTGACGAAGTTATATGTATAATAACGATATGTAGAATGTATAATAACTACGTTGAAAACTGATTTGACGATCCAGTCTACATTTTTACGTAAAATGGCAGTTCTAACTCCAAAATTACAAAAATGTGTTTGTATCACTTAAATACTGAGATTACGATATTTATTTATTTCATTAAAAACATTTCGTTTAGTTTGACGAATGGGATATCTCTTAATGATTCTACTTGAAGGTGTACCCTTTGTGGTGTTAAAATAAACTTTAAAGCCGAAAATGCCCATTCCACAATGACTTGCGTTGCAGGAATCGCTAACACAACTTTTGCAGCTTCATATGAAAGTGGAATTTCAATTTTATGCTTTTTCCACTATTCCATAATATTTTTCTCCTTGTGGACCAGTGAAAAGGATTCATAAATAGTAAACTCCTGTTATACGTGTAGTTCAAAGTTAGCCCAGCTGTTTAGGGATCCGCAAAAAGTATCGATACTTTAATTGCGATACCAAGTACTTTTGTACTCGATACTTTTTGTAACGATACCCAACTGGTACCGATACTTTTTGAAAAAAAAATCGTACATGCTACTGCATATTTATGGGCTACACGAATTAAAAAAGGCTGAAATAAAAATGGTCGTGAAGAAGAAGAATATGTTGTGGATGAGTTAAACCGCCGGTTTTGTGAAATCGAGAACAACGACACATTCAGATTTCATCCATCAGAAAAATAATGAACGCCTCTGGTATCACATCATAGTCGTCTAAATCAAATGATAAAGGAGATCGGCCAGAACAGCCCTCAACCTCAAACGATTTTTGGAGCCATTACAAAAAATTAGCTCACGGCCATCATAAAAGGCGTTCTGGCAAAGACGAAGACAAAAATGAGCTGAGTTAATATTTGGCGAATTCAGTTTGCCCCACTAAAATCGGATCCTATAATTCAGTAGGAAGAAATTGAAAACGTTTTTTCTCAATTGTACCGCCTTGCCAAGAACAAGTACCTGATAATACCCGGTACCTCCGTATCATCAGAAAAATTGTTTTCTAAAGCTGGAGCAATTTTAACACAAACCCAAAACAGACTTATGGGTGACAGGATGGACAAACTATTACGGCTATGTAAACCGAAAGTGTTTTTAAATTGTACTCGATATTTAACGAGTATTGATACTTTTATTATGATACTAGTAATGAGTAAAGTATCGATACTTTCGTTTCGATACCACATCCCTACCCGGAACCCGGTTAAATCGAACCCGCGAAATATTGGGTTCGGGTTCGAAAAAATTACTAAAAATCTTAGTCAATAAGATTCTTTCGGTTTTTTTAGACAAAATATATTAAAAATTACAAACACACAGAAATGAAAAATTTTCCATGAGTTTTTGATTTGGTGAATTTTTATAATTCGCTAAGTCAATGCGTTCTTGCCTCATACGTAATTTATGAAGTTAGAATTTTATTTTTGTAGTTTGAACTTATCAGTACGAAACCAAACTACCACAGAGAAAGCTCAAGGAAAGTTTTCATTTTTTGGAGTCGATACACTTTGTATTGACCTCGGGTTAAAGTACGGGTGGGATTTTGATATTTCTACTTTTTCTGGTTGATATATTTATAAATGATTGGCCTCTTCATTTTTTCTGATTAACAAGTCGAAATTGTTGTGTCTTGTGAATGCCATTATTTTTAATATATTTTGTCTATAAAAAGCCGAAATAATCTTATTGATTTTAATACAGACAAACTTTCTCTTTCTAAAAATCTTAGAACCGGAGCGGGTTCAAGGTTCGGGTTCGGTTCGAAACCCTGGTTAAAAGTAAGTAACAAATTACTAATCGAATACTTACTGCTTTAAATATCGAATCCGCAATTAAATGAAACAAAAAACATTGTCTTATTCTGCATGGACGGGATTTTTTTTTTTCGTTCGATGGTTTCGTAATAAAACTCAAACATTCAATATTTCAACTTAACTTTACGTTACAGTTACGGTAACCAGGAGAAAACGGCACAGTATCTCAAAAAAATGTGTCTGCAATCAACTGAAACGGAGTGTATGTATCTATGTATAACTCAACGCGATGCAAATCGAATAAAGCTTCGACCAATCATTAATTTTGCAATAAGATAAGATACAACTAAACCCGTTGCAAACGAAGAAAGACGAAAGAATCTCGAGTACTCTGAAAAATACCGCGATATTCTCTTTCATTATTAGGCAATTAAAAAGCAAAAAAAAACTCTTTCTCGTAAAAATAACTGGAAAACTTCGAATAATCTGGCAAATTTCCAATAACAATATTCAAATCCAGATACCTAACTGGACCGAAATACGGCAACTGAAACTCAAAATACGAGGCTAATAATGTGCGAATCTCAGTTCTTTCGTGAAAATTTTTCCCCCAAAATTTAATAAATAGTTCGGTACAAATTTTATAATCGTTGAAAGTCGGTTAATATCGTATTGATTAACCGAAAAGTTTAAATTAGAAGGTTAACCTTAATCCATTGATTTCTCTTAATCAAGGCGCCTCTCGAAATGGAAAGAAATTCCATGATTAAGCCAATCAATCAAGTCGCTCAAATTAAAATCAAAGACCAAAATATGAAAGAAAGTGCATATGACTTACTCGCTTTCGAATTATTTTGTCCGTATCGATTATCAGTGCCAAAATGCCGTGTCGATTATCAGTGCCGTCTGAAAATAAAAATTTCCAAAATCACAGACATCGTTCCACTACTACAACTATACAGTGATTTGAAATAATAAAAACCGTCTTAACGATTATACCACAACAAAAAATTTCGTGTCGTAAAAATTATTTTCTTTTTCTTTTTTAATGGTCTACCACAAAACAACAACTCGATTGTATTTTTTAATAGACAAACAAAATTGTAGACTTATATAGTCTTACGTCTATACTCGTATACATATGTAAAAGGCCACTAACCTACAGACCCAAAAATATACCAAATACATAAATAAGATTCAATCGTTATCGTATGTAAAACAAAAAAAAGAAACGGTATTTTTGGTTTGTTTTAAACTTACTTTAAATTTAAAACTAAAAACTAGTTTCTTTCAAATATTATTTATTGTGTTTAGTTAGTTCGAGACGGCCGAAATGCGGGCTTATAAAAAAAAACACGAAAAAATTGTTTTGATCGATCGATCAATAATTCGTTTTTATCTTGTTATATAAAACTTAACACAATGGGTGGATTTTGTACATACAAACATATATCTGATTGACTGGAACCTTGGACCGGTCGGTGTTATTCTGACCAATTTGTATAAATCTCCATTAGATATGAATTAGGGTCAAAAATAATTTATTTTTGCGTAATTCAAGCGTAATGTTAATATCGACTGAACAAATATTTTCGATTTACATGATTTATGTTCAATGCTGAGACGTTAAATAAGTTTGTTTTATCGCTTAAATTATTTACTGATACGGCTTAACTTAATAGTTCTAATTAAACCAACAAAAAATATGTTTATTGATTGTTTAAGGTGCTATGTACTCGTAATAGTATGAAAATAGGTTTCTAAGGTACAAACACTTAGCTGATCTAATACGCATCTCAATGTCATTTACAAAACATTAATCATATAAATAATATTCCACCGATAACGTTTACGATATACTTAAGCGATTGACTTAATACGGTGTAATTAACTTTAATTGGGCCTAATCTTATCTGGACGCCTTATCAAAAATAGTATAACCATTACAATTAATGTATTTGCCAGTAATTTAACGTTTAACACTAATAAGTCAGATTGGCCGAGCGGTCTAAGGCGCCAGATTTAAGCTCTGGTTCCCAACTGGGAGCGTGGGTTCGAACCCCACATCTGACAAAAAATATTTTTTTTTTTTCTTGATATTATATCAGGAGGGAATTTGACATTGATGATAAGAATCACATTGAAATGGTTTATTAATTACGGTACGTGAATACATAAAAAAGCAAAAATGTAAAACTTAAGGATTCTACCGAATAAGGTGATAAGAGTCGCATTATTTTAAGGTAGCGTGGCCGAGCGGTCTAAGGCGCTGGTTTAAGGCACCAGTCTCCTCGGAGGCGAGGGTTCGAATCCCTCCGCTGCCAATTATTATTTTTTTCCACATCAATTTCTATTTATATATTTCAAACAGAAGGTAAACTTACCGACCGGCAGATGAAACGTGGTAAAAAACGCTCCGTCCTTCCGTTTGTCAAACTATTTCGTAATAAAAGATTCCATAATGCCATAAAAAATGATTTAGCAGTTTCCAGGAATTTTTTAAAAATTGTTACAATACAAATCAAATAATATAAAGGGCTGAAACCTCATAAGGTGATCAGAACTTCGGTCTTCATTAATTCAACTCAACAATCATTTTAAAATACAATTTCCAACCCATATGTCAAATTTCATCATGGTTAGGTTAGGTTAGGTTAGAGCGGCTGCCAAAACGCACACTTAGACCGATGACAATCCGTTGTGATACCGAGGGATCCTACTCCCCTTCCACCTTCACTGGAACCAATTTGAGCTATTTACGTAGCGTAAGATATCTCGCACATTGCAGTTCATGAGATCCATAAGGCCGTCCAAACTATACTTGCCCAGATATTTGTGCCTCCTGTAAGCTAGCGCCGGGCATGAGCAGAGGAAGTGGCTCAGAGTCTCTTCCTCCTCCTCATCCATGCAGCTTCTACATAAGTCATTTGTCATTGACCCAAGCCTCCTCGCATGCTCCTCAATGAGGCAGTGTCCTGTGAGTACCCCTAGGACTATACCTAAGTCAGGTCTGCGTAGGGATAGTAGCGTCTTGGAGCGCTCCAAGTCCAGTTTCGGCCAGACTTGCCGCGCTACATTGTATGTTATGGTGTTAGTCCACCACTTCTGTGCCGAGGCTATCGCCTCATTACCAAGCACCCTAAAAATCGCCGCTATGGGCCTCCCCAGATTTGCCCTTTCCGGTTTCAATTGGAAAGTTGTACCTTGCCTTGCCAGTTCGTCCGCCCTACAGTTCTCCCGAACATCCGAGTGACCGGGGACCCAGACTATCTGGATATTGAACTGCTCACTCATCTCGTTAAGAGATGAGCGGCACCTCAATGCCACCACGGATGTCAGGGAAACTGATTCCAGCGACTTGATTGCCGCCTGACTGTCCACATATATTGTTATATCCCTTGTGGATATGACATTATGCCTCAACCAAGTCAGCGCTTCCTCAATCGCTACCACCTCCGCCTGGTACACACTGCAGTGATCAGGAAGACGAACGGATAAATTCACATTTAATTTGTCACAAAAGACTCCTGCTCCGACTTTGCCGTCTAGCTTGGAGCCGTCAGTATAAAATTGAATACAACCAGTTTCTGCTATTGATCTGTTCCCCCACGATTCCCTTGAGGGGAGAAAAGTCCGGAAACCCATTTCAAAGCAAACAACCGGTGTTGTGTAGTCACTATTCACCATATCTGCCTGTAGCGACCTGCCAATCGTCGCGTGGCCCGTCTGAAGACATTTCCACTCACCCACGGCAGAGAGTCGTGCAGCCATAGTTGCCGCTCTCTGCTTACCAAAGATGTCGACAGGAAGAAGGTAGAACATAGCCTCCAGAGCACGTGTAGGGGTTGTCCTCAGTGCCCCGCCTATAAGCAAGCAGGCCGTTCTCTGCACCTTCTCTATCCTATTCTTATAAGTTTTAAAAAAAATTTCATCATATTCGGTTGAGAAATAGGCCAGTGCCATCATACTTCGCCATATTCCAGAACTTTATCCAAAAATAATTTAAAATCCCATTTCCAATGCACAAGCCAAATTTCATCATAATTGGTTGAGATATTTTGGGTCAATTCGTATGGCAGGTACCCGACCCTCTTGACGCACAGATTCCAAAACTTTTCAAATATCGGCCTTGACCATAAAAACAGATTGGCAAAAAAAAAATTCTAAATCGAACAAGCCGTTCTCGAAATACCATGGGTACAGACCAACAGACATCCAGACAGAAGGACGAACATTTTTTTTTTGCTTTGTTAGACTCGGGGACTTTTAAAACGTCGAGAAAAGTGGTTTTGAACCAACTAACTAACAGGATTTCAATACTTTGGTCTTTTTAGACCGAAGTAATAAATTATGACTTTGTTTAAACCTCCCGGTTCAAACATCATGCATAATATACAGTTTAAGGTTATGTCGTCGTTTTTCTCCTCCATTAGTTGCATCAACTTTTTTGTTTTTGAATAAAAATTGACAGTTAGTTTATCTACAAATATTTTTCGGAAAAAATAAATGGAGTTTTGGGATTTGGTGGGCTGTGTAAGTTCAGTTGTCACAATTTTTTTGTCTTGGTAGGAGCAATGTAAGGCGAATACGGAGGTTGAAGCATCATAACGGTATCGTTTTTGGTCAAAAATTTACGAACAAGCATAGAAGTATGAGCATGCTCATTATCGTGCTATTCGGACGTTTCCGCTTGTCATCTTCAACGTCTTTACGGGTCTCTTTGAAACGTTTGTGGCACTGGTAAATGTTTGTTTTATTCATAGAATACTCATTAAAACATTCAACATTTCCCATACAGTTGTGCACTTCATTCCATTCTCAAAGCAAAGTTCAATTTGAACCAAACCAAAAGTGTTGTGTCTCTGCCGGTTCTTTCTCCATTCCGTCCAGGAAAACAACAGATTGTTCTTTTGCCAAATGAACTGCCAAACGTATGATAATTATGTGATTGCCAATGCATTAAATTTCTATTGGTAATCCGTATAGCTTAAGGAGGTCTAATATATCGAGAGTTACGAAAACTTTGGACCTCATCATGTCGAATTCCCACACTGGCGCAATCATAACTTTTGAACAAACTTCCACAATTGTATATGGCATGTCACCATTTTTGAATTTTCAATGGTTTTGGTACCAAAATTCCGCGGTTTCTCCGCGGCGTCTCTTATATCTAGGATATCTATTTAAATTTGTTAGCGTTTCCTCTTGGAAATCCTTTGGAAATTCCTTTTTATATTTTACATTTAACAGAGGGCCACATGGACCGCGAAATCATTTATTTTTAAAACGACCTCCTAGAATTGAGGATGTTTTATCGATATCCTCTTGCGTTCGAGGTTTACCATCTTCATCAACGATTAGCAGTCTGTGAGCATGGGGTAATAATCTTTTTCTGAAAAATCTTTCATAATCACTTTCAACTTTAAGTTGAAAGACTTTTGCAATCAAATCCGGTTAGTTTGGTGCAATAAGGATTTAATTTTTCAGTGAGTGCATTCCATTTAGGCCATAAGAACATCTTGATAACGCTGTTGCGTATTCCGTGGGCTTCCTTCGAAAAAAGATGGAATTATAACTGGAATTCCAAGATTGGTTCCATCATTTTCATCTGTTTATTGCAAGTGGCCCATTAAGCCACTGTATTTTTCAACCCTCAATTTAGGTTCATTTGTTCTTATTAAATGTAATAGATTGGCCTCTATTTTTACATGAGCATCAGAGAGAAAATGGGTTAAAGTTCTTCCTTCGGGCAAACATTTGTGCATAATATTCAATTTGTCTTATTTGTCGTCCAGGATGCCATCTATCGTCTCCATAGGGATACAAAACTGCGTATAGCGAAGTAGATACTGTTAAAGTTAGGCGAAAGTTGCCAGACGAAAGTGAAAAGTACATAATGCAGATTGTGTTAGTCCAGCAGAAAGTAAAGAAATGGTAATACAGATTCTATAATCCCAGCCGAAAGTTTCTAGTCGAAAGTAAAAAGTCGATAATGCAGATTATGTTATTAACTAGTAAATAGTCTTACGTGGAAGACTTTGTTCCACGAAAGAAGAATCCACAAAATGGAATAAAATTAGCCTCTAGAGTGCATATCTGAAGTTGAATCGTTTTTATGTGATTTGTCAATAGCTATCGCAGGAAAAAATTCAGTTCAATTTTCCCGTGGGAAATCTCGGAAAATTTGATTTTTCAAATATCATTAGAAAATTTGTATAAAATCAGCCTGTAGTGTTATGTCTGGAGATGGATTACATTGATGTGACTTGTCAATAGCTATCGATTTCCCACGGGAAACTTGAACTAAATTTTTTTCCTGCGATAGCTATTGGCAAGTCACATCGATGCAATCCATCTCCAAACATAACACTTTAGAAGCTGATTTTATACAAATTTTCTAATGATTTTTGGAAAATCGTATTTTCCGAAATTTCCCACGGGAAACTTGAACTGAATTTTTTCCTGCGATAGCTATTGACAAATCACATAAAAACGATTCAACTTCAGATGTACACTCTAGAGGCTGATTTTATTCCATTTTGTGGATTCTCCTGATTTTCCGATATTTTCCACGACTAGGTTAAACAAAGTTTTCCACGTAAGACTATTTACAAAATGTTTATTGCAATCCATGTATCCTATTTACTTTTGGCTGTCAACCACCAAATTGTTTATTTTCGCCTGGAATGTTAACAACATAATCTGCATTATCGACTTTTTACTTTCGGCTGGAAACTTTCGGCTAACTTTAACAGGGTGCGGAGTAGTATGTTTACTTGTGTTATATACACGATTATCTCTTTCTACTTACTGCAGGTGTACCGTATCTACTCTGATTATTTTGCGTATTATGCCGAAATGATAAAATTAACGTTGGAAGCTCTTTTCCATCTTCTGTCAACTTCATGCATCATTTTGTAGGATTTTGCAATAATGTTCATCACACCTTTTGTTCCGTTCATCGTTTATTCTTTGGTTACATGCACCTTCAGAGTCCAGCATTTACAATGTTATTATTTTCTGATGATTAGTTGTATGCCATTCGATATCAGATTCAGCTTCGCTCGTTGTCATTAATTTTCTCAGTGTTTCTGGGAACACTCAAGAATCCAATTATTGTACTTTCCCTTTAAAACCGCAATAAGTAAATAATTTTACCGGTGGGCTTTACCTTTCATAGTTCAAAGATACACAGCCTTTGCATTCACTACATTTCGGTCCTAGTAGAAACTGTGGTATTTCGATAGAATCTGATTTTGGTATTCGTGCTATGTTTCTGGTTTTATCAAGTTATTTTAGCTGGTTTTGCCTAGTTTTTACCATCATTTGTGCCTTTTTTAAACGTTCTTGAGCTTTTTGCAGCTTTTAATCGCGCGGTTAAAGTTAAAGCCAATTTAATTAATTTGTTGTAACAACGCAAGCAATCTTTCGTTGTTCTGGTAAAACCGAGCATTCGGGTCAGGTAACATCTTTGGTCATTTCCATAAAGGCTGACAAAGATAATCAGGTCCCTTTAACCATAAACTAAAATTTATAAATTGAGCAGGCATCAGTCCTCACGATATAACATCGGCTGTATTGTTTTCGCTGGCAACGTGATTCCATTCTTAGCTATTAGATAACTGATGAAAACAATCGAAGAATCGTTCCAATAAAACGTTATATTCACTTTGACGTTCACCTGCGACCGTACTTTGGACGACTTTGTTTCTTCGTTACAAAGTTGTAACAAACAACGCGTGGCTAAATACTAATCTACATTTATTTGTCTGAATACATTTTACTGATGTCAGTGCTGAATACCATTTTTCAGCGTCTAAATCTTAATAAGATGGAAACCTAATCAGATTGAACAACTTGTCCAACCATTCGTTTAATGACTTGTTGGAATCAGTGCATCGAAAACGATGCGCAACTTGGTAGTTGAGCGTGATGGTTTCAGAAAATTTCAAATTTCAATAATCTTTAATGAACTGACCATAAACTGTAACTTCAATTCGGGATTTCCAGGCAATCGCTTTTCTAAATTGAAACATTGAATTAACTCACCCTGTCTGGAGTTATCTAAAAGTTTTGGAGAGTAAAGAAAGTGCTTGAGTCGGCTCTGGAAACATTTTCTAGGAAAGTAGTTTCACAAATCTGTTCTTCGTTAACATCGTCATCTCGTCTTGATTTGTGGTAATAATATTACAAAATCCTCTAGAATTTGATTTTCAACTTTTAGTGCCAGAAATAACCCATCCCAAGACTGTGTTTTGTAGGTCTCGTAACGATTCACCCACCTGTTTCTGACCTTCTTGCGACTGGGACGAATGGGCCAATTTTTGCAGTCTAGAACCTTCACGCTGGCCGTCATTAAAAATACATATGAAGAGATGCTTTTAACTAAGAGAGTATTACCATGAACTTGTGGTTCATTTAAATGTTTCGACGTTTGAACACAAATTTAACAAATTCGACATTTGAACTTGGATTGACATTGGGAACAATTCTGTTTAGAAGTTAAACAGTTGGTATATAAATTGTATTTAGAGACAAAGGATAAGCGCTTGGTAACAGGTTTTGAAAGGAAAACATCACACCTATACAATCCATGTCCAGGCTTATCAAAAATAGTGATACTGATGCTGGTTTTGTTTATTGATCTGATCATAATTTTTTAGGGCACAACATCGACGTTCTAGAAAGGTTATTAATTGCTTTAAGGTAGGCATTTTATCCATAGAACCATCTTCCCATTTCACGCGAGTATCGTGTTCCAGTTTAGAAAGAATGCGTGGGTCACCCAAGTGATTTCAAAGATCTTAAATGAGTATTAACGACGTCTATGACGTTTCGACTTTTTACAGCATTGCAACGGTCTAACTTTCTTATTGCAAATATCTCAAAAATGTGTGCATTACAAATAAATTTTATATTCTGATACCTATCTTCTGATACCACATGCGTATTCACGTCAAAACGTTTCTCACACTCAAAATCACTACATGATGCAATTTTGCTAAGTTAAAAATTTTATTAATCCTAATATATTTTAAAACATGAAAAATCTTGTCTATTCAAATAGTGGGTGTGTTTGTAAGGCGAAATTAAAAATTAATCAGGTTTTAAATAATTAATGGAATGAATTAATTTTATCACAAAAATACTAAATCGATTAATTAATTTTCCACTATGTGAAACAATCACGCAATCATAATTTTTACGCCTGAATGTCGACTTTATAACATACTCGTTGTATTTTATATGCCATACCACATGTCACGTAACATGCCATTGAAACAATGTTCGCAACTCGAATGACTATTTTGATCGCAGCGTATAAAGTTCGTTCACCAACCACCTTTACCATTAAGAAAAAAAAAAAAAAAAATAAAAATAAACGGAAGAAAACGATTTATTAACGCCCAATAAATAGTCGCGGTTATATAACGCCAAATTTAACATGCACTCTAATCTAAACAGACGAAAACAACAAAATTGATTTTTAAGGTCATCAAACACAAAACAATTTTCACCGCGCACGCACTAACAAAAACGACGCAGAGGTGATGCAATTAAAATTTGTGTACATAATTGATAGGCAATGATTATGCAATAATTTGAATCGTTTGAGGCTTGGTCGTTGAAACATTCTTAATAATTATCGAACTGCTTATAGATCGTTATGTTGTATCACGTCGCTTATGTGTTATATCACACTATATAGTATGTATACTTCTTTGGCAACAACAATTAAATTTGGAGTGTATAGCAAGTATTTGGTTAAGACGTTAGACATGTTTGTTTTTGCGGTGTTATTAATTTTGCAATTTAAATCCGCACCTTCTTCCTGATTCACCAAAATCAACAATAAACGGAAATTATGTATTTTCAATTTGAATACTTGAGACATCCGACAAGACGCATGTTAATTAATTGGCGCGCTGTCATTTAACCTTCAAATTTGTTAAGATTTTTTTTTTTTTTTTGAGATTTGTTCATCTGCACGTAATTTCACTTTTTTGTTTCTCTTAAATTGTCACATTTGTTGATACAACCCAATTTTCGATGGTTATTTGTATTGCGCAAGTTTTGTTAGTTTTTATTTTGAGATACATGCCCTCGGTCGTGTACGTAAGTGCTGTTTAGTATATACGTATAACATGTTTGCGTCATCAAGTAATCCGAAATGTTGTAATTTATTGAACATCTTAGAAGGATAAGTACAATATATTATAGGTTAAGCAGTTCAAAAATGTTTTTGGCCCATTGTTTAAATTTCATGGAGACGGTTTTTTAAGCTAAGTGGGTTTAACAAGTACATATTTCCTTGTTGTCATCTTTGACCGTAGTAGTTGACCTTCTGAAAAGTCCATATTTTTGGAGTTTTGAAATGCCAAATGACAAATGGTTTGTTATTCATCGAATTCGGAGTGATGCGCATGATGACGCCTCGTTTGTTTGATTAATATGTTGTTGTGACTGTATGGTAATTTAAATAAATTCGCTATTGTAAAGTAATCTGGTTGTTGTCGCACAAACAAAGTAATTTGTTAATGTTAAATAAATATAAAGAACTAAATATATATGATAATCATACCGGACCGATTTGTTATAAGTAACGACGTAATTCACCTACGAAAATATTTCAAACAAATACTAAACACGAAAAGTCCTTCTTTGTTTAGTTCCATATTTTTAGTTAAACAGCACTCGTTTGATAAAATGGTGAAACTGAATCTTGTTGGTTTGTCCATTGTATATTTATAAAAAAAAAAAAACCTTTAAGGGTTTTGACAAACAATGGCGATTTCGACAACACAATGGGGCATACGACTGGATGGACTACACCATCTCACAATTCTCAAACTGTCGATTAACTGAACAAAATAACTCTGACACTCTTATCGCACGGTGATTGGCGAGTGGAAAAATGTTCACGTTGTTTTCGATATGGGGCAAACCGGTAAAGAGGATATTTCGTAACCTCAATTTGGTGCATAATGTTGAAGTTTGTCAATATGAGAAATAATGTTGAAGTTCACCAGTGTGAAGTATTTCACACAAAGTGTAGGCTAAGCAAATTAACGAAAAGGTGCAAGTAGTCGAGCTGAGGTAAGACTACCAAAAATTACCATTCCTAATTTTTATGGTGATCAGTATAATCACGTGGCAGTCGTTTTACGACCTATTCTATTCCACTATTCACGACAATGGTAATTTAACACCATCACAAAAATTACAATACCTACCTGAAGGAAGCATTAAAGGGTGAGCTGCAGGGTTGTTAAAACATCTCAGAATCACGGATGCCAACTATACAGAGGCTCTAACAAAGTTAAAGGAGCGATACGACAGAAAAAGGCATACCATTTATGCATTTATTAAAACCTTTATGAGTCAGCCCAGTGTATCAACAGCAACCAACCAAAATTAAGGGTAGGTAAGAGAATCGATGCCTTAGAATCATTGAGAACGGCAGTTAAACGACCGAATCCACAACCTTGCACGCATAAGTTTAATACAGTGAAAAGTCATGTTAGTTCCTCACCTAATACATGTCCACTATGTCCTGAAGATTGTCATCGGTTATTTGAGTGCAGTAAATTGAAACAGATGTCAGTAGACCAAAGATACTGAAATCTGTTTCAATTTACTGCACTCAAATAACCGATGACAACCTTCAGGACATAAGACTACATATTTCCACAGCCAAATCTTATTAAGAGAGGAATATTGTCGGAAGCTAGCCGGTCAGAAGAGTGGATTGCATTAAGAAATAATGTGTTACATGTGGAGAATATAAGAATACAAACAAATAGTAGTGACACCCTTGAACTTCATGGATTCTCCTACGCAAGTAAAAAAGCTTATTCGGCAGTTGTTTACGGTCGAATAACAAAATCTTCGGGAAAAAATTGTACCGTATTATTATCATCTAAGACAAGAGTGACACCCGTTAAACAACTTTCAATCCCATGTCATGAGCTATGTGGCGCTTTATTATTAAAAAACCTCCTGTTGACAGTTAAGGGTGCTATGAGAAGTAAGATAGGGAAAATTTATGCCTGGACTCTGACTCCACCATCGTGTTAGATTGGTTATCTGCACATTCAAAATATTGGAATACGTTTATTGGCAACCGAACTTCCGAAATCTTTACGGACATGAGCCGAGACCAATGGAATCATGTTAAGTCTGAAGAGAATCCTGCAGATGGGGTGCCTCGATGGGCCATTTCAAGTTATGGTGGGACGGTCCGGAATGGCCAAAAAAATTCCGAAGACTGGCCTCAACAGTATAAAAATAGTAATGCTACGACTGAAGAGAGGAAGACGTAGCCTGTGGAAAGGAAGGTTCAATTGTTATAAGCTGAAATCCACGAACCTGGTGTTCTGGAAAAAATTATCCAAAGGTTTTCCAGTTTTGCTAAAATGATACGCGTTTTAGCTTATATTTTTCGCTTTAGTCAACACAAAACCAAGAAGAAAACTACTTACTTAGCATCTAAGAAAAATATTTTACAGCATAACTTCAACAACTTTCGACAAACAAAAATTTCCATAAGTCTAGTAATCTCAAATTTCTACAACCGTTCATCGATAAATTTGAACTTTTTCGAGTTGGAGGACGATTATCAAATGCGTCAATCAATTATGAAGTGAAACACCCTATAATATTACCAGCCAAGGATCACTTTACCAAAGTCATCATCAAAGAAAACCACATTCGACATCTCCATTCGGGACAAACCTTAATGATGGCCACACTTAGGTAAAAATATTGGATTGTGGTACCTAAGTTACAGAACATATCCAACCTTTCTTTTCTTAATCACCAACAACCGTTTGGTCACAGTATAGCAGCAATTTCAAAAGGCGTTTGAGGATTTCAAGGGGCAAACGAATGTCATTTGATGGTAGTATGTACCTGACTTGATTCACTTTCGCGGAACTTGGTTGTTGATGTTGATCATTTTATTCATTATTGTATTCGACTAAATTTTTAGTAACCATAATTTGCATTTGCTACGTTTAGTTAGGGCAATTACGTTTTCACTACCTAGCATCTAACGTGGCAGCGGAGACGCAAACTGCAGTGCAATAAAACCTTACAAATGTTATATTGCAATATTAAAAGCTTACGTGGCATTTCATTAATTTAACTCTTTTAAATTTAATATTTGCAGATAACTATCTTTTAGGAGAATTAGTAGACATAAAAAGTGGAAGTTTTAGTTAAGACAAATTTTCGAATAATTTGCTAAAGTCTATTAACGCCATACTATGCGAATTCAATAAATGCCGCGTGGCATTGCTTCATATGAAATAATAACTGTCTCGACAATCTCAAGCAACTTCACTTCGTGGTCTTCCCAAAACTATCATATATGGGACAAACTAGATGTCTCTTCCTTAAATCGCACAGTAAGTAATTTGTCGTAACAATTTTTGTTTTCTTTATTTGAATTCTATGGAAATTGGATGTTCCAGCTTTAAGATACAATTTTTTGGTAGCCAAATTGACACAAGTAGTTTATGTGTACGGCCCATTTTACTAATTCTCACGAATATTGTGTGCCGAAAGTAAATTTGTATGTGGGACCAACTTGCTATGATGTTCATTTGATACCCGCGGGTAGTGTGATTTTTTACATACCTTTAACATAATTAATTTATTTATCTTAAGATTTTGGTATTCACACCACAAACATAAAAATTAATTTTTTCTCAAGGTTATTCGTAATACAATATTCCAGCTAATTATCGCGCCATCATATACATATATTCAATTTGAGTCAACATAATTAATGATCTTTAAAATGTAAATATAAAATTTAACAACAAAGCACAAAAGTTAAAAAAAAAAACTTTGGTGCATGTATATACAGATAAGCGTGCGCGTTCCCTTGAAATGAATAATAAAATGTGCAAAAGTCAAGATTGATCGATCTTATCTCGTATAATTAGCCACTGCATTTATACATATATGTCAAAAGCAATTAGTCGATAATTACATCGAAAAGAACGTAGATCGATCGATTGCCTCTGTATAAGATCAAATATGTTTGTGTTTAATGCACAAATGTTTATGTAAGCTATGTGCGAAATTCTTGATCGCGTGTAAATAATAAAAGTTTTATTTGATTGTGAATTTTTGACTTAATTCATTTTTTTTTTTATTTGACATTCCAGATTACTAGGAAAATGGCCGAATACATATGCGTTCACAAAAGCTCTGGCCGAGGATATGGTTCATCAAAAATGTGCCAATCTACCGATTGGTATGTTCCGCCCCGCTATAATAACATCATCGGTACGTGAACCCGTTGGTGGTTGGATTGATAATTTATATGGGCCGACAGGAGTTGTGGCCGGTGCTGGAACCGGTGTACTACGTACAATGCATTGCGATCGTGATATAAACGCAAACATAGTACCCGTCGACATGACCGTTAACGCTTTAATCGCTTCAGCTTGGGATATTGCACGACGGTATGCAGAACGCAAAGAGAATCTTCTGAACACAAATAATTTTGAAGTCCCAATTTATAATTATGTATCGTCTGTTGAAAAACCATTAACATGGGGTGAATTCAATGAGCTAAATATTAAACATGGATTTACACATCCCTTTTCGTCCGCCATCTGGTACATTTGTTTTCATATGCACAAAACGGCCACAATGAATAAAATCTATATGCTATTTTTACATTTTTTGCCCGCTATGCTGATTGATTCGTTGGCGCTGTGTGTCGGTCAAAAACCACGATTGCTTAAGATTTATAAAAAAATTCATAAATTTTCAAATGTCATCTCATTCTTTTGTACGAACGAATGGAAATTTACGAACGATAATGTACAAAAGTTATGGACACGACTTAGTAAACAGGATCAAAGTGAATTTGACTTTAATATGAAGAATATGGATTGGCTGGAATATTTGCGAAACTATATTCCGGGCATGCGGATATATTTATTCAAAGAGGATGAGTCAACGGTGGAAACGGCGCTAATAAAATGGAATCGGTAAGTGGAAAATGTTTTTATATTTAAATTAACAGCAAGAATCTGTAATTTACAAACTTTGTCTAATACTTGGGAACATTTTTTCATATTTAACTTCAGTCCAAAATGACCAAACATTTTGTTGATCCAAAATCACTTTTCTCTTTCATTCTTTTTTCTGGAGTGCTGGGTGTCTGTTTGTACCCTGGTATCTCGAGAACGGTTGGTCTTTTTTGGAATTTATTTCGCCCTAATTCTAGAAGCTGTACGGCAAGAGGATCGGGAATGTGCCATACGAGTTGACCCAAAACATTAAATTTGAAAATCTATAAAATTTCATCAAAGACAAACTCATAACATTTCTGACTGTCCGTTTGAAGAAGAACGCTAAAAATCTATCATACTATTTGTTCAGGTATCATCAACTAAATGTCCGTATAGGTTTCAAGAATTATGGCTAATTATGACAGTTGCCGAATACCTTCTTCTAATTTGGACAATATTCCGAATCTTTCGAAAATACTTGTTAAATTTATCTCGTAATTTCCCATTTCCCAGCATTTCGAATTTTGAGCTACAAGTTTCGGCTGAAATATGCCGGCTAAAATTACCATGGCGCTATCTGCATTACCGATATTTTTGTGTTCGGCTAACTTTAATAGTATGAATAACAACCGTTAACGTCCAGCAAAAAATAAGGCTTCAAGAGTTGCGATTTTTATCGACTTATTTGGTTTACAGTAGTATCACTGAGTCCGATGAAATCAACCAATAAAAAAATGTACTGTTGTATAGTGTTTTACATCTAGTATGTATATGAAAATCGCAACTCTCAAGTCTCATTTTGCAACCAAAATCCGTACTCTGGAGAAAAAATTTAACGAAGCATAATCTTTTCGTAAAACTATTTTGATTCGTCAAATCCGAAATTTGGGTAAAATTGACCCATGTGGAGATTTGAGGATTGAGTTAGCCGTTGAGTTTACGGTTTAGTTGAGAGTTGTGTTGGGTTCCCGTTGTGGTTTGAGGTGGACTCGAGTTGTGAATAGGTTAGAGTATAATGAATGGTTCAGCTGGGAATTTATTTATGTGTTGAATTTAACGGTTGAATTAGAGTTAGCTTGAGTTGAGTTTATGTATGTTTGTATAATTTTAAAGATCATATTGGTTAGGTAGTCGAGTTGGGCCAGAGATTGGGGTTCATTTAAGAGCTGTGATTGAGTTGGGATTGAGTTGAGTAGAGGTCAACGGTTAAGTCGAGAATTTTGTTGGGATTATGTTGAGGGTTGAATTAGAAGTTGGCTTAGGTAGTTGGCTTGAGCGTTGAGTTGGACCTTGGGCTTGGGGTTAAATTGAGGTATGAATTGGGGGGTCGAATTAGAGGTTGAGTTAGGATTGTGCCCAACCCAAGATTATTATTTATAGGACGTTTATTTAGGGTTTGAGTTGAACGTTGAATCTGGGGTTGAGTTCGGGGCTAAGTTGGCTGCTGAGTGTGAAGTTGAGTAGAGGGTTAGTAATTAGTAGCTAAGTTGAGTTCAATTTTTGTTAGGCGCTGAGGTTTGGTATTAGGTTAAGGATTGATTTGAAAGTTGATTTCGGGTTGAATTTGTGATTGAGTTGAGGGTTGGATTGGGGGTTGATTTGGTGATTTCGATAGGGATTGCGTTGCGATTGAGTTAGAGGTTGAGCAGAAGATTGAGTTAAGAAGCTCAGTTAGGAGTTGAATTGGGAGTTGAGTTAATTTTCAGGGCTGTTTTGATTGGCTCGTGAGTCTTCAGCCCTTTATATTTTTGTGCACTTCAAATTTTTAGAAATATTTAGTAAATAAAATGTATGATAATGCTTCAAATTTTGAAAAATCTCTAGTGTTTTAGAACAGTCAAAACTTCAAAAAATATGTAAATTCCGTTTTTATTATGAATTTTTAAAGTAATCCCTGAAATTTCATAAAAAATTGTCAACAAAAATCAAAATTTCAGGAATTTTATGGTATTCTAAAATTTCAATTCTCAAATTCTGAGATACCTTATCAAATTTTAAATACCTTATCAAAATTTAAAATGTGTATCTAACAACACAAAAAATTTGCTAGTGCTTCAGAACAACACAACACTGCTCAAATCGTGAAGATTTGTATTCTGAATTTATCGTAAATTTTTAAAGTAATCCCTAAAATTTCGTAACAAATTTTTAAATTTAATAAATAAAATCCAATGCAGCAAAATCTTGTCAATAATTCCGAATTCACGCATTCAGCAAACTTTTGTTTTAACTTAGGAAAATTTCAAAATATCATTTCTCAAATTCAAAGGTAAATACTTTGCAACATTTTGCGTCATATCATGAAAGAGATTTTAAGTTTTGAAAATTTTATTAAATATCCAGAATTTTTCTAATTTTTTCAAATTTTCAAATTTTACGTGAAAAGACAAAGAAAACTTTGAAAAAATTTGTAAAACATTAAAACTTCTCATTAAAAATTTGGAAATTAAATTATGTAGAACGCGGTATTTCCAGATTCTTAATTTTGAAAATAATTTTTGAAATTTTGAAAATTCGAAAATAACACGGATATAATTTTAGAATTGCGTTTATAAATAATTTTATCAGAATGTTTTCGAGTATATCGTTACAAATGTCACAGCTACATCAGATTTTGATAAATTATTGGATTGTATTCTGAAATATTTTGTAAAATTTTGAAGAATCTTATTGATTAAAAATAACCTTTTCAAAATTCGCGTTTAAGTCCTACGACAATTTTTAAAATAAATTGAAACGTTTAGGGATTAACTGCAACTTCCAAAAATTGAAGCAAACTATGATAAAGCAATATTGAAAAATATTAGGTCGAATATCTCCAGTAATCTATAATTATGGAATGGAATTGAAAAATCCTGAATTTATTTATATTCTGAAGTATTTTATAAAATTTAATCGTATGAAAAGTTACGTGAATTACTTCAAAAATTAAAGAAAAATTTTATTGGCGTTTTTATGACATCTTTGCATTTTCAAAATGGCGGATCAACAATGGCGGAAAAAACCAAATATCTGAAAGAAAATTGTTATAAAAACGTAATTTTAACTATGTTAATTTACTCAAAAGTTACGAATCTTTTATTAGTTTTTTAAAATTCCAAAATGGCGGATCCAAGATGGCTGCCAAATGTGGCCAATTTTTCGACGTTCACGATGATCGATAAAAACATGTCCTACGAGGTTTTCGGGGTCGCTGATCACGAATTTTAGGTCAGAATTTTAAAATTCAAGATGGCGGGTCCAAGATGGCAGATTTAATATCGCCGAAAAAAAGGAACAATTTTTCGACGTTTTTAGGGCTGCTGATCATGAATTTATGGTCAAAAATTGAAAATTTAAGACGACGGATCTAAGATAGCCGCCAAAAGCGGTCAATTTTTCGACGTTCATGAAAATCGATGAAAATATGACATAGGGAGTTTTCGGCGTCGCTGATTACGAATTTGAGGACAGAATTTAACAATTGAATTCAAAAAGTAACCAGATTTGCGATTGAAAGTGTTATTTTTAGAAATGTGTTGCCGAGAAACAAGGGCGAATCCCAAAAACTGCCCTGTAAGGGGTGGAGGATGAACTGAAAAACCTTGATTTTTGAATAAAACCGTTTGCAGGATAAACGATAATCGTTCATTCCCGAACCATCCAATTCTCATGGAAAAAGGGAGAATCTGCCCTCCAAGAGGTGATATCGATTAAAATACGTTCTAGAGTGGGCGGTATTAGAGGGACCTTTCATAGAAAAAAACAGAAAAACAGTGAAATTAATCAATGCAAATATGAGATGTTATAGTTTTCAACATGTAACGTTTACGATGTCCCGTACTTCATTCCCCATCCGCTTGGAGGGTGGGGAATGAAGTCTTCGAGCAAAAACCGTCCAAATTAGGTCCCTTTTTCCTTTAAGAGTTAGAGGGTTCTGGGATTCTACAAGCGATTTTATTCAATATTCAAGGTTTTTGAGTTCCCTTATATGATGGGTTTTGGGACTCCCCCCTTGTTTCTACACAAAAAATACCCCCTTTTTATCACCAATCTGGTTACTTTTCGGATAGAATTTTTTTTAAATTTTAAACTCAAATTCATGATCAGCGACCTCTCAAACCCCCTAAATCATATTTTTATTGATTTTTATGAATGTCGAAAAATTTGTACTTTTTGCTATATTCGGTCCACCATTTTGAATTTAAAAATGCCGACCTCAAATTCGTGATCAGCAACTCCGAAAACCTTCTAGGACAGGTTTCTAACGATCTTCATAAATGTCGAAAAATTAGCTACATTTGGCGGCCATCTTAAATCCACCATCTCGAAAATCCAAAGACACCATAATCTTTGAAGTTTAACAAACATTTTATGAATTTTACACAATTTTGAAACTGTGTAAACATAGAATTTGGTTAAAAGTGAAAATGAATTGGACAATTTTATAATATCAAATTTCACAATGTAAAGTTTTAAAAATTGCCAAAGTTCCAAAATTTATTGTCTCCGAATTTTCATCACCCATACTTTCAACTTTAACAACAGAATTTTATAAAATTCACGAAATTGAACGTTAAACAAAATGGCTCACATTCAGCCAATTTTTATAGATTGGCCGAAATTTGTAAAAAATTTGAAATATAGTATTAAAATTTTTGTTAATTTTAAGGATAAACCTTCTGCCAATAGCGCCTTTTTCACCATATCGATAATAATGGTGCGGATTCATTTCATGCTAACATTTGTTATTTATTATTTATTTACCAACTTTAAAAAAAAAAAACTTTACCAAAAATTAGAAAGAAAATCTGACATCAAAACCTTAAATGCATCTCTTGACAAATTAAAATCAAAAATCGACCGTACTTTATTAAAAGCAACCGAGACATTATAAACAGGTTCATTCATATCTAAATTACTCCTACGTAAATAGAAAATAAATCGAGAATCTCATTACAATCAATTCTGCAAACGAGGAGATCACGAACAAAAGTGGAACACGTCGCAGTTCTACGAATAGAGAGAGGTTCAAATTTTAATAGTTTACATCGTCCCCTATAAGGAGAAAGAATATAATTGGGAAGATTATTGTCCCTAGGTATATTGTCCCCCTTTCTATAAGATCAGAAGAATCCTGATAAAATGGACCCAAATAACTACGCCATAATCTAATTGCGAGCGCACCAACGTAATATACAAGGATCCCAGAAGTCTTTGGAGAATCTTTTAACAAACCCTAACATGGAAAACGCCTTAGAAACAATGCCCTGTATATGAATTTGGAAGGATAAATTAGAAGCGAATGTGATACCCAAATCTTTGAAAGTGTTCACTTTCTCAATTCTATGGTCTTTGAGAAAAAATTCCTAGTCAAAGTTCAAAACATTCCTTCTACGGGAAAATCGCATTGTTTTACACTTCTTAGTATTCAATAATAAATTTTGGTAACTACACCAATTCTTAAAATCCGATAAATCCGACTGTAGCTCCTCTGCATCCCGAATATTCGAAATAGTTTTAAAAATTTTAATATCGTCAGCATTTATAATAATCTCAGAATACTTAATATAGTTAATCACATCATTAATAAAAAGAATGAATAAAAGGGGACCCAAATGGCTTCCCTGGGGAACCCCTGACATAACATGAATCCGTTTAGACATGTAATTCCCTATCTTAACGATTTGAGTTCTGCCATCTAAGTACGACTTGATCCACCTAATAGGTAAACTATTACAATCCAAGGACTCCAATTTAAGGAATAGTAGTTTGTGATCGATTTTGTCAAAGACCTTGCTAAAATCTGAATAAACAACCTGTAGACAGTTGATCTGCCAGGAAGGAATCCATGTTGCTTAGAAGAAATAAACCTACGAGTATTAAAAAAAATAAAATCTTTGACAAATTTTTCAAAAAGCTTCGGCAAAACGGATAAAATACTGTTGGCTCGATAATTAGTAATATCACTTCTGAAATCTGACTTAAATATTGGATTAATTAAAGAGCATTCCCAAAAGTTCGGCAAGTATCCTTGTCGAAGGCTTTTGTTAAAAAGAACTGTGATTGGAAGAGCGACAGCATGTGCTGTCATTCTAAGAACCAAGGGAGGGATGGAATCGAACCCTGCACCTTGATTGATAACAATCGATAGTAGACCATTCAAAATAGTATCAAGTTCCAATTGCAAGGAAAAATTTATATTAGCCACTGAACAATAGCTCGATATCGAATCTGTCGTTAACGGTTTCTTTACATAAACACTCTCAAAAAAGTCAGCGAACAAGTTACAATTATCTTTCAAATTATGACCCAAACGATCGTCCAAAAACATAATAGACGGATATCTCTTAGTTTTACTTTCTTTTACTCTAGTAAAATAAAGTATAGTATTCATGAAAATTTTGGACCTTGAGATTTTTAGAGATTTATTTGTTTTGAGGTCCCCTGAGTCCGAAAAAGGGGTTTCGAAATGGTGTCTGTCTGTCTGTCTGTCAGTCTGTCTGTGTCCTCTCTACAGCCCATATGGTTTAATCAATCGAACTGAAACTTCAGATTTAAGCTTTTTTGATAAATTGGGAGGTCCCACTGAATTTTACTCCAAATCGGGTAACCGGAAGTGGCCACACCCTTGGTCCAGAAAATTTGTTTTGCAAATATCTTAAAAAGTATAAGGTTTACAAAAAACAACTGAATCCAAAATGTTTCCAAAAATTAAAACAAATAAAAATAAAAAATAAAAAATGAAAAAAAAAATTTAAAAATTTAAAAATTAAAAAAAAAAATTAAGAAAAAAATAAAATTTCTCAAAATTCTCTGTTCGTAAAAGAAAGTCGTGTGTTGGCCACACCTCAATTTTAACTAGGTAATTAAGGGACCTATTCCATGTGCTAGCGATATCTTTATACGTACTTCCAGTTTTTTAAAGCAAATAATGGGAAAATGAATGTACATCAAAATTCCATGTAGGAAAGTACATTGCTATAACAACCCGTGCTAAAACATCGTTGAGTGCGATTTCCAAAAAAATTAATTTCGTAGAACTTTTATTAAACGAACGATCCGTATGGATTAGGGTTTTCTAACTAGGTAATTAAAGGACCTATTCCATGTGATAGCGAAACCTGTGTCTTCATTGTTGGCAATGGCCGATATTGGCCCTTGGGAGTTGAGTGCGATTTCCAAAAAAAAATTTTGCAGAACTTTTACTAAACGAACGATTCATATGGATTAGGGTTTTCTAACTAGGTAATTGAGGGACCTATTCCATGTGCTAGCAAAACCTTTGTCATCATTGTTGGCAATGGCCGATATTGGTCCTTGGGTGTTGAGTGCGATTTCCAAAAAATAATTTTGCAGAAATTTTACTAAACGAACGATTCGTATGGATTAGGGTTTTACTTTCTTTTACTCTAGTAAAATAAAGTATAGTAATCATGAAAATTTTGGACCTTGAGATTTTTAGAGATTTATTTGTTTTGAGGTCCCCTGAGTCCGAAAAAGTGGGTTTCGAAATGGTGTCTGTCTGTCTGTCTGTGTCCTCTCTACAGCCCAGATGGTTTAACCATTCGAACTGAAACTTCAGATTTAAGCTTTTTTGATAAATTGGGAGGTCCCAGTGAATTTTACTCCAAATCGGGTAACCGGAAGTGGCCACTCCCTTGGTCCAGAAAATTTGTTTTGCAAATATCTTAAAAAGTATAAAGTTTACAAAAAACTTCGTAATACAAAATGTTTCCAAAAATTAAAAACAAATAAAAATAAAAAATAAAAAATTTAAAAAAAAAATTTAAAAAAAAAAGTTATAAAAAAAAATAAATTTCTCAAAATTCTCTGTTCGTAAAAGAAAGTCGTGTGTTGGCCACACCTCAATTTTTTCTTTTAGGCCCGTAATTTTGAACGAGAATAGTGATAAATCAGCGAATTTATCCCCTCTTTCGTATTTTTAAACGAAGATAAATCCACTGAATCAAACCTGGATTAAAATTGGATCCTCGGATTTATACCTCGATATCGATGGCTAAAACAGTGGATACGGCTATTTTCGAAAATTGGGAAATATAAAACGTCATTTACGATCTGTAAAATTACATATATGTACAAAACTAAATATTTGTAGATAATGAATTGCAAATTTAAATTTAAATAAGTTTTTGAAAATTTAATTTAAAAATGGAAAATATATTTAATGGGTCTTAGTCTTCGTCATCAGAATCTGGTGAATCAGATTACGAGATAATGTGTTCGATACGATCTAACCGTCCTAAGGTATTTCACGATAGAATAGACATGGAGTTTTACAATAAGGAATAGTTTCGGTGCCGATCCGTTTTTTAAAGAAGGGGTTCGTTATTTGATCAACCCCCCCCCCCCCCCCCCCCCGGCAAGATCTGGAACCTTTGGACGCATATTATCGCTTATGATATCGCATATAACGTGCACCACTCGCTTTTTATTTTATTTATTTCTTGTACAGGAATGCCACAAATCACGATATTTACTAAAGACTAACTCCAACAGACTCAAACTAGCTAGTCGCGAATTCGAGATTATGCAGTTATTTTTTCAGTCTATGTCACAACGCGATTTAAATGCTTTTAGGCTTGTTGCGTACATAGCATGATTATCGTAATCTAGAATTTGAAACTCGATGAATATGAAATTCAAGAAAAGACGGAAAACTTAAGGGAGAACGAATTATTTTATGTCGTTTTCGATTGAGCCGAAAATAGCATTCTGAAGGCGAAAAATTTTCTTTTTTGCTTTTATTTTGTTCGATTGGAGAAAAAAACGTTGTTCTGAGGGCCAAACATTTCTTGCTCGAGAGCACTTTTTAGAAATCTCGAGTTTTCCGTAGATTTACCTCTCTTTTACATAAATATGTTTGTAGCAGTGACGTAACTAGGTGCCCGCAGCTGCGGGGGCCCGTTGGGGCCCACTGCTGAAGGTGAAAATGTTCCGACTAGAACCATATGACTCCATAGAAATAAAAATGCCTTTAGATTCTGACAGATATGTAGATTTAGAAGACAATTTGCAACACTCGTTTGAAATCAAAGCTTTCGCCATCAAAGCATAACGATTTTAGTGTTTCGGTTAATTTATTTGTAAAATACGCTTTGTACTCCAAATTTAACCCTTTTGCACTTCAAATTTAACCTTTTATAAATCAAATTAAGCATTTAAAACTAAACAAATTGAACTTTTACAAATTAGGAGTGATTTTGTCTTTAAAAAGGGAATTAATAGATACTTGAGCCAAACCAGTCAGTCCTTATAGTCAATTAGCCAAATTTTGGCGGGGTTCTGCCGGTTTTTTGGAAATTTCCGTCGCTTCCCGATTTCATATCTTTCATACCTTCTATTTTTTTAAATTTCTCGAGATTATTGGAATTTAGCATTGTAATGAAATTTTGATGTCTGAGCCTTAGTTGGTGATTATTTGTTTCGAAATTGTCAGGTTATTCGAGTGTGATTCGATGTTACTCAGGAATCTTAGACTCTATCCTAAGAATATGTTTCTTCGATATTTAACAAATTATCCGATACTATTTGAGGGCTCCATTCTTATTCCATGTCGTTTTGACGAGCTTAGGCCATAACTTGCTTAGTAGTATTAGTAAGTTTAAATTAAATTTACATGAATTTTCGGAATATTTCGAAATTTTCGTGGATTTTCGAAATTTTGACAGGCTTTCCGAAATTATTCATTAATATCTAGATTTTTCGGTATTATTGAAATTGTTCGAGATCAATCGTGATTCACAAAATAAAGAGATTATTCCAATTTTTCCGACATTTCTAGGATTAATCGACATTTTTAATGATTTTCAAATCTATTCGAATTATGTATGATAATATTCTGCGATTAGCTCTGAGTTTGAGTACTGTCAGAATTACACATACACATAAATCTGAATCGCAATATTTAGTCATTTTACATTAGTCATCGATATTCTTGATATTTTTCAATTATATTCGAAATTTGTGATGATTCATCGACATATTTAGAAAACGTCATAGCACTGACAGTTGCCGGATGTTTCGTTTTATTTAAGGATATTGAAATGAATCACGTTCTCTTTCGTCTAGTCACGAAATCAGATCCTTTTAAATAATGCGAGGCTCGACAGTAGAAAGAAATAAGTTTTTATCTAAAAGCTTTACTTGCTCATAAGTACAAGAATTATTTTTGGGGCCCAAGAAACATTCCCTGCCCGGGATTTGTAGTTTCGCCACTGGTTCGTAGTTTTATTCTGGTTCTGTTATTTGGCTGATTGGGTGCCGTTTTCAGTTTGAAAACTTATTATGGTGCTTATTATGGTGATTGCTTCGAAAACGAATTTTTCAGATTTTATATTTGCAATTTTCTAGTTTTTTATATTTTGACGGATAACCCACAAACATAAAATAGCAATGAGTTGTTCTTGTTCGATTGACGCCGAAATTGAGATTGCTTTTATATAGAGGGGAAAATAATCAATCGAAAACAAACAAAAAAATTGCCTAATATCCCAGCAAGCAGTTATTAATTCGAAAATTGATTTCGAAAATCGTTGGTTTTGCGCTTCGTTCAAAATTACGACACAAAAAATCCACGGATCTATCTACGTTTAAAATTACCAAAAGTAACCTCGGCTAAATCAGTGGATTTTCGAAAACTGTGGATTAATCCGTCGATGTAACCTTGTTTGAAAATACGAGTCTTAGAATCAATGAATCTCCAGAAGCTATCAGGTCTTTCCTTTATGTTCGATTCGATCTCCAAAATGTAATTGTTGTAAAGAAATTTATTCAATATTCTGAATTCATTTCTCAAGGATTCAAACGCAGCGTACCTATCAGGAGTAGGGAAAAGTTTAAATCTCTTATGAGCCTTGTTTTTACGGTTTTTCAGATTAATAAGCTGTTTATTATACCACGGTTCCTTCAACTGACGCGTAGTTTTAAATTTAGGAATAAATTTCACCATTCCTACATTTAGAACATTATAAAATTCATCCAGTACTTCCTCTAAATGATCATTACCCTAAAATGCACTCCAATCATAATTATCAAGAAAAGCATTAAAGGAATCGTAGTCTCCAATTTTATAATTAAAATTTTCGACAAATAACTCATCCTTGACAATTTCACATACATACATCGAAAAACAGTGACACTTTTATTGGAAAGTGGTATATGCTCGACGCTCCAGCTAAATCGTCACACGTCTTGACAAAAATACCAGGGCCCTATTGCACCAACTACTTATCACTTATTACTTATCAAATTATCATAAGTTAGTTTTTTTGATAATGATAAGTGATAAGTGTTTCACCAAAAATAACAAAATCTCACTCACTTATCAATTTGAAAACTTATCAGATTTTGATAATGATAAGTGATAAGCGTTGCACATCAGATTGTCTATAACTTATCCATTGACGAATTATCAAATTTTTATGATAAGTTGTAATCTATCCAAAAATATTATAAATGTGATAGTGTTTGCAAAATAATATGCTTTCTGCACATTTTATATATTAAACAATGGTTTTGTACCTATACAGCAAAACAATTAAAAAATTGTTGTTGTACTGTAATTTAATAACAACAACAATTTTGCATGTATATAATAATATCATTCTCAAATGAGAGTTCTTATTTCAGTGTTTAGAATCAACTGTAAAACTTTTCTTTTGTTGCTTTTAAAATAAATTCTCTTTTCTAACTGTAAATAATTTTTCAGCAGTACTTCAACGTAAACAATTTGTTTTCATAACAAATGATTTAAGAGAATTCCTATTAACAAATAAATTGAATTTAACTACATTATACAAAAATTGTAATCGTCATATACAAACCAAAATGATTTTCCACTATTCGTCTCGTCCGCTTATGAGCACGATTAAATCTTTGCTCTATTGCATCATCCGGATTTCTTCGCATTGGTGGGATAAGCCAATCTTTAAGGGGAAGCACAATCACCCAAAATCACAGCACCGGGGAACCGGCGAAAACAAGACTCAAAATTGCTAAATAACCTTGTATATGGCAATACTCTGGAGTCATGGACACTACCTGGCCAATTTGAATTTACTGCATAAAAGCTGCGGTCTGGGCCACATACCATCATTGCATTTAGTGAATGTTTTCCATGTCGATTCGCAAAGTGTTGTTCATTGACCGTGGGTGCATCTACATATATTAATCATTGTTCCATCGAAGCAACCAGCTACCTGAGGTAACCACCCGTCTCAAGAAACTTCTACCCTGGATATTCCTAACCAATGCAGTGTTGTTAGTAGCTGCTAGAGTGGACTCAATGCGCAGTTTCGGTCGCTTCCATGGTGCAAATTTGCTCCGATTTTTAATAATATGTGCTCAATTTGTTCATGTGACAAACGAAAATGTTTTATCACTCGCGAGTCCATTGAATATTTGGTTCTGGTTTTCACTACACGATTTCTTATTTCGTTTCCATTCTCGAATAATCATTCTCGAAAAATTATTTTTTCGTTTAATAAATTTCAGTTTTTGTTCACTAAAAAGTTGATATAATACCTCTATTTGATAGTTTTATATTAATTTTAAAATATCGAAAAACAACTGTCTTACCGCTATGATAAATCGAACATAATGAAATTGTTCTTACTATGACTTATTATTATAACTTATTAGAATACAATAAAATAGCGGTATAAATTTTGAAATTAAAGTTACATGTATTGTCATTAAGTAATTATCATTTATAATCATTTGAATAATAAATAATTTTATTGAAAAAACTGTTTGTACTCTTTTAAAATTGAACAAAAGTTCTCATCTTACAATAGCAGCAAAAAAAACGTTTTTAACAGACTTCCGTCATACCACTACAATTTGTAGCTCTTATCAATTTTTTTGAATAGTGAAATTTTTCTTATTGATATTTTGGATAAGTTATCATTAAAGTAGTCGGTTATTGATAAGTTAAAACTTTTGGTGCAACAGAACTACGAAAAAATTATCAAAAACCTCAAACTTATCGCTTATCAAAATTTTACTTATCATTTATCATTTCGCAAATTGGTGCAACTTAATTTTGATAAGTGAGTGCTTATCACTTATTATAACTCAATTAAATACTTATCAAATTTCAATTTGGTACAACAGAAAATTATCAAAAATTATGATAAGTTGATAAGTAATAAGTGATAAGTAGTTGGTGCAATAGGGCCCTGGTCCAAAATTCGCATTCAGGTTCAACGGAGTTAAAAAATCATCAACTCGAAGCCAATTAACATTTGGTAAATTGAAATCACCCAATATACATAAACGATCCTCTAGTTGCAAAATGGGTGCTATGCTAGACTTGATAATATCAATGACTTTATCATACACCCCAAAATTAGAATCGCATGGAATATACATGACACAAACGTTTAGTGAAAACCCATGATATCTGATTCTTACTGCGATTATATCCAAGTCGCAATCCGTCAATACTAAAGGTATAGATGAAAATTTATCCGCAACAGCAATTAGCACAGCACACCTCCACCTTTCTCATATGTGTCTTTAAGAAGATGCCTTTCTCGACGATGAACAATATACGATGCCGGAAAATATTATTCCGTCTTATTTGACAGAAAATACTTCAGAATTTTAATGAAAATCTAAAAATTTCTCCAAGTTATAGGAACCGATTTTACAATATTTCTGAATCGGGGAATGTTATTCAACGAATTTGCAAATCAGATTGCTATAAACTGTATTCTGACTTTAGAGCTTCAAGGAAACCACAATTTTCACTGATAAATGTAAATTTCGTAGAAAAAATGTTGAAATGAATTGCGGAATTTTAGCCTTACAACTATTTCAAACGATTTTATTAAATTAATTCAAAATTTTCTTTATCTCATTACAGATTCTACTGGCTTCATCAATGCCTGAAAGCATTGTTAAGTTTTCTAGTATTATATTTCTTCTGGTCAATATTTAGCGGTCTATTCTTAAGCCATTAAGAATAGCTATAGCAACGGGGTTACACATTGTATATAATAAGTTATTTTCAAGAAGGCATCAAATTCCCGTTGAAAATCAACCGACTACATACACAAAACATATCAATACGCCCGGGGGACATTGGGACAAACAAAATTTTTTTGTTATAAATTTATTTAAGCTTATTGTTATACATTATAAAGATCGAGTTAAAAACTTTTAATTTTTAATTATAATTACGAAACAAATTTTTTAGTAATTTTGTACTACATACTTGGCTAATTTTTATTTACAAAATAGAATTACCAAAGTTGAATTTTTGCGCCGATTGAAGTTTTTATAAAATAACCGTTACTTAGTGTAGATCTAGTTTAAACAAAATAAATTATTATTAATATTCTTTTTTTTATTATTATTATATCAATAATATTAATTAACATAATAAATTCTTAAGACAATATTTTATATCAATATTAAAGTAGGAGTAGAGTTGTTTTACACAGCAATCGTAAGTAAATTTATCGAACGGTTTAAGTTATATTATTTATAACTGTTTAAAGGGGTGGTTCTTATATATTATATTTATAACCCTCTCTCTGTTATATATAAATAAACCCTCGTATAATTGTGTATTATATAAAAAAAAAAATGGAAAACTGTTATACGAAACCAATAAAATTTAAGAGATGCGAGATCAAATTATTTGAAGAAAATATGGCAGATGTTTGATTTAAAAAAAACTAAAGTGTTTTGTGTCGAGGGGATTGCATACGGTTTGTATGGTGTAAGTATTTTGATTTTTATACGATTTTTGAAATGAAAACATTTCGCACCTCGAAAATATCTTGGATTATTTGTAACAAACCAAGGTTGGTCAATATTAAAAAAAAAAAAAAGTTGATTGTATGATTCTTGAAAATAAGTAAACATTATGTGGCTACCGAATTAACGCAGTTATACCATGAATATGCAAATTATTTACGTGTTTAAATAAAGACAAAACATTAAGGCATGACTAAGTGTTATCGCGTTAAGAAATGACTAAGTGTTATCGCGCAATTGAAGAATATAGATGCATAAACACCTATGTATCGTCCGAGTGCTAATGAAAGTGTAACAATTATGTTTACGTTCCAAAAAATTTTGTACTTAGAAATCGTGCGGATCTATAGTTATCTTCGTTCGTTCGTTCATCCGTTTCGAGATTGTTTTTAACCGATCGTACCTGGACTATATATGATTGATATCTCTAAAAATAGGTTTTCGATGCCATAACTGTTGTGGCAACTTGCATTTTAGGATGCTTAATTATTTATTGAAATTGCATAGAAAATTCAATTTGATCGCTAATGCTAAATCAAAATGATCCGATTACGATGATTGATACATTTAACAATAGGTTTCTAATGCCGTAACTATTGTGCAGGATCGCTCGATTATTAGTCGACATTTTATAGAAAATTCAATTTGATCGAAAATCTACTGAACTATAGCTATAGTCTATAGCTCATAAATTCATGGAGCCAAAAATAAAAAATGATCCGATTACGATGATTGATACTTACAATAGGTTTCCGGTATCCTATTATGCCAACTTGCATTAGGATCGCCCGTTCATTTATCGACATTTCTATAGCCCACAAATTCTTGGCACCAAAAATCCAAAATGATCCGATTACGATGATTCATACCTCTAACAATAGGTTTGCGACGCCACAACTGTTGTGACAACTTGCATTCGGACCGCTCGATTTTTATCGACATTTCATAGAAAATTCAATTTGATCGAAAATCTCCTGAATTATAGCAAACAAATTTTTGGCGCCAAAAATCGACATTTCATAGAAAATTCAATTTGATCGAAAATCTCCGGAACTATAAACAAATTTTTGGCGCCATAAATTCAAAATTCTCCGATTACGATGACTGATATCTCTACAAATATGTTTCCGATGTCATAACTGTTTTTCAAACTTATACCAGGACCGCTCGATTTTTATCGACATTTCATAGAAAATTCAATTTGATTGAAAATCAACAGAAATGTAGCCCACAAATTCTTAGCGCCAAAAATTCAAAATGCTCCGATTAAGATGATTCATACCTCTAACAATAGGTTTCCGACGCCAGAATTTGTGTGACAACTTGCATTCGGATCGAGCGATTTTGATCGTCATTTTATAGAATTTTCAATTTGATCGAAAATCTGCTGAACTATTCAAAATCTGCTGAAATCCAACAAATTCTTGCCGCAAAAATCCAAAATGCGCCGATTAAGATGATTCATCAACTATTGTGCCAACTTGCATTAGGATCACTCGGTTATTTATTGACAAAATCAACTGGACTATAGCCCACAAATTCTTGGTGTCAAAAATCCAAAATGCTCCGATTACGATGATTCTTACCTCTAACAATAGGTTTCGGACGCCATAACTTTTGTGACAACTTGCATTCGGATCGAGCGATTTTGATCGTCATTTCATAGAAAATTCAATTTGAATGAAAATCAACCGAACTTCCCACAAATTCTTGGTGCCAAAAATCCAAAATGTTCCGTTTAAGATGATTCATCAACTATTGTGCCAACATGCATTAAAATCTCTCGATTATTTATTGACAAAATCAACTGGACTATAACCCACAAATTCTTGGTGTCAAAAATCAAAAATGCTCCGATTACGATGATTCATACCTCTAACAATAGGTTTTCGACGCCACAACTGTTGTGACAATTTGCATTAGGATCGCTCAATTTTTATCGTCATTTCATAGAAATTTCAATTTGATCGAAAATCTGCTGAACTATTCAAAATCTGCTGAAATCCCACAAATTCTTGGCGCCAACAATCCAAAATGTTCCGGTTAAGATGATTCATCAACTATTGTGCCAACTTGACGTGACAATTTGCATTAGGATCGCTCAATTTTTATCGTCATTTCATAGAAATTTCAATTTGATCGAAAATCTGCTGAACTATTCAAAATCTGCTGAAATCCCACAAATTCAAGGAGTCAAAAATCCAAAATGCTCCGATTAAGATGATTCATACCTCCAACAATAGGTTTGCGACGCCAGAAATATTGTGACAACTTTCATTCGGATCGAGCGATTTTGATCGTAATTTCATAAAAAATTCAATTTGATCGAAAATCAACTGGACTTCCCACAAATTCTTTTCGCAAACAATCCAAAATGCTCCGATTAAGATGATTCATCAACTTACAATTGTGCCAACATGCATTAGGATCGCTCGGTTATTTATTGAAAAAATCAACTGGACTATAGCCCACAAATTCTTGGTGTAAAAAATCCAAAATGCTCCGATTAAGATGATTCTTACCTCTAACAATAGGTTTCCGATGCCAGAATTTTTGTGACAACTTGCATTCGGATCGAGCGATTTTGATCGTCATTTCATAGAAAATTCAATTTGATTGAAAATCAACAGAAATGTAGCCCACAAATTCTTAGCGCCAAAAATCCAAAATGCGCCGATTAAGATGATTCATCAACTATTGTGCCAACTTGCATTAGGATCGCTCGGTTATTTATTGACAAAATCAACTGGACTATAGCCAACAAATTCGTGGTGTCAAAAATCCAAAATGCTCCGATTACGATGATTCATACCTCTAACAATAGGTTTCCGACGCCACAACTGTTGTGACAATTTGCATTAGGATCGCTCAATTTTTATCGTCATTTCATAGAAATTTCAATTTGATCGAAAATCTGCTTAACTATTCAAAATCTGCTGAAATCCCACAAATTCTTGGTGCCAATAATCCAAAATATTCCGATTAAGATGATTCATCAACTATTGTGCCAACTTGACGTGACAATTTGCATTAGGATCGCTCAATTTTTATCGTCATTTCATAGAAATTTCAATTTGATCGAAAATCTGCTGAACTATTCAAAATCTGCTGAAATTCCACAAACTCTTGGTGTCAAAAATCCTAAATGCTCCGATTAAGATGATTCATATCTCCAACAATAGGTTTGCGACGCCAGAAATATTGTGACAACTTTCATTCGGATCGAGCAATTTTGATCGTCATTTCATAGAAAATTCAATTTGATCGAAAATCAACCGAACTTCCCACAAATTCTTGTCGCAAAAATCCAAAATGCTCCGATTAAGATGATTCATCAACTTACAATTGTGCCAACATGCATTAGGATCGCTCGGTTATTTATTGACAAAATCAACTGGACTATAGCCCACAAATTCTTGGTGTCAAAAATCCAAAATGCTCCGATTAAGATGATTCATACCTCTAACAATAGGTTTCTTATGCCAGCATTTTTGTGACAACTTGCATTCGGATCGAGCGATTTTGATCGTCATTTTATAGAAAATTCAATTTGATCGAAAATACACCGAACTTCCCACAAATTCTTGGCGCCAAAAATCAAAAATGCTCCGATTATGATAATTCATACCACTAACAATCGGTTTCCGACGCCACAACTGTTGTGACAATTTGCATTAGGATCGCTCAATTTTTATCGTCATTTCATAGAAATTTCAATTTGATCGAAAATCTGCTTAACTATTCAAAATCTGTTGAAATCCCACAAATTCTTGGTGCCAATAATCCAAAATATTCCGATTTTGATGATTCATCAACTATTGTGCCAACTTGACGTGACAATTTGCATTAGGATCGCTCAATTTTTATCTTCATTTCATAGAAATTTCAATTTGATCGAAAATCTGCTGAACTATTCAAAATCTGCTGAAATTCCACAAACTCTTGGTGTCAAAAATCCTAAATGCTCCGATTAAGATGATTCATACCTCCAACAATAGGTTTGCGACGCCAGAAATATTGTGACAACTTTCATTCGGATCGAGCAATTTTGATCGTCATTTCATAGAAAATTCAATTTGATCGAAAATCAACCGAACTTCCCACAAATTCTTGTCGCAAAAAATCCAAAATGATCCGATTAAGATGATTCATCAACTTACAATTGTGCCAACATGCATTAGGATCGCTCGGTTATTTATTGACAAAATCAACTGGACTATAGCCCACAAATTCGTGGTGTCAAAAATCCAAAATGCTCCGATTACGATGATTCATACCTCTAACAATAGGTTTCCGACGCCACAACTGTTGTGACAACTTGCATTCGGATCGAGCGATTTTGATCGTCATTTCATAGAAAATTCAATTTGATTGAAAATCAACCAAACTGCCCACAAATTCTTGGTGCCAAAAATCCAAAATGTTCCGTTTAAGATGATTCATCAACTATTGTGGCAACTTGCATTAGGACCGCTCGATTATTTATTGACAAAATCAACTGGACTACAGCCCACAAATTCTTGGTGTCAAAAATCCAAAATGATCCGATTAAGATGATTCATACATCTAACAATAGGTTTCCGATGCCAAAATTTTTGTGACAACTTCCATTCGGATCGAGCGATTTTGATCGTCATTTTATAGACAATTCAATTTGATCGAAAATCAACCGAACTGCCCACAAATTCTTGGCGCCAAAAATCCATCATGCTCCGATTACGATGATTTATACCTCTAACAATAAGTTTCCGACGCCACAACTGTTGTGACAATTTGCATTAGGATCGCTCAATTTTTATCGTCATGTCATAGAAATTTCAATTTGATCGAAAATCTGCTGAACTATTCAAAATCTGCTGAAATCCCACAAATTCTTGGCGTCAAAAATCCAAAATGCTCCGATTAAGATGATTCATAGCTATAACAATCGGTTTCCGACACCTGAACTTTTGTGACAACTTGCATTCGGATCGAGCGATTTTGATCGTCATTGCATAGAAAATTCAATTTGATTGAAAATCAACCGAACTTTCTACAAATTCTTGTCGCGAAAAATCCAAAATGCTCCGATTAAGATGATTCATCAACTTACAATTGTGCCAACTTGCATTAGGATCGCTCGGTTATTTATTGACAAAATCAACTGGACTATAGCCCACAAATTCTTGGTGTTAAAAATCCAAAATGCTCCGATTACGATGATTCATACCTCTAACAATAGGTTTCAGACGCCACAACTGTTGTGACAATTTGCATTAGGATCGCTCAATTTTTATCGTCATTTCATAGAAAATTCAATTTGATCGAAAATCTGCTGAACTATTGAAAATCTGCAGAAATCCCAAAAATTCTTGGCGCCAAAAATCCAAAATGATCCGATTACATGATACTTCTGCACAATTGGTTCAGATGCCGTAATTATGCTTCAATTTGCATTAGGATCGCTCGATTATTTATTGACATTTCATTGAAAATGCAATTTGATCGAAAATCATATTTATCGACATTTAAGAAAATCGTCCGGCTGCGCCAAAAACTTTTCATCTCGAACTTTGGATATATGTACATATTTTGCCCGACAATATTTTGCGCTTAGCTTTGAGTTGTGGAGTCATACAAATTTACAGATATGAATCTTGAATTTAATATATATATTCACACCACAACAAGTTATTCAAGAGTTCCTCTGGTTTCACAGACGTCCGATTAATTAGTTATTTTTGAACGTTTTTATAAGATTATGTCGAACTTATTCAGACTTTTCGAATTATATTGCAAGTTTGAGCTATTTTTTCAATTCAACCGTGGATCCCTGGAAAGAGATTTTTTTTCTCTTGCTGTATATCATATTTTGCTACAAATAGAATCAAATTGTTCTAAATAGGAATTGCCAAACATTCCTTAGTCCATTGTTTGGTTACGTTTTCAATCTGTCTCAACCGTCGAGTGTCTTATTGTTTTGTAACTATGATTTTGAAATTTGATATATGTACATATGTCAACATGAATTATACATATTATACGCATCATTGGTTTGTTCAATGCTTCTCGGAAACGTAAGTGTGTTGATAAATAACGAAACTAACCAGAGTTTATGGGTTTTTCTAATATTTAGCAGGTACAAAAGTTTAACAGTGACAGATGCTTATTTTTATTAATAATGGTTATGCCCTAATTATCAACACACATTTTATATAATTGTATACTCCTTTAATTAGTTAAACAAAACTTATGTTAACTGGTTTTGGGGTTTTTCCCAAAGATTAACATTTTTTTTTGCAGGCGTTATTCGACTAAATTATCGATTTGGCCAACTGAAAAGATTTGAAAATAGATTTGATAAGCAATTAAGTAGGTATTGCCGACAACACCTAACTTTGCAATTTCCAACCTTATTAATGTTATTGTAATCTGAAGAGGTATTTCTTGTTTTTGTTTTTTTTTGTTTTTCATTACTATAATGCGCACGCATGTAGAAGTCTTGTTTTCAAGAAATATTTGAAGCGACCCACAAAGTGTGACTAAGTTGGTTTTCCCCGGTTTTGGCTTGTAAATAATTTTATTTTCAGGGTACAATTAGATCATGCATGTTATAAGTATGAAGACACTCTGAACTCAATAAATTATAGGATACGAAATCCCATTGGTTGGAATCAGTAGAACAGACCTCTTTAAAATATTTAATTTGCTTGTTGTTCAGTTAAATGCGTGTCATTTAGGGTTTCTCAATGTTATGAACTGTTTGTAATGTGGCATTCTTCAGCTATAGGCATCACCCACTAGTTACAAAACAGATCTATATTGAAATCTCTTCCAGAAAAGTTTCAAACCACCTACTTTGATTCAATATTTGAACGTGCTGCAACTGATCCATTGGCCATCAAATATGTTAGTTAAGCCAGATACCAAATTTAAATGGAATTGGTGGAGAAACGCAGAAGTTCCATTTGGAGCAGGGATGGAGTTTCTCATGCGCTAAAGAATTCAGTCCTTGGGTCGGATTTCTTAAATAAAATAAGAACCAAATCCAAGAAATATTTCAGACCACCAATGGTTTATAGACATTAATCAATAAATTGTTTCAACAATTTTTTCATAAATAACCAATCCAGGCAGCTTACTAACTGGATAACTGGATAATTCCTTCGGCCATAACATCCGGTGTCGGATTTCTTATAAACCATGAACATTGCCAATAATGTATCTTCCACTATCTTCTCAGACAATATAAGGCATTTTCTGGACGTCCGTATAGAAGCTTGGAAACCGATATCCAGAGAAATCAAGACGTCTGGCCACCCTGTTCAATTATTTGCTTGCCGATCGTACTTTCTTCGGCAGGATGAACACCAGCTTCCGATTTAGTGACACTGAGTCCAGTTTAGTGAGAGTTAGCTGAGAGTTTTGTAAACGTTCATGAAGCCACAATATACCATTGTTATCATCGGATAGGTTTAATGCCAATAGCTTGAAGATCCTGAGGTCCTTGAATTTCCTAAATGGTTCAAATCAGGTTATCTAAATGGTTCAAACTCATAGAGTTCTCGTAGTCCTTCCCGAGTAGGTCAATTAACCTAACTATAATTTTCCTACTTTCGCCAAGTAAAGCTGTTTGAATTCATTTTTCCTGGTCTAGACTAACAAGGTATAAGTTAAACGTGTCTTACATTCTTTCTACTTTTACGATTAAGTCCTGTCCGCTTTTTAATGGGATTGATGAAACTTTGACAGTCCAAATTCATTCTAGATATCCGTAGGAACTCTGCAGTATGCTTGCTGTACTACAATAGCTTGGTTATTTCTCGTTCTACATCTTCTTGACAGAAGCCGTTTTCCTTCATAGTAGTTTCGTTTTTCTTATCAGGGACGCATGTAGTCTGAAACACAACTGCTTCCTTTCGTCGTAGGGGAAATATAGGATTTAAGCAATAAGCTCCAATATTTCTTTCTGGCCTCCGGGAGCTGTTAACAAACCTCGGGGTTTTTCTGGTTCAATTAAGGGTTAAAGAGTTGCTGTGTTTGTCGTGTTGGTTAACAAAGAGTTGATTAAATTTTTGATAGGTTGACACTATGTAATGTTCAGGAATATCTCCCAAAGCGTATATTACAGAAGCTGCAGTTTCTCCTACTCAAAAAAGCACAAAGCGAAGGACAACCTCGGTTGTATGGTTGGAACCATGTATTTCTAACCATGCCCATTTTTTAAATCCCGATTTGTCATTTAATATAGCGCAAACTGGCGCAAACCAACATGAATTCTCTAGTAGCAGCTACTTTTTGAGTGTATAATTCATATAATCTAAAACAAAACTGGAATTTGGCGTTGAAATTTGTCGATGAAATCAGCCTTACTGTTTCAGCAATAGTGACTTCGAGGAAGAAGTACGCGAACAAATACAGCGAAAACTTCAGAATAATAAATCATTCTCTAATTTCGCTTTAGAATTTCAGCAGTTGAATGCAAGACTACAAAACAGGTTAACAGAGCCACAACTGATATAGCGTCTATAGAATGTTTCTTTGCCCTATCAAAGTTCAATTAAGACGGTAGAAAAATGTTGTATGAACGCGTTATGAGAAGGTTTGGAATCAAAGGAACTATGCCCTCAGCGGTTCAGCGGTCATATATCAGGGGGAAACCCATTTTGGATAAACAACGTACTCAAAAAAATATAAAGGGCTGAAATCTCATGAGATGATCAGAACTTCGGTCCGCAAAATTACACGCATACGTAAACTTAGCTCAAGTCTACTCAATCTTATCTCGAACTACACTTCCAAATAAATCCCTATGTGAACCCCTTAATCCCTTACTCAACCACTCATCAAGATCTAATTCAACCTTCAATTCAATCTCAACGCAATCCTTAATGTAATCCCGAACGGCAATCAGCAAATTAATCCTAATCCAGCACTCAGCTCTATCACCAATTCAACCTCAACTTAACTTCAATTCAACCCCTACTCAACCTCACCTCGACCCCTAACTCAACCCAACTCCAAACTCAACGCTCAAATCAACTCCTTAATCAACATTCCTCAACATGCAAATGATCCATCGGTTTAACTGCCAAATAAATCCCCAACTGAATCCCTAGCTTAACCCAAACTCAACACCCTACTCAACCTTCAATTCAACAAAAAATTCAATGCCCAACTCAGTCCTAAAATCAGCACGCTAATTCAGCCTTCCACTCGAACCCAAACTAAACCCTCGATTTAGCTCCAAACTTAACAACCATCTCAATCCTCAAATCAATTCAACCCCCAAATAAATCTCAAATTCAATTGCTCACTTAACCCTAATCCAAACCCAACTCAACTCCACCTCAAATCCCTAACTCAACCATCAACTAAACGCCCAAACTCAACGTGCAACTCAATCCTCGTTGTAATACCGCGCCTTAATAAATACGTGATATAGAAACTTATTTTTTAAAATATTTCCAAATCCGAACGGATTGTTCAGTACTGAAAACGGCCGCATTGCGATAGATTGGGAAGTACTACTTCACTGTGTCTCCATCTACTAGGCAAGTTCCATCATAATTGGCCATATTTGTATATTTTTTTAATCATTTTAGAAACCCATTTCCAACGCACATATCAAATTTCATAATAATCGGTTGAGAGTTCTATCATACTTGCCCAAATTCCAGAACTCCATCCAAAACTCATTTTAGAATCCCATTTCCATCACGGAAGTCAAATTTCACTAAAATCAGTTAAGAAATATACATAGATAAGTTCCATCCTAATTGGCTATTCATTTAATTCGCTAAAGGTTTAATTTGAAATGTAAAAGGTTCAATTTGAGGTTTGATATATTAACAGTGACCTTTCTTAAGTCTTAAACAATATTTGTGTAAGCTTTGGATCAAATCACACATATCACAAATCATAAACACTGGTCCATCATCTCAACACCAATTCAACCCGCAAACGGTCCCCAACTCAACTCTCTTTCAATTCAACCACAAACCAGCATATTTAAAAAAAAATTGGTCAACTGCTCACAATATCTTAACCAAAACCCAGCTCAACTCTAACTCAACTTGAACTCAAATTGACCTCAAACTTAATACCCAACTCAATATTCAAACCAGCATAAATGAAAAATTGGTAAATATTTCTATAACCAGGTATTTTGGGTCAATTCGTATGGCAGGTACCCGACCCTCTTCACGCACAGGTTCCAGTAGCTTTCCAAATCTCTTCCTTAACCATAGAAACAGATTGGCAAAAAAAAATTCTAAATCGAACAAGCCGTTCTCGAGATATCTCCAGACATCCAGACAGACGGACGGACATTTTTTTTTTCTTTTTTAGACTCAGGTACTTTCAAAACGTCGAGAAAATTGGTTTAGGACCAACCAAATTTTTGATAAGTTTTGACAGGATTTCAATACTTTATTCCTTTTAGACTGAAGTAATAGACAGATTGGTTGCGCCACGAATATCGAAAATATCCCACTGAAGGCTTTCAATCGAAATCTAGCTGACTTCCGTAATTTTCCGTAAAAATATTGTGCATCGGTTTCAGGATTGCTTAGAACCATTTTTAAATGTGTTCTGTTTTAGCGGTGGACCTCCAAATGTTCACAAACGCGCTTTCAGTCGCGTGCGATAGCGAGAGAAGACAATCATATCCATTAGGCATTAGTTAATTGAATTTCCCACCAAACAAACTCGACTTCTAAGAAGGCTATCCGCTTGAGAAGTCAACAGCACAAAACAGCATTTGCAATACTAGGAATCTTATTCTAACAATTCAAGATCATACCTCATGAATTACATGATAGAATTTTTGGTGGAGTAGGTCGTGATTTTACTACGGACGGCGGGCCTGACAGTCAATGGAAAGAAAAGCAGTTCCGTTACGAAGGAAATAAAATACTTCGGTTACTTAGTGGGAAAAAAAGGAAGATCGAGTCTATAACCAACGACTGTAAAGCAAACCAGACGAATTCTCCAGGTGGCAGGGTAAATATGTAGTAAATATCTGAAAATGCCCAAAATTCACTTGACCAACTAAAAACACTTCGCACATCTGCTCCAGTTTTGATAACACCTAATTATGATCAGCCCTTTTTCATTAAATGCGATGCGAGTACCGATGGTGTAAGGGCCGTGCTCTTCCAAAAAGACATAGATGTAAATGAACAGTCGATTGCATTTATGTCTCAAAGATTGAATAAAACTCAAAGAAATTATTCCATCAATGAACTAGAGTACCTACAAAATTCAGAGCTTATATAGAAGGTTACGACTTTACGCTGATCACCGTGATTTAATTGGTAGACTGGCGAGATTGGGCTTGAAACTTCATGCTGTCCAGAATTTATTCTGATGAAATCAACGAGCTTACAATCAGCATTCCGAAAGTATTCGGTAAAATGAATCCCAATCCAAAAGGTTTCCAGGATGATGAATACGTAAAATTACGGTAAAATATAACCGATGAACCGGGCAAAAACTCCCAACTTTCTGATCTCTCGCTTTGTAAACTGTGGATACGAACCAATTCTAGGCTTGGGCTGTAGCAAAAGAAGCATGATGAGCCTTGGGCATTACATGTATAGAGGGGATTTACAAGACCTTATGGAGAAGTTAAGGAGGTATTACATTTGCCCGTCCATGGCAGCACAGGTACAACTTTCACCAAAAGAATCGTGCAAAATCCTTAAAACACAAATCGTGTATTTCATAAAAACTAGAGCTTCTGCCATAATTACTGAACTTCCCCTACCCAGTTCTACCCCAAAAATAAAAAAATACAACCAACATCTAAATTTACCTAGCCTCCATGATCTCCTACTCTTATGTCGTTGATTGACGGAAATAAATTTTTTTTTTTTATTTTCAATGACGTTATACATAATTACAAACTCTATAATCAATGTTACCAACTGATAAAAATAAAACCAAAATATAATTCTCATTTCAATACCTCCACTAGAATTCTATTTCTTCACAATGCAAAGCCCCATTGCATTGACGAACTTCTGATGTTTGGCAGTGTAAAATTGCAAGCCAAACGTGGTTGGTAAATTATCGTACCGAAAGAAATCCCAAAGGGAACGGCAAATAAAACTCCAAAATTTGTCTCGCAATTTTCCTATTTTATTTCGTAAAGCCAAAAAACGAAATGTTGTTGATGATTCTCAATTTTGAGTGAAAAGAATTTCTTGAATTTTTAACAATTTAATTTTTATTTATTTATTAATAATTGTTGTCGCTTCGACGGTCCAAGAAAAAGAGAATGAAATTTATTTATTTTAGCTTTAAGAAATAGTTTACAATAATTTTTAGTTAATATAATTCCCGGTAGATGTTTAAATCTCTTTAATCAATAAATTTAAAACGTACTCATTATTTTAATGGAGCCACCAAAGCGAATACGATCACCTTTACAAATTTCAATTTAATTGATTGTCAAAAAATGTCAAAATGGTAAGAAATTTTTTAAATTAACTTTTAACTTTATATGAATTAATGAATTAATTATTTCAGGTTGGATTTATTTAATGGAATGTACAATTATAAACTAACAAATTAATAAGATAAGTATTTAATAAATATAAGGAGTAAGAGCTTAAAAGATTAAATTTTACTATTTGATTTCAGGTAAACATCACAGCCAAATTATGGATATAATTCAAGTTCAAGTTCAAGGTTGAAGTATCAAAATTGTATTTGTTGTGATTGATGTTTTAGCTAATGTTTTGTTTTGTTTTGTTTTACAGATTCACAATTACAGCATAGATGACAACCAGCTCCAGAATATATTGCTGTGAATTGTTGCGTTTGCAACAGGCAGTGTTGAGTCCCTTTGCCAATACATCTGCTAACATGTTGTCGGCCGAAACATACACAAGTTCGATACGTTTGTCGTTTACCATGTCACGAATAAAGTGATATTTTACATCAATGTGTTTAGTTCTCGGATGGTAACTGGTAGTTGTAGCTAGATTAATGGCACTCCTGTTGTCGCAAAAAATTTTCACACACTTTGAAGTTTCGACAAATAACTCCCGCAGCAATCCGTTTAATCAAATCGCCTCCTGTGTGGCCGAAGATAACGCCATATATTCGGCCTCAATTTTTGATAGTGCCACTGTGGGTTGTTTTCTGAAATTCCAAGATATCGGACCATTTTGATATGTAACAACATATCCTGTAGTTGATCGTCTCAGCATCAGAAAAAACTGACAAACCACCATTTTTTCTGAATTCCAATTTAGCCGTTGCACTTCCCTTTAAATAACGCAAAATTCGTTTAACAGCTGTCCAATGAGCCTGTCCAGAGTTATTGTTGAATCGACTGACTAAATTCACGGCATAACACACATCTGGTCTGGACACTTGAGCCGCAAACAATATACTTCCAACAGCTGACTGGTATGGCACTTCATCCATTTCATCCCGTTCCCTTTTTGTATTTGGGCAAAACTCCGCTGACAGTTTTTGATTGATGTCTATATAGGCGTCGATACCGTTGTATATATTGTTCTTAATATCTCGTTGATATATTGTTCTTGGTCAATCCAAATTAAACCATTCTTGCGATCGCGTGTTATTTGTAGACCTAATACATAACGCGCTTCACCCAAATCTTTCATCTTGAATGTTAACATCAGGTTTTCTTTGAGGTTCCTTTTCATTTCTTTGTCATTCGTGAATATTATCAGGTCATCCACATAAACCGCAACAACTTGGTAATAGATGCACGGATCGACTTTGGGCTTGGCTAAACCAGACTTTAACAATTCTTTGTCCAACTTTATATTCCAAATTCGGCTTGCCTGTTTTAAGCCATACAATAATTTTTTGTCATGTAGCGTTATACCTTATGATCTTTCCAGTTGCATCCCTCTTGGTTTTGAAAACCCATTTACGGCTTTCGATTCGGTGGAAGATCAACAAAACTTTAAGTGCTGTTTTGTTGCAACGAACTGTATTCATTACACATGACCTCTTTCCATTTCTCACTATCGGCTTGATTCAACGCTTGGCTGACAGTGACTGGATCATTCATTTCAATTGAATGCTCGTTGTAAGTCATATAGTCAGTCCATTTTACTGGCATAGGCTGTCTAGATGAACGCCTAGCTTCGCCTTCATTTATATTAATCTAGACTGTTTCAGGAGTCACATAGTCATCAGCCATTACTTGAAGAGTTTCATTCTCAGTATGTTCATTGGTCGTGTAAAATGTATCGTCGTTGATCACTTCATCAGATGATGCAGAGTTGTCATTCTGATCTGGATCATTGGTTGTGGTCTGTGACAAATCTCCGATGTCATTCATCATTATCGATTATCGATGCTTCCGGGAAAATATCTAAATAAGAGGAACTGACTGATTCTGACAGTATCTGTTCTTCAACTCGCTGGTTCTCGTGAAAAACTACATCACGACTAACTATAATCTGCTTTGTATCGGTGTCTTACACCCTGTAGGCTTTCGATACTTCGCTATAACCAATGAAGATTCCCATCTTCGACTTTGCGTCAAATTTTTTCCGTTTCTTCTGGTGTCATTCCATTAATAGCTCTACACGGTGAACTATTAATTGCATACGCCGCGATAGACACTGCTTCTTGTTGACAATCTCGGTTAACTTCGTAGTATCGACTTTGGTCTCATCGTCATTATTCAAGGCCAAGAGTAATTTATTTTGAAAAATACTTCTGGGATTAAAAGTTAGAATTAGCTTCTGAGGTGTCACTTTCGTAACTTCGTGCTTGCTATTATTTATTGCCCACTGAAGATTGTTTAAGTTGACAACCCACCATCCGGCCCTGTGCTGCACCTCAAATTCGAACTCAGCTAACTTCAGCCACCATCTGCCTATACGAGGTATTAAATCCTTTTTTGTTGCACATGTCTTCAAAGCAGCACAATCGGTTAGTATAACGTAAATTGACTTTCGATTAAGTACACACGGAATCGTTCTAGGGTCTCAACAACTGCCAACGCCTCTAATTCATATGAATGAAACTTCGCTTCGTTTACAGTTGTTTTTTTCTGCTGTAATAACAAACAGGTTTCGTTTCATGTTTGTCATCATCAATTTGCAGTAGTACGCCTGCCAATCCTTTTGAACTTGCATCAGTAAGAATACGATGCTGTTTTTCCGGGTTGAAAATAGTTAGTACTTCGTGTCTTTTTGTGTTAGACGTGTCAGAGGTTCTACTATTGTTCCAAAATTTGCCAGAAACATTCGGAAATAGCTTGGCAATCCAACAAACTGTCTAACTTCGTGTTTATCCTTAGGGGCAGGATAGTTGGTTATCGCATCTGTCTTAGAAGTTCCCGTTTTAAGCGTTCCCTCTGAGACCTCATATCCCAAAAATTCGACTTTCTTTTTTAGGAACTCACACTACTCCAATTTTAGTGTTAGTCCGTGTCGTTGTAAAACGGCTAATAATTTTGTTAATTTTGACATACCTTCTGGTATCGTTCGACTAGATACAATAATGTCGTCTAAGTACACGACAATTTCGTCATTCATTTCACGCGCAATTCTATTGAGCATTTGCCAAACCAAATGGCATCCGTAGAAACTCATAGTGACCGTCAGGAGTAACGAAGGCTGTAAACGGTATAGATTCCTTTGCTATCGGAATCTGATAATATCCCGATGCTAAATCTAGCACCGTAAAATAACTACACTCTCCTAACCTTTGTATCTGGTCCTCGATTATTGGTAACGGGAATCGATCTCTGTACGTGTTTGTTCATTCAACCGTCTGTAATCGATGCACATCCTCGTCCCCCCAGATTTCTTCTTTGTCAAAACGATTGGGCTGGAATAAGGTGAGTCCGAATTCCGAAAAATTTTATTCTGTAAGTGCTCATCAATCATCACCTTTACCTCATTCCGCTGGTGATACGATAAACGATATGGACTATAAACTAAAACTACTGGATCGGGATTCACTAATTTTATTTCCATCTCAATTGATTCAGTTTTCCCCAACTCCGACTGGTTGCATGCAAAGCAATTCTTAAACTTACTAACCAAACTCACTAGATTTTTACGTTCTTCGTTCGTCAAGGAATCATCTATCTTGATCTTAGTCTCAAACATTTCACAATTTATTTGATTATCTACCTCAATTTGTCTACTATTACATACTTGTAATTGGTTGCATTCAATATTAACGCTTTCATCATTTGATTTCTCATTCGATGGACTGGTTCTTATTGAAATTAGATTGACCTCACTAAACTCGATACGATCGTCTTTATTTATCTTCTCGAATACCGTTAATCCATTCATAATCTTTAATTTGATATTTGGTTGGTTTATCAAATTTTGCCCTAGTAATATGTCCGTATTCAACATTTCGTCACTATTTCGTCTATAACCACTTCTAACATAATTTTTTCACGAACTGAATACGATCCACCGCCAAAACCATTTATTTCCATACTGCACGGGATTAAACTTAACTTTAAATAACCCGCAATCAGTGTTGTGCAGGTAAATTACCTCGTATAATTTACGCGCAAATTTACGCGTAAAAAATGTATTTTTTACATGGCAATTAAATTTACATAATGTAAAAAATATGTAAAAAATTAAATAAAGTGACATCTGTTATGAATTACAGCAAATTTTGTATTTAAATTTATGATTTTAGTCAATAAAAAAACCCTTTGGTAAAGTTCCACCTATTATAAAGTAAATTAATCATCGCCTGGCAATGTCTAGGGTGGTGTATTTCGTCTACATAATATTAATGGCGCTGTTGTAGTATGTTTTTCGTGCATGTTTAAAATATTGTATGTTCGGAAATTCCTATTAGTTTATTACATAATTACATTTATTTACCAACAATTTATGTGGAAATTTTTCCATTTAATTTGGCTATGTAAATATAAATAAATATTTATTGCCATATTTTTCGATTTTCGATAATTGTTATTAACAATTTTTTTTGTGTTTTAATTAATTGTCACATAACAAATTTTAATTCTTTATGATTCCAGAAAAGTCATAGTGTCAAGGCTAAAAAACAAATAAAATTTAAAAAATTATTATATTTGGTTTTACTAACATTAAAACAATTTGGTTGAAATGCGGTTTCCTCTTTCTACATTAACTTGTAGTCAAAAATAATAATACATCAGCTGATTTTGTTTTCATTTTCATTATGTTGATCAAATTATTAACGGATTGGGTTTTTCATCCAAATGGATGTTAAACAATATAAACAAAATTGTAATGTTTCGTATATCGTTTTCACTTTTTCTGTTTGTTGTTAATTTACAATATTATTAACTGTGGTTATCTAAAATATGTTTAGCAACAAGGCAGGGGTAACCTTGAACGTGGTGATTATTCACTTAAGCCACGCATTTCCAAACACTAAAGTCAAATAAACAAATAACGGATATTACATACTTACATACATATATATAATCCGTTTTCCTCAAGTCGGTAAAAACACATTCATAACAGATAACTGCGAATAATTATTCTCTAACTTTCTTAATTCTGCAAATAGCAAAGAAACAAAGAATGTTTTGAGGTAAATCCTGAAAAATGATAAAATTTGTATAAAGAAATCAAAAACCACAAATTATAATCAAATCTATTATCCGTTTTATTATTGTATTTTTTTCTTGCACATAGCCATAGTACAACACATCAGGATGCATTTAAAAAGTATAATAAATAACATCCAAATAGAAAAGGTGATTGACCTTTTGAAAAAACCAAACACGTGATCGCATGAAATACATATATTCCAAATTTTTTTTAGTTTTACTGATACAGGAGATTTCAAATATAAAATATGTATGTGTATGTGTATATGTATGTAGGTGCAATATACAATAGGTATATAGGTTAAAAACTTCTGCATGTACTTTAAAAAAAAGAATTTATAAATTTGAACAAAAATAATTGAGCGAGAGAGAATGAGAGAGCGAGAAAAGTTAAGCACGTAAACAATTTTTTACAATTTGTCAAAAAATTAGTTTAGCGCCAAAAATGAATATGTACACACACAAACACACACACAGTAAATATTTGTTTGGTTTGCCCTAAATAAGTGCATTCACAAATTAATTCAATTTGTTCTTCTCTCTCTGTCCTTTTCAATTTCTATAGAAAATGAGGGAAAATAGCAATAGCGGCCAAGATAACTACTTAGGCTTAAATTGTAATTTAACATTTTCTGTTTTTGTACATAAATATTATTTTTAAGGCATCTACAATACATCTACAATCATGAATTATTTGGTTGATGTTTTATAGGTAATATGTAATGATCAAAATATTGGGATAGGTCATAGTCATAAGCGAATCATGTGTCCGAATATTTTGTTTATTTGGTCGCTTGGTATAAGAAAATATACGTTTCTTCTACAACTTGCCGTGTTTCTTAACCGATTGAAGTGAAATTTAGTATGCAAGTTTATATTGGCCCACAAATAGCGTGTACCGAATTTCAATATTATAACGTATCTCGTTCCGATTATACGGCTGTTTATATATTCCCATAGCGCTTGGTATAAGAAAATATACGTTTCTTCTACAACTTGCCGTGTTTCTTGACCGATTGAAGTGAAATTTAGTATGCAAGTTTATATTAGCCCAAAAATAGCGTGTACCGAATTTATGTAATGATCAAAATATTGGGATAGGTCATAGTCATAAGCGAATCATGTGTCCGAATATTTTGTTTATTTTATTTGTCAAGGTTGTTTATTTTATTTGTCAACAACGTATTGATGGACAGAAATGTTAGGTATAACTACATTTTCAGCATGACTCTTGTTAATCACGGCGAGGACTATAATAACAATATTTGAGCGCGGTGACCTCTCGCTTGCTAAACATATTTTACCTAACAACAGTTAATAATATTGTAAATCAACAACAAATGGAAAACGATATTCGAAACATTACAATTTTCTTTATGTTGGTATCAACACAATAGAAATGTAAACAAAATCAGCTGATGTATTATTATTTTGACTGCAAGAAAGCGCAGAAAGACGAAACCATTTCAACCATATGATTTTACTGTTAGTACATTAAAAACCAAATATGTACATAAAGAAACTGTTTATCCCTTTCTAACTGCACTAAACGTCTTTGTTCTTCACAGGATAACAAAAATATAAAATTTATTTGGATTTTTTGATTTGTGAAGATCAAGTTCAAGTCGAAATAAAACACAATACTACTAAAGTAGAAGCATCTACAATACCAAAAACAAATATGATAGTATGCAGAGAACAACATTAATGTGAAACGTTGCCAGTTTTAATATACATAGTACATATTTTTCATTTGGTTATTTGATTTTAGTGTTTGAAAATTGGAAATGCATTTCTTAATCGAATAATCACAAGGCCGCTTGAGTTGATCCTCGCACCTTCTATTTAGGAAGTAATTCATCCCATCGTGAATTAACAATTCATTTCTAATATTTCTTTAAAACTTTAAGTGATATGTGGCACAATCAGAGCCTTTGCACTTTTGCAGACATATGTACGTATTAGTATAATTATTATGTATTTGTTATTTATGATGTGACTGTGGATTATTGATTGATGCTGATGGCTGTGGATTATTGTTATTCTTAAAAATAATTGATTAATCATTAGTGTTGCATACATTGATATATTAAACTCTTTAAATAATTACAAATTATTCCTGGATCATCTCATCTTACATATGTCGTTAACTCATTTACTGGAAATTTTACATTTATTATAGTCAGAGACTACAATCAAGTCTCGATGAAGTTTGGTTATTGAATTGTTATTTGTTAGTAACAATTATATATTGTTAATATTTTTTTATTATAAATAAATGTTAGGTATTTTACACGTCATAAATATTATGGGTATTCTAGAAGTCATGCCTTTATCTCACGTTGAACACGTGCTTATTTACGAAAATTCTCTCTGAAGAGTTCAAAAGAGAATTCTCGCAGGTTTCAATAAATGTGAGAAAGTTACAATATACTATACATTATACGAATTTTATTTTCTTTCGTCATAAAGCATAAGTAGAACGGTCATTCACCTTTTGTAACTGCTTACGTTTCATATTATTTGTTACCTTTTTCTATCCAACAAAATGTTCCTTGGCTACTAAATTTAAACGTAATAGTTTCTGTTTATGCATAGCATTACCAATATTATTACTGAAACTTCTACAATCATGAATTGTTTGGTTTATCTTGTATATTACAAATGTAATTTGCGATCATGTGTCCGAGTATTTCTTTCTTTTATTATTTGTTAAGGTTGTTAAAGTTTCCTAATTTTTTCTTCCTGATGTTTCGGTTATTCATTTTTCGGTTGAGCATTTTGGTTATTTTTATTTGAGCATTTTTGGTTATTTTTATTTTAGAATAAAAATTTACAATGAAAAATCTAAATTTTAAAAATGTATTCAAGAAAGTTCATTCAACATCGTTTTCATTAAGAGAAAAGTTATGCTTTACTACATATTTGAACGTGATGACATACAGTTCTGGTAAAAAAAAATTGGGCAAACATATTTTGTTACAAATTGGAGTCTTTTTTTGCTAAAATTACAAAACTTTTGAAAGCAATTGGCTTATTGTTTCATTTTAAATACATGTATGACCTAATTTTTTGGAAAAAAAAATTTACCTGCAATTTAGGGGGAAAACCCGAAAATTGCCAAAATTTTCAAAATACGCTGATTGGAGTTAAAGTAATGGAATAAATTAAACACTTATTATTTAATTTTTTTTTGTTTTTTACTGATTTATAGAAATTCTATATTTAATATTAATATTTTGTTGGAGCGGCATTTGCTTTAATTACAGCGATACACCTCTGATTCATTGAATTTGATAAATTTTTAGAGATTTTAGAATTTGTAATACTACAATGTCGTCGGAACCGTTTTAAAACTTCATCGGACATAAGAGGGGATCTTGAGCGAGCAACGGGAAAACAAATTTCAGCCAGCTTAGTGAGAAAAAAACTTGGTTAAGCTGGTTTGAAAGCACTTAAATCAGCCCACAAGCCTGAGTTCACATTACGAGTGACAAAAAAAACGTTTGCTGTGGGCCCAGGAGCATGTTTCTTGGACTCAAGAGATGTGGAATGATGTGATTTTCTCCGATGTATCAAAATTCAAGCTGCATGTTGGAGATGGAAGAATTCTCATAAGGAGAGAATCTCGCAAGAGGCTTAGCATCGGATGTCTTTTAAGACTTCCACCGAAAAATGAAGGAGTTATGGTCTCGGGATGCTTTTCTGGAAGTTAAACCGGTCGATTGTGCTTCATTAGTTCCAAAATTACAGCAGCTGTTTATCTGCAGGTCCTACATAACGAATTTGAGCCTTCTATGTTAAAGCTTTTTTACGAGACTTGCAGATTTATTTTTCAACAGGACAACGCTCCGTGCCCTAGCGCCAAAGTTGTGATTTATTCATTTTGAATTGTAGATAGAAAAATTGCCTTTCAGATAAACATAAATAATTTGCTAAAAACTTGTTTTTTTTCTTATCTCTTCATTTAAAGGTAAAAAAGCACTTCGAAGAAAAAATATCGATGTGTTGGGCTGGCCCCCATACAGTCCAGACTTAAATTCCATAGAAAATATTTGATCTATAATGAAGCTAGAAGTAGCAAGAAAGCGCCCAGCATCAATTCAAGCTTGAAAAAGTTTGTTAATGACGATTTGGGAATCCATGCCTTCTACGACTTTGAAAAATTTATCAAATTCAATAAATCAGAGGTGTATCGCTGTAATAAAAGCAAATGGCGGTCCAACAAAATATTTATATTAAAGATAGAATTTCTATAAATCAGTAAAAAACAAAAAAAAAATTAAATAATAAGTGTTTAATTTATTCCATTACTTTAACTCCAATCAGCGTGTTTTGAAAATTTTGGCATTTTTCGGGTTTTCCCCCTAAATTGCAGGTAAATTTTTTTTCCAAAAAATTAGGTCATACATGTATTTAAAATGAAACAATAAGCCAATTGCTTTCAAAAGTTTTGTAATTTTAGCAAAAAAAGACTCCAATTTGTAACAAAATATGTTTGCCCAATATTTTTTTACCAGCACTGTATTTAGCCTTGTAAAACATATTTTACGTATCAACGGTTAGTCGGTTAGTAATATTGTAAATTAACAACAAACTGAAAACGAGGTACGAAACATTACAATTTTATTTTTATTGTTTAATAAACATCTGGATGAAAAAATATAATCCGGTCATAATTTTATCAACACAATTAAAATGTAAACAAAATCAGCTGATTTATTATTATTTTTGACTGCAGGAAGCCGTAGAAAGAGCAAAGAAGTAACTTATAAAACTACATACGTACATTTTTTACTTCTAGCATAACTAATATTTATTTATAACAAGGACATTGATAATATAATTTATATTTTATTTGTTAATAACAATGTTGTAATTTATAATTATTTAATAAACTGCAAAGTGCAAAGTATCTAGATTAGGCTAATGTTAGAAATAATTTAATAAAAAATTCTGGTGAGAATAATGAAGTACGATGCTTTTTATATATTGTATAAAATGATTAAGCAAAAACTTTTACCTAAACAATTTCGAATTGATTTACAATATGTCAAATCGAATTTTACGAAAAAATCAATTGATTACAGCCAGACAAATTAAATTCTTAATAATTAAATAATAATTGTGTGTATCGACTAAATATCAAATATATTTACCATATTTGAATAATATAATTTTATTCAAATAGATGTCACTAAATAAAAAAATTTTTACATTTTTTTACATTTTTTTACATTTTACATTTTTTTACTATTTTTTACTATTATTTACATCAAATATGTAAAAAATAGTTTTTTACGCGTAAATGCACAACACTGCCCGCAATGGATTTCCGGATCATCGATCCCTCACTTCCGGAATCGAACAACGCCAACATGTCAATATTATCAACTCTCACTCGCTTTATGTGAGAACTCTTATCGATCATACCAACATTACTGTCACATTTTGTATTTTTGTAATCTATCTCGCGACTACCGTGCACTCGATTGCACTTTATTGGATTTGGACAATTCAAAGCGATATGACCATACTCATGGCAATTGTAAAATTGTACTCCTTTAGGTTTCACAATAGTTTCCTTTTTGTCTGCTTTCGGCTCAATTGGCTTGGAGCCCGCGTATGCTTCTGTCGATACACGTTCATATTTCCTTTCTGTTTTAACATTTGGTTTAACAGTTAAATTCACTGATTATCCAACAAAAACGTCAACTCTTTGATTGGACGTATATCACTCTAAACGTCTTCTTAATTCATCAATTGTATACCAATCTTTTGTATCTTTAACGATGCTGATAATAAAGGATCGTTGATTCTCATAATCTGATTATGGCATCATCTGATATTAGGTTACGCTTTAGTGCCAACATTTCGTATAAATGATCGATATAATTTTGTCCTCGGCTTCTGAATTTCCTTCTTAATTTGTCATGTAGACCGACCTCGTCACAGTATGAACTAAAATTCTTAGTCCCAGTATACCATAATTTAGCGGACGATTTTAATTTGGTCCCAACTGTCAGCATAATGACACGTTCGTCTATCTCATATAATTGGATTAACGAATTAATTTTCGAAACCCATTCCTCGCTAGTAATGGACATCGGATTTGACGGGTCAAATTCCGGTCAAATTTCCGTAACATCTCGCGGAGCTAAATATAGCCGACTTCTGTCCGAATACTGGATGGTTGATTTTAAATATAATTCACGTTCCCTTTGTAATATACGTTTCTCACGCTCGAGAAGATCCCGTTCACGATCGAACAGCTCCGCATCAACATCCGGTTCATATGTAGTTTCACCTTTATTACGTTGCTCACGTTGCTGATCGGTTAATTTATTTACGCTTCCACCACCTGATTTATTTTCACGCCAAGTACTTAACTCATCATCGCTCAAGTCATCCGATTTACTGTCGATCGATTTATTTGGATCATTTACTCGATCCGGCATTTTATTTTTTTTTTTAACTTAAATCAGCGTCACATGTGGTAAATATCACCATTTGAAACAGCCGCTTCATTAAAGTGGTTTTATCTCCTTCCACTGACAACGGTCGCCGTTTACATTCATCTTGTAGTTGGTTTAATGTATGTATACCCATCCATGACTCAACTTAATTTTTCCAAACTATCCGTCGCACGCTTCAACCTAGATAGTTTTTTAATTTTTAATAACTTCGTTGCTCAGTTACACTGTCTTCACGCAATGATGTGGCCAACGCCTCAACAAAATGTGTTGTAATTCACTGCACCATTAATAGTAACTTTTGTTCTTGCTTCGATAACTCGTCACACAATGATGTGGTCAACACCTCAACAAAATGTGCTCTTATTTTTTTTTTTAACCTCCAAAACAGCTACCCGTGCCTTTTTAATATTTTTCCCGTTTTCTTCTTTACCTATTACTGCATCCCATAGGTCTAGGTCCTCAAAATATGCTTGTACAGCGAACCTTCACGATTAATAATTATCACGCCCTTTTAGTTTTTCTATCGATGAAAACGCCATTTCCGACATTTTTTAATTAACACAAATTTATGTTTCACTAATAATCGTATGCTGGGCCCATAAGTTCATAACCTGTTGTAAATTTGCCGATGGATACGAATTTTATATGTTAATCAGAAAAACGTCTGTACTAGACAAGTTGATTGACGGAAGTAAAAAAAGTTTTATTTATTTTCAATGACGTTATACATAATTACAAACTCTATAATCAATGTTACCAACTGATCAAAATAAAACCAAAATATAATTCTCATTTCAATAATTAAAACGATTCGATTTGATTTCCAAAAGTTGAAAAACCAAAAACTACTCCATCCTCCAAAAACTACAGCTGTGTGAAACATTTTATTAAACGTTGCAAATATATATTCGGTATCCCTTAATGTTTACTAACTGTACATAATTTTTACTACCCGCGCAAAACCTCCAAACATTAAATTAACAAATTCGCTTCCCAATCATATTAAATTAATCAGCATGATGCCAAAAGCGCACATCATAATCACGTGCAATTGAATTAAATGTTGCGACTACAAATTCATTTGATTTCCATAATCAAAACCCAGCATAGCAAATAAACAAAACCGCATGCATACTCATCCCAAAACCAACAACAAAATGTTTTCTCGATCAACACGAATCTTTTTTTGTAACACAGAAGAAACAAAACCCGAAAAGGACAAAAAAAAATAGGGTGGGTAACTAAAAATCGAACCCCAATGCAAATGAAAACATACACGCACAACCTATTTTTCAAGAGGGTCAAATTGCATTCAAACTGTCTATATGTAACCGTCTGTATGTAAGTATGTATATGGTTGAAGGAATGAAGGAGGAGTTTTCAATTGTTATCGGATTTTATTTATTTGTTGTCTTCCCAAAATGTATTATGTACAGTGTGTATACAGAGCAAACACAATAAAAACAAACAAATCAAAAGAAGGAACAATTTAGGTAGAAAAAATAAAAAATTACAACTAAAAAGTCATCCTTATATATCCCCTCAGATTTAAGGACATAAATATTTGTTTGTCGTTTAAAATCAGTCAGTGGTTAGACGTGAACGAACAAGTAAAGTGTGCGCGTTGAAATATTAATTAAAAGTCAAAATGGATACAATTTCGAAAACAACATCTCGATTATTTCGACCATGGGACAAAAGTGATAATAAACAAACAAGTGATTTAGTGATAACAGTGCCTGAAGTAATCCCGATAACAACACCACCAATTTCGGCTACCACAATGGGAACAACCTCAGTGCCATTCGATTTTTATCGATATCCCATCTCGATCGATTACAGTGCAATGTTTTATCCCCAAGTAGCACCATTAGTCGATCCATGCTACGGATTATCGGCCGTTGAACAAGAATATTATCGTGTACTAAGTGAAGAGGCACAATCAAAAATGGCGAATATGAAAAAACAACGACCAAAAAAATTTAAATGTCCACATTGTGATGTTGCATTTTCGAATAATGGCCAGCTCAAAGGACACATACGAATTCATACAGGTTTGTACATCTAAAACTGTTTCTATATAATACGACTAATACTTCATTTTTCGTTTCTTGCTTATTTACAGGTGAACGACCATTTAAATGTGATGACAAAAGTTGTGGCAAAACTTTTACCCGTAACGAGGAATTAACGCGACATAAACGGATACATACAGGCGTTCGGCCATTTCCGTGCTCAACATGTGGCAAACGATTTGGGCGGCGTGATCATCTCAAGAAGCATACAAAAACACATTTTGTCCAGGATAAATTTATTAATTCGGCCGCTGCACTCTATCTGCCATCGGTTTGTTCGCCATTTTTGTATGGATATTAAACGTTAGCATTGTGGTGGATTGCGGAAAAAAACTGGTGACAAAAGGTGGAATACAAAGTGACTTTATTAATTTTAAGGAGTTATGCTAGATAGTGCCTCGCTATATATGATAAGTGTTTATAAAGTGTAAATAATTAGTTTTTAAGGTATACGAGAAATATTTTTTATAATGGAAAAAGCAAATTTTAAATATTTGTTTTAAATATATTTACTAAATAGTATGAAAGAAAAATTAATTAAAGAGTTTCAATGTAAAATACGGTTTGGGTGCGCACTAAAGGTGACGGCCAAAACACATTAAAAAACTTTAAAAGTGAATAAAAAGAGTGATGATCAATACAAAGAAGAAAACGCGAACTTTACACGATCAATATTAACGTCGTTTTCTCCAAAACTCACGCGTCATTACTCCTTTATGGAGTAATGACATTAATATTGATCGTGTAAAGTTAGCTGACGGCATGCTCCTCAATTGAAATAATCTTTGTGATGTCTCTTAAAATCAGAGTTTAAATTTATCGCTCTTTAAGAGCTCTTTATAAAAATTTTCGCTCTTGCTCCCAATAAAATTTTTTTTCAGTTTGCTTTTACGCTCTTACCCTCTAATGATAAATACAAAAAAAAATTATTTCGCACTTTCTAAGCGATTTAAATTTTTATTTTTAATTTTGCTCTTAAAACTGAGAGCGTAAAAGCTAAAAATATCGCCCCCAACCCATTCTACAGAGCCATTGTAGAAAATACATTAGGGAGCAAAATTTTTTGTAACACACGAATTGCTCTTTAAATATCAATAAATAAAGAAAGTTTGATAAACGATATTTAGATAAATTTCTGGAATATGGCCAATTGTGATGGAACTTGGCTGTTCCTTAACTGATTTTAGAGAAATTTAACATGCGCGTTGGAAATGGGATTCTACAATGATTTGTAGATGAAGTTCTGAAATATGGCCAACTAGGATGGAACTTGGCTATTCCTTAACCGATTTTAGAGAAATTTGACATGTGCGTTGGAAATGGGATTCTAAAATGATTTTTGAATCAAGTTCTGGAATATGGCCAATGGGGATGGAACTTGGATATTCCTTAACCGATTTTAGTGAAATTTGACATGTGCGATAGAACTGGGATTGTAAAATGATTTTTAGGTGAAGTTCTGGAATATGGCCAATTATGGTGGAACTTGGCTATTTCTTAACCGGTTTGAGTGAAATTTGACATGTGCGTTGGAAATGGGATTCTAAAATGATATATGGATAAAGTTCCGGAATATGGCCAACTAGGATGGAACTTGGCTATTCTTTAACCGATTTGAGTGAAATTTGACATGTGCGTTGGAAATGGGATTCTAAAATGATTTTTAGGTGAAGTTCTGGAATATGGCCAATGGGGATGGAACTTTACTATTCTTTAACCGATTTTAGTAAAATTTAAAATGCGCAATGGAAATGGGATTCTAAAATGATTTTCGGACGAAGTTCTGGAATATGGCCAATTATGGTGGAACTTGGCTATTTCTTAACCGATTTGAGTGAAATTTGACATGTGCGTTGGAAATGGGATTCTAAAATGATTTTTGGATAAAGTTCTGGAATATGGCCAATTGTAATGGAATTGGCTCTTTCTTAACAGGTTTTAGTGAAAATTTGTCATGTGTGATGAAAACAACATTCTGATGCAATTTGACATGTTCGTTGGAAATGGGATTCTAAAATGATTTTTCTAATTCCGGGGTCCTATACTAACATTAGCGTGCTGTCACCCATTTTTTCTTATTCTCTTTTGATCGCGACTAAATTTTCCGGCAGATGTATAAACATGTCAATATAAGTAATCTATAATAAATATTATTTTATGTAACTCATATTGATATATTTAAATATATCCAGTTTCCGTAATCCATGCAGCTGTCGAGGTTTATCTGCTGTTGGCCATATTCCATAACTATATCTAAAACCTATTTAAGAATTCCACTTCCAACGCATATATTGAATTGCATCACAATCGGTTTAGGAATAGCTAAGTTCCATCTAAATGATTCATATTTCAGAAACACATCTAAAAATCATTTTAGAATTCCATTTTGATCGCACATGTTAAATTTCATCAGAATCGGTTAAGGAATAGCCAAGATTAATCCTAGTTGGCCTTATTTCAGAACTTTATCTAAAAATCATTTTAGGATCCTATTTCCAACGCACATGTTACATTGTATCACAATCGGTTAATGAAGTTGGCCATATTCCAGAACTCTAAAAATCATTGTAGAATCCCGTTCCCATCGCGCATGTCAAATTTCTCTAAAATCCAGAACTTCATTCATTCCATTTCAAACGCACATGTCGAATAGCATCACAATCGGTTAAGAAATAGCCAAGTTCCATCCTAGTTGGCCATATTCATCTAAAAATCATTGTAGAATCCCATTTCCATCGCGCGTGTCAAATTTCACACTCAAATCGGTTAAATAATAGCCAAGTTCCATCCTAGTTGGCCATATTCCAGAACTTTATCCATAAATCATCTTAGAATCCCATTTCCAACGCACATGTCAAATTTCACTCAAATCGGTTAAGGAATAGCCAAGTTCCACCGTAATCGGCCATATTCCAGAATTTCATCCGAAAATCATTTTACAATCCCATTTCCATTGCGTATTTTAAATTTCACTAAAATCGGTTAAGGAATAACCAAGTTCCATCCCAATTGTCCATATTCCAGAACTTCATCTAAAAATCATTTTAGAATCCCATTTCCAACGCACATATCAAATTTCACTCAAATCGGTTATAGAATAGCCAAGTTCCATACTAGTTGGCCATATTCCAGAACTTTATCCATAAATCATTTTAGAATTCCATTTCCAACGCACATGTCAAATTTCACTCAAATCGGTTAAGAAATAGCCAAGTTCCACCATAATTGGCCATATTCCAGAACTTGATCCAAAAATCAATTTAGAATCAGATTTCCATCGAGCGAGTCAAATTTCACTAAAATCGGTTAAGAAATAGCCAAATTCCGTCCTAGTTAGCCATATTCCAGAACTTAACCTAAAAATCATTTTAGAATCCCATTTCCATCGCGCGTGCCAAATTTCAATGAAATCAGTTAAGAAGTAGCCAAGTTCCATTCAAATTGCTCACATTCCAGTATTTCATCTAAAATTCGTTTTAGAATCTCACAATTGGCTGAGAAATAGCCAAGTTCCATCCTAATTAGCCATATTCCAGAACTTCACCCAAAAATCATTTTAGAATCCCATTTCCAATGCCCGTGCTTCTGTTCGCTAATTAAACAATCTGGCTTTCTAAAGAAATTTAGAAGGTTTTGAATGTAACCGTTTGCTGTAATAACAAGAGCAAGAGCAATATAATAATGACGTTTTTATTCATCAGAGCAGAGCGTATTTATTTTCTCAATATAGCGCAATAACAAAGAGCGAAAATATGATAACACAAACGCAATAGTGGAAGAGCAAGAGCCTTATAATAAAAATAATGCTACAGTTCTTCAGAGCGATATTTTTTTTTTACAATATCGCTCTTTATAAAGAGCTTTTTAATAGTTTTTATTAGCGCTCTTGAACAAAAATGAAGAGCGAAGAGCAAAATGAAATCCCATTTTAAACTCTGCTTAAAATCGGTGTTTTAAACCTCTTATTGGCACGATACCTGTTAAATGTTCATTTAATTTTTTGTTGTAGATTTGTTAAGGCTCCTTTATGATTAATTTTTCAATATCCTTAAAAACGAAAAAACTTCCAATTGTGTTCACAGCGTCCCTCTCCACTAGAGTCGGGGGGCTGTTAGACCAGCTTCATTACATTTAAAGGTAGTTATTTAATGAATACTGCTACCAGATTGAAATTGGCAGGTCACTCACCAGATCTAAGTGAGCTGTTTTAGTCGAGAAACAAATCTATGGTCACAAGTCATAACCTCTTAAGCCAAATTTGATAATGTTTCTAGAGAGGTAGAAAAGAGCTTGCTGTCACAGGCTTTAGTCACAAGGCATTACTACTTAAGACAAATTTAGTGAAGTTAGAGAAGAAATAGAAAACGTTGAACATTGAAAATAATTTTTGTCTTAAGTCGACTTAAGCGATCATGCCTTGTGGTGGGCCAGGGCTTCTATTGACTTTATTTTTCTCCAGAAGTGGTTTCAAGTATTCAGTATTATTATGAACCTATTTCTATGGGGAGAAGATATACTAGTAATTAAGTAATTCGATTTTAGTTCTTCGTTGGTTGCTCCTTCATTTGGTTCTTGAGTGAAAATAATCTAATTGTGTAGCAATTGCAGCTAATTCGTTCAACGTCGATATATCTGCCTAGTTGCAATTGGGATTTACTTAATGCTACTGACTAGCTAATCGATTCCTTACAAACGTTTTGTGTTTGCTGCGGGATAATATTTCTACAACCAGGTATTTTGGCTCAATTCGTATGGCAGGTACCCGACCCTCTTGTCACACAGATTCCAAAAGCTTTTCAAATCTCGGCCTTGGCCATAGGAAAAGATTGGCGAAAAAAATTCTAAATCGAGCAAGGCGTTCTCGAGATACCATGGGTACAGACCAACAGACATCCAGACAGACGGACGGACATTTTTTTTTTTGGCTTATTTAGACTCAGGGATTTTCAAAACTTTATTAATTTTTTGTTGAATGTTAATTAATACATGTAATTTCTAATATGCTACCGGTGATTAGACGTTTTTAAATGTGGTTTTATGAACACTAGAAGTATATTAGTATTTACGAACAGTAATTCAACGAAATCGACTATGTAATAGACATAATTCTATTTATTTAATTATATGAAGAATTCAATCCAGTTTCGAACTGATGAGCTATGATTATGAAAAAATCAATCTTCTCATCAGGCCGCGGCGACTGGACCACAAGTTACATTCTTTATATACAGAATATGCTGTGCGTTAAGTACTAGCGAATCATACTAATACAGATGAATTCTCTTAAAATTTTTCTTCTTCACAATATTCACACAGCTCTATTTCTGTGTACGCTTATTTTAACTTTATTAATTTTTTGTTGAATGTTATCTTCGGAACTTTATATGTTCATATAATTAAATAAATAGAATTTTATCTATTAGTCGGTTTCGTTGAATTACTGTTCGTAAATACTAATATACTTCTAGTGTTAATCGAAACACAATTAAAATGGTCTAACCACCGGTAGCATATTAGATATTACATGAATTAATTAATATTCAACAAAAAACTAATAAAGTAAAAATTAGCGTACACAGAAATAGAGCTGTGTGAATATTGTGAAGAAGAAAAATTGTAAGAGAGTTCATCTGTATTAGTATGATTCGCTAGTACTTAACGCACAGCACATTCTGCATATATAGAATGCAAATTGTGGTATAATCAGTCCAGTCGCCGCGGCCTGATGAGAAGATTGATTTTTTCATAATCATAAGCTCATCAGTTCGAAACTGGATTGAATTCTCTTACAATCTTCGGAACAGATTAAAATCATACTTTCAAAACGTCGAGAAAAGTGGTTTTGGGCCAACCAAATTTTTGATCATTTTTGACTAGGGCATCCAATTTCTGTCCAAAATATGTATACCGGTATTTCGGTGTTACTTGACGACAAAACCGGGATACCGATATTAATACCGATATTGTTTAGTTAACATTTATAAAAAACATTGGACATTTAAAAAAGTAGTTTTGTTCAACTTTATTATACAATTTTAACTGTCCATTGGCTACATGAGTATGGCCAGACATCGTACCTCATGAGTCTGGCCAGACCCCCTATACATTTTATATGTAAGTTGATGGAATTTTTCACGTTTTTTACTTTTTAGTGTTAATTTTCTATTCAAACTGCCATTAGTATTCTATCAGCATTCTCTGTACACATAAACGTAAGTATCCAGACGCACACATGCGCATTTACACACATAAATGTGTTTATACTCATACTATTGAGCGATACTCTTTCGACGTTTTCTTTGTTGTTTTCTATACAAACTTCTCTTTCTATTCTAGTAACAGTGAGTGGGTGTGCGCATGTGCACATTTGCTTAATTTATTTTATACTCATTCGCATTAGATCAGTTGACTAGTGAACATTGAAGGTTAAACTCACAACACGTTAGTGCTAATAAAATATATTTTACGTGCAAAATTCTTATGATTGTTTGTTTTTTTCAAAATGAATTTATTTATAATACGCAACAACGGATAAGTGGAAATTTAGATTCCGCATTTTTTAAATGAATGTCAGCGGCTTTAGCCAGTAATATAGAGCGTGAAAGAACTGCTGAAGAGCGCGAAGAAATCGATCGATTCGCTGACGAAAACGATGATAATGATGACGATGCTTTTGATATTGGGAACGAAATGGTCATCGAACCAAATGAAATATTTACCTGATGATGACGAAGAGGAAATGCAGTCCGAAACTGCTTAAGATTGTTTGTATGGTAAAGATGGTGCTAAAAAGGAACCAAATGCTGCTATTCGTCTGCGTTAACACAATATTATATGTTTTCGAGCTGTACCCAAGGAACAAAATTCTATTACAATTGAAGTATTCAAGAAATTTTTCACATAAAATATTGTGCTCATTATCAAACCGAAACGAACCGTTATGAAAATGAATCAGTTCAAAAATGGATGGTGTTCACATAATAATATGCAAAAGTCAGACGTTTTGTGACGTACCGTAACATGATATATTCGGTTTGATGATGGGCGACACGTCCTTGTCGTTTGCTAAATGACAAAGCTGCACCAATTCGTGACATATGGAATTATTTGAATGAAAACCTCGCCAAGAACTATAATCCGTATGCGAATATAACAATTGATGATCAGCTGTTTCCATACCCTGGCAAAACTAGATTCACTCAATATATACCATCGAAACCAGCGAAATATGGAATAAAAATTTGGTGATCGAGAAGAAGGAGCTGAACGTGAAGTGAATCAATGCGAAAATGTTATGTTACAACTCGCAAAAACGTACAAAAACAGCGGCAGTAAAATTATCGCTGACAATTTCTTCACCACATTGGAAGGAGCTAAGCGACTGGCCAAACTTGGACTAGCATTCGTTGGCACCATTCGATCCAATAAAAGATGTTTCCCTGATGAAATTAGAAAGCATCCCTATCGTCCTATTCTTTCATCTTGTTTTGAATTTCACGATAATTGGGTTACAATTTGCAGCTACGTGCCAAAAAAGAATAAATGTCTTAACTTACTTTCCACCATGCAATAGACAAAATTTTGTCAAGGTCAAGCAATGAAACGTGAAGCAATTTTGTATTTTAATGCAAATAAAGCAGGCGTCGATTGCATGGATCAAATGGTCACTAGTTTAACATCAAAACGACCAACAAAAAGGAGGTACGAATGTGACTCACGAGGTACGAATATCACTATCCGAACATGTGCCTAACGAAGGGTTTAATATATAATAGGCACGTTTAAATAATATACATCGATTAAATTTTTGTGCAATTTTCTTATTGACCTCATTGTTGATTGCAATATCAAGCCGTTCTTGCAATCCTAACGATACAGATTTCCCTTCGCGCGTGGGGCTTCACTATCAACAACACTTTTTGATGTTGAGTATGAAGCTTCAACGGGAGCTGGGGTTGAAGAAAGCTCTTGTATAAGATGGATAGTTATATTAACTATTCCGTTTTTAGTTAGTCGATTAAAGTTGACGCCCGAGTTAAAAATGTTTTGGACTTGCTTACCTTTGCACAAATTTTGCAAAAGATAAGATAAGTTCGCCTTTCTATGATTCTCGGGACCAAAGAGGTTTTTATTTGGTCAGCTAATGGTCCTTCTCGCAAATGTTAAAGCATGAATGCCAGGGTAGCCTCAGCTGACAGAAGAGTGGCATCTCTTCGACAAAACGGTTGTACAGCCGGTTAGACTAGTAAAATCATAGCAACTATTGATTTTATACTCTGAAACTCCATTTCGGTAAAGCTGATAGTTGGTTTGATTTTGATCAGAGCTTTTAAGATGCAATTTCTTAGTTTATAAAAGCGCTCCGGCATAAAAAGTAACTATTCCTTCAAATTTTGTATCTAAGATTACAGATAGTGGAGTCGTCGAAACAGCTATACAATCTTTCTAATTTTGTATATTAATGGAGCCAAATTATTGGCTCGTCATTTGTGTTATTTTTTATTCAGTTTTGTACGAATTATACACAAGTATAATACAGCCTGTACCCGAACATCATTTTAATAGCAGACTATGGAACCATTTAAATAATCTCCTATCGACTGATTCAAACTACAGGCAACCAAGGAAGGTGCACATGTTATAAGGTGCAGACTATTTTCCTCATATCTTAATGACGCAAGTTGTAAAGGGAAATCAAGGAGAACCAATCCATGGTTACGTTTCTGGAAATTGGAAGAAATACTTCCCGACAAGCTTGTTGAACAGAAGAAGAGAAGCTTTGTAAAGACCATACAAAATATACGAATTCCTTTTAAACCAGATGTACCATCACTCGGGTCATCCAAACAAAGAGCCTTAGCTAGGTTCATCCAGTTAGAAAAACGATTATCAGTACCAAACGAGCTTTCGAAGACGTATCGCGAATCCATACAAGAATACTTCAATCTTGGACATTTGGTAGAATGCAAAACCGATTTAAAGAACAAATATTACATTTCTGATCATGCAGTAATCAAAACTACCAGTTCAATAACAAAATGAAGAGTGGTATTTGATGTGTCCGCAAAAACCAATAGTAACGTCAGCTCAAATCAGGTACAACTAGTTGGGCCCACATTACAAGAGGATTTCATGTTCATTTTATTAAAGTGGCGAAAGATTAAGGTCGGATATATCGCAGACATCGAGAAAAAGTACCGATAAATCAAGGTACATTCAGACGATCAAAATTACCTAAGCATTTTATGGAGAAACTCCCCGGACTGACAATGATAACAATTGGGATGGCTTCTGCTCCAAACTTTCCAATTTTGTAACGATAATTCGAAATGATTTATACGTGGACGATCTATTAGCAGGAAATCATAACAAAGATGACGCCAAGAAAGAACAAACTCAGCTCATTAACTTATTGAAAATAGGTGGTTTCAAGCTGAGACTATGGTTAATAATCATCCACAACTTGAGGAGCAGCGGGATTAATCTAGGACCGCGGTACTTACTAATAAAAGTAGTGAGATGACTAAACTGAAAATGAGTCAGCCAAGCTATTCGATCGATTAGGTTGTCTAGCTTCGTTATTAATACAAGCCAAAACCTAGATGCAAACTCTAAGTGGATCTATGGTTGGATCTCCAACAGTTACCAGTTGATGTGGAGAATAAATGCAACAATATTATATTTCTCTTCCTATGTTAGAAGACATAAAAATTCCAAGATAGATCAATTTCGATCAACCTTCTTTGATAAGCAGGGAGCTTTTGATAGTACTAGTTTCGAGGTAATTCAGGAACAATCACTAGCAAGGAGTATAGACCCCTCCACCGTAAGGTGGATTATAAACATGCTAAAATACAGGAGGATTATGGCCTATTTTGGAGATAAAACCATCACCATAGCAGCCACCAGGGGTTCCCCCCCACCGGAGGTGTTCTCTCTTCCTTATTGTGGCTGATCGTGATGGATCAATTACTTACCAGACTGACAAATTCCGACTTCTCGAACATTACCTATGCGGACAACCTAGTCTTGATGGTTAGGGGCAAATTCGCAAATACAGTAGGAAAAAGGATGCAACAAGCCCTAGAGGTAGTAAATGATTGGTGCACGGAGGTGGGCCTTACGGTAAATCCCAACAAGGTCAACTGCACTCTCTTTACTAACCGGAGGAAAACTGGCCTCCCGCCGATAGCCCTGGGGTGGGGGGAGGGGGGGGGGGGTGGTGGTAACTCTCCAACTGTCAACGGAGGTTAAATATCTGGGTGTCGTACTTGATCAGAAATTGACATATAATCCCCACTTAAATCATATCACAAACAAGGCGAATAAGGCCTACTTCCCCTGCCAAAGAATGATTGGCAAAACGTGGGGACTGAGTCCACAAATATTGGTTTGAGTCTACCGGGCCATTATTAGACTTATGGTCTCTTACGCGGCGTTTGTGTGGTGGCCAAAGATGGAGCAGACTGGTGCACGGAGAATACTGGACAAGATCCACAGGTTAATCTGTGTGGGTGCAACTGGAGCAATGAGGACGTGTCCAACAGCTGCCCTTGAGAGAATACTGGGCCTATCACCACTGCACCAAGACATTAAAAAAATAGCCGATTCAAGTCTGAGCCTAAGAATTATAGCCAAAATTAAAACTGTAAGGTCAGGACACAACAGGATCTTACATGAATTAAACTTTAAGGAGGAATTGATCCAACTATCGGATTTGATGGTAACGACAATAGACTGTCGGAGGAATTTCACTATTAGTTTGCCGGATAGGGCACTGGTCGAGAATATTATCTCCTCCCTCCCCCGCCATGCTTCTGTATGGTAGTAGTGTAGTCGGGCCCGACCTAGAGCTATGCATACCACTGGGTAGCACCCCACAGTTTTTCATGCAGAGACCTTTGCTATTGAGGTATATGTGCTTCAATGTCTCAAAAATAAATATAAGAAGACCAAAATCTAAATAATCTCGGACAGCCACGCAGCTCTGATGGCCTTAGGAGCTTCAGTGTTCAACTCGAAATTGATCTGGAGCTGCTACTGTAATTTATTAGAACTGGGTAAAGCAAATAAAGTCACCCTTTTGTGCTCTCCTGGCCACTCCACCATTAGAGGAAATCAGGCAGCAGACCGATGTGCAAAAATGGGAGCAAGCCGAGATTTCCTGTGTCCCAGTCCTAGTATTGCTTTTTCCAAAACTCATTTGGCAGATGGTATAAGCGACTGGGAGCAGAACCATAGGAAATTAGTCTGGAATTTCTCCATTGGGATGAGACAGGCCAAGAAATTATTCAGTTATAATATTATATGTCTGGGAGAGGCACCGAGGATGGACTGCCAATCCCTAAGATCCCTTACCTGGTTTTTAACAGGGCACGGCCCTTTTAACGGCCATCTACATAAAATGGGAAGATCCCTTACGGACCAGTGCAGATTCTGCGACTGCAATAAGGAGACATCGGAACACCTACTATTCACATGCGATGCTATCATCCTAAAAAGATTAAACTTTCTCAATGCGTACATAATCCAGTGGCCTAACGCCGACCCACTGGATATGCATCAGGTAGCGGTATTTATCAAGGATATAGATCTACATTTCACGTAGGAATCTCTAGGGATGCACAATAGGCCTCAATGGTCACAGTGCTCTGGGCTACATACACCCATCCTTTAAAAAAAAAAAATCGACAAAAACATACAGGAAGCACTAGATGGATTGTAGACGCTTCAAAAGTAACATACGTAGCAGTAGTCTATTTCTATGATATATTCTATGAGTAACTCCAATTTCAACCAAGTTAACAGTGCCAAAACTAGAGCTTTGCGGGGCCAGTTTCCTGACGAAATTAATGGATAGAGTACAACAAGATATGAAGATTCATTAGTGCTGCGTGAAAAGCAAGCCCCATAAATTTAAAACTTTAGTAGCGAATCGAATTTCGGGGATCCAGAGGGTGTCCACGCCATTTCAATGGTTCAACGTCAAATCCTCTGACAAAGAATTTATGGTGGTCCGAATGAAGTATTTGAGAATGCCACACGTCTAGAACCATTGGTGGTAGAGGAAACGTTCGTTCAATTAGAACAGATTGTAAATGTATTAGGAGCAACAGCAGTTACTAAGGATCACATATTCGACCGGTTATATTTAAAATACTTGAGTTTCAATACCATAAAAAGAAGTGATGTGATGAGGTTTATCAACAAATTTCAAAAAAGAAGTATCGAAAAAGAAGTGACACCTACGAAATATAATAAAAATCTCTATACGAACATTTTGATCCAACAAGCGCAAAGACAACATTTTACGGAAGAAATACGTGATTTCACAAACCGGAAGGGCTTCCCAAATAAAAGTAAGACTTATTTGCTTATTTGTTGTTTACTCGTGGACTAATATCACAAACAAAAAAATTTTATATAATAAAACACAATATTTTGGTTTTGTCACTTTCTTTAACGTGATATTTATTTTATTTGAAAATGAAATTACGATCGTTTCGGATGTTACTCGTTAATCAAATTTCTAACAAACACTAACTAAAATTATGCTAAAAACTGCTTTTAAGCCCTATTTTGTGCCTACGTGCCTTGTGAATCATCTTTCCCCCTTATTTTGACAGATGACTATAACTCGAAGATTGATGACTATATCGAAAACAATAACTCCAAGAAGACCGAACAAACAAATATCACAAGACGATCAATAAAATAATTAACAACTGTTCTATGTTGTTTAACCCAGGACAAAAAAGACGACTTAAAACGATAAAACTAACGGCACCTAAAATCAGAGCACCACCAAAAATTCACAAACCAGAAATGACCATGAGACCAATCGTAGACTTCACAACCGCACCAGCGTACAAAGTTGCTAAAGAAATTAATTATTTTCTCAGCAAAACTATACAATTACAGAACGATCATTAAATCAGAAATAACATTAAACTAATCAACAAAATAAAATCAATAGATATACCACCTACAGCGAAACTGGCATCATTCAACATAACCAACATGTATACAAACATACCAACTCAAGAGACAATTCAAATAACCAAGGAATTGTTACAGAAAAACGGAATCAGGAAAGAAAAAATTGACGAAATTATCACTCTAATCAAAACAGTAACGTAACAAAACTATTTTCAACACAATAACAAATTCTATTCACAGACTGATGGACTTCCAATGGGGAATCCTCTATCAGGAACCTTAGCTAAGTAACATATACATATACAACAAAAACCAAATAATCAGGTACTGGCACAGATACGTGGACGATATTCTATTACTATTTTTATTTTATAACGGCACAATGAAACAACTCAGCAATCTTCACAAAAACATAAACGACAAATATCTGAACATAAAATTTACTCTAGAATCAGAGACGAACTAAGCCATTAATATTTTAGACTTGACAATAACAAATGTTAACAACAAGCATACATTCAAAATATACATAAAAGCCACGCAAACTGATCACGCCGTTGACAAATCATCTAACCACCCATACCAACATAAGATGGCAACGTTCAACTGTTTAATAAATAGACTAAACACGATGGCATTTAAAACAAACAACAAAGTGGGTAATCGACTCAAACAACGTAACATAAATACACCAATAGACACCGGAACCTATTAGAATACATGTAATGACTGCCCCAAATTATACATCGGACAAACTGGTAGAAGTTTTCAAGTTAAGTTTACAGAACATATAAAAGAAATCGGAAAACCAAAAATCGACTCGAAATATGCACAACACTTGACTACAGAAAAACATAATTACAGGTATTACACAGAATACGAAAAGGACTAATAATGAACAGATTAGCAGAACTGGGAAATATACAAGGAACCATATAACTCATTTTTACTAAACGAAAAAATTGGCCGCAACAAAATTTACGACTTCATTTTAAATAGGTAATTAATACCTTTTTGTACAAAGACATATCCACACACACACACACACCAGATGGTCAACAAATTCTTCTGTTTTTTATTATAAACACGCACCAGATAGTATATACAAAACCTCTTTAGGGAAAAAATGAAAAATAAAATAAGGGGGAAAGAAGATTCACAAGGCACGTAGGCACAAAATAGGGCATAAAAGCAGTTTTTAGCATAATTTTAGTTAGTGTTTGTTAGAAATTTGATTAAGGAGTAACATCCGAAACGATCGTAATTTCATTTTCAAATAAAATAAATATCACGTTAAAGAAAGTGACAAAACCAAAATATTGTGTTTTATTATATAAAAAGTAAGTGTGCATTTTTAAAAGGCCGCATTTTGCGAGTGGCCGGACGAATCCAAAATGCAGTAGCTTGGTCTTTACCATTGTCATCCGATACAGGAAACTATTTTCACAACTCCGGAACTATCCACTTAATGTTATTACAATCATACATCAGACCTTTAGAACACCACATCAAATATTGAGGTGAGGCCTGTCCAAAGAAACGTCAAACAAGTAACCAGTTGAAAATTTGTGATGTCATGTTGTAGGACAACTCTGAATGAATAAATGCAGGAAATTACCTCAAAAAATAATTTTCTTACATCTCAACTAACGCGGCTATAGCATTATGAAACTACAGGAATGATCCAGCTGAAACTAATGAAGATGATGAATATTTATTAGAACTCATCAAGAACCAACATCGATTATAGATGCAACTAGAAACATATTCAAATATGAAAGGGAATGACAAAAACTTCCGTACTTTCGCCAAACCGTTCCTGTATCTCGACAATAGAATCGACAGAGTAAAAATTGGAATTTAGTTACCGAGTCAACATAGGACAACGGTTCCACCGGAAACAAACGCTTTGCCGTACAGATTAAGCAAAATATTTGTTAGATTAACACAATAGTAAATCACAATCCTAATCTTCTTGTTCCTCGGGTGTTTATATATAATCTTGTATTAACAATTAGTGCAAACTTAATAAGATTTCGGATGATATAATCTATAACTTAAATCCGTCCAAATTAGAGATGATTCCTAGATTTTTTATTCTAACCAATTTGTAATCGCGGACGTTTAGCTCCTCTCTTCCTATTCAGGAATTGTATGAGCTGGGATTGAGCTTTAAATAGTTTACCTAAGGTATTCGCTCTGAACACGCAACTGGATGTGTTTCTTTCTCAACAAATGGTAGTCGACACGAGTTGTTTAGCTAAATGTGTTGCCGTTATATGGTTTCATATGTTACAGTTTTCACAATAATAGTGATTCCCTCTCTATACCGATGTTTGTTGGTTATATTCTTGCTAAGAGAACCCTAAACGAATTGCCATTGATTAATTTCTAGTTTCATGATCCGACTGTAATAGTCTCCACCTAGCAAAAACTCAATCAGAAATGGAATAATTGTAGTTTAGATCTGCCAATAAGAAATCGTTCAAAAATATCCAAATGAATGCTTTATTTGTCGATTGAATAGGTTGTCAGATATTTGGATTGTAGTGTCGGTGGAGTTGTTACCAATTTTTCTAACCGCTTGTCGAAAGACTAGCTGTGCAAGGCAGCTTTTCCTATATAATTGTCCACATCATCAATCCACTCAAACCTTTCTTTCATCCAGGTGCTGCCAGTTCCTAGCCATTTTCGAAACGAGTTAAAATTTGTAATATTTTTTGATTTGTAATAATTTTTTATAGCTTTTAAAGTATTTACAAGGAAAAATATTTGCGTAGGTCGAACACCCCGGAAATAACATTAGCTCATATAGGCACAATAAATTTCAAATTTAAGTAGACAAAAATCAATACAGAGAACATAATTGAAATTGGTACCGTATCAAAACAATATTTTACGAGTTTTTATCAAAAAAGTTTTTTTAGTTACAAAGTTTATGAACAACCTTAATACAATGTTACGTTAATTAATTTCTAGAAATACATTTTAATTACAATAATAACAAATTAACATTAATTATTGAGAATTATGTAAATTTAATTTGCTAAGGTATTTTACATAGTAAACAATAACATTTCATTTCTATCATTTTTAGTTCGTACAAGCTTTGCAGTAAATTGTTGTAGCTTTTAGGTGGATTCTACTACTTTTCAGGGCTGAAACAATTATTTTCTTGGTATACTGACACCTCTTGGTACAATTCCACCTATTATTCAATTAGATAAGCGTATATTAGATAATTAGGGAAAAATACGCTTTTTGAATGTTCATACAATGTAGCAATAATATTTACATATTTGTGAATTATTTCGGTATATTGCGCGTTAATTGTCTTACATCATTAATTAATGGTCCTCGCTGCGGATTTGCTTCAATCTAAACCTTGACTTGGTTTGCAATTCGTGATCTTAAGAGAGCAACGTAAAGTTGGCCATGCGTGAACACAGCTTTCTTTAAATAAATTCCAACGCGATCACATCACGACTTGTTGATCGGAATGACAGGAAATTGCCGGCGAAGAAAGATAAATGGAAGACTAGCTTCCGATGGTGCCAGATCAATTCGAGGGATCAGTACACTTGCTTCTTTATTGCACTCCGAAATAATGTTGGCCTTCGGGCGTAATTGCACAATCTCTTATTCGGGTTGAGGTTTCTCAGAAGCATGATAATTACACCTTTTTTCAGAAGAGGCACCAGATGGAGGTGGTGGCACATCAGATGAAGTTTGATAGTTGAGAAATTCATTAGAGAAATTAAGAGTATCATTGGGAGCTTCAGTCACAGTGAATAGGCTATGGACAGTACGTCCTCCTTTCCAGTAATGTGGCAGCAATTCCCGTTGTTACGAATAACAAAACGTTTTTTCCTTTGCCTCTGAAGTAGGCCATCAGTGTTTTGTAAAGAAAAGTGTTTCCTGAGTGGCCGGAACCGTCAAGTTAAAACAGCTTCTGCTTTTCATGCATATTCTCTACTGCTACCATTATCTTGCTAAATGCGTTGGTTTGGGCCTGATTGAGCTTCTCGATGCGTTCATTTGCTTATATAGCTTCTTCATCTTGATCATAGACTTCTTCTTCAAGAGGATTTCCTTGCGGCACTGGCAATCCAACAGTTGAACACGACATTTCATGTTGATTGAGAATGAAATTTATGTAAACCACTCTCAAACGCCAGATTGCTTCCGGAGCGCTCACATAATGGCAATCAATAAAGTTAGAAACTTCATTTATACGTAATTCCGGCTGACCCTTTGAAGTGATGGTAATATTTGCACAATCCACCCCTTAAATATATATTTGAAAATGCAGCGACTTCTACATTTACGTGTGCGGTTTACTTCAGTAATAAGTAAGGGTTGTATGGATCTAGTCTTAAAGGTCAGGGGGAAATTCGAGAGTACAATGGCAAAACGTAAGCAATATGCCCTCGAGTTGGTAAGCGACTGGTGTATCAAGACGGGCCTTAGAATAAACCTCAACAAAATTATTTGTACTTTCTTTACAAATCGGAGGAAAGCAATTCTCCCACCTCTATCTCTAAATGGGGAAATTCTACAAATGGCGACGGAGGTTAATTACCTTGAAGTGATACTTGATCAGAAACTGACATGGAACCCGTTTTTAAAATATATCACAAACAAGGCAAATAGGGCGCATTTCACTTGCCAAAGAATGATTGGCAAAACGTGGGGTCTGAATCCCCAAATGGCACTTTGGTTATACTCAACCATCGTAAGACCAATAATCTCTTATGCGACGTTTGTGTGGTGGCCTAAGACAGAGCAAAGTGGTGCCTGCTCAATATTGGATAGGATCCAAAGGCTAGTTTGTTTGAGTGTAACGGGAATAATGAAAACCTGCCCTGCAGCTGCTCTTGAGAAGCTATTGGGGCTCTCACCACTACACTTGCACCTTAAAAGAGTAGCTGGTTCAAGGGCAGTCAATCTAAAAATAACATCTCAAATTAAAACTATTAGACCAGGACATATTGAGTGCCGGAGGAATTTCACGATTGAGATACCCGACAGGGAACAAGTGGGGAGTATCATCGCCTCCTTACCCCGTCACGCCTCTATATGGTACACTGACGGTTCAAAATCAGGGGTGGGTACGGGTGCGGGTATAATCGGGCCGGGTCTCGAACTCTGTATTCCATTCGGTAAAACCCCCACAGCTTTCCAAGCAGAGATATTTGCGATCGAGGTATGTGTGCTTCGATGTCTCACAAAAAAATATAGAAAAACCGAGATTTACGTAATATCGGACAGCCAGGCGGCATTGCTTGCCTTAGGAGCATCTGTCTTCTATTCCAAAGTAATCTGGAGCTGCTATCGCAACCTTCTAGAACTCAGCAGGGAGAATAAAGTAACCCATACAGGGAAACGAGGCGGCAGACCGCTGTGCAAAAGAGGCAGCGGAGAGCTATTTCCTTGGCCCCGAGCCTAGTATTGGTTACTCCAAGAGCCATCTGGCAAATGACATAAGGAATTGGGAACAAAGACATACGAAAATATTCTGGGAGTCCTCCATTGGGATGAGACAGACCAAAAAACTATTAAGCTATGATATTAGACGTTTAGATCAGGCAATCAAGATGGATAGACAGTCTCTAAAATCCTTCATCTGGTACTTAACAGGACATGGCCCTTTTAATGGACATCTGGAGAAAATGGGAAAGTCCCCTACAGACCGTTTTAGATTCTGCAACCTGGAAAGGGAAATATCCGAATATCTACTATTCACGTGTGATGCTATAATCCATAAAAGACTTAAATTCCTCCATGCATACACAATACAGTGGCCTAACGCCGGCCCTTTAAATATGAAAGAGCTGGTGGCGTTTATCAAGGACTTGAACCTCCACTTTACGTGAAATCTTCTGGGGATGCACAATAGACCTCAATGGTCGCGGTGCACAGGGCTAGTATAGCTAACCCCGTATAAAAAATAAAAAAAAGGGTTGTATGGAACGATGAACGGATTGTTTATGCGTTCACCTCTGACCAAAGCCTACACATCAGCGCGACGTCTAAACGATGGATAACCATTGACATTAAGGGTGACATCATTGAAGCATTTTGGAAATTGTTTTGAGCATTGACCGTCCTTCATGCAAGGCGCGCTTGGATACCTAAGACCACAGGGGTCATTCGTCATAAATTTGGGCACAATTTATTTATAGAAGCTTTGGCCTCGATTCTGATGGAATTTCAGCACTGATAAATTGATCGATTCTTTCGACTATTGTGAGTTTGTCTTCGGCTCTTAAGGTCACCAGAATGCGTGCGTGAGGAAAGCCTCGCATTTGGAATTTAATGGTGTAGACGTGTGCTATGGATATTCCAAAAATTCCGTGCTTTGTAGTATAACCAATCAGGTAGTTGAGTTTGATTTTAAAAACTCACGTCAATAAATCAACAAATCAAATTTTCAGCAATTTCAGGCCAACCTGAATTTGCAGTGAACGTTATGAAAAGATCTGGAGCATCAAACTTCGCAAATATTACATTGCATCGCAGTACCTTTCTTGCATCCATGTTCTCTATCTGATCAGCGAGTCCTTTATATTGCTCAGCTCTCAAATGTTTCACTTTGCCAATTCGGCTGCCAGCCGGGTACACCCTAGGGAAAGGTGAGTCCGTACGTCAAAGGGTTCATATTGGGACTCATAACGCTAAGCTTTATAAACTGTTTATTAGGATAAACATGGATGTCTCGATGGAAAGGAGGCTCGCCATCTGCGTTAACAAATATCATAGCCACTTCATGTGAGATCGGAGCGTTGATCAGAATGTCTATCGCGTCTTAATGCCATACGCACACTCGGAATTAGCTCACCTGCTTTGCTTCTTCAGCGCGCACAGATTCTTGTGCCTCTAAATCTCTCATTAATTGATAGCTTTGAGCCAGTTGGTTGTTTACATGAAAGAGTATTTCTGTCGCTTTAGTGCTATCAATCACTTATAGTTATGCATGTTGAGGCGCCTGATTGTCAATTGGTTCCATATGCGAAGTGCGATGATACATTTGTCCCTGTATTTTGAATATATAAGGGACTCGCCCGGGCAAATTGACAATTCTTGCACCCATCAAAGCTAATGGAACAGCACTGTTATAATACCTAATTTGATCACGAAAGTGTGTACGATGGGGATGATTTACATCTGAGAGTAGCTCCTCATGGAACTCTGGATAACTAAGTTCGTTGTCGTCTTTATCCTTCGCCTTAGGCAGCATAAGCTTACCTTTTCTGCAGTAGTCTGTGAATTTCTGATGTGTTGGAGGTTCAGCGCGACAATGTTTTGCACTACAAAATTGGCAGATGACATTAAATGGACCACAATAATGCTCTTCAACTTTGGTGTCATCGAACTTTACTGCCTCGCCTCAAATAGCTTGACTTTGACATATTTGAGTCAATCGATGAGAAGCTAAGTTTACTGCGCGACGAATTTTCAATTCCTCATCTGTTACGCCATTGTTGCGAAGCAAAATTTGATACACGACGGGCTGATGCACGGGCGGATGTTTGGCGATCGACTGTTCCTTGTCAAATATGCAGAGGAGGAGATTCTGCATTCTTTTCACGAATGCTTGCTACAGACCTTTAACTTTGCTTTGCCAACCATCTTGCTTTTCGTTCGTTGGCCTTTCATCGTCTTCTCGCAATCGAATCTTCGTCTTTAAACACGTATAAATTATGTCTAGTTGTCATTTTTATTCGTGTTGGTTGCTTAGGTTTACATTTTTGTTTCGATAGAAAAAAAATGTTTAAAAAAACGTTAACTGTCTAGTTCTGCCATCTTTATACTTTATACTGTATCATCCTAAATGTTGATTAGCCGTTTTAAATATTTTTTTTATTATTTTATATTTTTGTAACGAAATTCCACAAGGGGGTTCCGTTAACAGACATGACAATAGAGGTCTGATGCGGTATAGTAGCTGGCTAGAGCTCACGGTGCGGCGTGGGGTTTTCCAGACTTATTCTCATGCTTGAATAACCACATGAAGAATAAAAATTGGATGGGAAATGAGAAATTTAAACTATTTTTGCCACGGCCTCAGCGGCTTAGAAAATCATAAACTGGGAGTGGTCGATCCGGAGTGGCAGTTTCAATTCCAATCGATCATCGCCGTAACTGCCACATGAGGCACCCCTCATCGGCATGCCTATACCGGGATGCTGCCTCCCAGTCGCGGCGGCTACCGATGCCTATCAGTTATGGAAGGGCGCCCGTATGACAATCCCAGCGACGACCCCCCGGAACGGAAACCGTCACTCCATGTACGGTCATGGTTCAAGCAACTGCAGAATGAAGGAAAAATGCAAATATTATGTACGTCCACATACAGATGACAAAGAATGCCCCCAAAAGGGAGATGAAACGAAACATGTATGTAGCAACTGTGATGGTAATCACAATGCTAGTTCGATTGAGTGTCCATCAAGACAAACATATATTGATATAAAAAATTCAATAAAATCGCGAAATATTGTAACGTCGCATACTCGGAAGTCAACAGAATATAATGCGGAATATTCAGTTTATCCAAGTCTACCGTCAACAAGTAATGTAATTCCTGGGTTTGTACAGCAAGGTAAACAAACAGCTGATATTAATCAACAAAAAAGAAGTAGTTTAAATTATTCTAATGTTATTACTAATGGTAACTTATTTAGTACTAGTGAAACAATTTCTATTTTTAGGGAAGTTGTCAGTTCTTTAAGACAATGTCGAACAAAAGATGAACAGCTTGACGCTTTATTTACGATTGCGCTTAAATATGTCGGGCTCCCTTAAAGAAACAAAAATTTGTATTTGGAATGCCCAAGGCATTAAAAATAAAAAAATAGAATTAGTAAAGTTTCTGCATGATCACGACACACGATAGAGAAATTTAGAGATATGCTCACGCGCATGATTGTTGTTTTCTCTTTCGTTTTATATTTCGTCACCGCGTGACAAGAAAATACAACTCCTTTGTTGTGTACAAACTATTTTAGTGTTGATGTTGAAGCAAAATTGTGGTCAAAATTAAATAAATATTCACTTAAATTAAATTAAAAATTATGGTTATGTGCGCGGTATTTGGCTGTAAGAGCAATAATAATAAAAACCTAAAAAGTGCTGATAGTAAACAAAATTCAATTAGGTATTTTACATTCCCAAAAAATGCAAGGTTATGTAAAGAATGGATCAAAATGTGTTCTCGATCTGACAAGTTTGAACCAAAAAATGGTAGAATGTGTAGTAAACACTTTAAGGCAGATGATTTTGAAAGAAATTTAATGCACGAATTGCTAAATGAACAAAACGTTCCACGAAAATTAAAGAAAACAGCAATTCCAACAGCGAATCTGTTTAATCGATTTCCAAAGAAGTTAAGTGAAATTTCCAACAAGCGTAGTGAAAGGATGGTTTGCCGTGAAAACAAGTTAATGGTTCAAAAGCTGTTGTAAGTGTGCTTGTAATTGTATTTTGATTGTCCGGTTTTAAACTATCGCTTTTTTAGAACGTCGAACGTAGCTGGATTTACACCACAAGCGGATACTTCGCAGGATATTCTCGATGATACGGTGTCTGTTTTGCACTCTTCGCCGGTTTTGGACATTCCGATGTACTTTTTGTTTAAATTCTTAATTAATGTTAAATTTTTTAATTAATTATACCTGTGTATTTTAGTGATCAAGAAAAAACGATTTTGCTCAACGAAATTGAGTCGCTGAAAATGGAAATTGAAAACATGCGCAAGGAGAGTAACATTGAAAGTGCCAAATTTAAAGAACTTAATGAAATGTTGCTAGGACAAATTGAAGAAATGAAATCAAATGAAGAATCCTTAAATAAATTACAGGAAAGCGTTCAGAAAATGTTCACTCTCGGCCAAATTAGAAGAATGCAAAATCCCAACGGTAGGAAACTCCATTGGAATGTAAAAGACATTGCACACGCCATAGCTTTACATGCAGCCGGACCCAGAGCTTACAGATGGATGCAAAAAAATCACCATCCGCTTCCAGGTGAGTCTACGCTACGTAGATGGGCTAATAAAATAGACATTTCCCCAGGAATTTTGGGTTTTGTATTCACGCTAATGGAATCGTATTCATTAACCGATCTCGATAAAGTGTGCATTATTTTGGCCGATGAGATGAAAGTTAAAAAATCTTATGAGTATGATCGGAATTGTGACACACTTTTAAACCCCGTCAATTACGTTCAAGTTATAATGGCTCGTGGAGTGTTTTGTAACTGGAAGCAACCGCTGTTTTATGACTTCAACCGAACTTTAAACAAGTCACTTTTGTTCCAAATAATAAAAAAGCTGGATAATATAGGATTCAAGGTAGTTGCAATTACCAATGATTTAGGGGGTGGAAACAGAGGCCTCTGGAAATCACTTGGAATTACTGAAGAAGCTCCATTCTTTTTGCATCCCGATAACAGCAACGAAAGGATTTATGCATTTGCTGACGTGCCACATTTGGTAAAACTTTTACGCAATTATTTCTTAGATTCCGAATTTTTAATAGATGGCAAAACAGTAACCAAGAAACCTCTATTGGAGCTCCTCGAACATTCTCAAGGTAAAGATTTAAATATAGCCCACAAGTTAACAGCTCACCATTTAACCGTCAAAAACGCTGGCAGACAGAAAGTCAAATTTGCGACACAACTTTTCTCTCATACTAACTCTAAAGCAATTTTGCGGATGGCCTCGCTAGGACTTTTGCGGAGTGGCGACTGGCAGGAATGTGCAAATTTATTAAAAACCGTAAGTGAATTAGAATAAAAGTATTTTTCAATATTACCATAATTTTATTTCTTAGGTTAACGATTGGTTTGATATCTTTAATACCAGATTGCCAGAAAAAGATTCCCGGGAAAGAATTAAAGCATACGGACTTGCTAAAGATACTCAGGATCAAATCATAGACGAGATGAAAAACTTAATTTCTAATCTTAAAGTAGGAAATTCAAAATCTAAACTTCCTTTCCAAAAAGGAATTTTGATCAGTTCAAATGCTCTACCGATGCTATTTGACGATCTCGTAAGGAAATACGATATTAAATATCTGTTGACGTACAGATTGAATCAAGACCCTTTGGAAGGATTTTTCGGAATTCTGCGAGCAATCGGTGGGCTACATGATCATCCTACGGGGCTAGAATTTAAATATAGATTGAGAAACTATTTACTTGGGCGGAATGAGACAATCATGTCGCAGTCAATGAATATCATGCCGGACGATTGCGAAAATAAAACCAATGTTTTCAACAATTTCCCTATTAGTTTTGAACGTGCGAACAATTTTGGAACTGAAGAAGAGCCTACAACAATTACAAGTAACTTGTTGGAACACATTACCGAAGCTAGAGATCCCGAAATTAGCCAGGCTGAGTTTGAAAGTACGTTTTCGGAACTGGAATGCGATGGTATTGAAAATATTGCCGGATATATTGCATTCAAACTACGTGCCAAGGAAAGCCTTGGAGTTCCAACCAGTCAACAATTGATTTCCAATAACTCCTGGTGCAATAATTTGTCGGAAGGTGGACTATATAAACCAAACGATGATTTTCTAAAGGAAATTTATAAATTGGAAAACGTCTTTTCCAATTTCAACGGAACTGAATTAAAATGTGGACCAAAATATATTAAAACTCTAGTTGAGAGTTCACAAAATGTTAATTGTAGCGTGATGTAAAAAATCTATACTTTCGTTGCAAGATGTTTTTTAGGATTAGAATTTTAAATCGAAAAATGATCGAATCTCAAAATGCGAAAAAAAGAAAATTAAACAAAATCATTAACTAAAATACAAAACAAATTAAATTGAAATCATAATAAATTTATTTTTTACTAAAACTTAAAAAATGTTTTTTTGTTATTTTACAATTCAAAATTGAAACAGAATCGTTCTATTGTCTATAAATATGTATAACCGTATTTGTAATAATTCTATAATACAAAAATATTCTATATCAAAATTCTTTTGTCACTTGATGACGACATGCGCAGTACAAACCCAAATTTGTAAAGCAATTTAGCATATCTTTATATTTCTCTATCGTGATCACGACATAGACGTCATGTTAATTTCGGAGACATTTTTGAAACACAACATAAATTTTTTTATGAAAGGTTACCATTTCCACAGAAAAGATCGTGAAAACCAAAGTAAAGGAGGTGTCGGTATACTAGTTAAGCGCACGCTATCTCACACTGTATTATCTGATCCTAACCTAACATCAATCGAATATATAGGAATATCTTTAAAAATATCTGGAAACAGAGACGTGAAAATTCATTGCACTTATTGTCCAAATTCGAACCATCCCAATCTAAAACATGACTAAATTAAATTAGTGAACCAAAACAACCCATATGTAATTGGTGGTGATCTAAACTGTAAGCATCAAAACTGGAATTGCCTCAGGTCCAACAAAGGTGGCCGATGCTTACGGAATTTATCAATGAATTACCCAAATTGCACAATATTAGCACCGGAAAATCCAACGCGTTATAGCGCCAGCAGGACGGCAAACACTCTGGATATATTTATTTCCAACAATATTATTCCTGTTTATAATGTTACCACAAGAACCGAACTAAGGTCAGATAATTTTCCAGTTAAAAGCTCATTAAGTTAATCTGCAGAACAAATTCATTCATTGTCATTCATTGGATGACGTGTTGATTGCCTCAAAATCAATGGACGAACATTTAGAACACTCAAAATTATTTTTCAAAAAATTTCAGAACACGGACTTATAATTAACGCGGACAAATGCGTATTAGCAACGACGGAAATTCTATTTTTAGGGCATAGGGTCACTGGGCAAGGCATACTTCCAAATCAAGACCGCATCCAAATTATCAAAAATGTCAAACGCCCGGAAACAATTGACGGCATCAAAAGATTTCTCGGCACAATCAATTTTTACAGAACATTTATTCCTCACGCAGCAGCTGATCAGATGGTCCTCAACGATCTTCTGAAAGGCTACAAAAAAAAACTCTAAAACAAAAATTTATTGGACAGAGGAATCCAGACTGGCTTTCGAAACCTGCAAACAAAAACTCTGCGACGCTACGTTGCTAGTACACCCTTCGTCATCCGCACGGCTCACCATCATGGTTGATGCCTCCGATGCTGCACTTGGGGCTGTGGTTCAGCAGTATGTCTCCGGCGTCTGGCAACCACTCAGTTTCTTCTCGGTAGGTCTCAACGAAACGCAACAACGGTATAGTGCCTATGACAGAGAGCTGCTTGCAGCTTATTCTGGCATTAAGCACTTCAAATACGTGTTGGAGGGTCGTGAGTTCACCTTGTTCACCGATCATAAACCCTTGATCTACGCATTCCAACAAAACCCGGAAAAAGCATCTCCGCGCCAATTCAGGCATCTAGACTTTATCGGTCAATTCACTACAGATATTCAACACATCTCCGGCATAAATAATGTCGTCGCAGATACCCTCTCGCGCATTAATCAAATTTCGATTCATGAAAGTATTGATTATGCAAAAATAGCAGATGCCCAAACCAATGATGATGAACTACGAGAACTTCTAGGTAACAACCTAAATACATATCTTCAATTGGTGCAAATTCCCATAGCATTCAACACAAACAAAACTATATGTTGTGACGCATCAACTGGTATACCAAGACCGTTTATTCCAACAACATTTCGGAAATCTGTTTTTGAATTTTTTCACAATTTGTCACACCCAGGTGTTAAAGCCTCCGTCAAACTTTTGACTAAAAATGTCATTTGGCCTTCTATTGGTAAAGATTCAAGAATTATGGCTCAAAATTGTATACCATGTCAAAAATCCAAGATTTCAAGGCACACAAAATCACCTCTCGGCATGATCGAAAGATGGCATTGCACCATCAAAGCGGCCATCATGAGTCATAACCGACCAGACTGGGACAACATGTTACCATTGATTACGCTCGGGCTGCGGACGTCATTCAGCAAGGAACTCAACGCCACACCAGCAGAACTCTTATATGGGGGATCACTACGTGTACCGGGACAATTCATAAACCAAACTCTCAATAGCAAAATAACGCAAAATGATTTCGTTAAGAATTTAAAAAAACATTTCGACGAAATTCGACCAATACCAGCTTCAAGACATACAACGAATAACGTTTTCGTGTCCAAAGATCTAAGTTCCACCAAACATGTGTTTTTGAGAACAGATGCAATCAGAAAGGCGTTGGAACCCCCGTACACAGGTCCTTTTAAAGTAATCAAAAGAGATGCCAAAACATTCGACATAGAAATTAAAGGCAGAAGGGTTAAAGTCTCGATTGACCGAGTAAAACCCTGCCATTCACAAAGTTTCGATGATACATCAACAGACATTCAGGAACCCGGATGCGGAATTGACACAACAGACGACAGCAAAACAAGCTCAACTCAAAAAGTCTCTTTTGATATCGACACCAAAATTCCTCCTTTAGGACAAACAACAATCACTAGGACGGGAAGAATCATTAAGACGCCAGTCAGATTTAATTAAATTAACACATAATACCATTACAGTCCAAAGGAACATTACTCGACAGGTATCACTTACACATGACACATCACGTGAATTGTTGGCAAAATTCACTGGAAGGGGAGCATTGTGGCGAATTTACCATCACGCATGTAAGTTGTGTAGGTGTGAATTTGTGATAAACGTTAATCAGTAGGTTGAGCAAATGAACACAAAAGTAGTAGATTTGGTCTAACTTATTATTGGCGAATTATCAGTAAGCTCAATAAAAATTGTGGAGACGCGAATTATTTTTTTCTTTAAACATAGTGCACATGAAAAGACAAAATTGCATTATATAAAATAAAACATTTGTCTGGGCAGAAAAAATATGGTTAGTTACAACTTATAACTTGTGAAGGACGGAAGCCGATAAAATAAAGCTACCGCAAGATTAAAGCAAAATAGTAGGAAGGACTCAGCCGTGTACATATTACCTCAATTATCGGCATGAACAAGATGACAAACGGCTGATGAAATAAAAAAACATGTAAGGATTTAATGGTTTGTGTGTAGTTGTTGAAAATGGAAAGGTTTTCTTCTTTCAATTTATTAATCTAGAGATATTTTCTTCTATGATTTTAAAACCAAATCTATGAAACATATCAAACATGCAAATTAACAAAAATTTTATTACATTAAATTGAATTTTCATTATTAAACTTATAAATCAAAACTACCAATTTTACATTGGTTCTTATGGGAAACAGAAAAATGTTCACCTCTCTTGTAGAAAGCTTGTATTTCTACTTTACGGCTAGGATATGTTAAGATGGCTATGCAAGAAGAAACCAATATGTAATCAGAAACAAGTTTATTAATCAAATTATAAAAATTTTCAGTTTGATTTTGCACGATAAAACACGATTACACAGGAATCAGGAATATTTTGAATATCGAAACAATATTTGCTTCTCCATCATATTTTACTTTGTGCCTGTTCACACAGTATGTAGTTAAAATTTACATCATCTTCTTGTTTCTGGCTTATAAGCTATGGTAGAGGAACAACTATTTGTGTTTCATTTATATATATGCTCCTTCCGTTTTCTAGTGTTAGTTCAATTTTTTAGAAATCATGTTTAATCGTCTCTTGAAATGGAAAATAGTCCAATCATTATTAAAATGAATTTTAGTGAGGAATGTTGTGAGTTTATTGAATCGTATATTTTAAAACTAAGTAAAACTAATGTAAGTATGTACATCTAATTAAAACATATAAATATTTAGTAGTAAAATAAAGGATTGAATTTTGAAATATTCCCCATAGAAAGATAGAATGCCTCGAAGAAGTGGACGTAAAAATGCTGCTGAGTGGAATAACTTAGTCCATATCGAAAATTCTACAAAAGTAAAGTGTAAGCACTGTGATCGTGAAATTAGCAACAAAGTAGAGCGCATAAGAGCACATTTATTAAATTGTAACAAAAAAGTTACAACATGCGATAGTGATACGGATAATAGTCATCAGCAGAAGAAACAAACAACCAAACATTGTACTCAATCATCTATGATAGAATTTTCAATTAAAACTACTTTAAATTAAAAAGAAAAATTGGACAAAATTGTGGCAAATTTTTTTTTCGCGAATAACATTGCTTTTAACGTGGCTGATAACAAATATTTTAAAGAAATGATAGAATCTCTACGACCTGGATATTCTGCCCCTAGCAGAAAACAACTAGCTGATAAGCACATTCTTGAAATTGATGAAGAAATAACCGATCATTAAATAACTGAATTGAAGGATTCCAGTTTACACTCATTTTAGATGGATGGACGAACAATTAAAATGATCCACTTATCGCGTGTTCAGTCCATGCCGGTTGTAATAGTTTTTTAATAAGTGTAGAGGACACCGGGTCCGAAAAAAAACTGCTGAATATTGTGTTGCTGTGGCAGAAAAATCAATTAACTTCATGAAAACAAAATACAATAAAAAATATTCGCCTGTTGCCACGGATAACGAAAACAAGATGAAAAAAATGAAGAATATTTTAGAGAAACGCCATGGGATTTTTTCTTATGGGTGCTCAGCACACATAATCAATCTTCTATACAAAGATATAATTCCAGTAGAAGTTACCAAACAAATAATAAGTGTACAGAAATACTTCAGAAATCACCACCAGCCACATGAATGGTTAAAAGAAAAACATGCGAGTTATGCCTCAACTACCAAATGATGTAAGGTGGAATTCTATTATGATTGCTTAACAACATTTATTGCTAATTACACCTCTATTCACAAATAAGATCAGAGCATTTGAATTAATTTCATAACGATATCCACAAAATTTTAGATAATGTACAATTGTACAACGGGGCCTTAAATTTTCAACAAATGTTATCTCAAATAAAAATAGCATTAGATAGTCTGCAAGGTGATTCCACTTCAATTGCCACAGCTGTTGAAATCTGGTATAATTTGCTGAATAACGAGATCTTATTAATAAAAAGGCCTTTAATTGAAAAACGAATGAAAAGTGTACTCACTCCGGCTCACTATTTAGCAAACATGATGCATCCAAAATATATGGGCAAACTGCTTAGTGAAGAAGCAGAGAGCGCAGCAGAAGACTGGATAAGCCAAAAACACCCTACCTTTTTGGTACACTGTTTGCCATTTAAAATTAACGATGGAGAATACTTCCCAGAATCTATATTCAAACCGGAGGTGCTCGAAAAATTAAGTGAAAAAAAATGGTGGAAAATATTACACGTCAAAAACGAAAAATCTTCAAAGTTGCCTGAAAATTTTTGTAATTTTTTTGTGTCACTAATGAACTGCCCAGCAAGCTCGGCTTCAATTGAAAGAATTTTCTCAACCTACGGTTTAATTTGGAATAAACTGAGAAACCCTTGGTTTCGAAAAGGCGTTATCTTTAGTCAAAATTTATCGGCACTTAAGATCTGAACCACAAGATTGGTAAATTGCAAAGTTATTAATTTGAATTTATTTATTATTTTTATTATTTAGTGAATTATTTATATTGTACTGATCAATTTTGTTTTTAATTTTTCATATCTGTTATATGTATTTGTTCCTTATACATTTATTATAGTTACCTTATTATTAAGTATACAATTTAATAAATGAATTTTTGAAACACCTATCCTCTTTATTTTGTAAAAAATGAATTTTATAAAATCATAAGTTAAAAATATGTAATTGAATTTGTTTATTAGAAAAAAATAAAATTAAACAAAAAAACATACGTTTTTTAAAAAGTATTATTACCTCCAAAAACCCCACCCGGGTTTTTTTTAAAGTATTACCCAGTGGGGAGCCAACCCTGCAACAAACGTAGCTATACAGGGTGTCCGGGTTTAGGATGCTGATCCGTCATGGGGTGATTCCTTGGTTCATTCTGAGAAACAAATCGTATGTGGAGAGGGGATCCATTTTTGATATCCTTTGAGATACAGGGTGTTTAAAAAATTTGGTTCAGAAAAAAAGTACACCCAAATATTAAACTGTAACTTCCAAAATATTTAAGTATCGGAGAGCAACCAACTTAGTCTTATTTGGTTGGTAATCGTATAGGCTATTATTAAGGTTTAAGTGATTATCTTGTATCTGCATCCGTTTGAGAGCTATGGTGATTTAAAGTAAAAAAAAAATATTTGTTTTTTATAAAATCGAGTTTTTCTCAAAAAAAAACCGTTATAATTTTTTCTTTTGTTTATATAATTTTATTTTGTCATGATCTCCTCTACAATCCCCCAATACATTACTTGTACCCACGTGCCATAGTTTTCTTCGTATTCCGTTTATTCTCAATCTAATTAAGAGATGTTATAGTGTTAATATTTTACCAATTTTATTTTGATCTGTAAAACAGTAGGCGATGATTATCAACTCATTTGTTTAAATGTTGAATAAACAAAAACCAAATATTTTCAGATTCAGTCATTAGTTTCGAGATATTATCTAGTGTTGGATCAGTGTTGTGAATCAAAATTTTAATTAATTTAATAAAATTAATATTATAATGGCACAGTTCTCAGGTGAGGAGTACATTGATATCCATTTTGTTTACGGATTTTGCGATGGTAATGCAGCACGAGCTCGCAATGAATATCAACTCAGATTTCCAACACGTCGCATTCCTGACGCAAGAGTATTTATAAATATTCATAGGAGACTGCCAAATATCGTAAAAAGATCGAATACCCGGGCGGATCCCCATTCAGTCTCACCAAACCATTTGGATGTCGACGAAGGTATAATCCGTAATGTAACAGCAAATCCTTCTATTAGCATAAGGAGGCTCGCTTTACAATTAAACGTCTCTCGCTATCGAATTCATCAAGTATTGCACAAGGAGAATCTTCATCCATACCATACAACACCCGTTCAACAACTATTACCGATAGACCGCACTACAAGATTGGAGTTTTGTAATTTGTTGATGGAAAGGAATTTGGACAATGCAAGTTTTGTGAAACGTATCCTATGGACGGATGAATCTCAATTCACAAGAGATGGCATAGCAAACTTTCACAATCTACACACGTTGGCTGCTGAAAATCCTCATTGGAAAAAAACAAATATCATTTCAGCACCGATTCAGTGTAAACGTATGGGCTGGTGTAATTGGCGATAAATTAATTGGACCATTCATATTACCACCTAGATTAAATGGTGAACGTTATTTACAATTTTTACAAAACGATTTGCCACTCTGTAACGAATCGCTGTTGCGTCGTTCCATGATTGTCGAGAAGTCGAGGGCTGTCAATTAATGGACCCAAATTAAAAAAAAATAACATAAAAAAAAAAAAATTTAAAAAATCTGTCTAATACGGATATTAATCTAAATTTATTCTTGAAATTATGTGTACATTATTCTGTAAGGGGTTATAATTACCAAACAAAACAAAGTCTGATTGAACGAAAGTCCACTAATACGAATGAACGACAGAGAAAGGCAGTGATAGGTACCGTGGAGGGATTCTCGTCTATCAAAAAGATTGGTATTAACGTCGTTTTGGAAGGTAGTTGATAATGAGCGGTGAAACAGATCGGATGTTCGATCTTGGTTATTCAATATCTAATATTACTAAAAATAATAATTATCAGAATATTAAAAGTGGTGAAATTTATAATTTCTTTTATTTTGTTTTTTTTTTATTTAATGGCCTCAGAACATTATCTTGTTATTTTTGATATTGAGGTAGCAAACAAAAAAAACAAAAACCAATAAACAGTTTTTTAAGTTACCAAGGAAAACAGTGAATTAAAATTAAAACGTTTGTGCCAAGTGATTATAATGCGCTAAGTAAAACAATATTAAGTAGTGTCAGTTCATCTAATTTCTAGTGCGTGGTGTAAAATCCGCTAAGTCATGCTATTTGACAATTGCTGTTATTTAAATACATATGTGAATTAATAGTACTATAGCCAACAAATATCCTAGTTCTAAGTTTGAATTGTAAAATGTTGATCACGAAATCAAAATCATACTCCAATATTTTTGATCAATTGAAAACTTACGTGAAAGGTCATTCCTTTATAATACCGTTTACTTCCAATCACGGTTTTTACTGAAATTAGAGACCGTTTATTAATAAAATACAGCATAATATTTATTATATTAATGAATTATGATCCATAATATCGTATCGAAAGACAATAACACCGAGTGACTGTTATAAAACAATTACCACGTATACTATACGGATGAGGATGAATATAACATCAGGGCTCTTCAACATAGTGGATTTTTCGCCTCATCATCACCGAATTTGTTGAGTATACGAAAACATACAAATCAATCATTTTTTTTTTTAATTTTTATATTATTATTACTTTATATTTCTTATTATATTTCTTTATGCAATTTTTAATTATTATTATTATTATCTTTTGTAATATTAATTAGGTATAACTTAGGCTATAGCGATAGTACGCGTACGTAGGGTTTACTTTAAAATTTTATGTAACTATCATAATGGTGGTGGGTAAATTTTAATCTTAAACTTTATATTTTTCACTTATGGTTTAAATTACTATCATTATTATTACTAGAATTATTATTGAAAATTGATTTTATGTTTCCATCATTAAACAGATTTTTTTTTTAGTTAAGACTTATTGTTTCTCCTTTTATTTATGATAATAATTATCTCGAAGATCATGGAAGATGAAATTGATAGTGTCGCATTTTATTTCGATTTTTATTTTTATTTTTATAGAATGAGAGCTTGAGCACTACTGAGTCGGAGATGAATTGATGGGTGAGTGTGAGGAGTATTTAGTAATTTATGCGAACATGTTTTCAAGAGCACCATAAAGCAGTCTATCCAGGTCAGGTGATGTTTTAGCAAATCCCACCCCGAACCGCGAGTCTTAGCCAAGCTATCCATGACTGCGCTAAAACCTCTCACCCGACAATCATCAAATTCGGTGACAAAATGGTGTTTATACGAAAGTGGGGATTATTTCCACATTTTTTTTTTAACAGCCCTAGTAAATTTTGTTACAACTCCTTTTTGATGATGTTCCTATTTTAAGTAGATTCTCGCATACATACCAACATGATGGTGCACCTTGTCACTACCATAATAAAGTTAGGAATTTTTTTTAACGAAAATTATCCAAATAATTGGATTGGAAGAAATGGTCCAATTCATTGGCCTGCAAGATCCCCCGATCTTACGGTATGGGAATTTTATGTATGAGGAAGGATGAAGACACTTGTATACTCCAAAGAAATTGAAACAAAAGAAGAACTTATACAACGAATACACACAGCAGCACAACAGATAAGGGAAGAATTACCAAGAATTGAAATAACCAAAGCCATACTTAAACGAATATTAGCATGTATTCAATCACAAGGAGGACATTTTGAGCACCTTTTATAACTCCTCGACCCAAACTTTGTATTGAGGGATTGTAGAGGAGATCATGACAAATTAAAATTAAATAAACAAAATAATTTTTTCTTTATAACGGTTTTTTTTTAGAAAAACTCGATTTTATAAAAAACAAATATTTTTTTTTACTTTAAATCACCATAGCTCTCAAACGGATGCAGATACAAGATAACCACTGAAACCTTAATAATAGCCTATACGATTAACAACCAAATAAGACTAAGTTGGTTGCTCTCCGATAAATATTTTGGAAGTTACAGTTTAATATTTGGGTGTACTTTTTTTCTGAACCAAATTTTTTAAACACCCTGTATCTCACGAACGCGCAATTAAGGTTATGGCCAGAGGCCTTCATCCAACGTGTACGAAGGAGGACATAATTGAGGACCTAAAGGCAAGAGATCTGCAAATAGAAGATGCAGTAAACATCCTAAAACGAGAGAGAGGTGAGAACAATTAAGTCAAAAAAAGGGGGCTTCCACTCTTCATGCTTACGTTTAACAAAAAGGAGAAAGTTGTAAACATCTTCAACATCAAAGCAATTCTCAATATGAGGGTTAAAATAGAACCGCTTAAGAAAAACACGAGGCTAATACCTCAATGCAAAAAATGCCAAGGTTTCAATCACACGCAAAAATATTGCAGACGGGAGCCAAGATGCGTAAAATGTGCTGGAAAACACAACGCGAAAGAGTGTACAGAAAGTAGAAACACCCCTGCAAAATGTATAAACTGTAAAGGGCATCATCCTGCAAATTATAGAGGCTGTGAAGTAGCCAAAGAACTTCAAAGACTAAGAAACAAAACGCATCAGTTTCCTCAAAACCCTAGGGTTACCAGAGAAGAGAAACCAACTAAAACCCAAGCGGAGCCAAAACCACCAGGTATTGGTACAGAGCGGAAAAGTTATTCACAAATTGTACAGCAATCATCTAATGCTACGAATGATAACCCCCTTGAAAGGATTTGTCGAAGCATAGAAGCCATAAATATAAGGCTAGCAAAGCAAGAACGTGGTCTAGAAGCTTTATATAAGCGTCTAGATATGCATCAAACCTTGAACGAGGCAACAGCCCTCATATACTAAAATGAGCAGATCATTAAGAATTGTCACCTGGAACGCGAACGGACTAGCGCAACATGTTCCAGAGCTAGAAATTTTTCTAAATTTAGAAAAAATAGATATCTGCCTTATATCGGAGAGCCATTTGACAAAAACATCATTTATTAAAATACGTGATTATGAATGTTACCATGCTGTTCACCCAGGAGGAAAACCCAGAGGAGGATCAACAGTAATAGTGAAAAAGAATCTCAAACACTATGAAGAACCTAGTATAGAAGAGGAAGGTATGCAAGTTAAAACCATAAAAGTTGAAACTAACAATAATAATGAATACAGTATTTCCTCTATCTACTGCCCTCCACGCTATAATCTAAACAAAGAAGATTATAATAGACTCTTTAGATCACTAGGATCCAATTTTATTATTGGTGGTGACTTTAATGCAAAAACACCTATTGGGGATCAAGACTTACAACCCATAAAGGAAAAGAGCTATTCGAAGCCGGACGAATAAATAACTGCGAGTTCCACTCTGGAGGTAAACCAACATACTGGCCTGCTGATATAAATAAAATACCAGATCTCATTGATTTCTATGTAACGAAAGGGATCTTCGAGGATTACATGTGCATCGAAAACAGCGAAGGGATATATTCCGATCATACACCTGTTATCATGACACTCAGCACAATGATAATTAATAAGGATAACCTGCCTAAATTAACAAATAATAGAACTAATTGGGACCTATTCCAAGATCTAATTGAAATGCAAATAAATCTACGAGTGCCGATTAAAACACCGGTACAGTTGGAAGACGAACTAGAGGTATTTAACAGTACTATTCAACAAGCAGCATGGGAAAGTTCTCCTGCTAGTCACACCGAATCCCGTAGGAACCAAAATTATCCTATTGAGGTCAGGGAGTTAGTTAGAGAGAAACGGAAGGCAAGAAAAACCTGGCAAAGGACACGCGCCCCGGAAAACAAAAAAATCCTCAATTTTCTATGCAATAAACTAAAACAACTTATAAAAGAAATTAAGAATGAAACTATTAACAAGTACTTAAATGGTCTCACCGAACATAAAGATACTGATTACTCTCTTTGGAAAGCAACAAAGGGATTAAAAAGAACCAAAACGCATGTGCCGCCTATTAAAATTGGGGAAGGAACCTGGGCCAAAAGCGACAAGCAAAAAGCTATTTTATTTGCAGCTCACTTGGAAGACACCTTTCAACCGTTACCTAGGCAAACAGCAGATGAAAACATAATAACAGTTAGCAAAATTGATGAATATAATATTCGATGTGTAACATTACAGGAATTAAAAAATGAGATCAAGTGTAATTTGAACGCAAACAAAGCTCCAGGATATGATTTAATTACTGGACAAGTCGTAAAAGCCATTCCCGAGAAGGGACTACGAAAATTGGTTCAAATTATCAATGCTGTCTTCAGACTCAAATATGTCCCACGGCAATGGAAGGTTTCTGAAGTAATTATGATCCCCAAACCAGGCAAACCAGCGAACGATAAAAAGACGTACAGACCGATTTCACTACTTCCTGTAATTTCAAAATTATTTGAAAAATTACTGCTCAAGAGACTCAAGCCAATAATAGAAGAGAGAAATTTGATTCCACCACACCAATTTGGATTTAGAGAAAATCACTCTACGATAGAACAAGTTCACAGAATAACGGATATAATCGAAGACTCACTTGAGAATAAGAAGATATGCTCCAGCATCTTCTTAGATGTAGCACAAGCTTTCGACAAAGTTTGGCACAAAGGACTTGAATTTAAATTGCATCGAGATCTACCAAATCAATTCTATCAAATTCTTAAATCTTATATCGCAGACCGACATTTCCGTGTAAAATATAACCGAGAGTACTCTGAACTAAAGAGAATATCAGCAGGCATACCACAGGGTAGCGTACTGGGTCCTATATTGTACATCCTGTACACCAGAGATATGCCAAATACAGAAGGTGCCACCATAGCAACATTTGCAGGCGATACAGCTATTCTGGCGACTGGAAAGTGTATATCAGAAGCAACGACCAAACTTCAAAAAGCAACCGACACAGTGAGTAGCTGGACAAAGAAATGGCGCATTAGCCTAAACGAAGCAAAATCGGTTCACGTAAACTTCACAAACCAGAAAGTTAACTGGATTCCAGTGAAACTTAATTCAAGGCCGGTTCCAAATGCAAATACAGCCAAATACCTCGGCATGACTCTCGATTGCAAGCTTAGATGGAAAGAGCATGTTAAAAAGAAAAAAGAAGAATTGAACATTAAATATAGGAAAATGTATTGGCTAATAGGTAGAAACTCTGAGCTTACAATACATAACAAATTGCTATTATATCAGCAAATACTTAAACCAGTATGGACCTACGGTATTCAACTTTGGGGTTGTACCAAGAAGACAAATGTACAAATGATTCAATGTTTTCAAAACAAAGTGCTGCGTGGCATTGTAAACGCACCATGGTACATTAGAAATGATAACCTCCATAGGGACTTAAACATGGAATATGTAAGTGAAGAAATACAAAATCATGCGAAGAAACACATTCAGCGGATATCTCGGCACCAAAATGCAGACATACGAAGTTTGTTGGATACCACCAATGCAGTAAGAAGACTTCAAAGGCAGAAACCTTTGGAATTAGGCAGTTGTATTTCATTAGGATAGAGAAAAATAATTACTATGTAAATTCAAACGGGAGTAACCATTTGTAACCATTGGGCTACTGCCCGTCAAATGTGAATCTTCATTTAAGAAAGATAAATTACTAAATGATTTGTAAATCAGTTGTAATATTAAATAAAGGAAAACAAAAAAAAAAAACCCTGTATCTCAAAGGATATCAAAAATGGATCCCCCCTCCACATACGATTTGTTTCTCAGAATGAACCAAGGAATCACCCCATGACGGATCAGCATCCCAAACCCGGACACCCTGTATATCTTCTTAATTTTTACTTTTTATTAATTTTTTTTTTTTTTTTTTGAATGTTAATTAATTCATGTAATTTCTAATATGCTACCGGTGGTTAGACCATTTTAATTGTGTTTCGATTAATCAGTCCAGTCGCCGCGGCTTGATGAGAAGATTGATTTTTTCATAATCATAAGCTCATCAGTTCGAAACTGGATTGAATTCTCTTACAATCTTCGAAACATATTAAAAATCATTTAATCTTCTTAATGCCTATAATAAAAAGTTTACTTACTACTTACTACTCATAAACGAGATTATCAAATTATCTGTAAACAAGTTCCACTGACTACGTTATACAATTTATTGTCAGTATACACTGTTTGAACAAACAAACAAAAATAACACCGAAAGAAATTTTTATCGAAAACAGTTAGGCGCATCGAACCATTTAACAACAAATCGCGAAAATATGAAAATCAAACAAAATTCGACGCGAAAAGTATTGCTCTTAATGGTGGTGCAATTCAAATTTGTGCACCACCACAAACCCAAAAGAAAGGAAATATATGTATAGCTATACATAAATAGTTATGTTATCAAGAAAATTTTTTAAACATAAAAAAAAAATACAAAACAAACTGTTACATATTTTTTTTGAGAGATATTAAAGCAAAAGAATCAAAACAAAAAATCCGTTAACACTAGAACTACCGATCGGTCAAAATGATCTATTTACATTTATTGAATTCATTTTTTTAATTATTGTGTTACAATTGTTTTGGAAGTTTTTGATGATTTTTACATAAATTTCTAAAATAATTCTTACATAATAATAAAACAAAATAAATTCAATAAATGTAAATCCGTCATTTTGACGGGTCGGTAGTTCTAGTGTTAAAGTAAAATTAATTAAAAAATCTACTCAATGTAGATTGTTAACAGTTTGCTTGTGTACCTATGAATACCTTGTAAGGCCCGTCCGACCACACCGCTACCAGCGCCGTCGCAGGATCCCCCTCTAAATGGTTGCCCTGCCCCCACGGGCGGGAATGACCTTGGCTTGGTTTTTTTTTTCTTTACCGGCAAAAATTACGGAATTTTTATTTTCGTTTTTTTTTTTTTGTTTTCTCAAGGAACACAAAATTAGCTCTTATATATATGAAATTCACAAAAGAAAATTTCAAAGAACGAAATCACACTGATAAGTTATTTTTTTTTCACCGAGTTTTCACTACCACACAAGCAAATAACCGTAATAATTAACAGAAAAAAAAAGCATTAAGCCAAATTTCTAAGATCACAGTTTATAATTATGGTGTTGTCATAAAAAAAATTTATTGATACAACCAAAAATATACTTTATAGTTTTATTATATGTAGCTCACTAAATTATAGTTATTTAGGAATTGATACACAACACACTATAGTTATTATCTACACTTAAATTTTGTGAATATTATTCACCACTGGTAAGCACTAATTTACGTCCCGAAAGATTAATTGATATTTTTATTATATTTTGTTGTTCACTTTAACTATTTTTTTATTTGGTATATCCAAAAACACCCGAAAACAATTTTATTTTTTGATTTTTTTAAAATGGCTGATGATCCCGCACCTCACCAAGAAGAGTAAAACAAATACTGTGTATTTTACAGTTTTACTACGCACGAGATTTTTTGACAGCTGTATATTTTAAGGAATGAAGTGTGTCGCGTTGGTGATTGAATAAGGTGCGTTCATGTGACTGATTGAATTGAATTGTATGATTGAATAATTGAATTGAATTGTGGCGATGAACGAGTAATGAATATTTATGTGAATGATTGAATTTAATCCAATTTTTTCAATGGTAGAAATATTTTCAACTAGGAAATAGCTCCATTTTTATTAATAGTGCTAATTTTTAAAACTAAAAAATGCAATAATTTAAAATGTAGCAATAAATTGAACTAAATGAAAATGCAACTTTTCCAAAAAAATTTTTGTGTTAGTTTTGTAAACTGAAGGTAATGCATTACTTTTATAAGTACATAATGGATTATTTTTCGTATATTTCGTAAATCCAAACTGGATTTTTGGATACATTTGTGTAATATGATATATGACCAATTAGTATGTAACCGATTATGATGAAATTTTTAGATAGATTTTTGGATAGACTTTTAAAATATCGAAAATTATCCTGTAACTTGGCTATTTCTTAAATGATTATGATGAAATTGACAGACACGATGGAAATGGGATCCTTTAATGTTTTTTAGATCAAATTAATAGAATTTGGTGATTTTGAATACGACTACCATGAAATTTGACATGTACGGTGGAAATGGAATTTTTTAACGATTTTTGGTTAAAGTTTATTAATATGGAAAATTAGCTTGTTATTTGGCTATTATTTAATCGATTATGTTGAAATTAGCCAAGTTGGAAATGGGATTTTTAAATGATTGTTGGAAAATGGTCGATTTGCTTGTAACTTTGCTATTTATTAACCGATTATGATGAAATTCGACAGGTACTATGGAAATGGCATTCTTTAATTATTTTCAGATGAAATTAATGGAACTTGGTAATTTTCAATATTATTATGATGAAATTTGACAGCTACGGTGGAAATGGCATTCTTTAATGATTTTGCAACTACAAAATGTTGCAATTACAAAATGTTGCAACTACAAAATGTTGCATAACAAAATAATGCAATTATTTTTCTTTTTAGTAGGTGTCATTAATAAATCCTACATAATCAGCTCGTATGTGCGGCACACAGTGCGACATGTTTGCTGATCCCGGCTCCTACGTCCCCCGAAATTCAAATCTAAAGCCCCTCGGAGGGCTAAGCGGGGAGAAGTGCAGCGACGTCCCGCGTGCCCGTGAGAGCTACCGAAGCCGTTAGCCTCTACAGTTCGGGATTAATAGATTCTATATAATCCGCTCCTACGTGCGGCACGCAGTGCGACATGTTTGCTGACCCCGGCTCCTACGTCCCTCGAAGAAATTCCCCATTTTCCAAAATTTATATTTTTGGTTATTTTCGTTTCGTAACCGAAATCCCCATTTTCCAAAAATATTTAAACATATTATTTTGGATTCTTCAAATAAGCGATAATATCTCAGCTGTTCGATTGGTGATTCCCTCCACAAAATTCGTTGAAAGTTGACATCTGATTTTTGTAAACTGAGTTGATGGTACATCTTTTTCACGTCTGCTGAAAAAACATATAATTATATTTTATATATCTTAACAAAATTTCAGTTATGTTTTGCAGCCCAGTTGGCCCAATCATCTACTCATAATTAAGGGAACGACCATTTGTCGTTTTGACCAACCCGTCAAATACTACTCGTAATTTTTGTCGTACTACTGGAATAGTATCTGAAACCAATCCCTATATGAACTAGATACCAATTCTTCCATAAATATATTGTAATGGTTACGAAAGGACTGGTTGCCGGATATTTTTCGATCTAAAGCATAACATCTTAGCAGCACTTGGTTAAATGAATTTTCTAATTGTGGGAGCGAAACAACAACTCTTCCCTGGTTATCTGCGGTGACAGTGTTCTCGTAGTATTTTAGATGCGTTTCTTAACCGTTTAAAATTTGTTGGCTTGTTCTTAATTGCCGGTCTATATTTAATTCCTCGTTTATTGTGAAAAAACTCGTTCAGGCAGGATGTGGCAACTATTCAACGTATTAGCTTGCCTTCTTTATGTTGATTAGAAAATGGTTGCATCCCAACAGAATCTCTATTGGTCCTGATTCGTTATATTTAGAATCGGCTAACGGTAAAGTATCTCGAAATAACAGCATCTCTTCTAAACTAATAGGTGGCAGACAGCGTTTTCAATCCTGGCAAGTGAGTCGCAGAGGTATTAGTACTAGTTTCGGCTGGTAAAGGAGTCACAACTGGTTCTGATGGACTAACGTGTTGTATCTTCTGTTACAAAATATGAGTTATGTATTTGCTGCAAATTGACATTTTTCAAAAATTCCTCTCCTTGTCACTCGAATATTTTTATTTAATAAAAATAACCAACTGCGTAGATCGTTCGGTAATTTCTAAAATGAGGTCGTTCAAAAATGCAAAATAACCGTGTTATTTGCGAAAACGTGACAGCGACCCCGTAAAATGTGAACTATCCCTTTTTACGATCCTTTGGACCGAACTCGAGACTCATCGAATACTAAACTCACTGAACCGGTAGAAAGACAGAGATAAAAAGAAAGCCGATTGATAAAAAGCCAAATGAAAAAACTTTAGCAAAATACCAAAAAAGTTGATGTCTGAAGGAACGAGAATTGCATACATTTAGGCGATACGTGCCTCGTAGAACAAGCGAGAGAATTGATAAAATTTGGTCGAATGTTCGATTGTTATTTGTTTTATCGAATGTCGCGTCCCTGCGGTTGACCTGGGTTTGCATGAAGTTCCGCCAACGAAATTTCTTCAACAAAAATCGAAAGTTCTAATGTCAAATCATATTTCTCAAATGTCCGCGGAACTTTGTATAACCGGCCATTTGATAATTTCTACATCTATCGCATAATATGAACATTTGAGAGAAATAATTTGACTTTGAGACTTTTGTTTTTTATTGAAGGCATTTCGCTGGCGGAAGTTTGTACAATATTTGATACAAAAACTGCTTCTTACTTATAGAGCCGACTCGACTACAAGGACCGGACATTTGATAAGTTTCACATCAAGTACGAACTAAGAGCATTTGATAAATTTAATTTGGGTAAGGGCGTTGAACACACTTTGATGAACAAAATTCGTCATTAAATTTCATGACATTCTATTAGCTAACAGGGTGGTTTGGCGTCTATTGGAGGGGGGGATCAAAGTTGAGTAGATTAATCTACCAGCTCCGTAACCTTCCAGTAGGGTGCGCATCACGTGAGCTGTTCTGGTCTTGTCATTGTGATGGGTACAATTGTGTAAGGGGTAACCTGTTCCCAATTCGCAAGTGTACGTACTGCCTCCTCGTGGCAACCACTGGTAACTAAGGCCATTTGGCACATTTTTGGCCATTTGGCACAGGCTAAAGTACGGCGCTAAAGAGAAAACCTTGAAAAAAAACCCTAATCTAAGGTGGAACAGCATATGCCGAAAGATGCATGGCTGATAGGTTAGTCAGCCCAAAATATGCGGACTCTGGATACCAGGCACCCTCCAGTTTTATTTAGCATTCCTTTAGTAAAGCTGGGTGACCTATAGGTGATTTGCAATTCCCAGTAACTCGTAAGAGTAAAATCAAACGGAATACGGGGCAGGAGTAGGAATATACGGGAGTGGGACAACCCTCTCGAGGTCCTTGAGCTCCAATGCTACCGCCTTTCTAGCGAAACTACATGCTGTAGTAAACATCTAGGAGGGAGAGCAATAAGCCCAGATAGTATGTATCACGTACCGGGAGGCAGTATTGTCAGTTTCATTAAGAACCTGAATATTGACTGGACGGATAACTAAGCAGGGTCCAGCACAATAGATATTTTAGGTCGCAGTGCGAAGTGGCTGATCGCCCGCATGGCCCCCCAATAATAATAATAATAATAATTAGCTAACAGGAAGGGTACCCGATACTTCCCAGAAAAAATTAGTATTAGTAAGATCTCCAATTTCAGGGAATGAAGAAAATACTCCAGCAGTTGCTCAACAAATTTATAGTTTATAAACTCTCTAAATTCAGAAATACATCACATTTTAGTATGTTCCGAAAATGGGTTGATTGACCAAATCGGTGGAACGGTGTGCTAAGCAAGACAAACAAACACGATTTGAGTTTTATTTGCATAGTCATTAGTTAACGACATTCAGGCGTATAATTTGTATTAACACTATGTAAGGTAACCGGCTGATCCATCTCGCTCATTTCATCCCAAATCAATTCATCCCTTATGGTTATTCAAATTCTTTTTTTTTAGTGTGCCATGAGTTATATCTATAAACACATTAAGTATTATAAATTTTCGTGTCTTCTGGAATATATTAAAAATTGGAAAATATTAATAAAATATTTATGCCATTTTAATTATTAATTTTAATTTAATTTTTTAATTTCTTTATTAATTTTATGAGTTTAAAAAAAAAATTTTTAAAAAATTATTTTTAAAAAAACATAATTTTTAACCAGAAATTAGAAGAAAGAAATGGAGGAACAAATAAAATTTTCAAAAACGGAGAAGAACAAGGACTGTTTGATATATCAGGGATTCGTTTTCTATTTGGATAAAACATTAAATGAAAAAATAATTTGGAAGTGCGCTCAGTATTACTCCACAAAATGTCGTGCTCGCTTACATATTCGTGATAACGTTATTGAAAAGAAACTGCCGGACCTTTTTGAACACAACCATGCTGCCGAAGCTTGCAGCTCGTTAGCATATGGCAAATATTGTTCAGAATTCCAGAAATTCTCAGATTGGTAGCACACAACAAGTAATTTGCAAAGAAATTCCGACTATTTCCGATGCTACTGGTGCAAAAATGCCACTGGAGAGATCGATCAAGCGTACTATTCGAAGAATACGTAATAAACATTCCGATGTTCCACATTTACCACTTCCAAAGGATCGAAAATCACTTGTGGTTCCGGAATGTTATACAAGCACAATGAAAGGTGACACATTTTTGCTTCACGATTCACTGGCCGATGAAACCTATAATAATGGAGAAAATCACGAGCACCGATTGAGAAGAATGTGCCGTATCTTGTTGTTATTTTCACCTTAATAAGCAAAGGTTATACAGAAATTTGGCTTCATCTGGTCTCAAATCACGTTATGATAATATACCAATATTTGCAATGCATATAAATATGGTAGCCTCTCTAGCTTTTGTTAAACCAGAAAAAGTTCCAGAATATTTTGATCTTCTAATTTCCTCGAATATTTTAACCGAAGTTGACGATTTTATCATGAATTTTGAAGACAATTACATTGGTAGAATGATATCAAGCACACAGCGTCGCCAGCCAAGATTTCCAATAAATTTATGGAATGTACACCACAATACGCTTATGGAAGATGACAGAATAAACAATAAAGTATAGGCATGGCATAGGGGCTCCAAAGATTTAGTGAGTGTTCGAAATCCGAATATATGGACCTTTTTCAAAAAAATAATTGATGAACAATCTCGTTTTGAATTCATATATGAACAACATTTGAGTGGAGGCCCATCAGCACCCAAGAGACGTATTTATAAGGATTTGGATGCCAAATTGAAGACAATCGTAGCAAAATTTTCTTCAACTGACCCTCTAGAATATTTAAGATCTTTGGCTCATAATATCAAAATTAAAACTATTTAATTTTTTTCCAAGATTTTACCTAATTCATCATTTATTCGATTCAATTTCAGTTTTCTTCTATTATGTATACACTTGGGTGCAAAAAATTCGCACATTGATAAATTTTTAACAAAATTTCAAAAATATCAAAAAAGCCAATGTTTGTTTAATTTTCTTGAATGCAGATTCAAAGTCTATTTTAACACCTATCCAGTGGTACCATTTTTGTACTTATACCGTGTCAACAAAATCATTTTTGGCGTCAACATCTGAAGTACACGTTTTTTGTGAATTTATCAGCATGAAAATTAGTGGTAAAAATCGATTTAAAACATGGAAATCAGCAAAAAAATATTTTTATTAATAAGAGGTACTCTCTCCCCTAGCCCGAATGACAGCTTCCATTCGATGTTTCATCGATTTCACCAAAGTTTCCACCAAATCATGAACTTTCGCCTCCCATTCCTCTGCGATCGCCTGTTGCAGCTCCTGGAGACTCGTTGAAACAACATCTCTGGCTCGGACCCTTTTTTACAGCTCGTCCCATAAATGTTCGATGGGATTGAGGTCCGGGCTTTGAGCTGGCAAATCCATAACAGGCACATCCACCTCTTGAAGTTACCTGTAAACTATACCAGCCGTATGTGGTCTCGCATTATCCTGCATTAACACTAAGTTTTCACCATTAATAGTCCTCGAGTACTTCCTCAATGTACTGTTGAAAAGTAAATCCTCTTGATCGACGGCCAGTATTCACTACGGAGATGAACACAAGATCTGTATTCGCCTCCAATGACATGCCTCCTCAGAACATGCATGATCCACCGCCATATGAGACTCGCTCTTCAATGCAACATTGTGCAAATCGCTCTCCTGGTCTTCTATACACTCTTCCTCGCCCATGGTTGACATAATCTGTACTTAAAATCAAAAGTCGCTTATCTGCATTTTAGTAGTTTTGAGAAAATGAAGGTTAAAGTTTTAAAATCAAATGGGAATCATTGAGAGTATTATATGTATTACCTCATACAATCTAAATAGTGGGCAAATTTAATTATCTATGCGAAATTCATAAAAACCGCTTAAAGTCACTTAAGCGACTTTTGCTTTTAAGTACAGATATAAACCATCCTCCACTCGTCAGAGAACATGACTGTTCTCCATTGTTCTTCTGTCCAATCCAAATGCTCACGAGCGAACTGTAGCCGGGCTCGCCGGTGGGCTGGGGGTCAATTTCGGCCCGTCTGCTGTTCTGTTTGCAGCAAGATTACCTTCTTGAAGTCGTCTTCTAACTGTCCACCGACTGAATTCGGATTCACGAACTTCTTGGAGCCGCTGTCCCAGTTGAACCGCATTCTAACGATGATTTCTAAACGAAATAGTCACAAGAAAGCGGTCATGACGCTATGTTGTAGCACGAGGTCGGCCAGATCCTGAAAAAAGGGTTCGATCCAGAGATGTTGTTTGAACGAGTCTCCAGGAGCTGCCACAGGCGATCGCAGAGGAATGGAAGGCGATACCTCAAGATTTAGTGAAAACTTTGGTGAAATCGATGAAACATCGAATGGAAGCTGTCATTCGGGCTAGGGGAGGGAGTAACCTCTTATTAATAAAAATAGTTTTTTTGCTGATTTCCATGTTTCAATTAGATTTTTACCACTAATTTTCATGCTGATAAATTCACAAAAAACGTGTACTTCAGATGTTGACGCCAAAAATCACTTTGTTTGTTTGTTTTCTTTTGATTTATTTTTTACCGTCCTACTTTACGCCTGGAGTAGCCAAATCCAACCTGTACTCCTGACATAAAAGGTGGGTCGGCCCATTGATTCTGCACTCTCAACAGGAGGTCATTCATCGTAATCAGATGATGAAAAATCCCTTTGCATCCCGCCCTTATAGGGATTCGAACCCGGTATCTCCCGGGTCCGCTCGGTTAAAAATCACTTTGTTGACATGGTATAAGTACAAAAATGGTACCATTGGCTAGGCGTTAAACTAGACTTTGAATCTGCTTTAAAGAAAATTAAACAAACATTGGATTTTTTGTTATTTTTGAAATTTTGGTGAAAATTTATCAATGTGCGAATTTTTTGCACCCAAGTGTAGTTGTTGTTTAATTTATGTTGACTAATTTGTTAAATATTTCAAATAATGTTTTTTTTATTTTTTTTTTAACACAGTAATAATTTTTCATAATTAATTCTTCAACTAGACTAATTTTATATGTTTCATGTATAATTTATCACTAAAAGGGCTTCGGAAAATAAATTTTTTCCCAAATAAAAAATAATAAAATAAATATGTATATAATTGAATATTTTTTGTAGGATAAACTGTGCGGGATAAATTAATCCGGGATGAATTGCGTGGGATAATATAGCCTAAACACTTCTAGCAGAAGCAGTAGCCAGCGACATCAAACGCGTTATAAATTAACATTTCATAATATAAAACCTACAAAGCAGTTGGGTTCTAAGAAACAAAAAACTACTTCTGGTCAATATCCAAATAAATTTTTATTTAATCCGAACACGCGTCCATTAAATCGGTCTCACCTTTCATCTTGGCTTTTATAAATTTCAACAGCTTTAATATTCTATTGTTCAGTAAAAATTTAAACCAACTAACCACTTTCAATTTAACAAAACAATCGCGTTAATATAAAAAATTTATAAGATATGATTATCCTTATGTATTAGAGGTAAATAAAAGGACATCTACTTATGATTTTGTATATTGTACACACAACAAACCACTTCTATACCGCATACTCACATTCTATTCAATTCGATTGAATTGAAAACGAATAAAAAAATATTCATCCATCCTTATATTCTCACTCGTATATATCGTAGTATAAATAAAATACATTTTGATCCTTAAATAACAACACCCCAGATGCATCTTTTTTTTAGAAAAAGCAAGGAACAAACACAATGGACCCAAAACACTGTAAATAATTATTATTTATCGAATTCATATATATGCGACTTCTGCGTTATATTGTTTGGCGTTTGATTCGTAAAACCACAAAACTAAAAATTACAAAAAAAAGTCTTTTATACGGTTATAAAGTTAGATGGGTAATCTACCAATCTAACAAAATGCACGCAGAATGAATGGTGAAAAATGAGCCCCAAAAAAATAAAATTAAAAAGAAGGAAAAACTAAATATATCTAGAGGGGTGACAGTTTTATTTTTTCGCCCTTTCTGCGAAAGGGGCTTTTTCCACACGAAATTCAACCGCATCCTTGAATACAACAAAAAAAAAATGGAAGGAAAATTGAAAATAGCCGAGATTAATTTGTTTGATTGCGTTTATAAATATTTAACCAGTTTTTCGTTTATAAAGTTACATGGGAAAATATTCGATGCGGTCAATGAATTTTTATAAAGATCACACATGTGCTCAAAATAATGATCGATCGCATCAAGCTCTGTAATTATATTGACACGCACACACAGTATAATTGACTCTCAAAACGTCTTAAGCCGCATCTAAATCACTCCTTAATAAAATATCCAAACTTAGAAGGCGATCTTCAAGATTATTTTGTACACATAAATGATCGATCATACTTAAGACGATCTTCAGGTATATGTACGAATAATAAAAAAATTCGATCAAATTTATTTATTTGGCGCATATACGCATTAAATCCAATTCACGCAATTTGTATAGGAGATCACAAACTGTCACAAATGGATAAGATCGATGAGTTAATAAAAGAATTGATTGTCATTAAAAAAAAAAAAAAAAAAAAAAAACTAAATCCAAAATTTTGGAAACTATTATTTCGATTTTTTGGGTGAAATTGAATAAAAATTGATTTGATTGTGAATATCAATTAAAATGTTACGTAATCAATCAAATTGCGTACATATGTGTGGTCGAGTATTTGTGCGATTTTTTTATTTTTATTGAAAAGATAATCACATAACCTTTTTACAAAATAAAACAGATAAGAAAATCTCTAAGATGCACGTGTTTTCAAGTATATAGGGACGGGGCTAATTAATTTTGCGCGAGATAAATCAGTTTGTACTATGAACTATCGTACTGTTAACATTATCCTTGGTTATAATTGACTTTTAAACGTTGTATGTTTTATTGATTCGTGTCAAATATAGTGAACAACAACAGAATTATAATAAGTTTGATAAAGATGCTAAAACGATGTGATTCAATCACCATACTGACGCCATTCGCGCCAATGACGTTCTTATTTTTGTTGAAGTACCTTGAAGCGATAAATATTAATTTTTTCTGTTGACTGAAAACAACGAATTGACCATGTTGTTGTGTGTAGTAATAGACAGCCAACACTTGGAATGGCATATATCTTATTTTAGAGTAATCCAAATGTAATTAAGTCCGTTTATGTGAGTAAAGAAAAGGTTCTTCAATTGGAAATAGAGTATGTACGCTAAAGAAAGCATTTGAAAAAGGAAATCGGCTCCATGGAATGTCAACGCCAACGTTGCGGGGTTTACTACGGGGAATCCCAACAAATACGCTGCCAATAGGTCGCTGAATCAATTCTTTGATCAAACACAAACTCCGTAAAATCGACCATCAAACTATCGAGGCTCGGAAGAATTTCGATTCTGATATATTTAAAGACATTTTACAAAATTAACGTTGGTTAGGCAGTAGCTATTGCTGAAGAAAGTCTAAGCCGTACCAAAACCAATACTACAGCAATGATCATCACGCAGGCAACTTGTAGAGAGCAGTAATTTAGGCGCAAAGCCTTGTCCGCCGATTGATCAGGTTAACGTGAAGTCAAAAGATGTGGAGGAAATGTCAACTGGTTCAAGTGGTGAAGAATTATCAAGTGACGAAACTACCATTCTTGATAATCTAAAGCCGTTGGGGATCAAACAAGCTACTATCAGTATACCAAAGTTAGGGAGAACATTTCGAGAAATTTCCGAACAAACCGGTTTTCAAACCCAAACTATCCGTATTCATAAGTGGGATATTTGCTTAACTTATTCTCCCGGACCGAAGTGAAGTTCTTAGCAAATAACAAAAAATGTAGTAGTGTGAGTAATCAAAATAGTATAAATTTAGGCGATTTTTGTGTCATCGAACAAACTATTGAAGTGACTAAATTTATTCACCAAAATTCAAAAGTCCCAAGGTCAAATGATTTTTCTCGAATGTTCGTAGTATGCAATTGATGTAAAAATTATCAAATGGTCGGTCCCTGGGGTCGGCCATATAAATAACAAGCAATATTTGCATCGTCGTCGGAATATCGTACAACATTTAATGCAAATATTGCTTGTTATTTATATGGCCGACCCCAGGGACCGACCATTTGATAATTTTTACATCAAGTGCATACCACGAACATTCGAGAAAAATCATTTGACTTTGGGACTTTTGATTTTTGTTGAACAAATTTCGTCGGCGGAATATCGTACAACATTTGATGCAAATATTGCTTGTTATTTATATGGCCGACCCCAGGGACCAACCATTTGATAACTTTTACATTAAGTGCGTACTATGATCATTCGAGAAAAATAATTTGACCTTGGAACTTTTGATTTTTGTTGAACAAATTTTGTCGTTGGAATGTCGTACAACATTTGATGCAAATATTGCTTGTTATTTATAAGGCCGACCCCAGGGACCGACCATTTGATAAATTTAACATCAAGTGCATACTATGAACATTCGTGAAAAATCATTTGACCTGGGGACTTTTGATTTTTGTTGAACAAAGTTCGTCGTCGGAATGTCGTACAACATTTGATGCAAATATTGCTTGTTATTTATATGGCCGACCCCAGGGACCGACCATTTGATAATTTTTACATCAAGTGCATACTAAAGACAAGTCTTGTTTGGTTTCTTTATTAAACAAAAATCTTCACTGAATTGGATTATAATGTTAGGTTATTTATTTCATAATCTACATTCAGGCGTATAATTTGTATTACCACTACATATAAATACGTATACGTATACGACAAATTCGTTATTTTTTTTTGCTATGTTCTTTACAGACATTCTCCCGGAAGTCAGCCGGGATATATGCTGGGTTACTTGACAACGAAACGGTTCTGTTAGAAACGATTAGGCCGCACTCATCTCTTAAACCATTAACCATAGCATTCATAAAGGTAAAACAATTTCCGTAAATCAATGCTACTCTCAGATTTCTCCTGTTAGACAAGCTGAGATTTATCAGAAACTTGTCCGGATGATAGAGGCAAGTAAATGCGGTTACTGTCACAAATGCGTATCCATTAGCAATTATTAAGTGATTGTTAAGCTACCTGAATCATAAGCAAACAAAATAATGGCGAATCCAATATTTGTGAAAGGCGTAGAAGCAATAACTGTTCTATCTGTCTTGTTAATAGAAAGTGGATGAGGAGAACTTCGATCTAAAAATAATTGGAACTAAACATGTTAAAACCCAATTAAAAAATGCCAAGGTATACCCATTGGTGATTAAAACACTGGTTGAAAGGCAACCTGGTGGTAGCATGAAACTTGCATCGTCAAATGACATTGAAGATTTCCGCTCCATGAGGAAGTGATTTGAAATAGTCCTTCCCACTCTTTAAAGTTGAGCTTCGAATGAGTGAATCAAATAAAGAAATACGTTCAGTAAATAGACTGATGCATTTAGCTGTACAAGTCGAAAAGTGCACAGAAAACTATTTAGTGGCAACGGTTAGAAGTTCTGATGAAGAAAATTGAGGTATGGCCAACACATGACTTTCATTTCATGTTCTCTCTAAATTGTATGTTTTTGAAATATTTGCTAAATCAAGATTCTGGCTAAAGGGTATATGGCTACTTTCCGCTGGCCGATTTGCACTAAAATCCACTGGGACCTCCCAATTTATGAAAAATCTTAAATATAAAGTTTTAGTTCGATTGGGCAAACCATCTGTACTGTAGAGAGGATACAGACAGACAGACTGACAGACAGGCACCATCTTGAAATCCAATTTTTTTTAACTGAGAGGACCTTAAAACAAACAAATCTCCAAAAATCTCCAGGTCGAAGATTTTCATAATTACATACTATACAAAAGTAATAATGACCAAAATTTATATCAATTCTTAACCTTCTAATCAATCAGGCAATGTCCAAAACCCTTAAATTAGCTTATCACAACATGGACAATAACTTAAAATTTTCTCGATAGAACAAGAAAATATAAGGGCTGATACCTCATAAGATAATCAGAACTTCGTTCTTGATTATTTCAAGTTCCAACTCAATCCCGAAATGAACCTCTTAAGTCAATCTTCAGCTTAACTTTCAACTCAATTTACAACTTAACCTCTATTTCAATCGTAATACAATCCTAAACACTATCACAAAATTAACGGCCAATCCAGCCATCAACCGAACAACTCGCACTCCAATGTAATCTAACTAAATAGTAATTCTACGGCAACTTAACTTAGCTCAACCCAAATATCAACCCTCTGCTAAATTCCACACTTAATTTTCAACCCAATCTCAAAATTAACTCGATTCGAATTCTACATGCGTATTTGAATTCAACTAAATTTAACCTCCCACTAAACCCTAAACTCGACCTCAAATTAATCCCTAACCGAACTTCTCTCTCAAATCCAACTCAATTTCAACTCAAACCCTGCTCACCATTATACCATAATAGCAACGTACAATCATACCGGCATACATACCGTCGTACCATCATAACTTTAAACAATCATTCCATCATACCATTATTCTATTATACCATCATGACTCTGGCAACATACCATCATACAATCATATAAACAACATACTATCATACCTTCATATCGTCCTATAATCATACCATCATACCATCGTACCATCGTAACCTTATACCATCATATAATCATACCATCATACTGCCAGTCCGTGATATCATCATACCATCCACCGTCATACCATTACACCGTCATACCCTCATACTATCACACCATCATTCTAGAATCATCGTAGGTTGTATCATACCATTACACCATCATTCAATAATATCAATCCATCATACCACTATATCATCATAACCTCACACAATCATACCATCATACCTTCATAACATCATAATTTCTTACCATCATACCATCAAATTGGCATACCTTCATAACATCATACCATCATTATCATACCATTACCATCATACCATGAAACCATTATACCATGATATATACCTTAACCGATTATGATCAAATTTGACATGTGCGTTGGAAATGGGATTCTAAAATGGTTTTTGGATAAAGTTCTGTAATATGGTCAATAAGAATATAACTTAGCTATTTTTAGCCGATTATGATGAATTTTGAAGCCTTTATTTGTTGGCGTAGGAAATGTGAGCGAAAAATTATTTTAGACGAGGTTGTGAGAAATATGCCAATATGGCTTCTATAATGTTGTCTAATTAGGTTTCTGTGAATCATACAGCTGTTGAGGTTTCTTTAAGACATTGTAAACATACTATTTCAATTGGTAAACGATCAAGTTATCTCCCTAATAATATTCAAGTTTCATTAGAAACTTTTCTTGCCAATCCTTCGCTTTAAACTTTGGGTTATGTTTTCTGAGTATTTGATGTCAGAGCGGTAAGTTTGGCCATGTTTAGAAAAATATGCTGTATTGAAACTACTAACGGTAGTACAGTGAGTTTTGGAATTAGAAATATTATTTTAAATCCTAATTCCCAATCTTGAATTTCATTTTAATCGGTTAAGGAATATCAAAGTTCCATCCTACTTGGCCATATTCCAGAAAATTATGTAAAAATAATTTTAAAATCCTTTTTAAAAAATTCCATTCCTGTAAAATTCGATTAAAATCCGTTAAAAATGGATAAATTCTATCCCAACTGCCCATACTCCAAAATTTGATCTAAAAATAATTTTAGAATCTCATTTCAAACGGACATGTCCAATTTTATCATAATCGGCTAAGAATTAGGCAAATTCCGTCCTAATTGGCCATATTTCCAGAACTTCATCCAAGCGCCATTTTAGAATGCCACGCACATATCAAATTTCATCATAATACTTCATCCAAAAATCATTTTAGAATCCTAATTCCAATGCACAAGCCGAATTTAATCATAATTGGTGGAGAAATAGGAAAGTTCATCATACTTGGCCATATTGCAGAAATTCGTCCAAAAATCATTTTAGAATCCCATTTCCATAGCGGATGTCAAATTTCACTAAAATCCGTTAAGTAATAGATAAATTTCCTCCTAATTGGCCATTCAAATAATTTGTTAGAGGTTCAATTTGAAATGTAAAAGGTTCAATTTGATATTTGAGATATTAACGGTGACCTTTCTTAAGTCGGTCAAGGCGTCTGGATTTATTTAAATATTTTACACATTTGCTGTACATACATACAAACACTCACTTACATAGATTTCTCAACAGTTCACTAAACACTAATCCAATGCCATTTCAACCCCAATTCAACCCGCAAACGGCCCCTAACTCAACCCTCAACCCAACCGCAAACTCTCTTTCAATTCAATCCTCAAACCAGTATATATAAAAAATTGGTCAACTGCTCACTATATCTTAATCCAACCCCAACTCAATTTCAACTCAACTCCAACTCAACTTCAACTCAACCCGCAAATTGACTCCTATAGCTAACCTTCAACTCAACCCTAAACTCAATGCCGAATTCAATTTTCAAACCAGCATATATAAAAAATTAGTAAATATTTCTATAACCAAGTGTTTTGGGTCAATTCGTATGGGAGGTACACCTGACCCTCTTGACGTCAAATCTCCGGACATTTTTTTTTTTTTTTGCTTTTTTAGACTCAGGGGCGTTCAAAACGTCGAGAAAAGTGGTTTTGGACCAACCAAATTTTTGGTCATTTTTGACAGGATTTCAATACTTTGGTCTTTCTAGACCGAAGTAATTGATGGCACACTATTAGTCGAAACATCACTAGCAGAATTTTCCTTAAGATACCCAGATACACCTGAGACAAATCATTCAGACATCATAGATTTATAATCTTAGTATTAATCACTTCAGGAACAAAGATAGTGAATACACAGAAACTACCGATGTTAAGCAACAATAAAAGTGACTAAAACCTGGTAAGGTTACAGAAAACCTAAGCCCAAACATCAAGTTAAAGACGGAAAGTGATATAGATCAAGCGATGGAACATCATAATGAATGTATTCAGTCGTTAGTTTGATAGTTGACAACACTACAAAATAAGAATGAAAAGAATGGGAAATGTTCAAATGTTGTCAAGAAAATGATTAAGGAGAAAAGAAAGTTAAGACAGCAATGGCAACGATATCGACTAGTGGAAGATAAACGTAAATTAAAGAAAGCCATTAAACCAACAGAAAACACAGATTATTTACAGTGAAATGCGATTAAGAAGCTGAAGCAACCACAACAGCATATTCGATTGTTATACCTAAAATGAAGAAAAGGTTCAAGTATTTGCAGAACATTTTGAAACTATACTTGGATTTATCATTGCAAATGAATCGTACAATCACGAAGTTTATAGTTAAATCGTAAATCCTATAAATGTCGAATTGCTCTCCTATATAATTACATGAGCACCACATCTGTGTTTGACAATGATTCAAAACAAAACTTCAAGAATTCTTCGAATTCCCCTTTTCTTCTATATGTAATTGTGTTGTTAAGACAAGATACCCTGGCGGAGTATTTCCCCATTTTGGTACACTGAAATTAGAAAGGGCAGTTAGATTTCTAAAGGAGGAACAGAAAAAATTTACTTGTTTCATGCCACGGAGGCACTTAGTCTAGCAAAACTCCATTAAATAATTTTTGTGAAATCAGCATGAAATAACTCTGCAAATTTTCTAATTATGTTTTATCGCACCTTCCCTCTCAATCATCTCATCCATCTTCGAAAATTAATTGATTTTGTCAAAATACAAATCACCATTTATGAAAACATTCAGCTATTTTGCATTTCAAACCTTTTCACACACAATATTGTCGGGTGGGTAATTGTTGTAACATTTCAATTACAATATCGGTTTATATTGTCAAATAGTTGTATATAGTTGCTAAAAGTGCACAAAAAAGTTAACATAACACATACATAAGTTAAAAATCGAAAACTTAAGACACTGCCGACAGTAAGTCTATCGATTTCGCTCCCTTTGTTGGATTTTTAAATTTTTTTTTTTTTTGACTTTAAAGAGATTCCGAATTTTGCAGCATTAATATGTTGTATATGTTTATTGTTCAATATTCTATTAATTTTCATGTCAATTTTTATGTTTGTCTCATAAAAAAAAAATTGATCCAATTCAAACATAAATAACAAAAAAAATAAAAAATACGAAAATTGCAAACAAAAACATAAAACATCTCAACACCTACTTTGAACCTTTTGTCCTGCAAGCCGACACCACAATTGTTTTGTGTTGATCTTTTTTTTTTTTTTTTGTCGCATTTTCATGATGATCATCAAACATTTTATGTTTGATGTTTTATTTTATTTTATATGATATGTGAGATCCTTTTGTCATTATATAGGAACAAAAATAGTTGGATCCCGATCGTTTATGATCGAATTGTTAAATATATGATGTGTATATGCCAAAAGTCAAGCAAAAATATCGGCTTCGGAATGATTTGTCGTTTTATGCGTGTATATTTGACACCTCTATTATGTTGAAATATGTTTTGGTTTCTTTTTTTTTTAAGTCAATTGAATCATCTCACCAGCTAACTTTATACATTTGTGAATTTTTTTTTGGAAATTGAGATTTGATATCATTTAAGTAAGTTACGTATGTATATTCCGTAAATAATTGGCCAGAACTAATTTACCCTCTCGGTCGTTTACAGTATATTCCTTTTTTGATTGTTTGTTGGTCTGGTGGCGTGGCTAATTAAATATGGCAATAAAATATGGTGTTTTGTGGTTATGATGTTTAATGATGAAGAATTAATGTAATTTGTAACGATTTGAAATTTCGAATGCCAATTCCTAATACCAGAGTACAATATTAATTAACACAAGAATCAAACCAATTTTACCAATTTCGATGCTAATGGGACTAACTCAAAATCTCGAAACATCAAAACCATGCTTTAAGGAAAGCTACAAAGCCAAACTACTTGTAGTCATAAACTGAAAAAACCGAAGGTAACTAATACCTTACGCTAATGGCCCTTACGAACCAAATGATGGAACAACGGAACGAGCGAAAAATGGAGAAAATTGAACAGTCAAACCGAGAGATTAAACACCAGAAGTGGCAATAAGGAGAGGCAATTAAAAACAAAATCACAGATGATCAAAAGAGAATGGGCGAGAAACTTCTCCAATTAGAAAACTTGCAAATGCAGATTCAATGGATTGAACCAAAATTAGAAACGAAGGTTCATTCGATGGAACAACATTTTTCGGCAGTTTCAAGTTTCAATTTGAAACTTTCAATTCAAATTATTAGAACAATGAACATGCTGTCGCAGCTTTAATAGTGGCCCCTTAAACGCGACGAAACAGAGGCTTTACAAACCATTCCGGAATAAGAACGCAACAGTTAGCAGATCTATTGGATGGAATTGAAAAGTCGCTGTCAAAAGGGAGTAGAATCGCTACAAGAATTTTCATCAGTTCTCGAGCGACGGACATGCGGATATTGAGAGGGAGAGGAAGCCCATAGCAGGAGGACCGTGAGAAAACGGCGTTCAGTGTGGGTAACAGACTTTGCCAATTTAATATTATGCCGTGCGGATTATGTAATGCCCCTGAAAATTTTGAAGATTAATGGAGCGCATGCTAAAGGGTTTACATTGGAAAATGTGCCTTACATATTTGGATGATACTATCGTCAAGGGCAAGGATTTCGATGAATATTTAAGGAACTTGGCAGAGTTTAAAGTTAAGCCGAAAGAAGTGTGTTGTTCAGAATGGAAGTAAAATACTTCGGTCATCTGGTAACGACCAATGAAATGCACTGGGCACAACCTAAAAATATACAAGAAATACGCAGACTTTTAAGATTGTACGACTATATTACAGACTATTCGTGCCAGGATTTGCATGTAAAATTTATTTTGGACACAGTCCGTTGCAAGCAATAACGGTTATTGCTTACTACTAGAACGGGTTATTGCATAGCTACTACTCCAAAACATTATCAAAACCGGACCGAATTATTAAAAGAATTGTTGGCTACAGTGGAATGCGTTAAACGTTTCTATGGCCGAAAATTCCATTTACGCACGGACCACGGAGCTTTAAGGTGACTGTAGCAATTCAAAAATTCAAAGGGACAAGTAGCACATTGAATCGAACGTCTGTAAAACTACGATTTCCAGGTAGAATTTCCTAAGGTAGGTATTAGAGCTGCGCTGATTTGCAAAGCTCGAGCTTTCAATCTTTTTAGAATACAAGCGTTTTTGATCCCAAAATATTAATTTTATAACGTAAACCATCTCTCTTTATTAAGAAAATTTTCTTTATCTCTTGAATGATAAGAGTTACAAACTTTTTAACAATACTTTCTAATAGTAACTTGATTTTGCATTTGATGGAAATCGTAGACAGTATGCAATGCTATGAACAAGCCGTTGTAACGAAGAGAATCTATCGAATTCAATCACAGGATTTTTCACTGTTGTTGTAAATATTCTTATTGATTTTCGTCCCATGCTGGCCGCTTGTTCCATTTCTTCATTATTGATTTTTGTTATTGGATAGCTCAAATTCTTTAGCCATTTTGGCCCTTCCCACCAAATTATGTGGGTTAATAATTGAACTGGGTTTAATCTTCGAGATGCACAGTCAGCAGGATTATCATTAGAGACCACGTGATGCCATTGGTTAGGATCGGTGATGGCTTGTATCTTTGTTATTCTGTTCGCCACAAAAGTCTTATGGTATTGTGGGTTTCCTTTTATCCAACCCAAGACTGCTGTGGAATCGCTCCAGCAAAATGTTGATATATTGTTGTTGATGTTCAACGCATATTTGACATTTTTGAGCAATTTAGAAAGCAGCAATGCGGCGCTTAGCTCTAATCTTGGTAGGGATATTGTTTGGTTTAACGGTGCAACCTTTGTTTTGGCTGCAATTATTGTGATTTGGTTGTTTATTTTACTGTATACTACTTTATCCAACGGTGAATTCTGATTTCCTCTTAACGTGGTAATTCCATTTTGTAGTTTAACCATCTGTTTTCAAGATTTAAGTGGAGTTTTTCGTCTCATCCTACACCGGAAGCCCATAAACCTTGAAGTAGAATTTTTGCCTGGATCACCACTGGTGCTAACCATCATAGCGGATTGAAAAGCCTTGATGCCTCTGATAAGATTGTTCATTTGGATATTGTTGTTTTAAAGAAAGGTGTCTGTTGAAGAGTTCCACAGGAGTCCAAGTGTTTTCACTGTATCACTAAATTCTATAGTGTGGAGTCCTGTTTCTTTCAGATTTTCTGGAACCTCTTCTAATAACGCCTTTTCATTGCTGGACTATTTTCTGAGGTTGAAACCTCCCCCGGATAGGAGATTTAGTAGTTCCCTTTTCGCAGCGATTGCTTCTGCGATTGTGTTAGCTCCAGATAGAAGATCATCCACATAGAAATCGTTTTGAACAATCTTTGACCCAATTGGATATCTTGACGCTTCATCAATGGCTAATTGTTGTAACGTTTTTGTAGCCAAATAAGTTGCAGACGCTGTTCCGTATGTGATAGTTTTTAATCTATAACTGCTCATTGGCTTATTTGTTTCAGATCGCCAGACGATTCGTTGAAAATCTTGATCTTCGCGGGCTATTCTGATCTGTCTGAACATTTTCTCAATGACCGATGCAATCACGTAACGATGTTTTTTCCATCTGATCAATATTGCCGTTAAGTTGTCTTGTAATGTTGGGCCTACAAACATCATTTCATTTAGTGAAGTCGCTGTTGTTGTTTTGCAGGAAACGTCAAAAACTATCCTCAATCTCGTAGTTGTGCTATCTTCTTTTATGACAGAATGGTGTGGCATGTAGTAAACCCGAGAAGCACCTTTTCCGTATCATCTTTAATCTTTAATTAGTTCCATGTGGTTCAACTGGATGTACTCGTTCATGAAATTGTGATATTGATTCTTTAACTCTCCAACCTTCTTATTGAATCTTGCTGTTGTGAAGCGGCATTCGAACTTCGTGTCGTCCATTTGTTAATCGCTTGTGAGTCTCTTCATGGTACTGCTCACATTCGATCTCTTCAGCAGTTAGGCTTCGTTTAGGATGCAGTTCTTCAGATTCCCAAAAGCATTTTAATTGCTTGTCTATCTCTGCTAATGTGACATTGCTATTTAAACGGGTGGCTGAAATGCTGCTGGTTTGAGTTAGACGACCAGATATGATCCATCCTAGCTCTAGTCTTTGCGCTATGCACTTATGATGCGGATCCCTTTCCGAAAAAAATGCTACACACGGACACACTTTTCGAATTCATAGACCTACTTTTTCAAAGTTCATCGAAAATTCAATGGAATTGTTGCTGGTGGAATCAAAAAGTTGGATTGCGAAAATCCTGGAGAAATATCATGAAGGAGAAAGTATAGGCCACCTAGGAATTAATAAAATACCAGACAAGATATGCCAACAATTCTACCGGGCAGGATGCACAATAGATAGTCGGTCATAGAGTGAGACCCGCACGTAATAGTCTTAGAATTATGAAATAATATTACGTCATAGCACCATTCGAGAGAATTGCAATGGATGTAGCGAAACCATTTCACACCACTGAAAGCAGCAATAAATATGTGGTATTGATAACGGAATTTTTCAGCAAATGGTAGGAGATACTCAATCAGAAGGAAATAACAGCTGATGCCATCGTTAACAACAGCGGATTAGCAGATCTGGAGTGCCGATGGAGATTCATACGGACCAAGGAAGAAATTTTGAATCGGTGGTATTTCAAGAATTAATCTGACCTACTGCTCGGAATAAATAAAACGAGAATTATCGAGCATAGCTCTTGGAGAAAAGCCTGGCCTATCCTGTTGTTGAGCTATTCCATCCGGTTAAAGGAGCAGTTTAATGAGACACATCAATTTGTACATGAAAGCTTCATATAACATATGAGCAAATAACCAAAGCTCAGGGGAAAGGCAATTGGTATGGTTTCATAACGCGAAACGAAAGAAGGAATTATCACCGAAGCTACAACCATCTTGTGAGGAACCTTACACGGTCCTCATTAGAATGAACCAACAGGCTTCGGTGAAATAGAATAAGTTAAACAAAAACACAAAATTTACTACTAGTGACACCTAGGTTAGGGTATTTCAAGTTAATTGTACTAAAATCAAAATTTTACATAATAAAACTGTTCTACATTGTACTAGACTAATCTTACTGGAAAAATCATGATAATTCTAGAAATTTGATATAAAAATTCGAATGAGGTCGAATTGGATTATTCCGATTTGGAATGCGATAGTGTAAAAATGAAACCTCGGTCAAAATTCGCTTGGTAATTTTCCCTTGGGATTTCCCTATGTAGATTCAACATGCATCCAAAAACCCTAATCTTGAGTCATTCGAATTTTTTTATTCACCACTGTAAAATTATGTCAAATTTACATTTATTAATATTTAAAGTAAAAATATCGGTAATGCAGATAGTGTCTTGGCTATTTCAGCCCCGAAAGTTACAAGCCCACATATTTCAGCCGAAACATATTTAAACTAAAATGAATAATTAACAAAACAACTTACAAATTGGTATTTTCTTGAAATGATTTAACGGCTGAGTATAGGCTTATTTTGGTTTGTCACTGCTTACCATAAGAATTGCTTGTAGAGTTTCAAGAGAAGACCCAAATATAAAATGTAAAAATTTGTATAAATTCAACCCATAAATTGTCATGTCTGGGAAGTGGTTGAATAGGAGTGCGTAGCCAAAAGATGTCCATAGACAAATTATCAGGTCAAGTTTCATGTGGTCAGCCCGGGAAAACAAATATGCGTTATACTTATCTGAACAATGTTAATTTATCTAAAAACGGATGTGGGGCGTCAGACTTAAAGTTAAAAAGCTAAAGATAAAAAGTAAATGTTAAAAGTTATATGTAAAACTTAAAGCTCAAAATATTAAAGTTAAAACGAGAAAGTTAAAATTAAAAAGTTGAAGCTTAAAAGTTAAAGAAGTTAAAGTCAAAGTTAAAGATAAAAAGTTAAAGTTAAAATTATAAGTTACAATTAAAAAGTTAATGTTAAAAAGCTAAAGTTAAAACAGTAAAACTTAAAAAAAATAATAGCTTCATTTAAAAAGTTAAAGTTTACAAATTCAGACTTAAAAGTTAAAGCTGAAAAGTTAAAAGTTAAAAGGTTTAAGTTAAAGTTAAAAAGTTAAAGTTAAAGTTTAAGTAACTTGAAAGATTCGATCAAAGTACGCTGAACAATAAACGTCGTAAATTTTCTGGACTAAAATAAACACGAAAAGAGAAAATATTACGGTGCAGGGAGTAGGATCCCCAGTACCGGCGGCGTTTAGGGGCGAGAAAGCGGGCCCCACGTCGTCGTCATCCAGCGATCGCAATGACTTAGAGGTGGTCCACTTGGCCTCTAATTCAGATAAAGTCGTGTTGAGAACGAGGTGGAAATGTGCGAGGATTTAACGTCGCAGCGGAAGATCGATAACCTCATCCGGAAGTATAGAAATGAAGAGGAAGACAGACTCCGGAAAGAGAGAGGCATCAGAGACCACATTGGTATGATGAAAGAGGAGGAGGAGAAGACACTGCACAAAGGACTGGCACTCCTGAAAAGAATTCAAGTGGAGGCAAAGATGCAGCCAACTATAGGGCTGTGACGAATGGCCTAGTAGAAATGGAGGAGTTGTTGGATACGATACTCTCATGTCGCACCAACTGGAAGAAGAGAGAGGCGCAGCTTCAAGAATCAGGTCGGAGAGTGAGACCCAACCTTAACCAAGAGAGGTTGGAGATAGAGTCGATCAACCTGAAGAGAGAGAGAGAGAGACACGGCCTCTAGCTCGGAGGAGCCTGATCGAGTTACCAGATCCCGAAGAGTGACCGAGGAAGAAATTGCCGCAATACTCCCTTGGAAAACGGTGAATAAACGGCAGAAAACGGATCCACGAGACGATGCTAAAAGCACCACTTTACCACCCCGAGGGGCCGATGCTGTCATAATTGCATCCGGTACACCTTTGGTAGAAGGAAAGAGTGGAAGACGAAGACCGAGAAGAAGGAGGCAGCCAAGAAAGAGAACGCAAAATAACGCGGTGGTCGTCAAACCGGTCGGCGAAAAAACGTACGCTGAGGTCCTTGGTGCTATTCGACGAAACGAGTGTCCGGATGACCCTGAACTCGTAATTAGGGACATTAGAAAGACCAACGATGGAGGAGTGCTCCTCGAGCTAGACCGCGGTAGGAAACGATAGAGTGGTACACGGCCTGATACCCCGGCTGAAAATTGAAGCCCTTAACTTGGATAGCCTTGCCACCGAACAAGAGGTGATGACGGCGGTTAAGCGCGATTCTGGTGATATGGTGATATTAACTTTTTAACTTTAACATTTTAACTTTAACTTTTAAACTTTAACTTTTAGGTCTGAATTTGTAAACTTTAACTTTTTAAATGAAGCTATTATTTTTGATATGGCTACAGGTGACGTCAAAGTATCGCTATTGTAAGCTGATAAGCGGGAGCAAAGGAAAGCAGTCATTGAACTAGATGATCTAGCCGCTAAAAAACTGCTTGCTTGAGGGCGTATTAAGATTGGCTGGGTCTTTGGACGCATTAGGATGAGAGCCGAGGTACAGAAATGCTACAAGTGCCAAGGATATGGACATATCAGGAATAACTCCGCAGGTCCTGACCGCAGCAATAAGTGTTGGAAGTGTGGCGAAAGTGGGCATAAGGCCGCGGTGTGCGAATCGCAACCAAAATGCTATACATGCACTGGAAAACCTGGTGGTAACAACCATGTACAAGGATCAGGCAGCTGTGCGACCTTCCAAAGGTTCCTGCGGCGAGCGAAGGGAGGTAATAATCGCACATGAAGGTTCTTCAAGGAAACTTGAACGGATGTAGACCTGCGCAAGACCTATTGACGCAGCTTATCTGTGAGGCAGAAGTCCAGTTAGCAGTCGTTTGCGAGCAATACCAGAACAGAGTCCGCACAAACTTGTTCTCAGATCCCTCGGGAACTGCAGCAATATGGGTGGTCGATAACCATAAAGTACGCATCGATGCCCATGGCTCTGGAAATGGCTACGTCTGGATAAGAAGTCGAAATGTTACGTTCTTTAGTGTGTATCTTTCACCGAACGATACGATCTCGGAGTTTCAATCCAAATTGAATGAACTAGAGGACTCTGCTCATGATGTACCAGGAGAATTGGTGGTAGCCGGAGATTTCAATGCCCGTGCATTAGAGAGGGGCATGCCACACCAAAATTCCAGGGGGAGACATATACTGGAGATGGTCTCAAGACTGGATCTATGCGTGTTAAACGAGCGATCTACGCCAACATACCGAAGGCCATAGGTTCCGGCAACTCCATACCGGACATAACGTTGGTATCCGCACGACTAGCATCATGAGCGAAAGAGAATATAAGCTTGCTACTCGAAAGCTGGGTCTATTGAGTAAGCACATCGCGTTGGATGCAGAAACAATGTCAAAAATTGTTGATGCCCTCTTCCCAAACTCAGTGATAGTAGAAGACCATAGTGAAAATGAAGTCGGAGAAATTCTCACATTTACCGAGGGGGAGTTGGCATACTACCTTGATCAACAAGTTCTCGGAATATCCACCGTGTGGCGCTCCCATCGTTCCGATTTGAGTTCTGTTTTTTTGTTAAGTTGGTACATCTGTTGTTGATATTCCCTCTAAATCTTAGCGTGTTGGCGATTATTTACAATTTTAGACATGATTTGCGAGGTTGAATCCGATCCCATATTCATCAAAAGGATCATTACTGGAGAGGAGACATGGGTTTATGAGTACGACACGCAATCCAGACATCAGGCAAGTGAATAGCGTTCACCAAAAAAAAACCCACGTCGTTTTCAGTCAAAAAAGAAGACAATGCTCACGGTTTTCATGGATTACAACGGTGTAGTGCATCATGAATTTTTGCCAGAAGGCCAGACCGTAAACAAAGAGTATTATTTGGGCATTATGAGACGTTTGCGTGAAGCAATTCGCCGAAAGAGACCAGAATTGTGGGCAGAAAACTCGTGGATTTTGCACCATGATAACGCACCGTCGCACAGTGCCATCATTATTCGTAATTTTTAACGAAAAATGCAACAAATACCATCCAACAGCCACCGAATTCACCTGATTTGGCTCCCTGTGACTTCTTTCTGTTCAATCGAGTTAAAAAACCATTACGGGGAACGCGTTTCAGCAGCCGAGAGGAAATAATGAAAAAATCGCCAACACACACAGAGTAGATGTACTCTTGACTACGTAACTTTTGCAAATGTCAAGCTATGACGCTAAGATTTAGAGGGAATATCAACAACAGATGTACCAACTTAACAAAAAAAACAGAACTCAAATCGGAACGATGGGAGCGCCACACGGTGGTTATTCCGAGAACTTGTTGATCAAGGTAGTATGCGGTGACCAGCCTGAAAAATCATAAGGCACCTGGGCATGACGACATACCAACGGAGGTGTTGAAAGTGATTGCTGGTAGATATCCGCAATTACTACTCAAATTGTACAATGTACATATGTTTAAAACAGCAGGAGTATTTCCTTCACGGTGGAAGATGGCCCGTCTGGTGCTGATAAACAAAGGAAAAGATGGTGATCCTGACTCCTCGTCATCATACAGACCTCTCTGTATGCTGGACACAATGGGGAAGTTGTTGGAAAAGCTATTAAAGCCTAGGCTAGAAAATGCCATATCGGTTGCCGGCGACTTGTCTCTGAAGCAATATGGTTTTCGGAAGGGACGATCAACTATAAACGCAATAGAGGAAGTAATTAACGCAGTTAAAAGAATCGAAAGTGCTTGTAACGCAGCGAGGCCTTTGGTGCTTCTAGTGACATTGGATGTGCGAAATGCTTTCAACTTGGCGAGATGGGAAGATATGATCGAGGCGCTACAATGATCTTTCGCTATCCCGAAATATCTTCTGCTAATGATTCGGGACTATTTGAGGAATCGAAGATTGGTATATGAGACATCTGACGGCAAAAAAGTGAAGGAAATTACTGCTGGAGTGGCCCAGGGCTCGATTCTTGGTCCCGATCTATGGAACGCTATGTACGACAGCCTGTTGCGACTAGAGATGCCTGACGAAGTATTCCTGGTTGGGTATGCAGACGATGTGGCTATTGTAATAACATCTAGAAGCGCAGTTTTGGCTCATTACAGGTTAAACCAAGTTATGAGGAGGTTAAACGATTGGATGGATAAGCACGGGCTACATTTGGCCATCTCAAAAACGGAGATCGTCATGCTCACTAGGCGGAGAATTCCAACCATTATCCCGATGAAGTTTGGGACAGAAGAGGTAATGTCAAAGGGAATGACGAAATATCTGGGGACTACTTTAGATAATCGTCTAACTTACTGGGAGCATATCCGGAGAACTTGTGACCGAGCATCAAAAGTGACTTTATCGCTTAGCAGATTGATGGCAAACATAGGGGAGCCCCGCCCTAGCAAGCGAAGACTTATAATGTCAACGGTACAGTCAATCCTGTTGTATGAAGCTGAGATTTGGGCCGGCGCGATGTAGGTCGAAAAATACCGCACGAGGATGATATTGATTCAAAGACGCGGGGCACTAAGAATCGCATGCGCTTATCGCACAGTATCCGAAGCTGCAGCCTTAGTTGTCGCCGGAGTCATCCCGATAGATCTGCTAGCGCTGGAAGTCGGGAGATCTATCGGTTGAGCGCTGAATTTAGAAGAAAGGATTCTACGGTGAGAGCCCGCAGCATTATGCTTGTGGCATGGCAGAATCGATGGGATGGATTGAATAGTGGTCGATGGACGCGGCCCGATTGATTCGGGACCTTGGTTCCTGGATTAATCGTGGCCACGGAGAGCTCGATTTTTTCACATGCCAATTTTTTACTGGGCATGGCTATTTTGGGGCGTATTTGCATAAGATGGGAAAATTGATGTCACCTAAATTTCGATACTGCCCAGAAGAGTGTGATGACGTTTGTCATACATTCTTTCGATGCAGCAGGTTCATTGAAGAAAGAAGACGGCTCGCTTTAGTATTGGACGGGGTCACACCTGACACCATTGTTGAAGCGATTTTGCTGTCTGATGTAGCATGGCGAGCTTTCGCAGACTACGTTGGGTCCGTACTGCGGCAGAAGCGAAGCGATGGTTGTCTGGCGGACCCCTAACAAAGTAAGGTGTAGAATGTAAATGAGGGCCCCAAAATGAGTAGCAGCGCGGACCAGACCGAAGTAATGCAAAAGCGGTTCCAGTCTGGGCTCTCCGTAGCATGTAGAAACTTTTTGGTGAGTAAAAACCTCAACTGTCAAGTGAGGTCCATCATCACTTGGCGTTGGCTTTTAAAGTTTTAACTCCTACAATAAAAATAAAAATTTAAAAAGGTAAAGTTAAAATAGGTTAGTTAAAAGTTAAAGTTTACAAATCTAGAAACTTTAAAAGTTAGAGTTAAAAAGTTTAAAGCAAAAAACCTAAAAAGTTAAGAAAATGCTAAAGCGAATCATAAATATATGAAAGAATATAATAGAGAAACTGTATCTGAGTTTCTAGTGTATATAGATGCAAATAATTTGTATGGTTGGGCTATGAGTCAGGCTCTACCATTTCTAATTTCAAGTGGCTTTCTGATGAAGAGCTTAATAAATTTAATATAAATTGTATAAGTAGTGAATCAAGTCTAGGTTATATTATAGAAGTTGACTTAGAATATCCTGACATATTGCATACACAGCATAACGACTTCCCATTCTGGATGGAAGTTTAGTCAGAAAGCATGGCTTAAATCGTATATAGATTTGAATACTAGTCTTCGCACTAAAGCTAAAAATACATTTGAGAAAGATGTTTTTAAATTAATGAATAAGAGCGTTTTTGAAAAGACAATTGAAGATGTTTAGTAACATATAAAAATCCACCCTATTTGGGGTGGGATATAACCCCTTACTTTACACTACTTAGAATCTTTTCATGTTTTGCAAAATCAAGGTTAACAATTTTCAGGAATTCTATAATTTTTGCGTTTAGTCGAACATTTTTTTAAATTGGCGGGACATGAATATGAGACATCTGAGATCCTTGAACAAGAATTCCCAAAATGCTTAGCTGTAAATTCATTATTATTGAATTGTTGGGAGCCCTGGGTTTTATTTTTTACGAAGAATGTGTGTTAGAATGTGCCGACGTAGTGTTAGCATATATTCATTGCAGAACAGTTACGCAAGCTTATCTTCTTTGAAATGTTGGTGAGTTCTATCACTTTAAATGCTAATAGCCCGGCCAGTCATATTAAAATAAATATATGATATTTCGAGATTTCGCGGCAGACGATTTAGTAATGGGTTTTTCGTAGAAACATTTATTGAACATTTTAATAGAATAAACGCCTCTATATCAATGATTTTACTAAATTGTGTTATTCGTAACATGTAACTGTCATAATTTTTCATTGAAATCCAATCAATCAAAATAGCTTACTGACTCTGTGCAATCAATTGTTGTTTGATCTACAATTTTTGAAAGGCAAGTATTTTGATCTTTACCGACCTGCGTACTTGCATGTGTGACAATGCCCCTAAAAAACAGAGAATCCAATTAGGAGCATATCAAATTTCTTATAATCCATGCCCCGAAAATACATAGGTCCCTTTAATGCTGTACAATCAAATGTACATAAAACTTAGTAATAACTAATGATATATGTACGTACCAAATAATGTACTTTGGTGTTTAAATGAATAAATTCGAGAAAATCCGTGAAATCGACGTAAACTCTACCTTTTGGTACCTGTTAAATATTTTATGAATGAAACAACTAACTTTTGACACAATAAGAAGATAAATTGAATATTTTTTTTTTCTACAGGGCGTGAAGAATAGTTTTTAGTTTTCTATGGATTTGATTCCCACAGGCTCAGGTGGACAAATTATTTTGTGTGTTTATATGTAATTACAACAATAATTTGTATTTTTGTTGTAAATGTAGGACAATTGTTTTATATATTATATCGACTAAATCGTGGGAAGATTGATTTTGAAAGTCAACTTTGACTTAACATACATATGTATATATAGGACAAACATCCGATAAATATTACATGATTAATGAAGAATACTATAAAATTTTATTTTATTATCGATGTAGCCAAACTGTCTAGCAAAACTTACCGATTATACGATTGACCATTCATTCAATAATATTCGATAGTGCACACACAGCTTGGGAGGTAGGTATAGACATGAAAACAAAACAAAAAAATCCTAAAAATGTAGTTTTTATGGGTATATCGTCTTCTTGGGCAACAAAAGATTTCTTCTAAATACTTTATATAACATTCATCCCTTTAAGCAATACAAAAATTCTATATAACATATTTTGGGGATGATACACTATTGATGTAATATCTTACCCTAAAATATCAGCTTCCTAGAGCGCGTGAGAAATTTTGTGACGAAATTTTTATTACTTCGAGATATGGTGTGTGTTTGTCCTGAAAATTAGTTACAAAATTGGATCATGTTGTGCTAAATAATAATTATAGTACGTAATGTTGTCCGACCACAAACATCTTAATGTGAAATGATTACCTACATTATTGACCCTAATTTTTACGGTATACGACGGTGTGTGCGGAGTTTACTAATTATGTACTAGAATGAAATAGTTTTTTGTGGTAATTGAATTTTGGGTTTAACTTAAACGGATTAGATTAGGGATTATAACACATTTTTGTAGGTATCATCATTTTGTAATCACCTTACTTTATTTTATGGATGCCAATTCGGTATAAAAATTTACCTGTGTAAACGTTAACTTATTAATTTGCGTCATTGGACTCAGTTGATTAGTTGTTTTTTTAATAGAAACGTTCCAATCAAAGTCTCAAATACTCAGTCGGAATGAAGGATTTACATAGAAAGAATTACTTATAGCTGTTACAATACAGGAAGACAATTTTTATCTGCTTGGAAACATCAACTTGATTAATGAACTTGGTAAAACCATAAGATTAACATAAAAATAAGAAATTGTCAAACAACTAGTTTGAACTTTGCAAATTACGTTTTTATCGTTATAATCCAAGAACTTCTTTTAATACAATACTAACTGTGAATTTAATGATAATTGTGTCATGGATATTGTGTTTGCCCACAGTTAGACTATTAGCCGGAAGATGTTGACAATTATAAATTGTTATTTTATATCACATGGGATTTTCCTCATAACTTGAAACGAACAAAACTTTCTAAAGACAGTTCCAAATACCAAAATTATTAAAACTAAGCCATGGGTTTTATAGGGTTCATATATTTGGAAGAACTTTAGACCCATTATAAAAAATTGAGATGTATCCAACACATGATAAAACACTAAAACTTAGTAGAAATTGGTTGAATTTGGTGTACAATTTAGCTAATTTTTAAAAATAAATTAAAATTGCTTCCTTTTAGAAAGTGTTATATGTCCAGTAAGATCTATTTATAAAAGAATATAGAGAGCTGAAACCTCATTAGGTAATCAGAACTTCGGTCTTGATTAATTCAACTCCCAAATCAATCCCGAAATGGACCTCTTAAGTCAATCTTCAGCTTAACCGCCAACTCAATTTACAGCTCAACCTCTATCTCAATCGCAACACAGTCCTAAACGCAATCACCAAATTAAAGGTCAGCCCAGACATCAATTAAATCACCAAATCAACCCTTAACCCACTTTCAAATCAACCCTTAAATAATTCCGCAACCGAACAACTCACACCCCAATGTAAGCTATTCAAATTAATCCCTAACCGAACTTCTCTTTCAAATCCATCTCAATTTAAACTCAAACCCTACTCACCATCATTCTGGCATATGTACCGCCGTACCACCAGCTTAAACAATCATTCCATCATATTATTATTCCATTATACTATCATATCATCATGATACTAAACAATTAAACCATCGTACAATTGTACCACAGTAACGTCGAACTATCCCACCATCACACCATGATGTATATCTTACCATTAATACACCACAACTTCATACCATCCTTACCATCATACCATCATATAATCGTGATCAACGTACCATCATACCAGATATTAAATCGAATTCTAAGACAACATAATGAATTTTGACGTCATGTGTCGAATTTCGACATAATTCTGACAAAAACATTGAATTCTGATAGAATATAGTAAATTCTGAGATGAAATATCGAATTACGACATTGTGTTTCGAATTCTTACATGATATATAGAATTCTGATATGGTATGTCGAATTCTGAGATGATATATCCGAATTCTGACATATATGTCATATTATATAGAACTGACCTAATAGGTATATCTAATTCGGATTCTTACAGTACACAATGAATTTTAAGATGGTATGTCGAATTCTGACATATCGAACATGACATAAAAAAGTGACACAACTCAAAAAATTGAGTTTTTAAGATATTTCGTCAAAAAGATGCGCAATAATCTATTTCATAACCTGACATAGTGAGGATAGTGACCATAGTGGTCATAGTTATTTTACAAAGCGAGAGACGGCTTAATTTTCCGATCTTCCTGTTTTTGACGCCCATAGAGAATAGTACAGTATAATTGAAATTAGCATGTTTTATTTTGCTCTCCTGAAAAATTTGAAATTTTGAGTTGTCAATATTCTTTGCCACGTGCGATGTATATCGAATTTAGACGTATTATATGGAATACTGGCCTGATAGGTATACCAACTTCTAAAATATTTATCGAATTCTGACAATATATAACGAATTTTGAGATGAAATATCGAATTCTGACATAATTTGTAGAATCCTTACATTACATATGAAATATAATGAATCTTACAGTTTGTATCGAATTCTGAGATGATATATCGAACTCTGATAAATGTTTCGAATTCTTACATGATGTATAGAAAATGGATATTGAGTCGAATTCTGAGACGATATAACGGATTTTGACATCATGTTTCGTATTTTGATATAATTCTGACAAAAATATTGAATTTTGATAGTACATATGTATAACGCGAATTCTGAGATGATATATCGAATTATGACATTATATTTCAAATTTTTACGTGATTTATAGAATTTTGGTATGGAATGTCGAATTCTGGCATGTATATAGAATTCCGACATATTATATAGAATACTGACATAATATATCAAATTCTGACAGATGTATCGAATTCGATAGTATGTATCGAATTCTAACATGAAATTTCAAATTCTTAATGATATACATAATTCGGATGTGAAATATATAAATTTGAATATGATAAGTTCTGAAAATATATAGCGAATTCTGATATGGTATTTCAAATCCTTAGGTTATATATCGAACTCTGACATGATATAACGAACTTTGACATAATAATTAAGTATAAAGAATACTGACTGGATATATCAAATTCTGAGATGATTTATGATGATATCCCAAATTCTGACAAATATCAACGATATATCAAATTCTGACTGATGCGTCGACAATATATACATATAAAGCAAATTCTGATATGATATTTTGAATTATTATGTTGAATTCTGTGATGATATATCGAATTCTGACATGAATAAGATACGAGTATGACGAATTTGGAAATTATATGTCAAACTCTGAGATGATAGATCGAATTCTGGTAGTAAATGGTGAATTCTAAGATGGGTTATTTAAGCCTAACGCGATTCTTCGAATACCGACATAATATATAGATTTCTGATAGTAACTATTACTGGTACTAATGGTATTATGACCGATACCATAAATCAAAAATTAGAATTACCAATTTTGGGTTTCCATATAAAGCCAGCCCCTCCGGCACTGAATGGAATACACACATTTGTCGTTGTGTTTTAGTGAAATTTTATATCGGGGATGTTAAGCCGATTCTAAATAAATAGTTCCTAGGTTAGGTTTGGGTGGCGGTCCACAAGGACCAGGCATAGACACAAAAATGGTCCGTAGCCATAAATAGTTCCTAACCTTAAACATATTATATCACACAAAACGAATGAAATTTCCCACATAACACTGCATAAATCCAGACTTCCATACAACTTTCCAGTCTGGAAAGTTTAAATAACTGCAGAAATTATCTTACAGTATTATTTTTATATAGAAGTGCTAATCTAAGCTTAAAGAATTTTATTTTCTGTACATCGTTTTTGTGTGGTAATTTTTGAATTGAGGAGGTTCTAATCTAAATATTTAGTCAAAGCTGGTACATTTTTTTTTGGTAAAATCAGTTAACGTCTGTCATGTTTGAGTGTATCTGAAGTTTTAAAGTTGTAAAGTTGTAAAAACTCGGAATTATCTGTTTATAAGTTTTACCAGCTACCGTTCAGATTCTGAGAAAATAACCGTGTGAAATAGAAGTACGAGTAATTTAGTTCACAAATTTTACATGTTTGAATTGATATTGTTTGCTAAAATGACTGATTCATTTCTGCAAGAGAACAGTTTTATGGGTTTATGCCTGAAAATGACAGGAACCATTATAAATTAGCTTTGAAAAATGTTTTAGATATCTTCCAGAATATTATAATTATTGCAAGCAAAAGCCGATAACTTAAAATATTATGTAAAAGTATTATTAGAATAGCAGTTATTAGAACAGGGGAATACAAAATGAAATAGCGGAGTACAGGAGTAAGCACTAAGCGAAAGTAGTACAAATACGTACTCACTTCGACAACACTGATCGCTGTTCGTCCCATTCGTTGTATCTGTGCACATCTTTCATCAATTTTTTATTTTTTATTATTGTAAAATCTTTATTGGTATTTATGTTTTTTTTTTGTACACAAATACAACGAATAAAACGAACAACGACGACGAACATATGTACATACTTATCTGTACGGCCGCATCGGATTCATGTCGAATACACCGATCGGTTCAATCCCCACTCAGAGCAAATATCACGCGTCAATTTAAGCCAATGATACCAGAAAGAAAAATAGAATATTCCAGATTGAACATTTTAATAACGCAAACATTCCATCTCATACTACACAACTCGCAAGAGATATATGTATATGCTTGTACATGACAATATAGAAAACAAGTAAATGCAAAAAAATGTAAAATATGTTTACATACGAGTAACAATCGGAGGGAATATTAAATTTAAATTTGGAAATCATAAAATCGAGCATAAATATAACACCATGGTGGTCATGGTATTTTATAACTATAAAAAAAAAATTAAATTATTTGAGCGTTTGGGATCTTCGCAAAAATCTTTTCCCTGTTTCAAGTGGAGACGTATGCCAGTCGTAACAAAGCAAACAAATATTAAAAAATATCATAAAAAAATGTGAGGGGAGTATTACATATAAATTGAATGGGATTGGAAGGACATATCTGGCATTATTTGTTGTTTGCTTAGAGATTTCCTCTATCTAGAGATTGCGATCAATATTTTTCTAATTTGCTATAGTAGTCCATGTTTTTTGAACAGAAACGTAATGTAATTTTTGAGGTAGTCACTACATGCATTGTCACTGCATCGTGTGGCCAAAACACGACTTTTTTTTTACCAACGGGGAATTTTCAAAAACTTAGTAACTTACTTTTGGGAAGCTATCACTTCCCTCCCATTGACCGATTTTCACTAAAATTCAGCGAGACCCCCCAATTTATAAAAATCTTAACTATGAAATTTCAGTTTGATTGGTTAAACCATCTGGGTTCAGGGTCGTAGATACGACTCAAGAAAGAGAAAAGCTACAGATTTAGGCCAGATGCACATACAAAATTCACATTCTGCTTTACATTTTCCAAAACTTTCGCAATAATATTCACAGATTTTTTAGAACATGACAGATTTTACTTCCATAAAGATAAAACACTTAACACGTTCAAATTTGGTTGCCGGTTGTCTCAATTTGGTTGGATTGAATATAAAATTAGTTCATGTGTATGTTTGTTGGTGGGAAACAGGCTAGTCGAACTCCTAAAATGTTGAATGGAAATTTCAACCCGCCCAATCAACCAAATACAATATTACTTCAGTCTAAAAAGACCAAAGTATTAAAATCCTGTCAAAAATGATCAAAAATTTGGTTGGCCCAAAATCACTTTTATCGGCGTTTTGAAAGTCCCTGAGTCTAAGAAAGCAAACAAAAAAAAAAAAAATTGGCTTGTTCGATTTAGAATTTTTTTGTGCTAATCTGTTTCTATGCTCAAAGCCCAGATGTTGGAACCTGTGCGTTAAGAGGGTCGGGTATCTACCAAACGAATTGACCCAAAATACCTGATTACAGAAATATTTACCAATTTTTTATTTATACTGGTTTGAGGAGTGAGTTTTGCGTAAAGTTTACGGTTTAGTTGGGTTCCGTTTGCGAGTTAAATTAGGGTTGAGTTGCGGTTTAGTTGGGTTCGACTAAGTAGGGTTTAGTGAGCAGTTGAGCAATACTGAAACCTCACTACAACGGAAATGGACAGGACCAAAAACCTTGTCCGTTAAACTGAGGATTTGTGATTTTTTTTTTATAAAAATTTTATTGGGATTCTATATATTATCCGATTTTGATGAAATCCAGCATTTCCAATGGAAATGTGATATTCAAATGATTTTTAGGCGAAGTTCTGGAATATAGCCAAGTAGGATGGATCTTCGCTATTCCTTAATTGATTATGATGAAATTTGACATGTGTGTTGGAAATGCGATTCTTAAATGATTTGTAGATGAAGTTCTGGAAAATGCTCAATTAGGACGGAACTATTACCTATTGCCCAACCGATTATAATGAAATTTGATCTGGGTGATGGAAATGGGATTCTAAAATGATCTTTGGATAAAGTTCTGGCTATTCCTTAACCAATTATGATGAAATTTTCATGTGCGATGGAAGTGGGATTCTAAAATAATTTTTGGATAAAATTCTGGAATATGGCCAAGTATGATGGAACTTGCCTATTTCTCAACAGATTATGATGAAATTTGGCATGTGCGTTGAAAATTGGATTCTAAAATGATTCTTGGTTATTTCTTAACCGATTATGATGAAATTTGATGTAGGTGATGGAAATGAGATTTTAGGATAAAGTTCTGGAATATGACCAAGTACAATGGAACTTGACTATTTCTTAACCGATTATGATGAAATTTGACATGTGCGTTGGGATTCTAAAATGATTGCCTATATGGCCAATTAAAAATGAGAATAGCCAATTAGAAATGGAATTCTATTTTGGATAAAGCTCTAGAATATGGCCAGGTAAGATGGAACTGGTTGGTATGGTTTCCCAATTGTTTTCCATCGCGTCTCTTTGAACCAATTCAGCGATTTTTAAGAACTAATACATAATCAAAATTTCTGTCAAGTACGTAACAGAAAATTAGTGAGGAACCACAATATGGAACATAGTAAATCAAATTTTGGTTCTATTTGTAAAATTATCAACATTACTCAATATTTTGAAGATTGTTCGAGATGTTCTAGAGCTATTTTTGCGGAAAACGATTTTTTTTCTTTTGAACTACTTATGTTTCAGATTTTCAAGATTATTCTAAGAATACCTCGATTATTCTAGAACTCGTTGTGTGATATTCCATGTTATCCAGATTTTCGATATTTACTGGAACTTTTTCCGAAATTTTTTAGTTTATTATTCGAAATTTTGTAGACTTCGATATTATTCGAGATTTTCGATATTATTCGAGTTCAGTTTACAGGGAAGAGATTCCCGAAATTCAAGTTTTTTCGGCAGTTCAGTTTTTACCGTATTTTCGAGATTATTTATGGTTTTGCGAAGACTGCATGGTATTTTTCAGACTACTGATTTCTCAATGTTTCAAGATTATTCTATGATCTTAATATTATCCAAATTTTTCTGCAATATTTAAAATTTTATATTGAGAATATTACACCAGCTTTTCGAGATTACTCATGATACTCGATATTTCCTCGAATTTGCAATGAGCTTTGCTGCATCTTGTTACAGAATTAGTGATTTATCGAGAATTTTGTTTTTAAGCTTTCCAGAATTTGTGTTAACATTGAGTTATATATGCCATTTTTCTAACATATTTGAAATTTTCAAAGATCCTCGAAATAATTTAGGATTAACCCATATTACGAATTCGAACGGCATTTGGCTGTTTTGTTTCGAGATTATTCAATATTTTCGAGATTGTAACTGAAGATTATTCGTTAACGTTAATCGCGTGAAGTTACAGATGATTCAATATGAATGAATTTGACATAATCTGGGAGAATAAACCTTCGAGATTATTTCAAATTTACAAAATTTTAAAATAGTTAGAGTTACCGCTTTAGGTTGAGTTGCATCAAGATCACAGTATTCACGGTTTTTGTAAATATTGCGCACATTATATGTACATACAGTTGGGTAGCACAGTCCTACATTATTCCCTTAAGCTACATAATCAATTGATGATGAAATGATGAATCTTTAAAATATTTACCTAAGTAAGAATTTATTTAGCTTCCTTTAAATAATGTGAGAGAGGCGTAAAACTGTGCTCTCAAGCACTAAGTTGCTCAATTCTATTAAAGATTTCCAAAATAAAAAAATAAAGCAAAATTGTGTTGGGACTCCTGGGGGCCTATTCTCGAATTCCACGTCCATTTTCCACAATTGGACATCTTGTATAAGTTCACACAAAAACGTTCGAAAATTGTAATTCGTATATAAAACACATGCGGCATGGACATTTTCCTATATGGGGAATTTTTTCCACCTGCTTATACCCATTCGGAAATATTCCCTTAGTGGAAAATGGATGTGGAATTCCCCTTGATTATGAAAGAACCGCAAAAATCGCAAAAACAAGATTTTTGTCAAAGTGGGGCAAACAATATAATTTCCTCATTTGTTACATTCTCGCTTGCATGCCTAATTAAAGTTGCTTTTTTCGCTATATATGTACATATGTTGGAAAATAAAACGAAAAATTTAATTTGCCCGAAACTTTGGCAGTTATTATAGAATGGGACGAAAGCAAGAAATACGAATAATTAATTCTTATTGTTTGGAAGATAACTCAAATATATGTATATTTTGGATTCCACCAGGTAATGAGACTAAAAGGGGCTTTATACGGTATCCTCAGTTTTAGTTCGATTACAGTGCTTTTTCTGAGTTTTTCAATCCTTAAATTAGTACAGGACTAAAGATGGGCAAAAGGAACAAACAGTGATTATAACCAACATTTAGGATATTTTGAAAAAATGTTGAATAAAAGCTGTGGTGTCCTGTTTCTCAAGTTTCGAAAGGTGGCAAGTATACTCTGAACTAGGTATACTAAAAATGTATAACGGGAGCTCATTCTTAAAGGTCAAAGATGAAAAATGGCAAATGCGATTTTGGTAGCCGTTTAACACGTCTCATGGGTGACTTAGCGGATTGGTGGTAGAGGATTTATATTGTAATGAACCAAGGGGAAGAGTTCTCCAAATTTAAGAAAACTTGTGACATATTTTAGCGCTGCTCAAAATTTCGGAATGTTTTTGCAAAATGTAAATGGTTGGTTTGGTATGATTTGTGGTAAAAGTGCCGTAAGTAATTATCAGCAATTACTGCCGGACCAATTTTACACGTTATTTTAATCAAATAATATCCAATTTATTAGAAAAAATTACAATAAATAGACTCGCATGACAAATTTGCGTACAATTCATTTAGTTGCATCCGCAACGTTAAAAAGTCAGCTGTGTTACGTTATACTAAAATTCGGTCAAGCGCAATATTATTTTATCATGCTCGATTGTCATTAATGATTCATTAGAGTGTCTCGAATGAATTTTTCTTCGGTTTGCAGCATTTCGTTCTTCTTTTGTATAGATTTGACTTAGTTGTTAAGACTAATGTTATGTTTGTTTTATTTTTACCAATTTTTAAAAAAATTCTGTATTTTAAAGTTGTTTGCTAAATTAGTCTTAGCAAATAAAAAAAGCGAAATTCATTTATTGCTTTACGGTCACCGCAAAATTATAATGTAGTAACTTGTTAATTGCAAATTGTCCCACTTTTATGTGCCACTTTTATGTCCATTTGTTCTTGTTTTCCTATATATGATAAAAAATTTAACTTGCACATTCGCCAGAGAAAAGTACCCATTGGAAACCTTTGCGTTTCAATCTGTGTCAAATCTTTTAGAAATTCTGGTAAGTTTCCAAATAAAATTTCATTACGAATGCAGATGAAAACCCTTTATCCAGAAAACGTCGTTTGGCTAAGGAACGGCACGACAGATGGTGTGCAAAGCAAACACTCGAATCAATTGAGGCAATACGCGCAAAATACAACGGGTCGCACAAGAAAAGTTTAAGATCTATGTCTCCAGCGGCCAACGTTGCCTCACAGCAACAACGTATCCAAGCAATGTGTACCGAATAATTGTAGACTCATCGAGTGTCCAACGCAGCCTCTAAACAGCAGCGAATTACACTCATGTATGTATGTCGAGCAATTGCAAGTCGACAGAGGGGCGAACATCGGAAATCAATCAATTTCAATGTGAGCAATACTCTTCAACATGTTTGTGAACAATTCGGTGGTCAATCTCTGAATTGTCAATTCTGTGGGGCGATGCATTTTGGGGGTGGCCATCCATCAGATGGCCTATTCACACCTACAGCCAGTCAATGCACAAGCACCCAATTTTCTCAGCTTTTTATGGTCGACGGTACCCAAGCTAAGGGAATGAGCCATCTACTTGTCAAAATGATTTTCAGAAGCGACCAACGATCCGATAAACGGCTCTACAATATGCCAACATTAAATGAGATTGAAACAGTGTCCATCCAATCAATCCGGAAGACTCCAACAAGCAAGCAATTCGTCAACTTGAGCATTCTAAGTCCCAACATGAACCCTATGGCGTACCCATTGACGTTTCTCTACGGTGAACCGAAATGGCACCCGAATTGGGAGTGTGAAGCTTACCGAGGTATGTATAAGAACCGCGTCCGCAACAAGGTTATAGCATGCTTCAGTTTAAAGCAGCTTTGACAGCAATCCTGGATTGGATTTAATCCAATCATGAGTTCCGGTAAGCTTACGCAGCAATGGCTGGTAAACTCAAATCTTCAAGTAGAAGCCAACGATCTGAATTACATTCGTCAGAATCAAAAGCGTCTTCGAGCAGGTTTATCGGTTATACTTCCGTCAATCCTATATGAGTATCTTTGCTAAGTATGGTGCTCTGGACTTATTCATCACTTTTACCGCAAACCCAAGTTAATTAAGGGTAATTTGAGACCTGGAGAACAGACTTAGTAGCACGTGTGTTTAAGATCAAACTCGAATCATGAATCAAGGAGATCATAGTAGCAGGGATATTTGGAGAGTCGAAGGCTTTCATCTATAGCATCGAGTTTCAGAAGCGAGGCCTTCCCCATACGCACATTTTGGTAAGGTTAAGGGATGGGTACTAGTTCTCAACCGCTGAGAGGATCGATCAGTTTATCTGCGCTAAGTTACCACCGAAGGTGAGCCACGAACTGCGAGAAATTGTGCTAAAGTGTAACATGCACGGATCATGTGGAGAACGTCATTAGAATGCACTGTGTATGAAGGATGGCCATTGCTCGAAGCAGTTTTCCAAGCAATTCAATGATCATATAATTCCAAACGTAAGTGGATACCGCAATTATACCGGCGACGTCGTAGCACACAAGTAATGGTGCAGGGAGTTCTAATGGACAATCGATACGTGGTGCCATACAATCCGTATCTCACATACAAGTACAATGCCCACATTAATAAGGAAGCATGCAGTTCATTGATTTTCGTGAAGTGCCAACATGGTTATTAACACAGTTGGTCAGAATGAACTGCGACACAATGAGATCAATAACTACATCGACTGCAGATATGTGAGTGCACCAAAAGCAATACGGCGTCTACGTGGGTCCAAAATCCACGATCGATTACACTCTGTTATACGACTACCTGTACACCTGCCTAATCAATAATGCATCATTTTCGAAGAAGATCGTGAGGAATAGGCGTTACTACTGGCTGCACAAACTGGGAAGACTAAGCTAGAGAGTTGGTTTCAGCTTAACATCAACAACCGTATACTTCTACTACTTCTACTACATCCGTATACTTCTACTATACGTCCCTGGGGCCACAAGCTTCGAGTCCCTACGCACGGTATATGGCACTTTATGTGAGATTTTCAAGGCCGCTGTTATCGCACGAGGATGGCTAGAAAGTGACGACAAATTGGATCGATGCCTATAACGTATGCTGGTACCTATCTTATGCCAAAGCAGTTACGAGAAATGTTCGCTTACATTATCGTATTCTGCCGACGAGAGGAAGAAGCAAGAGTAGCAAAAGCACAAATCGCGATGCTCAATGAAGCTCAACTGTCGGCTTACATCAAAATCTTGGTGGCAGTTATTTCCGAGAAAAGGGTCAAATCGTTCTGCCATTTGCTACAACTGGTATCGCTGGTACATTATTGAAAGGTGGAAGGACAGTCCAGAGCGGTTTCAAATTGCCGGTCCCATTGCTTTACACATTAATTTTGTCTATGCACTTGAAGCAGCTGCTCTTCATGAAGCTACACTCATCGTTATTGATAAAATCACTATGCTTCCGAAGAACGGTTGGAAATGTATCGACAAGCTTCTCCGCAAAATCATGGGCAACGAAGAAGGTTTTGGTGGAAAGGTGTTAGTTCTGGGCGGTGACTTTCGACAAACGTTATCAGTAGTTCCGCGAGATACACGAACGGAAATAGTCGAGTGTTTTGCTTCAAACCAAGCAGACTTTGGAGCGAGTTTCAGCACAACAATTGGCTATTGGATATCTATTCCGAAAGATTATCTTCCAGTAGGACCTATCAATCAAGAAGTTATCAAAAAGAGTCATCGTTGCACCTACCAACGCGCAAATCATCGATGCAATGAATGGCGAACCAATGATCTTATACAGCGCCGATTTCATCGATTCGGGGGATCCAAATGATTGCCTCAATCTATCCGTCGATTTCTTGAACGAGCAGACACCATCGGGCCTCCCCATGTTCTGTTCTGCTACTCAAGAAAGGTGTGATTGTAATGCTGCTTCGTAATCTCAATCTGAAAAAGTGTATGTGTAATGGAACTCGATTGATCGTTAAAGAACTCGCCTGCAACTTCATCATACTGTTAAAGTTAGTCGAAAGTTGCCAGCCGAAAGTGAAAATTTGATAATGCAGATTGCGTTAGTCCCAGCCGAAAGTAAAAAAGTCGACTGAAGATTATGTTATTAACATTCCAGACGAAAATAAAACATTTAGTAGTTATCTGGATGAATTTAAATAAAATTTTTTTGTAAATAGTTTTACGTGGAAAACTTTGTTTAACCTAAGTAGTCGTGGAAAATATCGGAAAATCAGAAGAATCCACAAAATTTGAATAAAATCAGCCTCTAGAGTGTACATCTGAAGTTGAATCGTTTTTATGTGATTTGTCAATAGCTATTGCAGGAAAAAATTCAGTTCAAGTTTTCCGTGGGAAATCTTGGAAAATTTGATTTTCCAAAAATCAGAGACAACTCCAAGACGAAATTGCCGCCTTATCAGAGGTCGAAGCAGCAGATCAACTAACACTCGCACAGAAAATTCGTTCTAAACTTTGGTATGTAAGAGGCCGTTTGGAGCGTGCTCTATCGTCCCCAACTTATGAAAGAGAGGCTCAGAACCAATTAACAGCCTGTGTCTCAGTAATGGAGGCGTTCGCACAGTACCTGGCTGATGCGAATCTGCTAAACCAGTCTCTTGATGCTGCCAAAATCGGTAGCGAATGAGAAGGTTTCGACGATGTATACTGAGGAATATTCCGAAGAAGAGAAGGACGAGATGGAAGTTCGGGAGAGTGGCTCAACATAATCGTTTGGTAACGACCCCTTGACCTGTGAACAGCAGGTTAATCAGGATCAGTCGGTTTTGGTGGCGACTTTACAGCAGCGGATAAAGATGCTATCCGAACAGTTGAGAGCATTGACCAACGGGGCGGTTCCACGTTCATCCCTGGAGCCGACTCATTTCCCAGATAGCGATTTTCTGCTTTCATCAAATTTGCAGACCAACCCTTCTACGAATAAACAGGTCCGCTTTTATATTCCTCCAGTGTTCAATTCTACTATAAATCCCACCAGCATACCAACCGCAATTACTCCTGGAGGTAGTCAGGTTCCGACACGGCGTTCATCTCTGGAGCAGACTACTCAATCTAATGCAGCGGTTGAATCTTTGTCTTCTCATAGCCTTTTCAACAGTACGTTTCATGGACCTAGTTCTGATTCCTCATCTCGTCCGTATGGTGTTGAAGGCGCGCCACCGGTTATTGTTCGTTAGCACGCAGTGGTATTTCTTTTAGCGGATTATCGTCTGGTGTCACGATAGACATGTTTCACTTTCAACTGGAAATCATCGCGACCTCGATGTATTTGCGCCCAGAAACTTTGCTATTAGAAATCAGTACAGTATTGAAAGAAGTTGCTTTGCAGTGGTGCTGGATCTATCGTAGTCACCATCCTTTGGCCACATGGTGTGACCTTAAAAGATACCTTGTTGAAAGGTTCAAAGACCGCCGTACCGCATATGAAATCCGCCGTTCTATAGAGAGTAGAAAACAACAGCCTAACGAAAATTTTCTCGACTTTTACCATTATATGTGGGGTTTATCTTTGCAGAGCCAGACTCCTTATTCGGATGAGGAATTTATTTAGTTGTTGCTCTCGAATATGAAACCAGTTTTGCAGTTTCACCTCACTGATCGTCGATTTACTAGTATTGGGGAACTGATAAAAATTTGTACGGCATGGGAGGATACTTTGAGACGCTACCCTTCACGACCCGAGACTGCAACGTACCCTAGACGTACGGTTAGCGAATTAACCGCGGATTCGCGGGATGAACTTGGGTTGCCGGAATCGAATCCCAGTGCAGCGCAAGCTGATATTTCCAGTGGTTGTTCGGCCAGCAATACGGATGGAGAGCTTTATCGGATGTCTGCACCCTTCGGGAGGGGGCAGGTAGAACCGCGAAGGCCTTCGTAGAGTCATTTGATTTCGAATTAAAATCTGGACAGAACCGGTTCTGTCTGATTCCGACCGTCAGATTGGAGATTCCACATTGCTCCCATCTGTTTCGAAATGTCGAGCAGCCCCTCTGCCAACCTTAGGAACTCCATTTCACAAAATCGATGTCTTCCACCTTATATGTCAACACCTGATGTTTCACCACCTTATACGTCAACCCCCTATATTTCCACACCTTACTGTTCAAAACCTTATACATCGACCTCTGATTTGTCTACATTTTATATTCCTATAACGTACACGTCGATATCGGATCTTTCGATGCCGGATACGACTCCATTAATTACAAGACCTTCTGTCGAACCTATTTTACAAAAGTACAACGGATTCCACTTCATTTGCTTCTAATCCATTAAATTCATCTGTTTTCTGCTCACACTCTGCTTCTCAGAGGTCAGCCCGATCTCATGGCTCCAGCCGTTTGATGCGCTCTAAACGCTACTGGCGAAGGCGGAAGAACATGAGAATATTCGTAGTTTCTTCCATTCTCGGTACTGAGGCAAGCGACCTGAGGCCATATGCTGATGTACTTATCAATGATGTTCCATACCGAGGCTTCCTGGATAGTGGAGCTAGTGTAAGCGTGCTGGGCAGGGGATTGCAAAAATTATTAGTCAGCCCTTTCATTAAAATTCATAATTTTCCGTCTCAAATCCATACTGCTAGCGGACAACCTCAACGCGGGTGTTCAGCTACATTCGTGCTACAGTTAAATTTAATAATGTTTTTCACGATCTTGTCCTCTACCTAGTACCATCACTGGAATAACCTCTTTATTTGGGAATTGATTTTTGGAATCGTTTTGGGATCATCCCAAAAATTTCTTCTTTAAATGTCTCCAGCGACGTACCTGATTCTTCCACTGAGTCTAAATTCCACCTTCTTTCTGCTGAGGATAAGCGCTCTTTGGATCGAATCAAAGATTTGTTTCCATCCAGTGCTATTTTGGGTCTAGGTAGAACCTCTTTTCTTATCCATGTTATTGATGTGGAATCGACTAAACATCGAGGAATCACAAAGTCCCTGGTGATCGCCGGTCACTTTGGTGCGTAAGGCTAATAGTAAAGTTCGTATGTGCTTAGATGCTAGAGAACTGAACAAGGCCACCGTTAAGGATGCTTATCCGCTGCCCCTTATCAATGGATTGTTGGGTCGTTTGGATCAAACCCGATACATATCGGCGATTGATCTCAAAGATGCCTTTTGGCAAATACCTCTTGACCCACATTCTAGGGATAAGACAGCGTTTACGGTACCTGGGCGGCCTTTGTATCAGTTCACCGTTATGCCCTTTGGGCTATGCAACACGCCACAGACTCTTTACCGTCTCATGCATAAAGTGATCCCGCACCAGTTGCACGATAAGGTCTTCGTCTACCTCGATGATTTTCTTGTCACCTCTGCCACTCTGGATGAGCATTTCTACCTATTGAAAGAAGTTAACTATCTGGGCTACGTAGTTGGACATGGTTGCCTTCGCACAAACCCAGATAAGTGTAAAGCGATTATGGATTTTCCTACTCCAAAGACAACGAAACAAACAGACCCTTTCTGGGAATGTTAGCCGCACCGTTGACTTATCTCACCGGTAAATCTGGCAGAGCTCCTTGGTCTTCTGCTGCAGAATCTTTTTTTGTTGCCTTAAAAATTGTTTTGTCTACTGCTCCCGTGCTGGTTAACCCCGATTATAGTAAGCCCTTCTACATACAGTGCGATGCCAGTACCGTTGGCGTAGGCAGTGTATTGTTCCAAAAGGATTCTAATGGTGCAGAGTATTCCATTGAGTTTATTTCTCATAAGCTCAATGCGGCTCAGAGAAACTATTCAGTGACCGAGTTGGAGTGCTACGCCGCAGTACTCAGTGTGCAAAAGTTCCGGCCTTATGTAGAGGAGTTTGTGATATACAGTAACCATACTAGTAAAAAAAATTAAAAAAAAATTGCAGGCTTTCGATTTTCAGATCGGGTATCGAAAAGGGTCAGTTAACACGGTTCCTGACACTTTGTCTAGAGCTTTCTGCGAGGACGCGTCTCCTTGTGATGTAGATTCCGTTGTTTCAAACTTAGTTTTTCCTGATGCCCGACCTGAGAATTGCCCGTCTGTTTCTAGTTCAGAAAAACCTCCGGTTGACTCCTTGCAAGTCGCTAGTCTGACTTCGACAAATTCGGTTCCTGCTCTACATATTGATTTGAACTCTTCAGCATTTAATGATCCCGAATACGTCGCCCAAATCAACAAAGTTCTGCAAATGAAGTGTGAACACAACTTCAAGTTCAAGGTAACAAACTTCTCCTTGCTCCATCTTTTGGTAGGCGATATGCCGACAGATCTTCCAGATTTTCGATTGGTTATTCCTTATCCTCTGACTCAGTCTTTGATCGAACAGGCTCACGTTCCTCCCACTTCAGCATACTTTTCTCGCAATTTTGTATATAGAGAAATTTTGTGATTAATAAATCATACACAAGCACCAAAATTGAATAAATCAGATAATCGCATGTGCTGATATTGAATTGATCATAATTCTCATTGAACCCATTCAAAAGACATTTTTTAGCAAATCTCAAAATATTGTAACGCAATCCCACAAGGGATTACGTTAACAGACATGAGAATAGCGGTCTGATGCGGTATAGTAGCTGGCTAGAGCTCACGGTGCGGCGTGGGGGTTTTCAGATATATTTTCTATGCTTGAATAACCGCATGAAGAACAAAATTAGAGGGGCAAATGGAAATTAAAATTAAATTGCCACGGCCTCAGCGGCCAAAAGAAAATGATAAGAAGGGAGTGATCGATCCGGAGTGACCGTCTATATCCCAGGCGATCACCGCCTTCTTATCATTTTCTTTTGGCCGCTGAGGCCGTGGCAATTTAATTTTAATTTCCATTTGCCCCTCTAATTTTGTTCTTCATGCGGTTATTGAAGCATAGAAAATATATCTGAAAACCCCCACGCCGCACCGTGAGCTCTAGCCAGCTACTATACCGCATCAGACCGCTATTCTCATGTCTGTTAACGTAATCCCTTGTGGGATTGCGTTACAATATCTCAGATCCACGAGACACTCTGACCTATTTTGGTAGTATAACATACTAAATCGCTGCAGGTGCTGCAGGATAACATAGTCATAAGAAACAAACATTTCACTCTATCCACATAAAATAATTCTCACATCGACACACAAATTAAATCTCGTACAATAAATTATTTTACGTTTTAAGATCGCATAGTCGCACTCCTTGCAGCTTCCAAAAACTAGGTGTCTTAAACCTTCCACCTAAACAAAAACAAAAATTCTTTACAATGCAAAATTTCAATTACACACGTCTGAAGTCTCTTGATCCATACATAAATTGAATAATTTTTAAGAATCCAATTATTCCTGCCAAATATCCTGTCAAATCATTTACAATAGCAATAATCTGATTATGAAAACAAATAAATAAATCACCTATAAATAATAATAATATACCGAACAGAAGTTTAAGGATCAATGAGGACAAAACCAAATAAACATTTTTACATTTACATAGATCGATCGTTACCTGATTGATGATCTACCGGTTTAAACCCGCACCTGGTCTGACTCTGTATAATTCATTCATAAAGACATACCGAAAAACGAGTCAATCGAGATCGGATTAACAAAAAAAACAACAACAAACACTATAATCGTGTGTCTTTTGTCCAAACAAATTGACTTTCCGACACATTTAATAATCGGCTTATTATGATTCGAAGCTCGATGATTAACTTGGTCTTAAATAAAGGATTAAACGATTACGAATTTACTTGAATGAATTGTTGTTGGTTTGGTACTCATTTTAGTGTAAGACGTGTTAATTACAATTTAGTTGTTGATATTTTTGCTCGCGCAATTATCGACCTTCTTTATATGTATGATCTCACATCAATCTCGCACATATAGTGTCACTGTCAATAAATCTTAATAAATTTTGCTAAATGTTCGATCTTTGTAAACAAAAATAACGTAAAACTGTAAACCTTTTGCAAACAGTATTTTATGAAAACATTAAATTCGTAAAAAATCAATTAGATACTGAGTATACATCGGATGGATAATGAGTTTGGCCTTTTAATTAAATATTTACCTAACAAATCACATTATGTACATTTTGCTCGACATGGAAATTTAATTTATGGGTAAGCCTAGCACATTTAGTGCGTCATTGGCGAGTATACGTATACCATACATCGATCGTGATCATAACAAATTAAATTGGCGGTTTGGCAAGTTCATTTAAATGAGATTTATGACCCTCTATGCGGTGAACTTGAACTCATTATGTATTTACACAAATATTGAACAAATAACAAAAATCTTATAGAAATTTGCAATACTTGGGGTCATAATACAATGATCATTCATTATTTAGGCATCAAGATGTTGAATAATAGTGATACTATTGTGCCATGACATTTTCGAACCACATACACACAAATTAAGTGTACCTTGAAAATGGCAATGTCCGGTTTAATGCATGCATATTCGGTAATCGATCATAAAATGTGGACATTTAACAACAAACCACATTGGTGGCCCAAACAAAAATTTACATAATCTTACACACCAATTTGTATTTTATTGTGCAGAGTTTTTGGAAAATTAATCAACAGTCAGAGTCCAGGTGTCTTTTTTTTTTTTTTTGTTCATTGAATTGAATTTGTTTGGGTATGAATATGCGCGTACACTTAGGACAAAAGAGCTTTACCTGAAATTATCAAAATCTTTGATTTCATTATTTAATAACAACAACAGAAAAACGATTTTCAATGTTTGAGGAGGTCAGTTTTAATAAATTTCAGCGTATTAATCAAAAATCGGGATTTATTTTTATAGTTGTCTGCGAGGTAGTAATATGTGTACGTATTTGGGAATTTTTAAGGCGTGAAAAATGTCAACGATGAATTTTAATTTATCACCGAAGCGTATTCTATCTGATGAATAGTGCTTGCATGAATACTGGTTCTGTTGATATAATAACAAAAAAAAATTGTATAATATGATCACAGCATGATTTTAGATAGTATTGTAATGCTGTGTGGTCATCATTAAGGAATGTTAAAGCGAGACTATTCCGCAAACGAAATTTCCCGGCCCAAGATGTACTAAAAACACCAAGTAGTGTTGACAGCCTATAATTTAGTTGGAAACCGTAGTATAGCTGAAATTAGGCATACGGTCTTGCGTCTTTCTAATTAATTTTCGCTCGTTACAATTTTATAAACACTTGAGGTCTTCTTCATATGACTCCTTCCAATGAAATATTTTCATTAAACTCTAAACTAAATAAAAAGACAAAACCGTATGCTTAATTTCAGCTACTACGGTTTTTGAACTAAATTATATACTTGGTAGGTGGTCAGGTGTGAAGTTACAACTTTCACAAGTGCTCGTGTTACTTCCACGTGGTGACCGCTGGTAACTAGATTGCTGATTGTTTGGCTTCTATGCTAAAACACGGTGCTAAAGGAGTCAACCTTAAACAAATCGCTGGGCTGCGGATCTCTGCACAGATGGACACTTCTTTCTCCGCTACTCGTGGGAACAATTATGGATCTTGATAAGAACTGAACGTATTCGATAGCGCTGGTTGCTTTTGTTTGTTTGAATCAGGTGTTTCGGCAACAATATGTGATGATGTCGATCAAAATTTTTGATGGCTGGTAATGTCGTTTCCAAATAAATAATGCACAAAAAATGTAATGGCTGGTGATGGTGTTTACAATAAATACCGAAGAATGCAAAATGACTGGCTTTTGGTAAAAAGCACCCCATATAATGATTTAATAAATAACAAAATTAGTTTTCAATAAATAACACACTGTATTTAGAACAAAGATTTAATTTTTGCATAGATACATGAATTTACAAAAGCAAATTTAATTTCTGGCTTGAGTTTTATTTGTTGGTTTATCAAAACGTTCTGCGGTGAAAACAAAAATGAACTGACCCAAAATATTTTGATACAATACTAATATACTTTTTTTTTTTTTTTTTAAAACAGAATACAAAAGAAAAATTTATGTTTTATATGAAATGACAAATCAAATTATAGTTTATGAATATTATAATAGATGGCATGAATGGTATTAAAAGGACAAAATTAAAGGTCAGACTATATAACAAATTTACAAATAACGTTAACGAAACTTAACTAAATGTTTTAATCATTTGGTGGCGAGTTCATTCTCCCCTTCATTTAGGAATCTAAATCATTATAACTATCATAATATAAATTAATAGTGTTGAACTTAGATATGAAATCAAATTTAGTGTTGAATTTGCTGTTTTGCGTCCTTTCCTTCCTCTTCATTTAGCGGTAATTTGCAAATTTTATTGACGGCTCTTTTCAGGACACCTGATTTTGTTTTGATGTTGGCGACTCGTATGACCCCATCGTCACCGTAATAAACATGTAGAATGCGTCCTAACAGCCACATAGCAGGGGGCAAGTTATCGTCCTTAATGAGAACTAGCTCTCCTGGTGTTAATGTAGTTCCTTTGTCTTTCCATTTTGATTTTTGTATTAAATGGTTCAAGTAGTCGAAGGACCAGCGGCGCCAAAAATGTTGCACTCGCAATTGCAGTTGTTGATATCTCGAAAGTCTTGATTCGGGAAGGTGCATAACATCTTCTTCTGGTAACTGTAACAATGGTTGGCCGACTAGGAAATGACCCGGTGTTAATACGTCTAGGTCAGTATGGTCATCCCGTAACGGGCTAAGCGGCCGGGAATTTAGCAGAGCTTCGATTTGTGTTAGGATGGTCGTCATATCTTCAAATGTTAGCGGTGCATTAACAACCCTTCTTAGATGAAACTTGACCGCTTTGATGTTAGCCTCCCAAAGACCACCAAAATTAGGAGCTCTTGGTGGGATAAAATTGAATTTGATTTTATGTTGCAAAAGGAACTCAGCATTAACAATATTGTCTCGGTTGTTCTCTAGAAATAAAAAAAGATCAGCTTGGGAATTTTTTGCGCCTATGAAATTACTTCCATTATCAGAATAGAGCTGAGAAGGAAGCCCTCTTCTCGAAGCAAACCGTCTCAATGCCATAAGAAAACATTTTGTTGACAAATCGCTGACTAATTCGATATGAGTTGCTTTTGTAGCCAGGCATATAAAAAGTGCTATGTAACCTTTTGTCAACTGTTGTCTACCTCTACCATTTCGTAATTTTAGTTGTACGGGACCAGCATAGTCCATGCCTGTATGATCAAATGGCCGTGATGGATTAACTCTGGCAGCAGGCAAATTACCCATCGGTTGAAGAATTGGCTTTGCGCGAAACCTTGCACATTTCATGCAATCGTGATAAATCTTACGAACTATGCTCCTGATATTTAATATCCAGTACCTTCTTCGTATTAAGTTTGTTACTAATGTTGGGCCAGCATGAAAATTGTTGATATGGATGTCTCGTGCAATTAGATAACCAATCGGGTGGTGATTCGGGATTATAAATGGATGTTTAGTTCCATCAGGTAAGCTTGAGTTGATTAAGCGACCACCTACTCGCATTAAACCATTTGCATCTAAAAATGGTGATAACCTTATCAACTTGCTCGATTTATCAATAGGCTTGTCATTCAGCAAACAACTGAACTCGCCTTGAAACATTTTAATTTGAACATGAGTGATACATATCCGCTCTGCTTTGATATATAGCTCAAGTTTACATTTTGAATGACGGCCTCTATAGAACCAAGTTAAACATCTGGCAATTATTCGTTTGACCTTTTCAAATGAGGAACAGTATTCAAAAATGCCGTCAATGGTATCGTTCTGATTGGGAGTAACTAGACCGAAACATAAAAATTGCGGTTGTGATCTTCTCTCTTCATCCGTAATGTAATCCTTATTAACAATGGACCAACTGTGTTCGTTTTGCTTCAACCAAGTAGGACCATTCCACCATAGAGTATTGTTGACCAAATCAGCGGCGGGTATGCCACGTGAAATTAGATCGGCTGGATTTTCACAACTTCTGACGTAGTTCCAGCAACGTAAGGGTACATGATCGGAAATAAATGAAGTCCGATTACCAACAAAAGTTTTCCATTGCCTTGGATGCCCCTTTAGCCATGCTAATACTACCATTGAATCACACCATGCTTTAATGTTATCATCTGTTACTTTTATAACTCGTGCTGTATACTTTATCAGTCTAGATAAAAGCACTGCACCGCAAAGTTCTAACTTGGGCAGTGAAATTTGCTTTAAAGGTGCAATCTTGGACTTGGCAATTATATTATTAATGTGTATCACTCCACAGTCATCGACAACTCTTAAATACACCACGGCACCAAATGCTCGTTCTGATGCGTCACAAAACCCATGAATTTGAACAGAATGCACTTTGGAATGTAATTGTACGTAACGTGGAACCTTAATCATCGATACGGCTGCAATGTCTTCTGTAAGTTTATACCAATTGTTTAAAAACTCACCCATAATTACTTCGTCCCAATCTTTAGTGTGTATCCACATTTGTTGAAAAAACAACTTAAACCTGACTGTTATTGGTGCGATCCACCCAAGAGGATCGAAGGTTTTCGCGATAAACGATAGTACTTTTCGCTTTGTTAATAGACCATCTGGAGGTGATGATAATTTATACATAAATTTATCAGCGTGCTTGTTCCATTGCAGTCCCAGTGTCGATACCCCAGCGTCTTTGCCTTGAATTGATAATAAGTCGTCACAATCAGATTCGTCTAAGTGCTGCAATAATTTGTCACAATTTGATTTAAATTTTCGTAAATGAAATCCACCCGCTTTTAATACGTCAATAACATCATTCATAAGTTGCCTTGCTGTTTCAACGTTCTCACCACCACTTAGGAAATCGTCCACATAAAAGCTTTCTTTTATGGCCTGGCATGCCGAAGGATATTGACTTTGATAATCATTGGCTAATGTATGAAGTGTTTTAACTGCTAGAAATGCTGCTGGTGCCATGCCATAAGTGACGGTGTTCAATTTGTAATGTACCGGATTTTCGTTGGGATGTTTGCGCCATAATATCATCTGCATTCTTCTGTCTTCCTCAGCTACTAATACTTGCCGATACATTTTTTCAATATCGCCGGCAAAGGCAATTTTGTGTTGACGAAATCTTGTGACAATATCTATAAGATTATTTTGCAAAATAGGGCCAACCTCTAAAATATCATTGATTGAAACGCCTGTAGATGTTTTGCAAGAGCCGTCGAAAACCACCCGCAATTTAGTGGTAGAGCTTGATTCTTTTATTACACCATGATGTGGCAAATAAAAACAATTTTGATTAGTACGGTTTTTACAATTATTGACTTTAGTCATATGATTAAGCTTCTCATATTCATCAATGAATTTATAATATTCATCTTTGAATTTAGGGTTCCGTTTAAATTTCTGCTCCATGGTAACTAATCGCTTATAAGCAGCTGTGTAAGAATCTCCAAGATGATGACAGTCTTTCTTTAGTGGTAAGCGTACAATATATTTGCCATCGTCGCTACGTGTTACAGTGCGTTCATAGAACAATTCACATTCAGTTTTCTCCAACTGGTTTTCGACTGGTGGTTCTTCCACTGACCAAAATTTTTGTAATATATCCCATATGGTTTCCTTTTCGTTAATTTTAGCTGAATAAGAATGTATAATTTTATCATCTTGAACAATCCCGGTAATAATCCAACCAAATATAGATGATTGCAATGTAATATTGTTATTAAGTGATTTTGTGACTGGTTTTAAACATTTAAAGAAAACATCAGAACCCAAAAGAATGTCAATACTTGCTGGCTTGTTAAAATTTGGATCAGCGAGCTCCACCTTTTCAATTGATTGAATGATGTCATTGTTTGGAATATGTTGAGTCGGAATAGTGCTTGCTATTTTTCCGACAATTAAAACGTTAACTGCAATTTCTGCTCTCTCAGGCATCCTTGAAGTAATTGTAACCGATGTATGACCTCTTGTTGTAGTAGCATTGACATCAGACAATCCAGAAATTTGCACCTTTGAATATTGTCGGGGTAGTCTTAGTGTTTGAGCTAATGATTCTGTGATGATCGATGCCTGTGATCCAGAATCTAATAGTGCACGTGCAACAATATTTTGACCATTATAATTTTTTATATTAACCAATGCGGTGGGAAGTAAAACACATCGATTGTTTAATACATTGGCACTTAAAACTGTTTGTGATTTATCGTCGTCTTCATCTTGATTATCCTGAACGGTAATTTGATTTTCTTGTGTCAACATGGTTTTTTCTTTTGATTGTACTGTTGTTGATGAAGAACTTGGAGAAATATCACAATCTTCACTAAAATGTAGCATGGTATGATGACGTCTGTTGCACATCTTACAATTCTCTTGATAGGAACAATTCTGAACATTGTGGTCCCGTCGCAAACAGTTATAACATACTTTATATCGGCGTGCTAAATCTCGCCTTTTTTTCACATCGAATTGTCGAAATTGTATACATCTAACTAGAGTATGGTTATCATTACAGACAGGACAATCTAATTGTGGTTTTAATGATAAACTTTTAATGAATGTAGGCGATCGTGTTACTCGTTGTGTTGAAATACATCCTTCTTTTGCATCACATCTTGCGTTAATAAAATTTAGAAAACTCTGGACTGTTGGAAAGTCATCTTTACTTGTCTCCCTTGACCAGGATTCTTGCGTTGCAGGGTCGACCTTCGTTAACAAAATATATATTATCAATGCGTCACGTCGTTCAGCATCAGCACCTAATGTTTGAATACCTCTAATTACAGAATCTGTTGTATCACTGAGCGAGCGAAGCCCTTTTACGGAACCATTTGTAACACTTGGTAAGTTCATAAAAGTGGCCAGAAAATCATTGAGAATCGTCTTCTTTTTGGCGTATCTTTCTTCTAATTTCTTCCATGCCAGTTTGTAGTTATCATCAGTTGCAGGTATGTGCCTCAATAACGCAGCTGCGTCTCCTCTGAGGTAACCTTTCAATAATTGGAATTTATGAGCCTCTGATATATTTTGATTATTGTCAACTCCACTTTTGAATGAGTCACAAAATGATTGCCATCTGCGATACTCCCCATCGAATGGTTCAATTTGAAGTTTTGGCAGAGTTATTGTATCGTAGTTAGCAAGTGATATGTTGGCGGTACGATCGGAAATATTTTCAAAAAAAGCACGTTGCTGATCAAACAATAAATCTAATGCCGTTTTGTCGGTAATGGAATCGTCATTCTTATTACCATTGTTCACTAATGTAGACCTCTTCTTGATTTGTTTAAGTAAAGCCGCTTTACAATTGAAATAATCTTCTTCGAATTGGTCAAACTTAGATTCAGAATTTGGAATTAATGAAATTCGATCTTCGAGATCTGTAAATTGTTGCCAATATTCTTCCAGTTTTTCTAATTTAGCCTCAATTTTCTCGATTGAGTCAGTTTCAATCGCCGCAGAAGTATTATATGTGATCAGCTTTGTAATTGAACCTAGTATACGACCACGTTTCTGAATTAATTGATCAGCCATCTTTAAATGTTTATTTTTTTTTGTTGAAGTTTGAGAAAATATCCAAATTCTTTGCTTTTATCTCTCGTAAAGATTTAACAATATTGTACACAAAATCACAAAATGCTTCTAGTTAATTGAAGCTAAAATAACTTTCACGAAACTATCAAAATATGGTTCTACACTGATAACAATAATTAATTAAATTACAATAATTGCTTTCACATTCATGAATGAGTTGCAAAATTTACCGCATTCAAAATGGCGTACTACCTAATGTAAATTCGAGATTTAATTTTTGTCTACGATATTTCAACTTGTGTATTTTATGAATTATAACTTTAAATAACCATCCAGGATTTATTATACGCTTTGTTAACCACTGAATTAGCCGACTCCATATGCAGATTGAAATATTCATGCACAAATACGCATAAACTTGATTAAATATTCACGACGACTCGATTTGATGAAACTCTGACAAATCGGTAAATTAATTGAAATTGATTCAATTCCGTTTTGAAATGTACAACGCGCAGTTTAATGAAATATCTGTTAAACTGGCTTTATGCAAATTATTGTTGCCTCAACGTGTTAACACGACCATATGATGCCAAAATGGCGTTGAAGAAAAAAAAAAAAATACAACAAAATGTTCACTTATCTGTTAATCAATTTTCCAATACCATATCCGGCTCGAAGGACCAAAAATGTGAACGTATTCGATAGCGCTGGTTGCTTTTGTTTGTTTGAATCAGGTGTTTCGGCAACAATATGTGATGATGTCGATCAAAATTTTTGATGGCTGGTAATGTCGTTTCCAAATAAATAATGCACAAAAAATGTAATGGCTGGTGATGGTGTTTACAATAAATACCGAAGAATGCAAAATGACTGGCTTTTGGTAAAAAGCACCCCATATAATGATTTAATAAATAACAAAATTAGTTTTCAATAAATAACACACTGTATTTAGAACAAAGATTTAATTTTTGCATAGATACATGAATTTACAAAAGCAAATTTAATTTCTGGCTTGAGTTTTATTTGTTGGTTTATCAAAACGTTCTGCGGTGAAAACAAAAATGAACTGACCCAAAATATTTTGATACAATACTAATATACTTTTTTTTTTTTTTTTTAAAACAGAATACAAAAGAAAAATTTATGTTTTATATGAAATGACAAATCAAATTATAGTTTATGAATATTATAATAGATGGCATGAATGGTATTAAAAGGACAAAATTAAAGGTCAGACTATATAACAAATTTACAAATAACGTTAACGAAACTTAACTAAATGTTTTAATCATTTGGTGGCGAGTTCAAGAACAAAAAACAACAAAAAGAGTCCGGCTCTCTAAAAAATCCGGAGACAACGAGACTCATGCCTGTAGGCCTGACTCTAAGTCTACAAATAAACAACGGGACATAAGCTCAAGCAAGGCTGGTCCCTCCACTCGGGTCACCAAATCTGAGTATACAAATACAAAGCGGAACCAAAGCACGAATGAAGCTGGAAATAACATTTCGCCAGAAGACAGAACGGATAAGGACAAAGCCACGCTTGCGTGGGCAAAAAAAAGTCACAGTCATAAAAAGTCGGATGGACCTTCAGCTGGCTGACAGCTTAAAAGAAATAGATCTCAGGAGGAAAGTACTAAGATCGCAAAGCGAACCTGGCTACCTCGAAACTGGCTACATCCGCGCACGCGATAGCTCATCTGCGTACGCGGTGGTAGCCAGCCAAGCGGAAACTCTCTCCACGGGCACGGAGATGTCAATGTCCATGGAATCTTTAAAGAGGCTCTCAGAGGACTTCTCACCAGGGGATGACTCTGATGTTACTGTGGTGTATAAGAGGCTGTAGAGATGACAATGACATTTCTTCAAGTCAACCTTCACCACTCTAAGGCAGCATCAGCTGCTCTAACTTTAAAAATTGGCAAAGAAGCGACAGACGTCGTCTTGATCCAGGAAACTTGGGTCACTGAAGACCGGGTACTTGGGCTCAAGACTCCCTATTATAGATTAATGTACGCGAAAAAAGAAGGTAAGGTTCGGTCGTGCATTCTCATTAAAAATAACAAAAGTTGTTTTCTGTTATCAAATTTCAGTAACGGAGATGTAGCAGTGGTCAGCATTGAGATCGATAAACGAAACCTCTGGCTAGTATCAGCTTACCTGGCTTATGATGAAGTGGATACTCCACCAATCATTCTAGGTGAGCTAATCTTGGAGGCTCAGAAGCGCAAGATTGGAGTCATCCAGTACGGACACAAATGAACGAGGTGAGTTACTCCTTGATTACATTTTAAGTACTAACCTTCATACATATATGTAACGTAGGCAATAAGCCGACCTTTATAACTAGTAATAGACAGGAAGTATTTGATATTACCCTTGTCTCAAGCTTTCCGGCGATTAATTTATTAAACTGGAGAGTGTAGGAGGACCACTCCTTTTCTGATGATTGTTATCTTCAATTTGAAATGGACTTGACTTCTCCAAAAAGTCCAATCTACAGAAACAGGAGGAAAACCAACATTCACTTCCAGTTCCGTTGCCAAAACCTCCTTTAAAAACTGCGCAAGAGCTCGATGGCTTGGTGGACGAGTTGTCCAGCGCTTTTAATGAAGCGATACTGTAAATCTCGGCCACCCTGGTGGTCCATGGAGATTCAACAAATACGTCGAAAATGCAAAAGGTTCTTCAAAACAGCACGGAAAACAAAATCTGCTGTAGACTGGGACTTATAGGAGTCCTCAAAATTTACAAATATCAATTGAGAAGTGCCAAAAATAGCTCTTGGAGACTATACTGTGACAAAATTTAGGAGTCTTCGGAGATGTTTAGGCTACGCAAAGTACTAGCAACTGGTCCTTCCATCCCAAATTATCTTCAACGGCCGGATGGGATATGGACCACTAATAGTGCGGAATCGTTGAAACTTCTGATGGAGACTCATTTTCCTGGTTGTTCCGAATTTGTACCTAGCACATCAGTAGGTAAAAGGGCAAGTAGCCTCATAGGCCAAATTATTAGCGATGGTATTGGGTGATGGTATTATCCCTGCGGATATTCAACAAACAACGGATCGTTGATCCGACACGACACGATTGTGTCGGAAAAGCTGTCTAAATCTCAACATGCCTATTGCAAGGGGAGATCTGTAGAGACTGCTCTTCATTCTCTTGTATTTTTCATTGAAAAATCTTTCGAATATAGAGACTACACAATGGTAACCTTCTTGGATATTGAGGGGGCCTTTAACAATGTGCTTCCAGGGGCTATAACTCGGGCACTTTCAGATCTGGGAGTGGATGAATCACCCAAGGACTGGATGGATCAGATGCTAAGAGGCAGGATCATAAATGCCAGTTTTGGGGAATCCTCCGTCAGAAGATTTGCAAGCAGAGGTACGCCACAGGGTGGCGTACTGTCCCCCCTACTTTGGAACTTGGTCATAAATGACCTGTTGCTGAGACTGGAGGACGGTGGCTTCAAGGTGGTTGCCTATGCGGATGATGTTGCTATTGGTGGCACCCGGGCACCCTTAGTGAGCTTATGCAAAATGCCCTGGGCACTCTTTCATTATAGGCTGTGGGTTGAATGTGAATCCACACAAAACCGAATTGGTTCTCTTCTCTAGGAAATATAAACTTCCTCACATCGATCCTCCTACTTTTAAATGGGTTCATCTTGACTTTTACAGTTGAAGCGAAGTTTCTGGGTCTCGTTTTTGGATAGCAAATTATATTTGAAAGGGTAAAGAAAGCTTCGGTAGCGCTATACTCTTGCAAAAATGCCATTGGGAAAGGATAGCGGCTGGAGCCCCGCATCGTACATTGGCTTTATACTGCAGTAGTCAGACCCATACTCTTGTATGGGGTAATAGTCTCGTGGCCTGCTCTGGACAAAACTGTCAACCAAAAGATGTTGACAAAAGTTCACTGATGGTTGCTGCTTCAGGAAGAAGCTAGCAAGCTGACGAATGGCAGATGGTAAAATATCACTTCATGCGTAATAACTCGGCAGGTCTGGCCAAAATTGGACTTGGCGAGATCCAAACAGCTGATCTCACTTCAGCGAAGTCAGATCAGTGTGGTTGTTGTAGTGATTACGGGGCACTGTCTCATGCCTGGTCCTAGAGGACCGCCGACAAACCTGACTTAACTTATCTACTCCGATTCACGAGATCTCCTTCAGGATTAATTTGCCTTGCACAATAAAGAAACCGATAAGCCCAAGTGGATCAAACATATTCTATCTCTATTCGCTGCATGTTAATTCGGAACCGAAATGTGTCATCAGTCGTGCAACAGAACATTACAAGGACTTTGATGCTACTGTCGCTATTGCTTAAAATCCTCTCGGTTTCAGTCTGAATGGGGTTTATTAATTCAAGCAGCGAATTGGATTTATTGGTTTAAAACTATTGAGATAATCATTGACATATTAGCGATGTTTGATTGTTTGTGTTCCCGATACGTCTCTGCGTTCAGATTCTTCCATATTAGGCTAAAGATGGTGAACAGGATGCTCTAAAGATCATTACAGTCATCTGATATGTAGAGATTTCCTCTTGTGGTCGATTAATCCACAGGCCCCGCTTGGTTGCCCCGCTTGATCCCAATCTGGTGAAACATTTTCCCTATATCACCACTGATGCCATACCTGTGTTCAGGAAATTTTAACAGAACGGGCTACGAGGTTTGCCAATAAGACACATTTGAGTATAATGAGATTCCGTTGACTGTTGCCACGGCATCCCACACGAGTCTTGTCTGGCCCGGCTTGTTAGAGTTTGTTACCGCAAAAATGAGTACGTACCAAGTTTTTTCTCCTTGCGTTTGAAGATCCTGGTCTGCCACTTTACGATGATTCAGTTACACGTAGTTGAATTTATTTTCACGCCCTGTAGCATTCCATCCAATGCACGTAAGTATCGCTGCTAGATCCCCCCATGCTCCACTGACCGTATTTCGCGGTACTAACAGGAGCTCGTATCGGTTGCCCACAGGATTTTCGAGTTCCGCCAGTCGCCTGTGACGGCCCCATTTCATCTTTAACATCGCCGGCAAATTATTCACCAACTCGGATAATAGAGTAGGGTTATTCCGGTACTCATGTAACTTGGCCGTCTTTACGATATCGCAAAACGCTTTTACCATCATTAAAAATGCGACGATGGTTTCCAACCGTTCGAGCTTCACGGGAGGTATTTGCTTTATCGGCTCCATAGACGAATTGAAGACTAACTCAGGGCATCCGTGGAGCATCTTCAACGTAAGTCAGTTCAACGACATTTTTACCTTGTCATTCTCCATAAAAACGAAGAAAGAATAAAAATCACTAAAAACTGTCAAAACTTTTGGGAGATTTGCGACAATTGGCAGAACAACAGTCACTACCTTCATTTAGGAACAATATTGTAGTAATCATATACGAATCGTATAATGAGAATACACAAATATTACATTAAGACGTCGAGAAGATGACCAACGCAATTAAATTTAATCAAATATCTTAACTCAATCATCAATTCAACCCCAACACAACTTCAACTCAACCCCTACTCAACCACAAATCGATAAAACTCATCCTTCAACCACACACCAACTCTTTAGTCAACCACAACTCAACGCCAACAAAACCTTCAACTCAACCTGATCTCAACCTCAAGCTCAACGCTCATTGAACCTCTCGCTCTACCTTAAACATAACCCCAAACTCAGCGACAAGCTCAACTCCCAAATCAACAAGGTATGAAAAACTACTTGCTTACGTGAACAGAAATAAGCTAACTCTAGCTCAACCCAAAACTCAACCCGCAAATAAATTAGCAGCTGAAGTACTTACTCAACTCTAACCCAACCTTAACTCAACTCCAATTCAACCACAACTTAACCCTCGAATCACACCCTGGCCCAACCCTCAATTCAACCCCAACTAAAACGTCAAACAAGCATATATAAAAAATTAGTCATGGATTGAAAACCGCGAAAATGTGGTTGAGGTTAATTCGTTGATAGTTGATGCATTGCTTCCAATAGCTTTTCATTTCTCCGCCTTGACCATAGAAATGAGGGAAAAAAGTATCGTGCAGCCATATACCTTTCCTTCCAAGCGGAAATCGGCGACCTTCGGTTACCACTGTGAACAACCGTAGGAAACCAGAAATGTTTGAGTACATCGAACACGCTCTTGTCGGCGAAATTGTTGATTGTGCCGGCAATCTTGTTATTGGCGAAATGACCGGTCGGTGAATTGGTTATATTAGATTTGTTTTTGAATCTTTGTCTCCTTCAGTCAAACCTTTCTACGAAACGGAACGTTTCTTGTGAGGTTAAGAATAACTTTCTTGATTCCCGCTGTTCTAAGGTGAAGTTCAATTCCAACAAATTCCAAACCTGTGATTTTCTACTAGCAAATCTTTTGAGATTGGTGCTTACTACTTCCAGTGTGGAATAGATGCAGCGTACGGTTATTCTACTATATAAACTGAATGTACTGATTGCAGAAGTACTGAAACATATATCTGGCTGCGCTTGACTTAGTTCAAATCCAAGCATGCTCAATAATTGCGGATGAAACATCTCCAACGCTTTATGAGTGTTCTAAAAAAATATTTTCATAGTAAGTGCTCCTCTAAGCTTGACGAATTGACAGTTTCTCAAAATCCAGACATAAATTAAGACGATCTATTGAACTAATATACACCAGGACCAACCAGTTTGAAATCTCTCTCTTTGCTCTTGGTACATAATTTCCTACTTTAGTTTACATGAAAAGTAAAATGATTGAAACTGTCTTCCTATGAAGCGATTTGGCTACCTCAAGCAATATCCACCGCAAGAGAACGCCAGACATTATGACCGAGCGTGTTTAGGCCCTTTTCGACGTTATCCATCCATCGGGGGTATAGGTGATCTCCTACGAGGTGTTACTTTCGTTGGTACCAGCTCCGCAAGGTCTGTTTAGTGGTCCGATTTTACGAACGAAGAATGTGACCAAGCCATCTTAGCCTTGATGATTTTATGAATCAGATGATGTTAACCTTATCAAGACGCTCCTTCTTTGATGGGGCAGAGAATTAGTCTGATGTTCCTTTCAGGCTCACACTGGAGCTATCAATCTCGACAGATTAAACATTAGCGATTTTCCAGATCAGAGGGAAAACGGTGAAACAATATAGATACAGGTTTAGCCAAAAAATTTTAACATTTTTTAAGAACAATCGAAGAAATACCGTCGATTACTCTATAGCCGTCAATTCGAAATGAGGCATGGAAAAGCTAGCCTGCAGCAAATTATGTAGCCAGAAAATCGGTCGTTTGCTGTGCGGATATATGTTTGTTCCATCATTTGAAGGACGAAGAATCGACTATCTATTATTCAGGAAGTTTTCCTCAATCTTAAGAGGGATTGCAGAGAAAGAACGTCCGCCACTGTCCGAATTCAAAATTTATCGCAATTTCACCTTTAATGTTGCTCATAATAGGTCGTTTTTTGCTTTAGTTACAGTTGCAGTATGCACGACGAACGATCGCCTTTTTGCACTCGTGGTTGTAGGCTGGACGGAATGAACTGTTCCATTCCCGAGAGCATGACAATATAGACACTAGAATTGTATCAACGTTAATTTTACTGAAGGTAAAGCAAGTACGAACCAATTCATTCCCATCCAATCAGCATTCCTATATAGTTTAGGCTGTAATCTTACGCTACTCGTCGAAATTTCCGCCTGGAAGCCTTTTGCCATTATGAACATTGAAATCACTCGTCACAACGATTGGTGATTTCTGAAGAATCAGTAGTGAGCGGCGTTGTTAGTAATATTTAGGATTCGGTAAAGACCACAAAGCAAGAGGGTATATTTCGAGACTCGAAATCAGCTGCGGTAAATTAACCTACGGATTAAGGAATAAACCTTAAAACCGATGACTATAAAATCATCGGAATCTAGTTAGAACCTTTTGCACTGTTTCTTTATCTTCTTTTAGGTCACTCTTTCGATAACTACTACGAAACCCGCTTTTTTACGTTTTTCGGTAGATTCCCGACTTCGCATGCATCCACTTATTTCACATTGACAGTTCCTTCACTCCTGTATTGCAACTAGGGACAATATGCTTTACTGGATGATCGTTCTATTATCTTATTGAGTCATAGACGACTTAAGTCTTACTTGCGGTAAAACACTTCCAAATAAAATGTTGGACTTTCAGACAGAGTGTGCCGCCTCACAAAAATACTGTCAAAAGATTTGCTCAGCATTATACAGAAATACTGCAATACATTATCCACAAATGTGTTTGATTAAAACTTTTTGTTAACACAAAGGGGGTATTAAATATTTGCAAACAGGCAATTTAGAAGATAAAAAATGTCACATATTCACGTCATTGAATCAATCTACCCCATTACTTTAATTTACATACTACATATTGGGCGTGGCCTATAATACAAGGGTAAAAATCATTCAATGTAAACCCTCTTAAAACGCCTTTGTATTTGCCCTATAAATCGGCCACCAAAAAACCAGCCTGCATGAAATCTTAAATTAGAAATTTGCAAATGGTATAAAAAAAAATGTTTGATAAAATCGTATAGCACAATTGCCATACCATCGCGCGTATAATAATTTAGGAAGGGTAGATAATTTGTATTGTGATTTGTGAATGAGGATTCGATAAGGGTCTTGGTTTATGGAATTTATAAAATATGCACGATGGTAACAATAAAAATTCTATTATCCGTCAAAAATTAAAGTCCATTCAACCCTATTACATATAAAGTCATCGATGCTAATTTTAAATCTGATTATGTATATAGTACAAACTATTTGGTAACTGTATTTGGGTTTTGCTCGATTCGATTTATTTTGCATCAAGATACACGAATAATCTCTAACTAAATAGCTTCTACATATCATAAATAAGCGTGACCACTCACACTCAGGGAAACACTCAGGTCATTTCTGTGAAATATCAATAATCAATTCGGATTAGATCAAGATCAAAACGAAATTTTTGATTTATACTTAGGAGAAATCATTAAAATTTAAAACGTTGCCCATTCCAACAAAGTTTATCGGAGGGACATAACCCTTTTTAAAAGAAGGTTTTTTCTTCTAATTCGAGCGAAATTATCCGATTGCAGAAACGGATTAAGGCCAGGTATCCGCAAACAATTTGCCTGTTGTAATTATAACTGGAACATTATCAGATGATTGAATTCGAACTCTTTCAGATCGACGGATGTCATCAGAGTTGATTGGAGCTGTGGTCGATTTTCGTTTTCGGCCTTTTGATACAAGAGATTTTGATTGCTCCGCATGTTGATCTTGCACTTCGGTTGAATCAACTGGGTTGTTTGTTGGTGTTAATGATGGTGTGACATCACTCGACGTTGACGGTATATTTGATGGTGAATCAATGATATCGGGGGTATTGTCACGTAATCGCAGCTGATCGATGTGACGGCGGATGATGTTGCCATTTCCAGTTTCAACCTAGTATGAGACTGGTCCAGTTGTCTTTGTGACAGTTGCCGAAATCCATCTTGAACCTGGAGCGTAGTTTCGGGTCCAGACTTAGGTAGGGGACAGTGATCTAGTGTTTCTCATATCGTTGATTCTTCGTTCCGACACAGAAAATTAATTCCGATTCGACGGTTGAAGAGAACCTCAGCCGGACTTTTCCCTGTGCTAGCGGTCATTTATTTTTTCAAGTAGTCCTTGGTTGAGCGTACCATTCGTGCTGCTTGTCCATTCGACGAGGGGTGGAAAGGAGCGACTAACGTATGGTGAATCCCATTTCGCTTGCAGAATTTTTCGAAGTCGGTTGATATAAAGGCGGTGCCATTATCGCTTACGATTACTTCTGGAATACAGTGCATTGCAAAGATGGCACGGAGCACTCCTAGCCATTTGCAGTAAGAGTCTACCAAGATGAAAAATACTTTCGACTGGAATGGTCCAGCGAAATCTACGTGGACCCTTGACCATGGCCTTTTCGCTTCCTCCCATAGGCGCTTGGGAATTCTCGGGCTGAGATTCTTAACATGGCGTACAGGAGCGGAAGACCTTTTCGATATGGTTCACACGTAACTTCCCGCCATGGATTTCATGCGCACTACACCCGGGTGGGCTGTATGCAGCGCATTGAGGATAGTTCGACGATAATTCGATGGAACAATTGTACGCTGGCCCCACAGAAGGCACTCAATATGCAACTGAGTTCATTTCGCCTAATCCAAAACGCTTTAAAATGATCCTTTACCTTCTCAGGCCATCCTCTCAAACACCACGAGAGAATACATGAAAGAATGGGATTTTTCTTCGTCGATTTTGTGATGTCCTCTGCCAGAACAACTGGATGCTCGACCATCAGCATTACTGTTCTCCTTTCCTGGTCGGTGGGTAAGTGAGTAATTATAAGCGTTCAGGAAAACGCTCCATCGCATCATTCTCGGGGGCAAAATTTGCAATGTCGGTTTGTTAGGGTTGAACAAACTTAGGAGCGGTTTGTGGTCGGTCACGATCAGAAATTCACGACCATAATTGACAGAGCCTCTCTATCAATCTGAGCATACCGAAGTTCGGTGGCAGTTAGCGTCCTAGAAAAAAACGAAATCGGACGTTCATTATAACCCACCCGGGGGGGGGGGGGGGAGGGGTAATGTGTGGTAAAAATTGGACAGCCCAAGAAAAGCCTGGAGTTGGGCTTTATCGGATGTGAATTTCGGATGGCTTTAACTTTGGCTTCGGTGGGGCGAAGACCATTGACGTCGATTTGTACGGTAACCGAGGAAATCGACAGCTTCGCATCCGATAATCCGATAACGCATTTATCTTTCCGCAGACGAATCCCCGGTTCATCAAGTCTTTGAAAAATCTAGCTCAATTTTTCATGAAGTTCGTCATCAGAAGCAGCGATGACAATAACATCGTCGAAATATGGAATGACCCCTGAAATTACATGCAGTAAATTTTCAATAAAATTTTGAAAAATACCTGGTGCCGTGGACATTCCGAACTGGAGACGTTTCACTTTGAAAGCCCCCCTTGTGAGTTGCGATGGTTTGTACCATGGCGGTGTCATCGTCAACTGTGAGTTGCTGGTAAGGGTAGCTGATGGAATCAGAAATGCGTGCGGTGAAAGTGCTTTAGTTACGGTAGATTTATAATTTCCGCAAATCCGTACTGTTCGATAGGTGTCGCCTACTCAGTGTACTCCACTGACTCCAAAATTCCCTGGTTTAGCATCTTCTGCAGCTCCTCTTCTATTGGTTTACGAAGAGCGAGAGGGACTCGGCAAGGTGGTAGTCGAATTGGTACGACTGTCGTATCCAATTTTAATGAAACCGGTAGACCACGAAATTCTTTTAACTCAGCTGAGAATAGGTGTCGGTATTTCTCCAATATGCTCGAAAATTTCGTTGATCGAATTAAATGCCCTCCATGGATGGAGATTCCCAATGGTCCGAACCAATCAAGAAGACCCAAGATGTTATTTTTTTATTTCCAGTAGTGACAAACAATGGCATATGGTTGATGCATCGTCCGTTGTATTTGACGTCGACCTCAGTGCGACCGAGAATCTGGATCGGATTCTGTTGAAAATCTCTCAATTTAATCCCAGACGGCTGAAGAATCGGTGGTGATTTCCAGATTAAACTAAGGGCTGGCTCTGAAATAATGGTATATCGAGAGCCCGAGTCGTTGTTGATAACGACTGTTGTGTCCATTTTCACTTCGCTGGACAAGGAAACCTCCTTGACAGAGTTTGTTTCGTTTGTAATTTTTTTTCTTAGATTTTGTTGGTTTTCCGGCACGGGTAGTAGCTTCGATATTTGCAGGTTGAACGTTAATTATTCTCTCCGCAGCTTTCGCATTGAACTGATGCACGCGGATGACGGTGTTGTTCGCGGCTGACCTTCGTGGGCTCGGCACGAGTGGAGTTGGATGGTTTATGTGATTGCTGAATAATCTTTACTTGACCAGACTCTTGATGGGCGGTGATCGCTTTGTGATCCTGAATGGCAGCCTCGGCGGCAACGACGTTATCACAAACTTTATCCAAGGTCAAAGTATTTTCAGATAAAAATTGTTGTTGCAAGGCTGAATTGTGGATAACGCACACCGTTCGATCACCTTCCGGTTGAAAAATTGCATTCCTTGGCTAGTCGTCGGAGCTCGGCGATATAATTTGCGACCTTCTCCTCAGGCATTTGCACTCGTTTAAAGAATTTAAACGAGGCCGCGATTCCCGATGGTATGGGAGAAAAATGGTCAGTGAGACTTTTAATAAGATAACACTACATACATATATAATACATCCATCTTCTACGGTTCGCCACAAATGGGTCAGCTCTAGCCTCTAGGGTTCTTGTTAACTCTTAAGAAATTGAATGACAAATTTCTCTTCTAGAAGAAAATGTGTTCATCTGCCTCGTTAAAAAGTATAGGAGATGCCGGGGACCTGAGGCCTTGCACATGCTCTACCACTGAGCTACATCCCCTTTACACATTTTCTCGTAAGCAACAACAAAACAACATACCATAATTGACCAAAGTTTTATTAAAAATAAGTCATTTATCACGTTGAATCAAAATAATTTTATTTCTATAAAACCTAAAATAATATCTGGCCGGAAGATAAAATCGGATGTTGATATTTCCATCCAAATAATATTAGTTGATTAATAACCTTCCACCATACGTGATTAATGATCATGTACTTATGGCGATGATCACTTCCATCCATATATATACAAATTATTGCATGAAAAAATTTTATTCCCGATAGATTTCGTGTCAATCGATTTACAACAATTCATTCATAAAAATGTAACAATTTAATCTCGATCTAACGATCTTCGAATATATAAGTGTCGATCGATCTATTCACAAATAATTATTATGTGTCCCAAATTATTTATCTATAAATTGATTTATCGAATTGCATTCATTGCACAAAATAACAAAACCAAATTTATTCGATATAAAAATGGAATTTTTTGTTGGGATAATTTTTGCACCCTGGGTGGTATCGATCGATACATTTTACTTTCATTCAGCGCGCAACTCTTGAATTAAAAATAGTTTATGGTTAGTTTTTGTACGCAAAATAATGACAAAAAGGTTGAATTTTTATACGTCACACATATTTTTTGGCTTGTATATGCTTTGTAAATGATTGTGTAATTGAAACATTTTTTGGCAAAACATTGACAGTATTGTGTTTTTATAAGAAAGTGTCAGTTATATTATGAATGAATCCTCACTCGTTTTAGAAATATAGAAATGAGCAGTTTTTTGTATTTTTGCATTATTTTCGCCTGCATTGTAGTTTTTAAAATGGGATAAGATGTTATGTATTTATTATCCCATAAATTTATCCCGTATCTTTGAGATGAGATCTTATATTAAGATGTTAGCTGGGAGATATAGTATATAAATCATATGCGAGGTGACAACTTTATTGAATGATGTAAGATCTACTGAAGAAGATAATGTTAACCTATAAATGCGAAACAGGTACAACTAAATTCTATATTGCCTCGGCCTCTTCCCATCTCTCAAAGAAGGAGATAGGGGCGAAAGTGCAAAACCTACCAACGTAGTCGAGGCAAAGTTATCAGCTTACAGCGAGAGGATCTTGGATAGTAATCCTTGTGGTTTTTTCCCAAATAGATCAACGACCGATCAAACTTTTACGCTGAGGCAGGTATTGACGAAATGCTACGAAAAGGGCATTCATTATGAGGAATACGTTATATAGAATGTTTTATCCTACCTGGGTAAATCATCAAAATTGGTTTCAATATAGCAGCTTTTAATGTAAAGCTCAATATGCAAGATGCTAATAGAAGGAAAATTTCGGATGGCTTCGAGATAACATCTGGAGTGCGGCAATGAGACCCAATAGCTCAAACTCTCTTCAACCTATCATTGGAGTATGTCATTCATCAGCTCAATATGGCGTAACGTAACTGTCTTTATTATAAATCAACCCAGCTACATTAGCAGATGACATATGCCTGCTAACACACAACAGAAGGTATCAGGCCTAGCACATGAAGTCGGTCTCAAAATCAACACCAGTAAAACAAAAGAAATGAAACTGAATACGAACATTAGTACACCAATCACCGACAACAGCACGCCAATCGAAGAGGTTGAAAAATTCGTATTCCTTGGTTATACTGCAAATGTTCAGTGCAAGATTAAAATCAGTACTGCTGTATGTAAGTGCAATATATGTAGAAGCACACACAGAAGATCACAAGAAGGCTCCAGTTGTTTGTAAACAAATGCCTTAGAAGGCTGATAAAATGTTTCTGGACAAACACCATCAACAACATAGAACTTCTGCGCAAGTGGAGATGGATCGGGCACATACTGAGGAAAGCTCCTAATACATAAAAATGACATATGTCATTATAATGGAATCCGCAAGGGAAACGAACAGTTGGAAGACCATCTGTAACCTGGAAAAGAACTCGGTAAATCATGCGGAGAGCTAACGCACCTGGGAGCACCTGGGTCGCAACATCATCTCTCTGAAAGAGGTCCTGCTTCCGTTGGAAGAGGGCTTCCTCGAACCATCCAGGAAGAGGGCGTCGGATTTACCGAAATCCGCAAATCACTATAAGTTATCTAGCTAAGAGTCTTCAAGTGAACCGCGGAACAGTTCGAAATATAGCCAAAGAAACCCTTAGCAACTATCAGTACAAGCTCCAAAAATCCCATCTTCTTACGAACAAAATAAAGCTCACACGACTTGAAAGACACAAACTGTTACTGAAGCGATTCGGCGAACCAAAATTCTTTTTACCGATGAGAAGCTGTTCACAATTGAACAATGCTACAATCTTCAAAATGGCTGTATTTGTTCAAAAACACTTCCCGGAGGGAGCTATAACCCCTAACGAAGGGGTTAAAGTGAAGCAAGAAGTTTCGTGAAATTTCTCGAGGAATTAATTCCTCCCTAGACTTGTAAGCATTATCCAAATAATGATTGGACCTTCCAACATAATTCTGCTCCGGCTCATAAAGCGACATTGACTCAACAATGGATTCGAGAGAAATTTCCGAACCTATCGACGTTGTGGCCGTGCTGCCATTGTAAAGGTCTGGAATGAAATGCCTCTAGAAATGTTTCGACTGTTACTTACGTGTTACTTACAAGTCTAGAAAATTTTCAAATGAAATCGCTTGGTTCAAACTCTTTAGAAATATTTGGAATTTAATCAATCTCCGTATTTTATTGTCACACCCGGTAGAAAGGTGGAATTTACCATAATTTGATTCTGAATAACCCGATTTCATTAGATTTGTCGTGATCGATTTCTGTGTGGTTCAATTTCTTTATGCTCAGTTTTAACACTAACTTCCTCATGCACCAGAAAGTTGAATAAGACAACTTCATCTCACATAATACTTTCAGATGTCAAATTCTGCTGAAGCCCTTACGCAACATATTCGCATTCTACAAAATGTCATAACCTTACATTTATTCGTGTTTAATGGCAGTTTATTCCGTGTTAACCAATCACAGAAAGCATCAAGCTAGAATGAATGTTCGCGTAAATTTTCAAATCATCTGTATACATAAAACACTTGCAAAACTTGAAACATTGGACGACATCATTAATAAAAATTGTGAAAAGCAATGGTCTGAGATAGATACCTTGTGGAATACCAGACCATATGTTAAATACGAAAGAATTTACCTGAGAGATATTCACACATTGCTGTCGTACTGCTAAGTAAAATGCAACCAAAAAATCAGTTTAGATAACGTTGACACGGTTGCCAACTGTGTCAAACACGTGGCTCAAAAATACCATCAACATTGTTGATTTACCTGATTGACCTGAACTGATTCTATTCAAAAAGTTTAAGTGTAGCAGAAGGGTTCGAAACGCCTCTGTAACACGTAATATCGCTCTTTTTGACAGATTTGACAATGGAAAAATTAAACGATCTTTTCCAAATGTCGGGGGCCATACTTTCGAATTCCACATCCATTTTCCACATGTGGACATCTGTCAAAATTCATAAAAATTGAATTTTTTCGGTACTAAGGGAATATTTCCAAATGGGTATAAGCTGGTGGAAGAAATTCCCCATATAGGAAAATGTCCAGGCCCCATGTGTTTTATATACAAATTACAATTTCCAAACTTTTGATGAATTTTGACAGATGTTCGCATGTGGAAAATGGATGTGGAATTCGAGAATAGGCCCCCAGGAAAAACTCCAATCGACAGACTTGTTACGACGGTTGTGGCGTCGTACCAATTGGCCCCACAGATTGTTGCTTGGCTAAAGCCAAGATTTTAACAAAAAAGAAAATCATATGGATATTTGTTTGGGTTTCAGTTGAGTTAACGGAGAGCGAGCGACACAAACCAACACAGAAACGACGTAAATCAGTGTTGGTGAGGACCACGAGTCGCGCGATAAGCGGGAAAAAGATTTAACCCGAAGTTTTATGTATGTGTTTTTTTTGCGAGTTAAAGGAAAAAACAAAAAAACGAAAAAAGGCAGAAAAGGTTTGGTTTTCATATACGCCGGTTGTGTTGAATTAACTACCACGAGTTTTCGCTTGGTCAAAAAAAAAAAATATGGTAGACGGATTGAAAAAAAAAATAAATAAGAATATATACGTGTGTTTATAACTTTTCGAAAATTTTCATTTTTTGTGTACGATAATAATCCGCGTTTGTTTTTTTTGAGCGGTAAATAATAGTGATACCTAATGTCAAATTCTTTCGGGTTACTCGAAATAAAGTAACTTTTTTATCTCCTAAAGAATATGAAAATATTTTTGTAGTTGTGTTGGTGTAAAAAGAGCAAAATAAAGTGAGGTTATGTTTTACTGTCAGTCAGATCAGTAAAACTTTTTTTATTTTGATAACAGAAAGATGGAACCAATTAATTTTAGCGCATTAACATTCGATAAACAACAAATGAAATATCAAAATGGAGTTTTATTTTTGTTTCCAATTCACTTTGACATTTCACATTTCTATGTATTTGTAAAGAGTAAAGCAAATCTATGAAAAAATCTAGAGTAAAGCAAAATGCTCTAGAGCAAAAAATAAAGTGCTTTATTTTCCCAGAAAGAATTTGTAATGTCAAATTGTTACCCTTCGAGTAAAATTTTTTACCCTCAGGGTGTTTTTTTTTTCCGAAAAAATTTAACATAAATGATAGTGGCCAGGCCTTACAAAAAACAAAATAAAAAGTAAAAAAAAAAAAACGAAATTATAATTATAAGAGACAGAAAAATTGTGTAACGCTACTGTGTCAGTTGTGTAAAAAAAAAAAAATTATTTATATATCTCAAATATATTTATTAAATTTATTTGTGGTGTTTTGATTGTTTTCAATCCTGGTGTAACCAGTATCGGTCGATTTTTTTGTTGGTTGTGTGCTGGCTAGCAAGAAAGTAGTTGAGAGTGTTCTTGAGAATCACGTGCTGAAAACGAGAAACAGGAAAAGTTAACGTTAATTAATTACCGCTATCTATAGATATATATATATAATAAAAAAAAAAACATAAGATATATATATACTTAACTGTGGTTGTTGATGACAGGATGGTGATTAAGTGTGCATGTTGGTGAGCTGAAAGAACCACATGCTGAAAGAAAACAATAAAAGTTGATGTTGAGCATACTGATGGGGAGCTGCCAAAGTCCTACCAGAATCGCAGAGAGGACCAACTAGTAACTTTCCAGTCATTTCCAGGAGGGTTGATCAGGCAGCAGAGAGAAAAAAAAACCGTTCGTTATATATTTTATTTACTATTTATTTGTTTTGTAATTTTGCATTATATACCTTATTCTGGCCGCTTGAGTTTAGCAACCCGTTATATTGGTCCGGTTATCTCCATCTATAAAGTAATATTGGTCAGCGCTCGTTGTTCTACATAATTTTTTTATTTTTTTTATTTTTATTCATTGAAGCCAGATTTTGATTGTTTTTTTTTCCTTTTCGTTCTTTTGAATGCATGCCGTTAATTCAATTTCACCTTTATTCGGGATTTTTTTTTTGTTTACATTATTTTTATTGACGCTTTGTTTCAGGGTCTTCGCTCTCCGTTAACTAAGTTCTTGCAAACTAGATTCTTATTGTGTGCTCATATGGTGTATGTGCGTTTAGTTTGGTGAGGGTGAAGGTCGTTTTTTTTGTGGCAATTATTGTTATACGATTGATTGCGGGATGAGTTGCTAGGCGGGCTTATCATGGGTGTCGAACAAGGAGATGCGTTCCTGGTTGGGAAGTCGAATCCCTAATTTTTTTATCAGGTTATATATTCATGTTTAAATTATCTTTTATTATTATGTAGCCTGACCGACAGGGCATGGGGGGAGGCATAGGACCTCCGACCGGCTGCCGGCAGGAATGACGGAAGAGACGCGCGGGGCGGTCGATCTGTTTTATGATTACTGTGTTGTCATTATCATTAGTTTTACCTTTATCATTTTGTATTTCGAACCCTTATTATTTCCTTAATTTACTCTTATTGTTATATTATTATTAGAAATTTATGATTATTGTGTTGTTTTATTGTCCTTTTCTTATCCCTCTTTATTATTTAATTTAAAGTTTTCTGCGGTTCTCTAGCTTTGGGGTATGCTCTGGTAATTAACACCCCACTCCCATTCTCCTGAGCTTAGTCAGCAAAAATACCGCGACCAGAGCCCCTGCCCCAGAGAAATTTCTGTTAACCGACTCTTTGAGTGTTCGGGCTTGGACGACATCACCTTTCCGGTTCTGTTTTATGGTAATGTCGAGCCCGATCTCAACGAGTTCGTTACAGACTTAAGTTAAAAAAAATATGTTGAGATACCAACTCATTCATAATTTCTGAGGAACTGAATTGGATTGTAACATATGAATTGTTGCAATGCCATCTGAGTAGATTCAACAAATCGGAACCAACTGTGACTTTAGGCGTTTCCTTGATAGTGCTGTAAACCAAATAGTAATCAATAAATTCCTCAAAGGTTCAAAGAAAAATTATCGACGGATCATCGGTCAACTTAGCAAAACAACACCTTACGAAGCAACGATTTAGTTTATCCATCTATCTAGCTGTATATTTCTCAATTAAGCATTTTCTTTACATCTTACTAAGATAAACGATTACATTGGTCAGCAACAACGATGTTTAATTAAAATGGTTGTTTACTTCAGACGTACGTTTCAAATTCGCTGAATACTAATTCTTAGCACCGACACAGACCAAACACAGACCGTTCCTGTTGATTTCCTCAAACGGCAACTCAGAAAATATATTTGGCCTTCTACGTTTTCACAGGCACAGGATACATTTTCTGCTCGCTCCTAAACATCTTGATAAGAGTCATATTCTGTGGGTCATGTAATTGTGTCAGTTTTATTTATTTATTTGGATCAGGATCATTGATAATTCGTTAATCTCACCTGGATCTTTGCTAGAAGCCTATATATAAGAGGAGAAACCTTTGCTGACGATATCTGCTTGGTTGGACTGCGTGGCATCGGAGTGAAGGTGTTACTCGATTCGTTAGCATACTTTTCAGCTTCCGTTGGTCTCAAAATCAACGAGTTCAAAACAAAATATCTGATCTCTGACTTTAGAGACCGCCTCGCAATTGGCTTTAGCAATAGTAACTACACATTTGAGGAAGTGTCAAAATTGTTGGGAACTCTTGTCGCTCACGATAATTGTGTGGGGGAAGATATCAAGGGGTCCATTAAAGTCCAAATATTTTGCAAATGCCATAAGCTGAAGTTTTCAGGACTTTAGTTGAGTTGATACAATGTTGTAATCAACTAACCGTAAATGAATCAAACGAATGTTCAAAACGTCATTTTTTAATTTTGTTTAAATAAATTGTGACGCGCTTAGATAATTCTCATATGATTTGGTCTAATCAAAAAACGATTTAACTGACACACTTCGAGCTTATACTTGCATACAGTTTACGCAATTATAATTATTATGTTTAATTTGTGTAATTGAAAAATAATTGACGCATCATGTCATTTTCAGATTATTTATGGCAATCCGCTTATTATTAGAAATAGTTTTAATGAAATCATTGTTATCATACACAGATGTTTTATGTCTGGTTGTTGCTAATTTACAGAATTTGTCCCGGATAAAACTGTATGCATATGGCAACGGAAACTTTTTTTAGCAGTTTAGCACGAGTTTAATACCGAATTTATTACTATCGCACTCGATCATCTACTGGTCGTTTAAGCGGATATGTTGCGCTGAAGGCTGTTTTTAAGAAAAGACAATATTTCTTTAATTGCCATACAAAATACTTGAAGCTAGTAATTCCAAGACAGGTGACTTCTTAAATTGATGATGGTGGCTGAACTTTCTGGCTTTATCTCACGTGAGTTGCCGCCAAATCTGATGAAGAAATTTCATCAAATTTCCTTATTGGCATGGTTCTGTTCGTCGTTGTTTTCGATATTGTTTTCAGTGTTCAGTGTAGCTATAATCTGTGGTCGAATCTTGTGAAAATATCATATGGGGCCAATGCTTTATAAATAAAGTTCCAAAATTAAGCTCCTGATAAATGGATTCTCACAGTTGAAGCTAAATTTTAAGCATTGTTTAAGAAAACGGGAATCTGTTGAAGAAAAGTTCGTTAAAATTATTGACGGCAGGCCAATTTCAATGGGGGGATAGTCTTTTTTGAAAGAACTATATTCGCGAATAATTCGTTTTAGTTCGTATATATGTCAAATATTAACAAAGAATGATTGTTCGGTTACATCAGAAAAAATCAAGTTAAAGTCAAAATAGTATCTAGAAGCGCTGATGCTTAAGCTACCATCAACAATTGTTGCAACTGAGCCGAGCATTGAAATAAAAACGGCCAGATTACGTGAAAAGACGTTACAACGTGATTTACGTTCGGCCTCATGTTGCGAAACCAGTCAAGTAAAATTAGAAGCGCTCAACTGGGATATCTTACTAGAAAGTTGGTAAAAAGTTAGTGGCGATGAAAAATATTTTGAATGATGAATTTGTACCATTTTTGCACAATAAAGATTTACACTATTTTTACCAAAAAAAAAAACCTTAAAATGAATGCCACTCCCAATATTCGGTAGAATGAACAGACTGTAATTATAATTCGCAGAGCAAAGCGACAATAAACTCTACACATAAAAAGTATGAATTAATATGAAATACATTCAAAACTGATAAGAGGTCGTGTATTTAATGCTGGGCTGATTATATAATACATGTACAGCACAAGTTATTATTGTTAATCGCTAGTTAAACTACAACATTCGTCGAGTACGAATCTCATAACAAATTATGTGTAAAATCACAAACCGAATTGGGCATAAAGATTTAGGAACGATGAAAAGACTAGTCGGATACTTTAGTGTCATCGGTGTTGTAATTAGTTTATTGTATTTTAGTGAATTTGGAATATTTAATGAATTAGTGGGAAGTGTAAGTCGCAATGTTGATTTTACATTACGTATTTTTAATACAAATATTTGTTTATTATTTGTTTACAGGAAGAATGTCCACAGTTAAGTGATGAATTTGACTTTTCACCTGTATTCGAAACGCATGAACGTTTATTCATGATCGACGATCATAAAATGAAGCAAACAAATGACATTGTGTACGATCGTTTTGTTACAAAATACAATAAATATCCTGCTGATCAAATCAAACCATTACTAATTCAGTATAATTTACACGACAAATCCAGAACAAATCAAGGAGTACGGTACACTCCAGATACAGATCTACTATATAATAACAAGGCGAAAGATTTATGTAAATCAAACAAGACTGTCATAATGCCGCAAGCCGCAGAATATCAAAGTGGATGGCTTGTTGTTATAAACCAACCTGATTTTGTCCAAACCATTCCGGTAGAGGTATGTCTCAATAAAAATGGTTTGGATTCAAATTTAAATAAAGAGTTACTACAAAAAAGTGATTTAAACTTAAACAATTTAAAGTGTCGACAAGCCGTGTCAAAAATTACTCTAATTGTGTTTGTTAGTAATAAGTTGCGTGGTTTTGAATTTGAATATGAGAGTGCTTGTGAACCGTATAGTAGTTAGAATAAAGTATAATTTTAAAAGAATAAATTGAAAATTTTATTTTTTATTGAAACATTGCAAGATAATTTGTAATTCGATTATCATATTTAATTACCTTGAATTTATTTTTAGATGCATTATGCATATTTACCTGAATTAATTTTGTGGAGTTTATTATTTCACTATCCACTCGTAAAGTTGTTATGTTAATATAAGGGATTTTCATCATCTGATCATCATCAATTAAACAAACAAGCGATATTCAAAAAACGGCTTACCGTTGCTGCTTCTTCGAACTTGACTTTAATCGATGTAATTTCATACTACCGAATGAGTTTTACATGTTTTATCATGCTCCCTGCTGTTAGTTCATTTGATACTCACCAAATTTAAAGTAAAAATACTAGAATCCCACCACCAATAAGTTGCGACAATTAAAATTAATAAAAAATAACAAGTTTTAATCACTAAACAGATCAATAAATTTAATATTTTACTAAATTAAATCAATTTTCTTTCAAACATTTAAAAAATACATAAATAAAAATGCATTTTAATCAAGAATCGACAATGCCCTTCAAGGTGTTTTTATTCAGCGCGCTTATTTTAAGAAATGTCAAAATGTTGACATTACGTCAGGAGCGCTGAATTCAGTTCTTGGCCCAAATTAGTTATCAGTATGAATAAACTAACAAAATTATTCCAAACACTAAGTGTCGTGCCAAAAGATGCCTTAATTAAGAATCAGAATGTAACATCAAATAGCCAGAAGGTAAGATAATATTACGATTCTGTCATAAAAATGACCAAAAACGAGTTATAAAATGTTCCGCTTTCTAGTTAATGACAGAATTGGGCCTTATAAAAAGTACATCAAACGGCTCATATCACATACTGCCGATACTGCAACGCAGCATAGATAAATGTATTAGAATTATAGATGAGAATTTAGAAAAAGTGCAATGTCAGAAAATGAGTATGCCGCTATTAACCTCTTCAGATTTGTGGAAAAAGACAGGCCGTTATACCGGTACTGAAAATGAAATACTTACGACTAAAGATCGACACAGTAAAGTGCAAATATTAAGTCCGACCCATGAAGAGTCCATCACATCATTACTAGCATCAATATCACCTTTATCTTATAAAAATTTTCCATTGCGGCTTTATCAAATCGGTGTTAAATTTCGGGACGAAGCAAAACCGAGATTCGGGCTAATCCGAGGACGAGAATTTCTAATGAAAGACTTGTACACATTTGATGTGACACGCGACGATGCGATGAAAACTTATAATGAAATAAATGAGGCGTACGATGCAATATTTAAGACGATAGGAGTTCCCTTTGTACGTGTTAAGGCGGATACGGGTATGATGGGTGGATCAGAATCCCATGAGTTTCATTACTTGGCACAAATTGGAGAGGATAATTTAATCATTTGTAGGTCATGTAATTATTCAACAAATTCGGAAGTACAGAATAGTGATAACTGTGAGAAGTGTAATGATGCGAATATAGAAAAACGTTTAGGAATCGAGATTGGGCATACATTCTTGCTCGAAGAGAAATATTCGAAGATACTGAATGCGACCACGTTACTGGCAAATAATAAAACTCGACCTCTCGTCATGGGCTGTTATGGTATTGGTGTCTCCCGAATTATCCCAGCCGCATTAGAAGTACTATCCAGCGAGACAGAGCTACGGTGGCCTTATATGTTGGCACCATTCAAGATGATTATCATTCCACCGAAAGACGGAAGCAAAGAAGAGTCTGATGCACAAGAATGGCTAAATAAAATCTACCAAGAGGCCAAAATAATACTAGGCAATGACGTACTGATCGATAACCGGACGAATATGACAATTGGGAAACGAGTTTTTGACGCAAAGCGAATGGGATATCCAATGATTGTGGTGCTGGGCGCCAAAATTAAAGGTAACGATCCAAAATTCGAGTTGATTGAATTAAACACGGGCCAAGAGGTGGTGCTGCTCAGCTTCAGTGAATTGTTAAATGAAATTAAGCGGATTGATTTAGTACAATAAAATAGATTTATTTGAGTTCAAAGTAAGCAATGATTTCTGTAATATTCTCCAGTAGCCAAGTCATAATCATCGTTCGCAGTATGAGCGCGATCGATATCATTAGGGCTGCCCAAATATTGCTGCAATTTACTAAACTTGAGTAAGCCTGCACCAGAGATAACGAGTAGTAGCCCAACATTAGTAACAGATGAATATTTAGATGGTTATCGGATAGATTTTCGCGCCAGATCATGATTGGAACCAGTAGAAATTTTGAGCAATTAGTTATAGTAAGTGATTTCCAAATTTTGGTACCGGCTACTTTCTCCGATGAGCTCAACGCTATGATGCATCTTAGGATGGTGTGCAGTACCGCAGTCTCTAGAAATATTTTAAAAGCCACGAAATAGAAATTTTTCTCTTCGATGTACGTATCTTCGTGATCGGTCCCATTCTCCTTTTCTTCGTTCCACAGATAGTATGACTCGATCAGCAGTAGCACAACAAATAACTTCCAGTGATTTTTGAACGATGTATTGTATAGTATATGGCGATAAGCTGGTTTCGAAAGTAGAATTACATCAATCAGAGTGATTATCGTCTCGAATTCGATGTACTTGTCGGCCGGAATTTCACATATTTCCTGTAAGAAAAAATTGATTGTTATCGAAGGCGGTTTTATTAAATCATAACCTAACTTACACAATTTATGAGTTTTAAGATTGATGATGTATATTTTTTGTATAATTCCTTGACTTTTGTGCCACAATTGGTACAAACGTAGCCGGAATCTGCAACTAATTCAGTATCTGTGGTTTCTTCTTGAACTGTCATGTTGTGTGAAATAATAAACAAACTTCGCCTAAATGTTTACGTTGCTAAGGCGTTGACTGTCTGGGTATTCGGAGCAATTTATCGAAAAGCATTTTGTCGCAAATTGAAACTCCTTTGATAGCGTCGCAACGATCGATGAGTACGGTTTGCTTTTCCTTGTTTAAACCAGATAAAAGATAGAACACATTTATTGGAAACTGGATTTAGACATGTCGAAACATTTTTAAGTGAAAGCCCCATAGCTCAGCCATAGTTAGGTCTATTTTACGTATATCTGTAGCGTTCCTATCGCGTAGCAACGTGATTTTTATCGTCGCTTTATTCCGGCCGCAGCTAGTCATCAGGCTACTGGTAGTCGGAATAATGTTTTTAAGGTACATCTAAAGAACAGTAAGGTGTACATTGACTTGACTGATGGAGCAATTGAATCTTTTGAGAGCTGCAAGTTAAAGTTATCAGAGGCCACTACTCTTGCATATGGGTGAGGCAGCCATTGCAGCCATTAGAATTTGTCTCCGTTCGCCTAACACAAACTCAGCAGAGGTATAGTACGTATAAGACACTTTCGTTATTTGGTTGAAGGCAGTTGTTTTACGTTGTAAACCGATCATAGACCGTGGATTTTCGCTTTAAGGCAAAACATGAAGAAGGCGTTATCATGCCAATGGAGGCATTTAGATTTTATAAGCCAGTTTACAATCGACTTGCAACATATTTCTGGAACGAATAATGTTGTCGCTGTTGTTCTCTCGCGTATAGACCAGATAGTCATACCCGTGGCTATAGACTACAATGCTATTGCAGAAGTGCAACTCACAGATCAAGAACTGGCAAAATTAATCACGGATAACAGCACAACGCTGAAGTTCGATAAGTATATCCTATCCAGTTCAACTCGGCTAAACCCTTTACTGTGATATATCAACAGGCAAGCCTCGTCCGTTTATTCCCAGCCAGTTCCGAACCCAGGTGTTTATCATATATCATAATAAGGTCGAAAATTTCGAAGATCATCATGTGCGTGCATTCAAGTGTTTATATGCATATTCGTAGTCTAGAAACTTCAAAAGAAGTGTGGGAAAAATTAAAGAAAGTATTCCAGCATGATGGACTATCGAATAGAATCGCGTTAATGCGAAAAATGATCAAAACCAAACTTGAAAATTGTCCATCAATGGAGCAGTATGTAACAACAGTCATCGTTGTGCGTCTCAAAAGTTAAATGACATTGGTTTTATAGTCGATGAGGAATGGATTGGGACGTTTTTACTTGCGGGTTTACCAAAAAAATTTCAACCAATGATTATGGCCATGGAAAGTTCTGAAACGAAAGTTACAGGGGGAGTACGTAAAATCAAAATTACTCATTAGTGAGTACGGTGATACCAAGAGTTTGATAAGCTAACTTAAACCAAGATGCTACAACTGTAACCAAATTGGTCATTTCGCAAATAAATGCAAGTTTCCGCTCAACAAAAAGGAGACGGAAAATAAACAGGCTTTATTATCAATTTTTGCGATAAATGAAACAAAAATTCATGATGAATGGTATATTGATTCCGGCGCATCATCACATACGACAAATAATATGCAAATTATTAAAAATTGTTCCAAATTGTCGACACCTAAAGAAGTTATCATGGCTAACAATGAAAAGGTGCCAGTCAACTGTAAAGGAACGTGTAATCTGAACATTATAATTGACAATAAAAAGGCAACTGTCACAGCTGACGTAATATATGTGCCCGAATTATCGACAAACTTACTTTCTGTTGGTCAGATGGCAAAAAATGGTAAAGTGATAGTTTTCGATGACCGCCAGTGTAGAATTTTTGACAAATGCAATCAACTAATTGCAACAGCAACTCTTGAAAAGGATATGTACAAACTTGATTTGGACAAGAGTGTGTGTTGTTCATTCGGATCAGTGGTCAAGGACAATTTTGAATTGTGGCATCGTCGTCTTGGACATATGAACGTCCAATATATGAAAGAATTACAAAAATCGGCGGGCATAGGCTTTGTCGAACCAAGTGACAAAAATGACGTTTGTGTTGTTACGGCACAGTACGGCAAATCAACGTCATCATCGAGCCATAAATTGGAATTGGTTCATGCAGATTTGTGCGGACGCATGGAAGGAAAATCAATTAGTGGATCGCGTTATTTTATTCTCCTTGGTTGATGATTACACGCACAAGACGTTCGTTTACTTCTTAAAATCCAAAGATGAAGTAGTGTGTGTTTTCAAAAGGTTTAAAGCATTTGTCGAAAATCAATGTGGAGAAAAACTAAAGGTTCTGCGGACAGACAACGGTGGAGAGTTTTGTAACAAAGAACTGAAAAAACGAGGTGTCTTCTGTTAGATTCTGGTTTACCGAAACGGTTTTGGGACGAAGCAGTGAATACTGCTGTATATTTAATCAACCGTTCACCAACAAAGGCGTTATCAGGACGGATACCAGAGACGGTGTGGACAGGGAGACAACCGAATTTGTTGAACTTGAGGGTTTTTGGATCAAAGGCTATGGTACATGTGCCAAAACAAAAGCGGAAAAATTTCGATCCAACAGAACAATAATGCATGATGGTTAGCTATTGTGAAAATCAAAAGGGTTATCGTGTGTACAATCCAATGAATGATGAGATTTTCTCAGCCCGTGACTTATTTTTGACGAGAAATATTTAAACAACAATGGAGACGTCCAATTTTTCCAAATGTTAAATAATGAACAATCGTTGGTTAGGGATACCTACCACTCCGGTCGTATCTGATTCATCAGAAATTCATTCGGAACGTGTTTCTTTACCATTGCCGAATGAAGTGGGAGATAATGACAGCCCAAGCGATGAAGATGATGATGAAACGATTGTTGACGCACAAGTAAATGATTCTGATAGCGATTATTGTCCAGACATTGCAGTAATTCAGAACTGTGAAAGTAGGCGTTCAGAAAGGGCACCAAAGTCAAACAGGAAAGAAGATTTTGTTTATTCATCAATTGACGAATGATCTGCTTAGTGTTGAAGTAGCATTGAGTTGCAGTGATAGTAATTCTTGGCGACAAGCTATGAAAGATGAATATGAAGCAATTATGGCAAACGAAACATGGACTCTATGCAATTTACCGGCTAAAGGTAAAGCGCTCAACTCAAAATGGGTGTTTAAAACCAAATTAAAAATAGATGGTTCAGTTCAATATAAAGCACGGCTCGTGGTGAAGGGTTGTGCCCAACGTGAAGGATTGGATTATGAGGAGACGTATGTACCGGTGGTGAAGTATAGCTCAATTCGCTATCTATTGGCATTGGCTGTTCAATACGATATGTACCTATGTTGAGCAGATGGATTCAGTGTCTGCGTTCCTTCAAGGTGAATTGAGGGAAACTGTGTAGTATATGTTACAACCAGAAAACTTCGCGGATGGTTCAGGTAAAGTGTGCAAATTGAAAAAGGCACTTTATGGATTAAAACAAGCCGGCCGTGCCTGGAACCAAAAGTTGGACAAGTTGTTGGTAGAGATCGGCATGACATGATCTAAAGCTCATAGGTGTATCTATCATAAAATCGACGAACATCATTTTTTGATTTTAAGTACCAACAAAGCACAAAGCAAGAGTCTGAAAGTCGAACTAGCCAAACGTTTTCAAATGAAAGATATTGGAGGGGTGCAAAACATATTAGAGGATTCCGAATTACAGGGGATCGAGAATCTGGATCAACAGGAATACATTACCATGATTTTGGAAAAATTCAGTATGTCGCAATCTAATCCTGTTGCGACACCAATCGACATAAACGTCAAGTTAGACAAAAATATGTCACCAACCAGTAAAGCCGAAATTGAGGACATGAAGAAAATTCCATTTCAAGAAGCGGTAGGCAGCCTTTTGTATGCAGTCCAGGGTACGCGACCTGATATTGCCTACGCAGTGAATTTGGTGAGTCGTTTTTCAAATAATCCCAGCAAACAACATTGGGTTGCAGTGAAACGAATTTTCCGTTTTTTGAAGGGCACAATAGGTGCGAAGCTAAATTATCGGAAATCAGAACAGGAAAACACCACGGGATTTAGTGATGCCGACTGGGCGAGTGATCTTGATGAAAGTAAGTCCACCACTGGTTATATTTTTCTCAAAGGCGGTGGAGCCTCAACTGAAGCCGAATATATGGCTCTCTCGGCAGCCTGTCAAGAAGCACTATGGCTTCGAAAATTAGACGTAGAACTCAGCAGACCGACTGCGATTCCGATCTTCTGCGACAGTGAAAGTGCGATAAATTTCTCGAAGACAGATTCCTACCATCCTCGTACAAAACACATAGATGTCAGGCACCACTTAATAAAGGAGAAAGTAGCAGCATCTGTTATTACAATAAATCAAATTGGAACAGATCAGATGATTGCTGATGCGTTAACAAAAGGACTTCCAAAATTGAAACATCAACAACATCGAGAAGAAATGGGAATTAGTATAAATTCAAGTGGGAGTGTTGGTAGGGTGAATTTATGTTGTTGGTTTGTAGGCAACATTCTGCCAAATGAAATATATATATGTTACTTCCGTTTTACTCATAATAAGTAAGAGACGTGTTTTATTTCCAATTACCAAAAATCTGTTTTCAACACTACAAACTATCAAAGCTGCCGGATTGAAGTTGAATCCATCAAAATGTAGTCTGTTCACGATTGAATTCAATTATCTGGGCCACATTGTGTCAAGTCAAGGAGGACGTACTGATCCAATGAAACTAGCAGCCGTAGCAGAGTGGCGCCCTCCAAGAAACGTACATGAACTGAAGAATTTTATAGGACTACGTTCTTACTATCGACGATTTGTCCCGAATTTCGCAGATATCCCTCGAAGCCTGCAACGTCTTACTGGAGAAACTCAACCATTCAACTGGACAAAGAGCAACAAGATGCGTTCCTACAGCTAAAAAAGAATCTTTGCAGTTGGAGGGCTATTTGTGAATTCGATTCGAACGTATTTTGAAGTATTGGATTCATTATTGGAGCCTCCTGCACTTTTGAAGAATGACAAATTAATGGTTTGCGCCTTAAAGATGTTTAAAAAATATATTCGCCTAAATGCTGATGTCGTAATGATATGGTTGTAATTCGCCAATGTTTCTTATTTGAATCTGATACTTTCGAAGTCAGAGTTGCAAATAAAATTTTTTGTTCACAACATCCGGTGGCCCAGAGGATTTGATTCATAAATAAAAAACGCTAAGATTATATTTTAACTTGGTATCTTTAAATCGACTAAAATTACATTAGAAATGTACATTTAACTTGAAGTAAAAACTCTGTATGTGTGAATGTTCCGAAGTTACATGTTTTTGGAAGTAAAAAGTAATAACTATTTAGTTTTGTTTAAATAAATGCTAAACGAAGAATGTTAGAAGATAGTTTTGTGTTGAATAAATAAAATTAAAAAAAAAAAAAAAATTTGTTTTGGACTTGTCTCCAGCAGGTGGTCGCCTGGTCCTCCTTCCTTTTCTAATACCAATTCTGTGTTTACTTATCAAGTTTAGCTTTGAGTGATGCTGGCATCTCTGGTGGTGGTGGTCGTGGAATGGCCAAAGCTACTTTAACACCGTCATAGATGAACCATTGTAGGGCTGTTAGTGTACCAATCATCACGATACGTGGCACTAAACCATTCCACATACCCATGAAACCTAATTTCTTGGCTACATCAATAGCGGACGATCCCTTAGCTTGATTAAGTTTTGATACGACAACATCGGCTGGATGTGATACAATGGCACAGAAGACACCTGCAATGTAGCCAGCAGCGAACGTAACAACGAGTTGTTCACCCTTTGAGCATTGTGATCTTGGTTTCGGTACAACATATTGATACAATAATTCGACGGTACGTTCGAAACAGGCGAATTTCATCATGGTATATGGAATTTGACGCATCCATAGTGGAACTAAACCTTTGTAGAAGGCGGTAATACCTTCATCGGCCATCATTTTTGGTACTGCTTGACGGAATGTATTTGCAAATCCTGGCATTGTTTGAATCTTAACCTTGGCTGCCTCAAACGGCGCCAATGCAATATCAGCAAAGAATTCAGCTGAAGCGGATGCAGCTAAATATAAGTATGTACGATAGAGATATGTGTTTTCCTCTCCCAAAATTTTGGCATATTCGACTTTGAACAGTTCATAGAGACCGAATTTGCAGAGACCCTAAAAATAGTAAACAATATATAGGATTATTATTATAAATCATGTCTAATGCAGTCTAATTTTTGATAAGATATGTACAGTCATGTGATCTTATGCAATTTTATCGATTTACCTGAGCTGAATATCCGATAAATGTTGGTGCCCATCCCTTGGCCAAACCTCGTGCACCCTCTTCGGCTACGGTGATTTTAAATCCAGTAAATAAATTTTTATATTTAGCTTGATCGACCTGTAGACGACACTTGACCAAATCCAATGGGACAACAAATGTATGGGTTGTACCACACGATAAGATACCACCTATACCGCATAGCGCAAAGTATTTAGCCGAAGCGAATTCACATGAATCACCTTCGACTACAGCGGCTGCGGCAATTGTACGACCAGGCACTAAAGCTTTGTCATTTGATTCACACGAGGCTCGTGAGAATGGTGTTTTGAATGGTGAGTTATTCCGGGCTGCTTCAAATAGTGACGAAAACATTATGTGATTGGTACTAGAAAAAGTAAAAAAAAAAAAAAAAAACGAACCAAATTATAATTACGTGATAATTAAATTCCAATCAATTAACAAATTAGCAAATCAAGGCTAATCATGGCACAGGGGTGATATAATCACGAGCCAAAAATGTCGGGTGGGGGAGACTTTATGCATTTAGAAAATGTTACATAATTCCACTCCAGTAAAACCAACACCACTGCAAATTAATTCCCCAGACATTTTTTTTTTATCGCTGATTGGAAAATCATCTTGTTTACTTAAGAAAGGCACCCGAATTTAATAAGCAATTATTAAAATAATATTTGATCTATAAATTAGAACACTCACATATATGTTTTGAGGTAATTTAATTAGTTTTTTTGTGATTTTAACTTAAAAAATATCTCCCACACAGCCGATGTACTTGACGTGTTGTCGTTAAAGAGAACGAACTGAAACAGATGAAAATTTATGACAAATCGGCGATTTCGCAGAAAAAAATTTATCATTGCCAGATGTACATATTTAATGTAGATTAACTGTTATACCAATAAAATTAAATATATTTTGGTCCAAATTTAATAAAAATTATTTGGTTATTCCAATTGTGATCGATTCTGTTAATCTAATTTAAGATGTAATTTAACGTTCGCTAAATTTGTTTCAATCAAAAGGCTTTTTCGAACAGTTTTTGATTAATATAGATATCTCAACAACACATCGGGCAACATTATTTATACTCACGCGCAAGAGTCTTTTTATTCATCTGTCATGTGATAGATCATCGATTTGCAGCAAGTCGATTAAAAGTTTAAGAAGGGCCCCCCGTTGGTAAAAGAAATTAAACCAAGATATTTTAGTTATTTCCTTGTTCCGAAAGTATTCTTCTTATAATATAAAATGGGCGCATCATTTGTACCAATCATAATCTTCACAGTATTATGGGGTATTGTTGGTATCATTTTACCAATCGTAGCCCCAAAGGGTCCTAATCGTGGGTAAGTCTCGAATCAGATGGATGTACATAAGGCACAGACTAGTGATTAATCCTCATTTTCTTTTTTTTTCAGTATCGTCCAGTGTATATTAATATTAACGGCGGTGACCTGCTGGTTGTTGTAAGTACAAATTGGAATGACCTCCATTGTGGATAGATAATATTGATTTTTAATTGAATTTTGTCTTTGTTTAGCTGGCTTTGTTGTTACATGGCACAAATGAATCCATTGATTGGACCAAAACTACATCAAAATACGATCTTAATTATGGCCCGTGAATGGGGCAACCCAATTACTGATTTGGCATCCCCGTCACGAGAAGCCAACAATTAATTCCATTATGTTTATCTACAAAACAAAAAAGTATAAAGTTTATTGTAAATATATATTTTAATTGTATTAAAATAATCAATATATTATTGAATAATATATAAAATTAATTATTAAATAGTAATTGCATTGTATTTTTTAATTGTGAAACTCCAAAATTCTTGGGTTGTTATTTGACATTTTGATCGAAAAATAAAAATCGGGATACATATTATAATTAAATATTTTATTTATACATAATTTAAACATTCCTACATTTTATCTAGACTTATGGGATATTATGACTCCTCAGTATTGGTATTTTTGCCCATTTACAACTAACTGCCGCATCTTTGACCCGATCACTCCAATCCACACCAAATTTACACCGCCCATTAATTTCAATCTGGCTGAAATCACTTTTCACATCGCTATTATTAATAAATTTTTCAATTCCATTCCATGCTATCATCACCCCATTATCGGTGCAATACTTTTTATTCGGCCGAATCGTTTCAAAACCAAATTGTTCGGCCATTTGTTTAATGCCAGTGTATAGAAATTCATTGCAAGCACAACCGCCCGAGATGACTAACGATTTTATTGTATTGTGTTCGAATAATTTTTCCTGCTCACAATATTCAATGGCCCTTTGTGTTCGATGCGCTATATGTCGTGTGATAGCTTCTAGAAATGCTAGGCATAAATCGGGATGGTCGGGTATCACCTCGTCAGGATGAAGTTGGTGTTTAATTTCAGACAACATTATATGGCGTCGTGCTTTATTTTTCATGCCAGCAAAGCTGAACATGCAATCCTTTTGTCGCGCCAGCGGAAGTCCAAATTCAAATTTAGACGGATCCGTTCCCAGTCCTGCTGCTTTTTCGATAGCTGCACCACCCGAAAGCCATTCGTATTCAGAAAGATTTCGTAATTTTAGTAGTCTAGCTGTTTTATCGAGTGCCTCACCGGGTGCATCATCTAGTGACTGGCCCAGCAAATAGAATTGGTCGAATTGTTTAACATAGGCGAGGAGACAGTGTCCTCCACTGCAAAGAAGTGTCAAAAATGGATATTCGATTTTGTGTTCCATACGTGCAGTTAATGCATGTGCCTCCATGTGATGTATAGGAATAATAGGTTTACTATATTTGCGTGCCAAATGTTTAGCATAGCGAACACCAATTTGTAGACTTAATGGCAATCCAGGTCGATTGGTCACAGCTATTGCATCCACTTCCTCCAAACCAATATTTGCCCTTCGGCATGTTTCATCAATTACATTCACTATATTCTGACGATGTAGATCTTGTGCAATGGGTGGAATAATGCCACCATACTTGAGATGGGTATTTTGCTGCGAGTGAACAAATTCACCGAGTACACAGCCTGTGCTATCAATAATCGCTGCACCGGTGTCATCACACGATGTTTCTATGCCCAATATTAATGGACGTACATAATTTTTTGCATTTGTCACTAAGCTACGATAAGTAACAGTATTTAATGGTTTTGCAAGTAATTTTTTGAGATAAAACATTATGATTTGAAACACAGTGAAACAGATAAACTATACGGAAATCACTTGTATACCGAATCTAATTCAAAATTTGACAGCCGCTGTCATCATAACAAATTTTCAATTGGAAATGTAGTGAGATTCTTGTATACTACAATAAAGCTGAAGGCGAAGCGCGAATAACTTCATTCTCCTCATTCAAACTTTTGTTTTTTTCTGTTTTGATTAATTTTCGAAAATATTGTACAGGAGAATAAAATGGGCGCATCATATGGACCAGTGTTATTCTTCACAGTATTTTGGAGCATTATTTTTATCATTGTACCATTGTTTCTCCCAAAAGGACGTAATAATAGGTAAGCAGAATCAGTTGGTCTAGAAAATCCACAATCTATTGATTAATACTCGATTTTACGTTGTGTTTTCAGTGTCAACCGGTGTATATTAAAATTAACCGCGTCGGTCTGCTGGTTGTTGTATGTAACGGAATGACCTTGTTCCCTTTTTTGTTTTATGGATAATAGCTTTACAATATCGATTTTTAATCTTATTTCTATCTTTTTATAGCTGGCTATTGTGCTACATGACACAAATGAATCCATTGATTGGGCCTAAATTAGACCAAAATACGATCTTAATCATATCGCGAGAATGGGGTAACCCACTTAAAGATTTAAAGAGCGAATAAATCATGGGCGGTACACCAAATAATTCCTTAATAAAAATTTAACATTTATTGTTATTATATATTTGAAATCACAGTATGTATATTATTTAATATGTATTAATTAAATTCATTGCACAATTATTTATACGTCGCCATTTGCTTTTACTTGGCTAGTAGAGGCGATGCCTCGTGCACGAATTGTCATTTCAAACCGTCAAATCAAATTTTGGACAAAATTGTTTCATTTGCACTATCAAAATTATTAAAAAATAGTACACATCTTTAGTACCACCTTATTCTTAGAAAATTTAATTAAAATTGATTTAATTTCATTAAAAAAACCCAATTTTATATTTTGACGAACGAATTTTAGCTTGACGGCCGGCAAAATATAAAATTGAGATTTCTTCAATGAAATTAAACAAATTTTAATTAAATTTTCTAAGAATAGGATGGTACACTGGGTACTACAAAAATGAAACAATTTTTGCCAAAAAATCGTTTTGTTCGAGTGCGAGTTTACGACCATTTTCTGATGAAAAATTTTCAATAAGCAACCAATCGACGTAGTCTATTTTGTAAACAAATTTCCCCTTCCGAACATAATTCTTTTGTTTTCCATACAAAATATTTTTAATCTGCTGAAAATTTTTCATCAGAAAATGGTCGTAAACTCGGTATACACTCCACTGAATGTCGATTTGCCGTTTTGCATATAGCAATCGCTTAAGATTCGCCATTTTGATCAAATCCAATTATCAAACATTTTATTTCTTATCTGGACTTTTAGTGCGGGTTTACGACAATTTTCTGATGAACAATTTTCAGCAGATTTAGTGCGCGTTTACGATCATTTTCTGAAGAAAATTTTCAGCAGATTCAATATATTTTAAATGGAAAACAAAAGAATTATGTTCGGAAGGGGAAATTTGTTTACAAAATAGACTACGTCGATTGGTTGCCTGTTGAAAATTTTTCATCAGAAAATGGTCGTAAACTCGCACTTAACAACAGGTACGGTGTGCGAGGGACGCTCGATGGAGAAGGACGTGTTTTTGTCTTTCTCCGGAAACTTAATTTAATTTGATTTGTGTAATTAATTCGTTTCTTTCGTTGTTTTATGTATATTTGTTAGCGTTGCTAATTTCACTTTCATAACGATATAACATATCGGGTAGCACAAAAGATATATGTGTATAAAGAACTTAGTCGTTTGATAACGGTATCACCTCCATACTGCTCATACCTGTAAAATAAAATAAAATTTGTTGGTTTTCAAATTGCCTTGTTTTAAGTGTGTAACAAAGTAATACCATATACCGACCAAACGGCGAAGTGGTAAAAGCTGCGGCGGTTGGATCGGGAGGTACCGGGTTCGAATATCGATAGGGGCGGGCGGTGATGAAGATGAACACATCTATGACCCGCTGTTGAGAGTGCAGAATCCATGGGCCGTCCCACCTTCCATGTCAGCACTGCATGATGCTATGCAATGTGCAGGTGGTTTATACAAAAAACGGGTCTATAGCCGTACGTCCTCGATTTGGTTACTAATGCTAAAGTAGGATGGTAAAAGTAAACTGCGAAAGAGTTGGGAGTGCCTTGAGCCCCAAAACAGATGGGATGAATTAAAACCAAAAAAAAAAGTAATACCATACAGTATTAAGCATAAGTGGCAGCATAATTGGCGGCGAGGATTAATGAAAAAAAATTAATTAAATTCTAAGATGGCAGAAATAGCGGAATTGGAATTGTTGGAGTTAATAACCCAACAATATCAAACTCTTCAACTGCAGCAGGAAATGATCGAAGAGATTACAAAAAATGCATCAGTGCATATTCCCAATCAAGGAATAGAATTCAAAATTGAATCATTGGCAGTAATGTGACCGAATTTTGCTACAATCAAAGTAGGAAAATAACATTTGGTCCATGGTTTGCAGATATGAGGATACGTTCGAGGAGGATGGTAAGAAACTTGACGACAGGGCCAAAGTACGCATTACAAAAATTTCATTTTACTGCAAAATCCACAAGATGAGTCATTTGCGGATACCCTGAAAATGTTAAGTAAAATTTTCAGTATTCAAGAATCACAAGTTAACATTCGATACCGGTGTTTGATCATGAGAAAGGCTCCAACAGATGATTAACTGTCATATGCGGCCAGGGTGAATCGACAGTGCGAAGATTTTAGTTTGAATGGGTTAAGGACGAATCAATTGAATGCTCCATTGAAGAGATCAATAAGGGCACGTCTCTTGTCAAAATTGGAATCAACTGCACCAACGGATATGATAGACTTCTCTGTCATACACGCTCCTCTTTATTTACAAATCGACACGCCGTTTGATATATCTATCATTCCACAACTGAGCTGGGAAAAATTAAGAAGGCAGGGTATATTGGCAGTTGATGGCACGATTCAAGGAAAAGTGCTTCAATGCATGGAATCAGGATAATCGCATAGTTCCAGTGCGATGTTAAGCTAAACGGAGAAGTCGTTTCAAGTAAAATATATGTGACAAATGCTAACGACTTTAATATTTTAGGTATTGATATCTGCGATGCATTTAGATTGTGGGACGTACTTCTGGATACGATTTGATATAGTGTAGTTGTGTTATTCGAAATTAGCAGAAAGAAATTTCAAGACTAATTTTCCGGTCTCTCTACTGATGAGCCAGGAGCGTGCCCAAACATCAAACTACATTTAAATCTAAAGGAAGATGCGAGGTCAGTTTTTAGCCAAAGCGACCAGTAGCTTTTAAAACATCAGTTAAAATTGAAGAAGAACTGATATGACTTGAGAGATACGGAATAATTTCACCAGTCGATTTCTCAGACCTGGGCATCTTGTGGGAATTATTCCACAGGATTAAATGAGGCACTTCAGCCTCACCAATAACCTTTGGTATTACTAGCCGACACATTTGCTACACTATTTACAGGTTCCATTAAACGTAGCAAATGTAGTAAAAGCAGCACCAGGAGTATTCCAACAGATCATCGATATGATGCTTAGCGGTATTGACAACGTTGCAGTGTATTATACATATATTATCGAAAGCTATATCGAAAAGTTAAAAGAACTATTTCAACGGATAAAAGAGTACGGGTTCCGGATTAAAATTGCTAAATGCAAGTTTTTATCAACTGAGATCAAATATTTAGGGAAAATTGTAGATAGTGACGGTTTACGTTCAGATCTGGCTAACATTGAGAGAATAAAAAATTTACCATTTCCAGAAAACGTCAGACCACTCAGAACTTTTCTTGGATCCCTTAATCACTATGGTAATTTTGTAGAAGAAACGCGATAGTTGAAAGCAACGTTGGATAAATTATTACAAGGAAACGCAAACTTCGTTTGATTCCAGCGTATCAACAGTCGTTCAATAAGTTTAACTCAATCCTTTCATCCGATTTGCTGCTAACACATTTTAATCCTAATTTACCGATTTGCGCGGCAGCTAACGCTTCCCAAGATGCCCTTAGCGCATGTATCGCTCCTACTTATCCGAATGGTAGCGATAATAGATAGGTTCCTACTTATCCGAATGGTAGCGATAACAGCAGAAAAGCATTATAGCCAAATTGAGCAGGAGGCACTTGGTATAATATTCGCAGTAACCAAATTTCATCGTTACATTTGCGGGAGAAAATGTACGCTCTTAACTGACCACAAGCGACAGTTATTCAGTTTTGGTTCAAAAATAGGTATTCTCGTATATACGGGTAGCATACTACAGAGAAAGACTTTGACCCTTTTGCTGTATGATTTTGATATCATTACAATCTTGGCCCTACCATCAGTTGCCAAGAAAAGGATTCTTATTTTCGTCAGTTTTCGCCAGGTTTGGTGATTGCACACAACTTGTATGTGATTGTGACTGATAACGGCACACAGTTTGTCAGTGCAAAATTTAACGTATTCATCGAGTCCAGAGGCATTACGTTAAAACGTACTCTTAAAAAACTCGGGGAGGGGTGATTTCACCTGCAGAGTGGTTCGTTAGAAGAAACATTTTTGCGACACTTGATCTTCTTAAAACTCAGTCATCAGGAAGAAATATTACGATCAACGAGAAGCAAAATCAACAGTTTAATAGACGTCATGCAGCTAAATATAGATCGTGTAACCCAGGCGATTTGGTATACACAAAAACTTATACGAAAAATAAAGCTTATTGGAGAAGGGGCGAAATTATGGAAAAAATTGGCAAAGTAAATTATAATGTTTTAATGGAAAGCAATAACAAATCAAGATTAATTCGTTCTCATGCTATCAGTTAAGAGATCGCATGTCGAATGATTTTCATAGTTACAATCCTACGTTTTGCCTATGGATCTGATACAGTGACTAGTGAATTACAACCATTTCTAACCAATGAAACTAGCAGTGAACGTAATCATCGCGACATTAATAAGTGATTAATGTCGTTTTTGATTTCAAGTAATATTGCACGAGATTAAATTTAATTAGTAATTAATTTGTATACTTGGATAAGTAGTTTAAGAAGTATGATTATAGTTGTTTCTTAAGTTATTTAAACAAAATTACATTAGAATCGATATATGTAGATTAACACTAGAATATCACTTGCAACGATAGTGACTTGAAGCATTTTAGGCAGGCGCAGGGGAAATTATATTAATTAATGAATGTAACTTCTATTAAATATTTTATGGCTGAAGGATGAAGCTGAGAGTGAACGGGAAGTAGGAGATGTGTGCTATTGGCAAATAATTATATTATTATAATGAAATTACATACTAATTATTTGAATTTCTGGTCTAGAATATCCAGTTGAATCTGGTCTAAATTTTTAATTTTAGGTTGACAAACAATTGGAAAAATGTTCTATCCTAGTTGATTTGTGTTGTCATTGTACTATCTTAAATTACTAACTATCGGCTACCTAGGTCTGTACTGAGCCAATTCTGTCAAAACCAATGACCTTTCCTGTCCTGCGATTTTGTTATTTGTTAAGATGGTGCACGGTGGCAATGGCCATCTCGGGAAGACAAGCATATGCTTGGGCGTACACTCGAATGAATCAATCAATATTACAAATGGTAAAATCTGGCAAACCAACTTGTTTGAAAAGTTTCTTGACTTCTTCAAAATGATATTTCAGTTGCTAGCAGTTTGCTAGATGCCAATAGGTAGATGCCGTAAGGTTGACTGATAAAAGTCGGAAAATATTTTTTTTCATATACATATATCGGTTTTTGCCTGCTGAAAAATGACAATCGTCTTTATTACAGACACATCGTTTAAAGATGGTTCTAATGCTCAGCCATAAAATCGCCTTGACGTTGAGCTGGCTTTGGAGATCTTTTTCAAACGGTAATGTGACTGTGACGTGTGTCTTAATATAACTTAAACTCACTGTTGGATGAATTCCAAGAGTTCTCCAATAAATCCCAAGAGTTCTCCAATATAGACGGAGCCAACCAGCAGCATGGGACGGGATATCATATAGAAAATTGAAGAACAGAACGAAGCGAACGACCTCATAGCAGCAAAGGAACAGGAGAACCCATAGAGCTTAATTATGGAGGTTATTCAAATCAACCTTATCTGGCCCCTTTATAGAGGGCCTGATTCACGAGACCCGGGAAGACGTGTGAAGGTCTCTACAACAAGTAAAGTAAGATAGTTATACTTTATGATGGGAAGGCATCTAATCCAAGGGCTGCCATCATAATTAACAATACCGCACAACACCTCTAATTATTTCAGAGTTCTAGTCAATGGTTCAATCCAAGCACTTGTAGACCTATTTCGTATTGAGCTCAACCTATTTCTTTGGCGAGACAGAAGTGGATTCTCTACACTTAGTGAGTAATCAATGAAGGATGAGGTTTGCACTATGGAAAATACAATTCTTGAAAACCCATTTTAGAGCTGTTATGAAAGAGGCATCAGACAGTGTAGCAATGATTGATTGATGATTTATCAGACTGAAGGTATTGCAGAGAAAATGGAGGTATTAGTGCGCTCTTACCACTCAAAAAGCTTTTTCAATAAGAGGAAACTTAAGACTCAGCTGACGATAGACTGTACATAACAAACTTTCCTTAACGAAACTCAAATATCTTGGAGCAACATATTAGATCAAAAGCTAAAGTGAGACTCACATTTAACGAAGATTTTAAACATAATATAAAAACGAGTTGGTAAGACCTGGGGCCTAAACTCAAATGCATCCAACTAGGCGAACCAAGGCGAAGTTGATGGAAAGTCCCAAGGACCTAGAGGCTAATAGGTTTAACCTGTGATGTGATTAGTAAGGAATTATAATTAAACCTTACACCGCTGTACTAGTATATTATATACATGTGGCGATAAGCCATGAAATGAAAAAGTCCTTAAAACCAAAACCTCCTCAGCCTCAGAGACTAAATGAAATCTAATAATGATTTCAGTCACAAATATAAAATTCACATCCAAACCTCCAGGAGGAATGGAATTAAAGCAGTTGTTTTTGCCTGGTTGCCGTAACACGGGACCATAAGAGTACATTGATGGCAAAGAGAAAGCTTGTCTGAAAGCCAAATTATTTGGCTTTATTCATTTTGAGATTAAGTAGGTGCGGGTTTGAGATAATGGCAAAACAGAAGTCAAGCTGCGAACGAATCACACAATTACGGAAGTAAAACAAGGTCCTAAATTTTAACAAAATGAGACTCAAAGGAGAATTTTGGTTATGTCAGTAACGATGGCAGGTTCAGTGCATTTATTATCGAAGACAATGAAAGGGATCCTGAAATCTTCAAAGGGATGAAGGTACTCTGAGTTCGAAGAAGGAGGCAAAAAGTTATTTTGAGGTTGAAGTGCGAGAAACCCTTGAAGGTTACCAAGGTATTCTGAAGGAGGAATGAAAATGGAATAAGTACGTATTTTCAAGGAACGATTCTCATTTGTTTATGGTCGACACAAATTAATTCAATCGAACACTTTACCATTCGACCAAAATTATATCCACCATTCCAAATGTATACATCAAACCACCATTTTTATTGTATTATTATGGGTTCTGCGTGTATGCACATATACTCGTACATACCTCAAATTAAAATATACATAACAAACAGGTATAAACGTGTAAATATATAACCAGACAAGGCAGGTAAACACCACCACTACACCCATAAATCTAACGTAAAAAAAACATAATAATAACACAATCAAACTTTAAGTCAGTCGTTTAAGATCATTCAAACCTTTCAGATGTTAAGAAATAATAAAAAAAAAAAAATTAAGTACGTTACAAGAAAATATTAAGGCCACGTTTTGTTATTTAATAAGAAGTTAAAATAATTTAGTATTAAATTATAATTTATCACGCGGCCTAATTAATCATTTTTTTTTAAATTAACGAACGGGTTAGTTATTGATGTATATAAGTGAATCGGTATATATGTAAACAGACTACCGTGAATTAATTGTCTTAGGATTTAAAAAAGGATCGTCGACCCTGAAGGATCTTATGTGGATTAATTTTTTTGTTACTTACGTAAATATCATATTTATATATTATCACGTATATAATATATACAAATATTACACAAAAAAAAAATTCTTGTGATATACAATAATTAATTAATCGGCCATTTTGAATTTCTTAAGTTCTTAAGACGAAACAACAACAGCAACAAGATCAACGTAACTATACAAATGTTACGTTATATACATAAATATTTAAAATAGTTCGAAAAGTGGATAACAAATTTGATTTTATATAAAGTATATAATAAGAAGTGAGTTTTGCATATAATTAAATAAAAGTGTTCTTTAAGAAAAATTCTTAAAAAATAAGTGATCGCATAAGTGACGTGACGTGACACTTCACATATGCGTATATTTTATACAGTGTGTTGAAAAATATTTTTTAATACATATTAAAAAAATACAAAAAAAACTTATAAGAAATAAGAAAGGAGATTTATCTTTTTAAGTCAAAAAAGGTAAGAAACGTTTACCTTGAATATAATTTATATGTTCTACTTATTGTGCAGATAATTTTTTTGTTGCATTTGCGGCGAGATATTTTTCATAATTGATAAGGAATACAGTGTGTAAAAAATCAATTTGCATTTAGCTTAAGAATATTTTATTTTATTTCTGCAAACGAAGGTTGATAAACGATTAAGTGTAAATGTAAACTATAATTGGCCAATTATAACGTATTTGAAAAAGGTCTCGTGTGGAATTTTGAATAAATATATAAATATTTTCTTTAAGAAATTAACCAATAAAACGGTAAATTTACAACATAACAATGCAAAAACTATTCACATACATAAGATTGTGATTATAATATATGTACAGTGGGTAAAACAATGGTATTCATAAGAAACTGTCGGGTTATAAAATTCGATTTGACGTTTAACCTTGATATCAGCTAATCATATACCTACCGCAAATGTAATTAAACATAAAATTGTTTTACCTACTGTTTATAATATTTAAAATACTAGTTCTTGTATACCGCATACATACACATATACTTTAGTTGTTGTTGTATACTACCGCTGTTTTAATAAAAAACTTTAAAAATGCAAAATAGTTTTATATAAATTCACTCCGTCGCGTATTCGATATATTTAAGGTGTGTTTAGTACCAATAACATGATTTGTCAAAAACTGTATATAAATAAAAAAAAAAAATTTTGTTATTTCTAAAGGTTCGTCACTTAGCAATTTTTAGTCTAATTGAACTCTTTTGTTGGTTTTTTTGTCTGCGTATACAAAAATAATTTTTTTGTGACAGACATTACATAAATCACAGATAAAAACTATCATTATGCGGGTTTATGTTTAAAGGCGCACATTATGATTGTAAATAATACAAAAACAAAGATTAATGCTGCGAACGGTAATTTAATTTCACTTAGAGCGGTGGCTTAGTACATTGATTCAGAGCTTTCTAAAATGATTTGAAATATCTTCTAAAAACTATTAAATTATGGTTGATGCGCTAAACTATTTATTATATGTAACAGGTATTTATATGGTTTATGGAAATATCAGGTAGTTTATGCGCATCGTAAATCGTTAACTAATCGATTATTATGATGTATGGGCCTTTTGTAAGTTAAAACTGTGTCTATACTTTATAATTAATACCAAAGTTAGTTATTATTTTAATTAATTTATAAGCTATACATAAACATGTCAATTCTTGGGTAATCATGTAATGTTATGTTATAAATTGTTACTGTGATTTCCCACACATTTTATGCATATGTACGTTAAGTAATAATGTACAAATTTTACATACAGTGATAGGTGTTTTTCTGATTCAAATGCAGTGTTGGTGTTTTTAGACAACTGTCAGGGCATTTAATTTATCTTTATAAAAAGGCACCTCAATTTGTTGTTGTGTATGTTTTCAATAAAAAAATTCTATATTCATCCGGACAACTATAGAGAAATTGAATTTTCTAAATCGGGGATTAGTTTTTCGAAGTTTTTCATTTCCCAGAATTCGAGCTCCTTCAATAAGTTTTTCTCGACTAAATTGTTTGTAATTTTTATTAACTTTCTAAATATGAATCAACCTCCACATATTGCAATGTTACCAATAGCGTAGAATTCTGAAACATTTGTAACATTTTGAATTAGTTATATTCAGTAAATTACCTATACACTTTATATATTTGAACTTGAATTGCAGATGCGGGTTTCTTTTCTGAAAACCTGAGGAGCCATCATGAAATCCGCGACCGTTCAAATTTTGGGGGAAATACATTTACATCAAATCACCATCAGGAATGTCGTTTAAACGGTAATTTGCTGTCATATTTTGTTCGTTTGTCATAGATGGAAACTATAAATTAATTATTTGTGGCTATGATTTAGTAGCGCTAACCATGTGACTACACCGACCATTTTTGTAATGGTAAAAATATTTACAGCTAGAAAATAACTCCATATTTACTAAAATTGCTAGTTTTCCAAAAAATGGTTGTGGTTATGTTGTAAACTAAACTTGTATTGCAATACTTTTATAAGTATTACTTTTCATATATTATGGAAATCGAAAATATTCTCAACATCTCTCGATTATGATGAAATTTGACAGGTACGGTGGAAATGGGATTATTAAATGATTTTTCGATGAGGTTTTTAAATATGGCCAATTAGCCTGTAACTTGGCTATTTACTAATTATGATGAAATTCGACAGGTACAATGGGAACATGATTCTTAAATGATTTTTGGATACATTTTTAGAAAATGCCCAATTAGCTTGTAATTTGGCTCTTTCTTAACCGATTATGATGAAATTTGAAATGTACGATCGAAATGTGATTCTTAAATTTTAAGTAAAGTTGTTGAACATAGAAAATCGGGAGACAACTTGGTTATTTATTTACGTAAAATTAAAGGACCATAAAATTGCAATAAATTCCCCCTATTTTCACCAACATGTCCTCGTTTTCCAGAATATTTCCTCTTTTTCCCCAATACGTATTTAGAAAAAAGATTTCCCTGTATATTTTTACAAAACTAATGATGCTATTGTTGTAGATCCGATCATTATTTATGGTGATGTGAATTGTGATCAAGCAGCTTGTAGTTCAATTTTTCAAATATCGCGTCTAACCATTGATAATTCGATGTATTGGAAAAACCACATTCATACTCTTCATATTCATTTGGTATCAGTGACTAGAAAAATGTATATATTACGATAAGTGTGTCCCGTAGCCGTTTTTAAGAACTATTTATTTTGCTCTTGTGGAGTCGAAGTTGTCGTAAGGATTAATATGTTGGGGTGGTACTTACTATGCTATAATTTATCCACTTATTATAATACAAAAATATATTATAAGATTATAAGAATTATTCTTAATGCTCCGCGTTTTGTCTGCTTCGTGGCCTTTAGTTTAGTATTTTGGAGATTCTTCATTTTGCGCATTTATTTGTGTTTAAAATTATGAAAGCTTTTTTCATTATTAATGTCAATCAATCAAATGTTTAGTTTATTCGTCTTCAGAGATTTATAACGACCAATTTTCAAAATTCATTTTTAATTTTTGCTCCGAAAGTTTTAATTAACTTTCTGGTTGAATTGAGAAATTGTCGGAAACTTAATCTAATATATTTTCATTTTTGTAATACATTTAAGTTGTGGTGTAATCAGTCCAGTCGCCGCGACCTGATGAGAAGATTGATTTTTTCATAATCATTAAATTCTCTTCTTCGAAACATATTAAAATCATATAAATTAAAATTAAATACCAATGCGATAAGAATCATAGAATTATGTCTATCAGTCGATTTCGTTGAATGATTGTTCGTAAATACTAATACACTTCTATACGTGTTAATTTGTAAAAGACATTTAAAATGTTCAAAGGACCGGTTGCATATTAGAAATTACACGAATTAATTAATTAACATTTAAAATTAAAGTAAAATTAGCTTATACAGAAACAGAGCTATGTGAATGTTGTGAAGAAGAAAAATTGTAAGAGAATTTGTCTGTATTAGTATGATTCGCTAGTACATCCCGCACAGTACATTTTGTGTATATAGAATGTAAATTGTGGTATAATCAGTCCAGTCGCCGCGGCCTGATAAGATTGATTTTTTCATAATCATAAGCTCATCAGTTCGAAACTTGATCAAATTCTCTTACAATCTTCGGAACATATTAAAATCATGAGTGTGAAGTTTATGCTAAAAAAATAACAAAAAATTACACTGTTAAATTAGCTATTTTCCAATTGGAATTTAAATTATATAAAAATTTTAATTTTTTGTAATTTTGGATTTTTAGTACCACCAAACAGATTCTTTTCATCAGAAAACAGATTCTTTTCATCCTTTTCAGATAGCTGGACCATCTGTTTATATCGTTAACCAAAAAATTGTGTTGAACATTACTATATTTCAGATAATTTAAAAGTTGGCTGAATTTTGATGGTTTAAATAATTATTTAGCGCCGATCCTAGAAATGTCCAGAAGGCCCCGCACATTTCTTAGAATAGCTAAGCCATATAGCGGTCAATGTCACCAAGCCGATCCAATTATGATGAACTATAATATATTTCACAGTTTTTGGAATTTTTAATAATTTCCCATTATTTTAAAAGGATTATATCGCCGACCGCAGAGATGTCCACAAGGTCTTGCCCATATTTTTGGATAACTTGGCAATGTGCCAGTCTACGTGGTCAACCTTATCCAATTGTGATGAACTATACTATACTTCACAGAATTTAGAATTTTTAATAATTTTAATGGTTTCAAAAATTGTTGTATCTCCGATCACAGAGATGTCCACAAGGTCTTGTCTATATTTTTGGATAACTTGACCATATGCCAGTCTACGTGGTCAATCTTATTCAATTGTGATGAACTATACTATACTTCACAAAAAATAGAATTTTTAATAATTTTATTGGTTAAAAGTATTTGGTCTCGAGACATTTTCTTTTCTCTGCATCAAGCAAATCAAAATTGTGGACATTTCTGTGATCGGAGATACAACAATTTATAAAACCAATAAAATTATTAAAAATTATAAATTCTGTGAAGTTTAGTATAGTTCATCACAATTGAATAAGGTTGACCACGTAGACTGGCATATGGCCAAGTTATCCGAAAATATGGGCAAGACCTTGTGGACATCTCTGCAGTCGGCGATATAAAACTTTTAAAATAATGGAAAATTATTAAAAAATCCAAAAACTGTGAAATATATTATAGTTCATCATAATTGGATCGGCTTTGTGACATTGACCGCTATATGGCTTAGCTATTCTGAGAAATTTGCGGGCCTTCGGGACATTTCCAGGATCGGCGCTAAATAATTATTTAAACCATCAAAATTCAGTCAACTTTTAAACTATCTGAAATATAGTAATGTTCAACAAATTGGATGCTTTTGGTTAACGATATAAACAGATGGTCCAGCTATCTGAAAAGGATGAAAAGAATCTGTTTTCTGATGAAAAGAATCTGTTTGGTGGTACTAAAAATCCAAAATTACAAAAAATTTAAATTTTCATATAATTTAAATTCCAATTGGAAAATAGCTAATTTAACAGTGTAATTTTTTGTTATTTTTTTTAGCATAAACTTCACACTCATTTAAAATCACATAAATTAAAATTAAATACCAATGCCATAAAAACCATAGAATTCTGTCTATCAGTCGGTTTCCTTGAATTAAATTAAAATTTACGTAATCGCTCTGAATGTTGTTCTAAGCCTATTTTCTCACAATTTTGATGAAGTTTGTCGGTCAAGAGCAAATATCTAGCGAAACCAAAAGAAAAACTGATGCCTTTATTATTTCAAGCAAAGATTAATGTTATGCTGGGATTTGGAGATGCTACTGGGTGAGATTGTTTTTTTTTTTTTTTTGGTACACCCTATTATGAAAGAGCTGATGCTCAAAATAGGGTGTACCGAAAAAACGATGTAAATTAAATGTGCACAATAAATAAATAATAAATAAAATAAATAAATTAATAAATACTAATATACTTCTACGTGTTAATTTGTAAAACACATTTAAAATGGTCTAAGGACCGGTTGTATATTAGAAATTAGACGAATTAATTAATTAACATTCAAAATTAAAGTAATACATTTTCATCTGGCTTAGAAATATTTTTATTTAGTAACTCGATGTGAGTGGTTTTAAGCATTTTCAAGCGTAGTTTAATTTTAATGTATATTATCACATACTAATCACCACTGGATTTTGACTAATTTAGTATCTCCATTTTTTTCTCCCCGTCAATGGCGGTGATTTTGACAAATAAAAATATGAATTTAATTATAAAAAGCCGAACCAGCCGATGACTATGGTCATAGTTTTACTATAGCGATATACTCTGTTATACTCTCTATTTAGAGATTTATACAAATAATGTTATTTGGATTTGAGAAATTCTAAGGCCCGATTGTATGAACGCAGATAGACGATATAAGAAGAAAATGTAATAGATTTACATAAAATTCTCTGATGAAGATACAGTTTTATTCTCGGATTATTTGTTCTATCCTTGTTCATCTATAATTAGTTTGAAAAAATGAGTTACGAAAGCACACTTGCTACTAAAGTTACAATTGAAATACAGTGTACAGTTCTATTCAAAACTTCCGTATAAATTTAAACAGAAATCACAAACTCATTAGACGAGGGAAAACGTTAAATGTTGACTTAGCGTCACCATTATATCCCCAACGAAAATTAACTGAATAAATAAATAAATAAAAATCTCTAGAAACCCTGTACAAATACATGATTTTAATTCAACAAAAGGCATGTAACTTTCTCTGACAACTTCATTCATAATTTTTTAACGACTTTCTTCATTAATTTTATTCCTAAAATGCGATTACATTAAATCGATGCTCGGCTCAACAAAATAATGATAAAAGTTGATTGATTTACACGATTGTTGCGGAACACAATATTCCCACGATTCAATCACATAATATGGTGAACCTGTCCTTATCAAAAGGTCATACAAATGAATACAAAAAAAATTATTACAATGAACGAACTCACTTCCGTTACTCGAACTCAAACGTGTACGTGTCTATCTATATAACAAAATTCTAACATCTCTTGTTGATATATTTTAATCCATCTTTATAATATTATCACTGTTTATTCATATAAGACAAGTATGCAACAAAGATAGAAATCAATTATACGATTTATAGTTAAATCATTCAAAGTGTAAAATTACAAGAGACTTCTACTCGTTTGTACACATTATATGTACTATGTATACGAGAATGCGCATGCGTATAGAAAAGAAAACTGAAAGAAAATATTTTTCCAACTATTTTAACATGATTTTGAATATTTATTGCGTGCGGAAATTTATAAAAGAAAAATGAACAGTTTTTTAAACACTGTGGTATTTTATATATAAATTTACGAGTACCGTGAAAAAGACGAAGATGCGAAGAAATAAACAAACAATCTCTATATATACATAAAAACGTATGTACATAATGTGTAAGAAATGATTGCTGTATAATGACCTTTTTGCAGCATGAATTATTTAATTTGTATGCGGCAGTATACACCCCGTACCCGTAGTTCTCATGCTTAAATAAATGGTTCTTCTTTATGGATCAATCGCGATGCAACCAAATAGTTTGTATATAGTGAAAGTTTTATTACCTTAACACAAAACGAGATAATTGATAAGGTCATACATATATGTATATAATATCGATATTCACGTCAAATTGGGCTTGGTGTGTCGAAGTTTTGAAAGGAAAACTAATTTTAAACGTGGTAGCCAATATGTTTTGTATACGTACAAGCACATACAGAGGATATAAATTACAAAATCACAACAAATATGGTAACCGATTAAAACGGAAATACGATTTAATGGTTAATACGAGATTAGAAATTAAATTTTTTATAATCGATTGCATTATTTATATGTACGTACAAAACGTATAAAGGTATATATGTTACATACATGTAATAACCAAAAATAATTAAGATACATAGAGTCTTAAACAAATACAATATTATATACACAAATCGGTAAGCAGTTGGTTGCCCCACATTTAACACATAATATCGTAAATTTCACTTTATACACAAAATTTTAACACTTAAAATAGTTTTTTTTATTATACTTACATATTTAGATGTTTATCTGTAAGAAACGTTTAAGATAAAATTCCATTTTTTTTTTGTTTGCATAATTCGCTTTTAACCCTCGACTATACATACATATAGTGATACGCTTTTACTGTCGCACCTCGAAAATAAAATATTTTATTGGACATTAGACATCATTTATCAACTGTATATATATAAACTTTCTTATGTGCGTGAAGCATTTATTTTTCTTATGTCGAAATTTCTTTTTAATTATTTTTCTTAGAAAGATAATGAGGTGTACCATAATACCTCTTTGCAAAAAGTAGAAAGCATTATACTTAGTTACTAATTAGATTAGACTATATGTACTAGCCATAATTGCTGACAAACGATATTAAATCATGTAAGGTGCAGGTACTTGTTGCGATTTTCAATGTAATCAATCTTCAATTTCAATTAAGACAATAAGAGAGATAGAGAGTTAGAGTGTGAAATTAATCCTATATACATGTGAGAAGACATTGACAACACTAAGTGCAAATTTGGGTATACAAATTTCTAAGCAACAATCACCAACTATCTCTTTACAAAATGTCGTTTAGCTTAAAATGTATATAGTGATAACTGGAGTTTTTAAGAGGCACTTATTTCCATCCATTAGTTTCACACAAACTATTAGGTACAGAACTCAGTAACAGATTTAGCAAGTGCCCAATTTAGTTCGCATCAAGGTTCGCATTTTCCTATAGAATTTTCATCTATTTTGATGAAATATACGGTGTATTTGAAAAGTTTCCATCCAGATTATCTCGAAACCTAAGCGTCTAATGTATTCCATACAATAGTTTTATGGTTTGAGGAGGAAGGAGGATAGTATTATTTATTTTATATTTTGGAGTTATCTTAAAGGTTATTTCAATGTCAAACTAGGTTTTTGAATAGGAACCTATACCTCTTTAAGCAGCAATGTGTTGTTCGTAGACCATTGAAATATTTTTTTGTTAGACGTTCATTTTTCAAGATATTTAGGAAAGATGAAATTACAAAGTCGTTTTTTTGAAAAACACTGTTCACATTCACACTGCTTTGTAATTATCAGAACTATCTTGGAAAAGCAAAACAAATATCTGAACTGCGACACTTAATTAAATTAAAAAAATTTAGGGATTGTAATGAAAAACAAGCTACTATAATGAATGGCACCATGAATGGTGATTATCGGACCTCTATTCATTGATGGAAATTTGATAGGTGAAACATATTTTAAAATGCAAGATGAAGCTGTATATCGATAAATGGTGGCGGCTTTAGAAAAACTTAAAACTTTTGTATGGAACACATTTTTTAGAAGCGTTTGGTTTTCGAGATGATGCAATTTTAGATTTTTTTTAATTTTTATTACAACATTTATGTTTATTTAAATGTCAATGATGGTATATTTGTCTTTTAAAGTAATACTACTAACTTCCATTTTTCATTTTTTTGTAACATTTATAAGTGATTGACCCCAACCCCCCCACCATTTATGAAAAAAAAAATCAGTCCATTTGGTTAAACTATCACGGTTGTAGAGAGGACACATTCAGATATGCAAATCGAGAGACACACACTAATGAGACTAACACTAATTTTTCGGACACTGTGTGTACCGTGTGTACAGTGTGTACAGTACCGTGTGTGCAGTGTGTCAAGTACCGTGTGTACAGTACCGTGTTTTCGGTTGAGATAAAAACATGGCGGCGCTCACTCGCGCCGTTTCCATAAACAGAGTTAAGCCCAGTTTTTATTACTCTCTATAATCAAAATAAATGAAAGATGAAATAACGAAATAATGTGGAAGGTGTATTATGGATAATTAAATGAGAGAATGACACACATTGGGAAAGTAGGATGAGTAAGAATAGTAAAGAGAGAACCAGCCAACATTTAAAAAATTTAACGTAACAGTGCGGTATAAAGAGTTTACATGTTACTGCCCAGCGAACCTTTAAGAAATGTTCGTTCAGTTTCGTTAAATAGAAGTGTCAACTTAACAGAGCGAAAATTATCGCGCAAAACTGAAGGAAATGTCAAAAATCCAAATTGCCCTTTGTGCAAATCTTATAGTAGCTCATTATACATTTTAAGCTTAAATTCAAAATTATTTATTTATGGTAAATTGAAAACCGAATTATTAAAGACTTTATAAATTGTAACATCAAATTATTTATTTCCAAATTTATTTATTTTCGTTTTTTTTCTTACGCCACAAGATCTTTGTCTTTTATTATTTATGTTTACGTCCTTTAAGAATTTGAGGCTTTTTAATAATTGAAATAATTTTCGAAGTTCCTCCAATTCCATCTCCAGTTCAAAATTCTACACAAACTTTTAAAAATATTAATACGAGCTACTGTCACCATCAAAGCAATTGACAAGTTGTGTTACAGTTTCGCTAGCGCCAACCTGTCAAATTTTTCGTAAGAAAAAACTTTCGTTAAATTCTGTTAAATTTCTTAAATGTTCGCTGGTTGGCTCTTAAGGGCGTGTTAATTTAATCTGAGTAAAATAACTGTATCCAAAGATAGGGGTTTTGGACGATTTGACTTGGTCGAGTAGGATTTTAAACCTGGTTTGTCTTTAGCCATGGATATACATCATTCGATCAATCGACAAGTCGATAACGTATTGTAAACACAAATATATAAATAATTTGTATTTTTACGTATTTTTTATTTCAGTTTTATTTTGATAGTTTTTGAATTCTGATTTTTCGTAATAATAATTGCCAAACATGATTAGGTATCATAATTAAAAAAAAGGTCTAATAATTTCATAGCGTACCTACACTGAAAAAAATCCTGCATCAATATAGACAAAAACTACATTAATACCTTTCGTTAATAGAACGAATATCATACGTTAATATAGTGAAACCGTTAAAAATTTTTATTTTAATCTTGACTACTTACGTTGTAGTATTTATGATTCGATTCATATAAGATACGAAAAACGTTATAATTTTAATGCAGCTATTAGCATTTGTGGATGAATAGGTTTTAATTATTAACGTAAGAAATAGAAGATTAGATGAAAATTTTCATAATACTAATGAAATGGTAAATCACATTAACGAATAAATTCATACATTTAAGTTAGAAATTCATTATTCATATATAGGAAGGATGGAGTGCTCAGTGATAATGAATAATTCACAAATATGATGATTATTTTCATAAATATATTGAAAATAATTCATAAAATGCAGGAATGGGTTCATAATTGATAATCAAAATTACATAATATTTATAAATAGTGATTTATAGTAAGAATGCAAATTTTTGTGTTGTTTGATGACTAAATTCGTAAAATCTGTACAGCACAGTTGTAAAGAAATAAAAAACTTAAAATTCCGTTTTGTAATTCCTTTATTTTTGTGGTTTCTTCTATTTGTTAAAAATAAACTTTAATTTTAAAATAAATATAATAATTAATAATTAAAAATATAATAGGGTTAATAAACGCCACAAGTTACATTTGAAATTGTTGCTTTCTCCCATTTTCCTTTTGAAATTCGATAGTAATTTGCTATTCTGTAAAATCAATAAATTAAATTACAATCACATGTAGGTAATTTTATTTGCTTATGTTTGTTACCTGATCTGATCCAAATAGGTACTCAAAAAGCGAGTTTAATTCATGATTTTCTCCAAGTGCGCCTGAAATATCTTGATTTGTAGGATCGGTAAAATTTGGAATAGTAAACATTTTCTTACAGGCGCACTATAATAAAGCAGAGGTATTACTAACACAATAATAAATCACATAAATTATAAATTTACACATTACAATGAATTTTAGGGTTTTTCATACAAAAGTGTTTTCGTTTTAATTTCACGGAATAGGAATTAATCATCGATCACAAAAGCGATGATTTTCAAAACGAAAACACGGACATAAAATACCATATTTACCTGATTTTCAACACACAAAAATTATTTTAATTTCTCACGATTTTTCAAACTATGTAAATGGTCCTTTCAAGCCGCACGATAATAGTTAATAATAAAGCGTATGCAATATATTTACTTTCGTTGTCCCAATCATGATTCAACTTTACGTAATTTTCGTAGATACTAGAATAGATTCATCCAATCATTAATAATATGAACAAATTCGTATACATTATGCAATTATGAAATTTGATATATTCGGACGAACAAAAATGTAATGGAATCGTTACGCATATGAATTTATTCGTAATATTCAAGTACTATAGAGCCACTTTCGTTAATATGATAAGTATTTAAAATAAATTTTCATCATAGTCTTATTCATAAATATTATGAACTGTTCATAAATATGTTTTTTTAACAAAAATCATGCAAGTTTCACTAATACGCAAACAACATGTGAATGTATTATACGTATAGAACAATAAACTAAACCATTTTTTAGTTTATGAACTGTGATTCGTACTATTAACGCACAAATTTTCATGAATTTTTCTAAATTTTGTTTTTTTACGTAAATATATAGTAATTTTTGCTTTAATAGTACGAATTATGGTTAATGAACGCCATTCGTAAATAAAATGCACTATATTTTTTAAGTAAATGTAAATTCTGAAACCTTCGGTTCGCAGTTTGGCCACCAAAGGGCTGTAAAATTGAAAATAACGGATTTTTCTAACTAAATGTTGTCAAAAATGCTTAAATGTCGCAATGGATAGAAATTTGCTTTACAATATTATAGCTAATAAATAACTGACTCGAATGAGGACAAGTTCTGAACTCGTTAAATCGCCCAAGATCATGCCTAGGTCAATGGGAACTTTATATTGACAAAGTTTTTCCTGTTCGTGAACTGCTATAGCTATATAGCTCCATCCGAAAAATAAGAAATTTTGTTTGGAGTTGGACATTCCGACTCATTATCTCTGAGAAAATTGATAAATTTAGTTTGAAAGCAATATACACAGCTACTACATCATGTGTCTGCTCTTCCGATATTACTGCAAAGCATACTTTCGCTCTTTGCTTGCTGTGTATAGTAATGCACTACATCATATTCTTCAACTTGTAGATCATTTTTTTACATGTTTGAAGTAACGCGATTGTTCTTTAATGATATTATCGTTCTTACGGAGTTCTGCTAAACTAAACTTTGACTTTGACAAAATTTCGAACGACAATTTCATCAATTGAAGACGTAATCGTTTCCAATTTTGTATTTATTATAATTAGGCTTCCAATACACTTCACAGCCTCTGCAGCAGAATTTAGTTGGTTTAGCAGTCCCATACGTCAAATTTTCACAGAATAGTTTGTTTAACAGCTCCCTGTCTCTCATTCTTAATAACCGATCACATAGTAAAATGTTTGTAATAAATGTACATACACGGATATATTCATTATGTGTTCCGGCTTTTTCTTTTGCTCGCAGCTTTGCTAATTTAGAGAATCCAATATCTTTCAGATAAACTGCACAGAAGGCTGTCGGCTATACTTCTGTAGAATTCCTCAACTAAGGTAATTGTTTCTGTACAAATTCGCGACCTCTTTTTCCTTGACCCGGGTATGTTGCCATATCCTTTTTCCTTGATTAAATTGTTTGATTTTATTACTATGTGTTTTATTGTTTGGAACTTATCCATAATTCTGAACACTGACCAACACTCAGGTATTAAAGGGAGCAAAATTGTTGAGAAGATTCCATTCGTCATCAAAATCTGCCTGATTTTCATCGATCCATGTTATTAAGGGAACCGGAACGCTCAGAACATTTTTACAAGTGAGTTTTTCCATTTTCGTTTCATTTTTTTTGAAAAAATCTTTCATATGTGATTTAACGATTTAAAAACTTTTGAGCTAAATCCATCGATTCCTCAAAACTTTTGCCTACCACAATAATTCTAGGCTGTATTTTTGCAGTTCTTTGCAGACAAGGGCAAATGAAAGTAGTCGGGTTTTTTGGGCGACGTTTATTGTTGAACCATATAACAAAAATGTTTTCTAGCGAATCGATTAGTGTTGGTTTATTCAACACGGTGGAGCAATAAGGCTGCAGTATACGCTTTGAGTGTAGTTAATTTAGAGACAATTACATAAGTTTTAAATAAGAAACGAATGAATCTGATTCAATTCAAATACAAAATCTTATACTTCAGGGTATTGAATATGTTCGAATCGTAAACAAAAATCTGGACTAATACCATGATTTAGAAAATATTTTAATATTTTATTTGTCTTTTGTATTTTCAAAAAATACAGTTGCTTTTATGACAAAAGTATTTAAATTTCTTAGACGTTGCTGGTATAAATTTTCCAATGTTAAAAGATGAGTAGATTGAAAACGAAATAAACATCTACATAAACTTACGTAACCTGAGCTATCGTTGTAATGGGGCCACTCCTTTAGTATAGTTGAAAGTTGAAACTGCTGCTTTTTGATAATTCGATAAATCGTGAATCAGCGTTTTAGTGAATTCACTGGTTTATGAGGAAGTGTATAATAGAGCCGCCAATCAACCAATGATTTTGTTCAACTGGCTTCAGCGGTCATCTAATTTACTCGTATAGGATTTTCCCTTTTTGTCTGTTCACAAAGTAAGTCTGCTGTTGTAACACAATCGCAAATAGAATAGTTAAATTGAATTTTTTAAAACAATAATAATAAATTAAGGCTATCTCTCTTTTAAATAATTTGGTGATTTGGTGAACCAATTCTTTCTAGTTCAGTGGAGACAAGCTATTTTGAATTTGTAGTAACCGTTTGCCGATAGTCGGACTGGTTTAAAATATTTTGAGACCATAAGTGTTTTTATTTTCTGCACCACAAAAAATCGCCCATATATAATGGAACTTCCCATTGAATTAGCACTTAGCAGTAACTGAATTTTTATTTTGAGCTAACATCGACAACTACTATACAACATTTTCTTCGGCTGTATCCACATTTTCACTCGATATTTTTAACCCGTTAAATTATACAAATGTTAATAGTAAAACTAAATACGCAATAAAATTTATGTTGGTAATCAATTAAAAAAAAAAATATGATTGTAAACCAACCACCTCAGCTAATTAATTAATTCATATTAAATGTTTAAAACGGAATTTTATTCTCACTTCACTTGCACCTTTCTCCGTTAAACTTTTGTACACATTCAAAAAATCAGTTTACGATCATGTTTGAACAAGTATAAAATAGTTAAGAGCTGATTCCTTTTGTTATAAAAAAGAATCAATTTAGGCAGTGGCGACCTGGCGACTGAACTGACGACTGTTGATTTAAATTTTCACGAAACAAATACAAATTTATTTGGGGAAAACCATTTCTTCAACAAGGAAATTCTCAGCCTATAGTTATTATAATCCATCTAAATTTCAATTTCAACCTCTAGGGTTATCCTTGTGAGTATCGCTTATGTATCTCTCATACTTTGAATTATGCGTGTCAAGAACTCGCAATTAAACAAATTCGCGCATAATGACATTTTGCCGCATTTTGAAAAAATTAAGAAACTCGTTTACAAAATCGGCCCAAATGCCTTAATAGGGATTATTGCAGATTATTCGATTTTCTCGAATTTTGACGTTAAGTTACGAGTAATATAGAGACTACGATTCTAACTTTATTCGAGATTTTTTGGGTTCGAAATTATTCCATATTTTTTTCAAGTTTATTCGAGTCTATTCGTGTTTCTCGATATTATTTTAAAATTTTTAAAGTGCTTTCCAATTTCCGATATTTTAAGGGATTTTAGAGGTTTTTAAGCTTATTCCAGATTTGCTTGGTGTTGAATATTAGTGTAGGTAATATACATTTTTTGAGATTATTAAGGATTTTAGATATTACTCGTGTTTGCTTGGGGTTGAATTAAGCATAGCACACACATGATCTTACAAATGAGGTTCTCGAAATTCGAGGAAATTTCCGGAATTGAAAGGGGGCTTCGAAATTCTGGCATAAAGATATTCGAGATTCTTAATGTTTTCTTAATTTTTTAAGATTTTTGAAGGATTCTAAAAGTATTCAAAATTTTTCGGGTATATTCGAAATATGTTATGAATGATAGTATTATCAATATCAGTGGCGTAGAGAAGAGGTTGTCGGGTTGCATCATTTATAATTCGAATTAGAAAAATAATCAATACCTGTTATAGGTATAATACATGTAACCTATATTTGATTCTTCACTTGCCGTGTTTTTCATAGATCTGAATAGATCTTTTATCCAGATTAAGTCGAAATTAGTTTACCTAAGCGTAGTTTATTAAAATGTTTAACAGAACAGGTAGATCTTAAACGCTTCTACCCATAATACCAAAATTAGCACAAAATATTTGTCAGACTTTTAGAAGGACTCTTAACCTGGATAATCTCTCCAATTGGAGAATTCTAGAGTACTCAGGCGCCTTATACCTACGAAACACAATAGGCGAGGAGCGACTAAATTGATTGACATTAATAAATATTCACAGACATGTGAGAAATGTAGAATCCCAATTCTTTTAATTTTGCCAAAAGAAGAACTGTAGTAAAATATTGATTGAAAAACAAAAACGATCCCGCAGGCAACGTTACTGTTAATCTAAGGATAACTCTAAGCCCCAATCCCAACGATCTATCACTAAACGGAGTGTTGGTGCCTTGGTAGATTTCAAAATACATTACCATTTCTCCAGAAGTAGCAATGATGAAATTTTTTAATCAAACTGGACGTGATTTTCCTTTAACGTATTGTTGTAAGGAACATCGGCCAGTAAAAGGAATCATTTGCTCGTCAATTGAATATGGACCCACAATTCTTTTTATTTCACGGCAATTATAATTGGTTGTACTTTCCACAATTTGTTCTCTATGTCGTTTGGGAGAGCAGCATCAACATAATGTAGGCACTTTCTGAGCCAAATGAAACGGTCTATAGTGAAGACTGACGTTAAAAGTTCAATGCGAAATCCATTTCTCCAATACCATCGCAATCTGGGGTATGGGATACACCCCATCAGCAAATGCGCCTCGTATAATTGTTTGATCTCAACACTAGTTGTTGACAATTCTTTTCCATGTTTGAAAAGAGCATACATGTTTGTGAACATTGCAGACGATTCGAAGTGTTGAGACGTAAAATATTTATTAAAATAAGACACAGGAGAACCTGGTAGTTTATCACCAATATTTGCTTCTTTGGGAATAGGAAACCCAGTAAAGTTGGAATTTCTCCAAATAAATCGTTTTTCTGCCACAGCGGCAGGTTTAGATTGAACCTGCTCCTCAAATTTATTATCTTCCGTGTATTCTGACTCATCATCTTCGAATTCGAGGTTCATAAATCCATGTGGGATCAGATATGTCGTCATCATCACTAAAATCTTCCAAATCGGATTCTTCCATAATGCGCAAAACGGCCAGCTGATCTTCTGTGCAGCTTAAATCGAAATCTGAAAAGAACGTTGAGTAATTATTTACATGTTAATAATAACCTAGCCTACACAATTGTGTAGGCCGTTAAAAGAATCGTCTCACCACCAACGCTACTCACTTTTTGAATTAAATTTATTAAAATCTCGTACACTAATTGATATTTGTTTACTTAGTTTTTTGACGATTCATCCGTTTTGACATGTCGACACTTCATTATCAAAATTTCTCACTGTACTAAACTTTTTTAAGGAATCACAATAAAAAACAAAAACATTAAATTATTTTAATGTGCCTAACTGCCTACACAAATGTGTATGTTCGGTCCCAAAGTTGTTCCAGAACAAATATTGGCTCGGTCGGAAAGAAGAAAATGTTTGCCTACACAAATGTATACGTTCGGTCGGAAAGGGAGAAAATATTTCTTATTTAAGAATCCCCCACCCCCTATCTTAACAAATTTCTGGCTACGCCACTGACAAATGTTATTACAAATTTGCAAAGAGCATTGATGAAAAAAATAAAAAATATAAAAATATTGAAAACCCAACCCCATTTTATTTAAAAGCATTTTTATGCATCGAATCTAAATTTTTAATTTGTTCATCAGCTATCAACTCGATCAATCCTAAATTTCCAAAAAACAAACTCAACCAAAAATGTTAAGTTGTTGTTGGAACAATAATTTTAAACAAATTAAAAAATATTGATTTTTGACCACTTGAACGTTTTAAACGTTGGTGATTACTGATTAGTTTAAATATTGATTTTTTTTTTGGATATTAAACCAAATTAACAAACCAATCAATCACTAACGAGAGGTTTTAATATTTTGGTAAAACAAGGTTTTGGTAAGAGAAATCCAAATAAAATCATTTCCTCTTATATAATATTCTCGCTTGCATGCACAATTCAAATTGCTTTTTTCTTCATTTAAACAATGAATATGTAAGTTTTTGTACAGGCAACCGCCTCAAATTTTAAGTCAACATGAATGGTATATTTTTAAAAATTATTTTATCGCAAATTCTTTATAATTTAAAAGGCTGAATAAAATGTTTTCTGTTTTAAAATTCATAAAAATGATTCATTTTAAATAATTAAAAGGATTTATTTTTAAAATTAAATTAAAATGTGTCCCAAAACAGTTATTTAAAATATGAATCCTTCCTGCTACTATGTTTGATTGCGTAAAGTTGCAGGAGGACTTAAACAGATTTTGTAATTGGCCAATTAGCAATAGATTGAACGTGAGTAAATGTAAGATTTTTTCATTTAAGCGTATCACTTCACCCATTTTTCACCAATATCTACTGTAAAATGAAGGCGTTCACCGAGTCGAGTTCATTTCCGATCTTAGTTTGATTTTTGCATCCGATTGCAGATTCAGGTGTTGGGATTCTATTTATTGGCTACTATGCACAGTTCATCACTTAATCAACTAAAAACTAAATTCGCTCATTTCCAAGGTGTTTACTAAAGGTATTTTTCCGTCTTTTCCTGAATAATTCATCCTTTTCCAGAATACTTCTTAAAGCATTTATTCATAAACTAGTATCGTACCCGGCTTCACCAAGGTTTATTTTTAGTATCGTTACCTTAAATAAAACCAAATGCTATGATTTTCAAATAGAATTTGTATTTATTGAACTTTTAAACATTATCATTGAAGTATAGTTTACCAAAGTCAATCCTTCAACACATGTGGATAAAAAATATTTTTTGTCTGTCCATGGAAGCATTCATCCCTTAAATCAATTCCTACCACATTGAGTGGCTGCCCTTGGGATTTATTGATCGTTATAGCAAACGCATGACGAATCGGGAACTATAGGCGTTTGAATTGAAAAGGTAGATAATTGGGAATAACTGGAATTCTTGGAATGAACACATTTTTCCTTTTAAACTGTCCAATCAAAATTGTTGCCTCAATTATATAAATGTTCATGGCCTTCACAACCAAACGCGTTCCGTTGCATATAGTTTTGGAGTATCCAAATTCCTTAACAACATAATATGGCTTCCAATCTTGATTGTGATTTTATCTTGTGGTGAAAGTATTGCTCGTTCTTGAAGTCAACCGTGATCTACAATGTGTTGTGTTAGATTTGGATACACGTGTTGCAAAAATATTTATTCAATTTAACTTTTCCAGTTTCCACATCCAATTCTTCTTTTTCGTTGCCAACACTCAGCAGATACCTGGAAAATTGCAGTGAGACGAATCCATTTGATTGTTTTACCCGCATGTTTGTTTGGAGTTTCTTGTTTTTTACAAATCTCCACAGTTGCGATGTTACATGTAGGAATGACTGGCAGTGTTTGACGAAAATCTCCAGCAAGGATAACTAACAATCCACCCATAATGTTATTATTTTCGCGAATGTCTTGCAGTGATCGATTTAAAGCTTCCAATCCATGTTTATGCATGAGCTGTCCTACCGCCAGCCATCAGGGTAGAAGCGAAGCCTGAAGAGGCCATTGCGAGTGCAATTTTCTTTTCTAATCTGATTCTAGCAAGTACTAAGTTGATAAAGAAAGTTTTGCCAGTTCCGCCAGGTGCATCTATGAAAATTATGCCACAATTTTTGTCAACCAAACGCTGAAAGTTTTCATTATAAGTTTCTCATTGCTCTGCATTCATAAGTGGTTCATTTATTTCGACGTATCTGTTCATTTTGTCAGTGTTATATGAAAGCTCACGCAACATCTCTCTATTCAAGCTGTCTGTTATTTTACGTGATGGGCTTGGAATTCCAAATGCTGATAAAAGTTTTCCTGACGTATCAATAACTTTGTCTTCGATCATTATCAGTGCTTCGTTGTAGATTTCATCTGTGAAATCTAAGTTCAGATTGGAATTTTCTCGATGCAGACATCGCAGAATATCTTCAGACATGCAGTCCTTATTATTTTCCCACATAAATCTACATTTACGGTCCGTAAATCATTAAAACTTGTAGGTCAATTGATCTTATGAAGAAGCACTCGTATGTAGTAACATTCTAAGTTCCTCAAATGGACTGTATAGACGCGACCAAGTGCGTCACCAGAACGGACGCCATCATGTCCTTCTATACAATTGAGCCTTGTTTGTGACGATTGAAGACCTTCTTCGATTTGTCCCACGTAAAATATTGCGGCACTTCAAAATATAGCAATGTCTTTGCAAAGTCGTCTCTTTCGCACAGTTCAGAGAATCCTGTTAAAGTAGTTTTTGGTGGATTTGCTAGGCGGTCTTCTAGATTGTTTTCATTAAAGTAAACTCTCTGGCCATTCTCCAAATGTACATCAAGGTGCATCACAGTTGGGTAGCGTTCGTGATTTGGAAATCCAAAAATACGCCACGCAGCTTCATTACTACTTATATACCGACCTACTTCATATTTAGTAATTTCATCCACACCATTGTCACAGGATTGAGCGGCAAATACACCTTGATCAGAGCCCTTGTGTACATATTTCAGAATGTACTTGATCGATTTCATTGAGTTGCAACACTCAACGTTAATATGAGCATCAAACATCTTCAAAAATAATAGCCCGTAGGGGACAATCCATCTATTGTCAAGCTCAACTTCTTGAGTTTCACGCCCTGACCTTAATTTAACGTATACTGTAAATCCATACCATCTTCAGGCTTAAGGCGACGGTAGAGCGGATAACCATCAGTCCCTGTTTGCGTTTCGCTTATGCAGTGGTCACGGAAACATCTTTGTGCACTTTCCATCCTTCACGCATGGTGACTTTGGATTCAACGAACCGCACAGACCGTGTACCATGTTTTTCATAACGATATCGTATAGGTTTTTATCGGTAAGTGGGTTGGGGATTTCAGCAGAGATAAGTTGATCGATTTGATTTGGATTTAATTCTTTCCATAACCATATTAAAATATGAGCGTGTGGCAGATCTCCCTTTTGCCATTCAATTGAGTAAAGCCAGTACTTGACGGTTTCGAAGTACAAATTTAATTATGTACCTTTTGTCGGAAAATTCTTGCAACCAAATCGTGACGGTAAATTTTCCTGTATTTCCGGGCAATTCGGATTGAATGTGTAAGTAATGAAAAAAAATGGCTTACCTCCATGTCGAACGTATGTAATTGCGTCTTGGGCTTATTCGTGCATATTTCGTGGTCCTCCAGTATATGTTGAAGGAAGTATCAACCGGCTTTCCGTGATTTGTAGCAACTCCGTCATTTGCTACTGCATCCTTTAAGTGAATATACTCATCGACACGAAGTTTCTTTTGGTTGAGGTGAATGTAGAGCAGTCGTTCATGTTCCATGTTCGCATATATATCCACCAGATACTGATGATGTAGTTGCCGGGAGAGTAGAAGATGATTTATTTGATTTTGCCTCACCATTAAACGGTAAGAGTAGTAAGACATGGCTGATATAGTTTTGCTAACAGTATTAGTTGTTCCGACAATTTAAAACAATATCTCTGTTTTCGAAGTCATTTCCCGCAATGATAATGGCAACTTCATTAACTGTTGGTTTATTGAAAAACTCTGGCATGTCCTGCGTGTGGGTTTTTATCAGCTTTGATCACTATTTTCATGTCATCTTGTAGATTTTGGTCTAATGCAGTTTTTAATGTCCTCAAGTAATGATTGTGTTCATGTAACATCTTGTGAAGTGATATGATTAGTTTCTTATCGATCCCAGGTATAACGGAGCAACGACGTTGAGCTTTTGCTTATTCACACCCAAAAAGAAAATCTGTAGAAATTTCGCATCTTCGTGAGGCAGCGGAAGAAGTGAACCGCCTTTGTGATACACTTGGCCTTGTATGGAGAAAGTTGGCATGAACCCTTTGTATTTATTCATTGGCACGGATGTACCAAAAGAAATCATTTGAAAGCTTAAATTGTATTTCCCTACAAGATGGAGAAACTCCTTTGATTTTTGATGATCACCATTCATCAGACTGTTTAATGGCTCTGGTAACTTGTCGTACTTGGGCCACTTGACTTTTCCGTTAGAACAACATAAACCGGATGTTTCTCCTTTAAATTTGAGTGCTACACAGAAATTACACTTATTGTCCATCTTACCAATAAGAACTTTCGGAAAATTCATGTATTCTAATGACGGATCATAATAAAATGCTTCTTCTTTCAGGTAAAGCCAGTTGTTAGCTTCTCCTTTGTCTAGTTGCTTCAAGGCGGTCGGACTTTTCTTCAAAAGTTTCGTTTTGAAATGAGGTTTGTTTTCTACGTCTGTCTGCTTCAAGCTCTTTTTCTTTCAGAGCTTCTGAAGCATTTTCGCGTGATACTTTTTTCTTTTTCGTATCAATACGGGTTGGATTAAACACGCGGTACGTCGCTTTCTGGACATTTTTCGTTTTTTCTTATTTTATTTTTAATGTCTTGACTGTTTACTGCTTCACAAAAATGTGATTTGCATTTGAAAATTCATGTCAAACAAAAACAGACATTTCCGTTCACCGTATCATAGTAACCTTTCCTTTTTTTAAAAGGCGCAAGCTATACCTACTACGATTTGTTTTTTTAAAATTAAAATTAAACGTTAAAATTCAATAATACTCCTAAAGGACTCAACTTGAAGAGCTGAAAATAGTTGCGTTGACCTAGAAATTAGGAGACCTGTCCAAAATGTCCAAGACCAAATTCCTAGCACGCTCCGTCTAGAAGGAGTTTAAGGGACGGAAATCCGAACAAACTTTAAGAATTATAGTATAAGTAGATATACGTTATTTTAAAAAATTTCAGCATTCGTTCAAATCAATTTTTTAGCCAAGACAAGTGAGTGATAATTATGCATCGCTTCCTAGTTCTTTTCTAGTCTAGTTCTTTACGCTTTTCTGTAATAATGAAAGTTACATTTTTACTCCTAGTCACCGTCCTGTTTTGATTATCCTGTTAAACGGAGCTCTAACGATTTAGATATAGCAGGTGGCTTTATGGTTGGTTTGTGACTAAATAGGATAATCCAGAATCCAAAAATTTTGTACAACCGATTATTAAGACAGTTAAATCAGCTAAATGATTTTAAGAACAAAGAGTAATTTGCCTTTATAGTGTGTATCTATTTAAAAAGTTGGGGTCGAAGGGTAACTTGAACTATCGATATATCTTTAAAGTCATTAACAGAAACATTAACAAATATTGCGCATATCTTCAGAATCTATACAAACAGCAATCTAAGTGCATTAATTAATAAATTATATGGTGATGACACCAATAATAATAATATAAAAAAAATAAAGAACTGTGCAAAAGCACACAACACGATAAGCATTGCATAACATTCGCGATTCTAATGACTTTGAATCGCGCATATTGCAGCGATGAACCTGATTTTCACTACAATATATGCACAATGCTCGTATATTATATGAATACACATTATACTTACAATTTTTTTTTTTTATAATTCAATTATAACGTAATTATTATAAGAAAATCAGGTTTGGTCTTAAGCTTATGTGTACACGAAGATCGCAGATCAAATAGTGCAAACTACGCGTTATAATATATTTCGCGATTAATAAAAATTTGATTTATAATAAGCTTGGATTGATAATATGTCAAGGTTGTGGATATTAGATATTTTGATTGTCATATTGCACATACAATCTCATAAGATATTGATAACGAAATGTGATAAGCATTGAACACGGATTTTTCAAACCAAAAACGAAACTGGTTTAATTTAATATTTAATAAACTCAAAATTCAGGTTCGTCACTTGCTCAAGTCTTTCGTTTTTTTTTTTTTTGTAACGTTTACACAAATTTATATGACATAATTTAGCGTTGTTTACTTTTTGTCTTTTGAAATTTTTGAAGAAGACAAATTTAAATAAATTCTTTATTCGTATAACAGTTATCTCTGCGATGTGTGTTTACATATAAGTATATATATTTGTAGACGTTTCTTAAAGACACATTAAAATATTTAATTACGTGTACACAGCAACGAATAAATTAGCTAATTATAAATAGAAATTGATATGGGGGTACCCCATGGGTGGCTATAAATTCGCTGAATATAACCTAAAAATAAACGATGAAGCCTGTTAAACATCTTCAAGGCAGGAATGTAACCAAATTTTTTTTAATATTTCCACTCCTTAATAAACCAAAGCTAAAAAAAAATTCTTGTGTTAATTGGGAATGTATATCGATTTGAAAACCACAATTTATTAAGGCGCTTTCTAATTGCCATAACATAATTCATTTGTACGTATGTGTACGTGAAATTCTTGTTAGCATATATGTTTGCGGTACTGCGTCATTTATAAATTACCTCACCATCTAGCTCACATTCATATACCACAGGCATCAAACCAGAATCATATATGTACATATACTCTAACCCGTACTTTAACTAATTAAAGCTAATGACAAATCGCATTAAAATTGTTACTGTCTGCGCGCGTACTAAAACAAAAGAATTTAATAATAATTATTTAATTAACCCTTTCACACCGAACGTGATATTGTAGGGTTACCCATTCATTTGCTAGACAAATAAGATTTTTTTTTTTGTTTTTTGTTTTCCAAATTCAGTTCGAGGTTGAAAGTTACAAAATATTTTTTTTTTTTTTTTTTGAAAAAGGTAAGTTACTTTCTTATCCTAACTTAAGTCGTGTCTGTTATGAATTGAATGCAATCTAATTGGTTTTTTTTTTTTGGTATGTCTGCGTTTATAAAGTTTCTTTGTTGCGATTTGGTTTATAAGAAAAATTTGTAAATTGTATTACACGATTGAAAGTGATTAATGAATGAATAAAAATGTTCATAATTGTTGTTGTATAAGTGTTGAGCAATCGCTCAGATGATTTGTGGTTTGTTTAGTGAGAAAAAAAAAATTCAATTAAAAATTGAAAGGTGTTTCCCGGATGAGATTTTACGAAGTTAATACGAGTCATAAAAATGCAATGTTGCCAATTTTATTTTACGATTCGTTTTATATTTTTTATTTAGCCTACACGCATACGCATCACTATTATTAGATATATCAAATTAACGGTTATATAAATCAAAATTTTTATTTTTATAGGCATAGTTTATTAGTTTATTACCATATTATTTGTACTAAATTAGGACTTTTACCTGTTTTATTATACATATTAATTTGATGAAAAAAAAATGAACTAAAAAACTGTTACTGATATTAATCAGCTTTTATGGTTGCTTTTGTTTGATGAGCTTGTGAAATGGAAATTTGTTAGCTTAAAATTTAGAGTAGCGATTTGTGAATCATCTTCTTGTAACAGCACAAGCCAATATATAAGTATTTTGTGTTGTTTCGCTGAACTGCTGTAGCTTAATTCTGACATTGCTCAATCGTTTCTATCTTCCACATTAATGATAAAACAAAACGGCTTAACTGGAGAGCGCTATAATTGCCGCAGGTGGATAGTCTTTAACAATAGAACCACTCTTAGATATACAAGAAGCATACAGAAAATATTTTTTTACTTTACTTGTTTTATTTAAAAAATTTGTAAAATTTGCCATGGTTTAAAAAAAATCGGTTTCAAAGCCGACTGTAAACTAATCGACATAAAGTAGAAGGCGAAAACTGAAGTGAAAAGTGAGGTCCATGTCGAAATCAAAGCCTATTTTGAAGTCAAAACGGAAGACAAAGTCCAAGTCATAGTCAAACTCGAAGTTAAATTGATAGTCGAAGCTAAGATGGTGTTAAATCGAGAACTTGAGATAAACTCCAATTTAAAATCGAACTCAATATCAAAGGCAGAGTTTAAATCGTGTTTTAAAGTCATGTAATATCGAACTCCTAGTGGAAGTCAGACTCAAACCAAAATCGAACACAAAACGGTCTCAAGTCAAATTTTAATTTGAAATAAAAAATAAAATAAAATTGAACCTGGGGTCTATATTCAAAGTCAAAGTCAAAAGGGAGTCTAATCGAAATCAAACTTGAAGTCAAAGTTAAAATTAACATCATTAAAGTCGAAAACAATGACTAAGTTCGAATTCAAGTGAAAGGCGGAATTAATGTCGAACTCAAAGTCCAAGTCAAAGTCAAACCGAACAGTGGAAACAGAATCTAAAGTTTGTAGTGAAACACTAAGAAGTTCGAGGTGAATCAAGGCCAAAATTGAAATTAAAACGGAACTCGTAATCGAACTCAAATTCAGAGCTAAAAGAGTAAATATTGTCCAATCGAAGTCGACGTTAAATTCAAAATCGAAATTACACTTGAATCAAAGCCCAAATTAAAATCAAGCGCTAAGTTGGAGTCAAATCGAAGTCAAACTTGAAGTCAAAGTCCAAATTAATGTCGAAGTCGAAATCAAAGACGAAGTTTGAACTTAAGTGAAAGGCGTATTTAAAGTCTAACTTAAAGTTCAAATCAAGCTGAAGCCAATCTTAAAGTCGAATGCATGATGATCTTAAGGTGGAAACCGAATTCAAAGTTTGTAGTGAAATACTAAGAAATTCAAGGTGAATCAAGGCCAAAATGGAAACTAAAACGGAACTCATAATCGAACTTTACACCTGAATCAAAGCCCAAATTAAAATCAAGTGCCGACATCAAAGTCGAAGATAAGGTCGAAAGTAAAGTCGAATTCAAAGATGAAATCAAAGTCGATTTCAAAGTCATTCATTCAAACTCGCAATTAAGGTTAAAATGATGTTAAATTCAATATCAAACTAAAGTTGCTGTCATATCCAAATAAAAGTCATATAGTCAAAATCGAAACCAAAGTCGCGCAAGGCTTAACTCGTTTTCATTTATGGATATCCTTCTTCTTAAAATATAAGCGATGTATTACAAATTTTGGTGGAGCGATTTTGAGTAGAATTTTTAAATAAGAAATTCTGAAGCTTTTGAAACTTTATATTAAGTCTGAAAATTAAACATTTCAAACGAGGCTATCAACTTTTGCTTATTTATTTCTGAAAGACGAACTCGGAAACGAAACGATCAATCTCTTTTGACACTAACTTGATTTACCGAATATTAAAATTGGTAAATCAAGTTAGTGGGAAAAGAGAATTTGAGTCCAATTGATAACCAAAGTCAAAGTCGAAGACCAAGCCGAAGACGTTAAATACAAAGTCGGCTTCATTTGCAGTCAAATCCCGTATTATAGTCGAAGTCGACTAGAAAATGAACCAGAAATCAAGACCAAGGTCAAAGTCAAATCGAAGCCCCAAAGCCGAGATCGATTTTGGATCGATTAGAGATTTTTTTATTTTGTAAAAGTTATTTTGTATTCCAATTTTAAATTTAAGAATTTTAAAAACTTAAAAATTCTGTGGCTAGAACAAGCACTTCTTAAGGCAAAACATGTTAAAGAAAATAATGGTGATTAATTAGCAACATATTCTAATATATATATTCTACAACAATAAGGTCAACACGAAAATCAAAGTCAGAATTGAAGACGGTTGGGTTGCGAGTCTTAGAATTTGACAGCACAAAACATCCTGAAAATTGCTGTAACTAAGCGTAAGACCATCAAAATAATTCTCGGTACCATTAAAGAGGGAGTCACATACAAAACGCGATCAAAAGCGATTTCGATAAAGTTAACATAATCGGATTCATAAAATCGTCAAGGGTATGATGGCTTGGACACGTACTAGGTTTACAACCTGACCAATAAACAGGCCTTCTGGTCGGTACTAGCGAAAGTATTACATCGTGGGAGATCATCTAACCGATGGATGAGCGACAATGAAAGGGTCCAAAACACACTCATGGTGGAAAAAGAAGAAGAGGTCAAGTTGGTGTCAAAATCGAATTTGAGTCTAAGTCAAAACCGAGGTCAAAGCCGAAGTAAAGACATACTTGTAATCAAATCCCATATTAAAGTGGAAATCGACCACAAAATCCAAGTCAAATATCAACTAGAAATCAAGACCAAAGTCGAACTCAAGTTGATCACGATAAGGTCAAAACGAAAATCAAAGTCAGACTTGAAATCCGTTGGGTGGCGAGTCTTGAACATTCACAGCATAAAATATCCTGAAAATTGCTGTAACTGAGCGTAAGACCATCAAAATAATTCTCGGTACCATTAAAGAGGGAGTCACATACAAAATGCGGTCAGAAACAATTTCAATAAAGTTAACATCATCGGATTCATAAAATCGTCAAGCGTATGATGGCTTGGGCACGTACTTTGTTTACAACAAAACTACTAAACAGGCCTTCTAAACAGGTCGGTACTAGCGAAAGTATTACATCGTAATGGTCCTAAATACACTCACGGTGGAAGAAGAAGTCAAGTTGGTGTCAAAATCGAATTTGATTCAAAGTCAAAACCGAAGTCAAAGCCTAAGACAAGGCATACTTGTAATCAAATCCCATATTAAAGTCGAAATCGTCCACAAAATCCAAGTCAAAGACGAACTAGAAATCAAGAACAAAGTCGGACTCAAGTTGAAGCCAAAGTCGAGGAGTTGATGACGAAGAAAGAAGTCAAAGCTGAAAGGAAGTATTTGTAAATATCGGATTCAAATACGAAATCCAATTGAAATCAAATCGACGTAAAATTCTATGTCAAACTAAAGACGTTGTTATATCGAAACAAGAGTCGTAGTGAACATCGAAACCAAAGTCACTCAAAGCTTAGCTCGTTTCCATTTGTGAATAACCTTCTCCTTAAATATAAGCGATGTATACAAAATTTGGGTTTAGCAATTTTTAGTAGAATTCTGAAGCTATTGAAACTTTTTATTCTAATTTAAAAATTTCATTTAAGGCAGGCTATCAACTTTTATTTATTTATTTCTTAAATTAGGTACGATTTCGAAAACGATTAATCTCGAAGTCAAGCCGAAGTTAATTAATGAAACTCAAAAACAAATTTTATAAACCTGCTAAAATATTACAATCGATAAGACAAGTTGGTGTCAAAAGAGAAGTTGAGACAAAGTCAAAACCGAAGCCCAAGTCGAAGACCAAGCGAAAACGACCTTAAATACAAAGTTGGGTAAAATGCCTTATTAAAGTGGTAATCGACTACAAAATCCAAACCAAAGACGAACTAGAAATGAAGCCGAAGGGAAAGTCAAAATCAAATATGAAGACATGGGCAAAGACAAAATAGAATTTGATCCAAAATCAAAGTCGATGTTGACCTCAAAATTGAAATAAAAGATGAACTCGAAATGGAGGTCAAAGTCGAAGTCAAAGACCTTAAAAGCAAAGTTGGAATTAAAACAAAGTCAAAATAAAAATCGAATTCAAACTTGGTCGAAGCCCAAACAAAATCGAAGTTGAATGCAAACAAAAAATACAATAAAAAAAATCCATTACAAATATTAAAATGATAAGGATATTTCGAATCTATAAAATTTACATAACTACAATGTACAATACAGAACACGTTAAAAACTTCATCGAGAACACGACTAAAATAATTTAAAGTATTCAATGGACTTTTGTTTGAAAAATTTCTTCAGGTCAGACTTAGATCGCGACAACAGATCATTAGCTCTAATCTGCTTTGGTAATCGATTGTAAGTAACAAGACCAACACGGAGAAGCGAATTATGCGCTACTTTGAATATTGCGATTTCTTGTGTCATAATTGTGTACATATATCTTTGACATATCAAAAAATTGGTTTTTAGTACGACAAGCTATGAATTGCTTTGTAAATAAATAACATAGAATTAGGATAAAGAGTAATGTTTTTTAAGAATTAATAATTTAATTTTATTCTGACAAATTTGAACTACATTTAACATATAATCGTTGACATTGAACCACAATGGGCTTAAATAATTTAACCGAGAGTATACATGCGCATAATAAATATTCCACAGTTCCATTTACTTGAAGGACAATGTTAGTTGTGATAACAGGGGTCCTTTTAAAGAATAACATATAGTGCGATTTGTTTAAATTTAGAGACAAAGTATTATTAAGCAGCCAACTAATTAGCAGGTCTAGACCATATTGCATTATAGATTGAAGGGCACTGTAGTCCTGTCCTGAATATAAAATGCACATATCATCAGTGTACATTTGCAGTTCCCCCTTAAATGGTAGACAGAAACAATCATTAATAAAAAAATTGAAGAGGCAGGGCCCTAGAACGGATCCTTGCGGCACACCGGTACTGCCTTTCAGTAAACAGCTACTTTCATCTGCTATACTAACACTTTGAACACGATTAACTACAAATGTTTTAAAAAATTTAAATCGTTAGCTGATATACCAACCAGCGGAAGTTTGTAAACAACTTTTCCTCCACTAAGGTTTTCCTGCAGATTAGTTACTAGTACTAGAATTTTCAATAAATTCAAATTGATTATTGCTTATTACATTATTTGTCGCTAGAAAACTACTGAGACGTTCCAAAACTATATGTTCAATTAATTTGTATTTATCACCGGATTTGTAAATGGGGATAACTTTAGCCTAGGCTAATGATGACGGAAACATACCTAAATCAAATACACTATTTATCAATTTAACCATCATAGGAGAAAAGTTAGTTGAATATCTTTTCAATAATTTGGCCGATATAGAATCAGGACCATTAGATGCATTATTCTTGAGACTATTAATAATTTTCGCTACCTCTATAGAATTAGTATGATGCATTTTGAAGGGACCTTCATTTTCTTCGAAATTTTATTAAATATAGCTTCATTAAGAACTGGCCAAAGTTTCCTAGAATTAATGACACTAGAAATCTCATGTGAATAATAAGCTCGTTTGGTCTTATTAATAAGAGTGATGATTTTATTACATAACAATTTAAATTGTTGAATATAGTAAAGATTATGCGGGTAGATACGTTTTAATTTGGCGAAATTATCACGGTTCTTCATAATGCTTAAGATTTCATTGTTAATCCAGGGTTTTTTAAAGTTTGATTTACTCATAACTACAACGGTGTGCTTTTGAGTAGCCGCTGAAAGATTTGTAACAAAATCATCAAAATTAGATACTTTATTCAAAAATCTAAAGTCACTGGATTTTTACATAAGTTGATAATTAATTGTACTTTAGTATGTTTAGTACATGATAAGTTGAGATGTCTTTTACAATCAATAGAGATTGAAATTTGACGGTGATTAGAAAAGGAAACGTCCTTTAGCGATATAATATATTTATAATCAAAATTAGTGGACAAAATATGGTCGATAACTGTTGCGATGAAATTAGATAATCTGATGCAATGCTGGTCAGATAATGAACATGTGTGGCAGTACTTTTGTACAGTTATATCCCGTTGATCTTTGATCAACGCGTGTACACGTGATCCCTCAGACTTTCTAATTTTGCTGTTATTATTGAATCAGACAAATCTTAAATTATTTTCTTGGGTGAATTTTTTCATCAGCATTAACAAAGTCAAGTTGTATCTGGTAAGAAGTTGTAATATGTTTTTTTTTTACTCACCGAACTTCGTGTAGTAGTGGAAGCTGCAGAGAGCTGATGTACAAATATATCACTTAATTTTTTTTGCGCCTGCAAAATGGTAGATGAATTCTGTAAGTATTAATCGAAGTAAAGGACAAATTCGTATAGTTAACATTATAAAGTGAAGGGAAAATAACGTTAAATTCAAAGCCCTAAATGGCGTTTTGACATTTAAAGACGACAAAGTAAAATCGATGTCATAGTAGTTTTCAGTAGTTGGCTGCAGGGATTACAAGGCTTCTGGTTTACACGCAGTAAGGAAACAACTAACAACTCAATCACTGAACTCGTCTAAGCGATAATATTCTAAATATTTAGAATAACTTACCCACGAAGTTTACCAAAACCATACATACACTATTTATAAACCTACAAACTTAACAACTATCTTGTACTATATACATTACTCAAAACGATGTACACACAATTCCAAACATCAGAAAACTAAAATCTTGATCAATAAAACTTGTCTAACAAAAAAAAAAAAAAACTTGTTATGAGAGGCCGTAAAAAAATTTGAATTAGAATTAGAAAAAAAAAACGAATAAAAATAAATTGTTACTTGACTATAAGATGATAAAATTTTACAATTAGCTACGTACGTTAAGTTAAGAGAAGAGGTTGGAATTTGTGCATCTTATTTGCTTATTTATTAAATTTACGGTAAACTGCAAATTACCAATCATCTCTGCATGTGCGGAACTTGTAGCGTATAGAAACAGGTCAAAGAAGATAAATGGAACGACTTTTAGTGTTTACATCGCCTACCTATACCTTATTCGTTGAATATAATATTATATAATATTAATATGCGTTGGATAAACTAGAAATCGAATAGTTGTAGCGTACCGTAAATATAGAATTTATAGTTTTAGGTCATTCATAAGGTTCGATAGCCTTGTTATGCAGGTTTTTCTTTTTATTCGTGTACTTGGATAATGTTTTCCGCACTAAGCTAAATATATAATTAAATGCAGATACCTTTATAGTTTACAAACTTTCGCTTCACTAACCACAATATAAACACAAAAAACTATATATTTACCAACCAAACTATCAGGTGCTAAACAATAATGATCGGGACGCGTATAAACAAACATATTTTTGTTTTGAGTGTTTCGGTTGATTAAAACCCAAAGTCACGCTAACTTCATTGTATAACTATATACATATAAATTTACGAAACACGTACAGTTTGTTATATACAGTTCAATTTAAAATTGCGAATCAAGTTTTTTTGTTTATTATTAATTAATCATAATTTCCAACTTGCAATTTTTTAATTTTTTTTTTTTAATAATTTATGCGCTAAATTACTTAATTTTAACGGCCTATTACAACAATTATTGTGAGTGTTGAAAATATTGACCGTAACAAATCGATACTAGAATCGAACTCCGATAAGTGTTTCTTGTCAAATGGTAAATTGTCTGATTATTAAATAACAACGCGATAAGTTAATTTTCAATAAACTTTAAAAGTTATCGCGTTGACAGCTGAATGCACACGGTTCTCATTTCCTTATATATAAATTATATTAGCAAAGTTCATTTATAACAGTAACTTATAAAATTGGATAATATTACCATCTTCAGAATCATAATATTTTTGTCTATATAGAAAATTGATTTAACCAAGCTGAACATTTTTGTAATCTACCACTTCCTTGTTGTCGATTTAGCTTTTGGTATACTTTTGTATGTATGTATGCAGTGAAATTGACAACAATAGCGACTTATATAAAATACAAATATTTTAAATCGTTTTGTGTTTAAGCATTCAAGCCAAGGTTTTGATAAAGAAGTAGTTTAGTTTAGTTTTGTGTATTCATTTTGTATGGTGACATTGACATTCACTTCTTTTTCTACAACTCTGTACATATCTACAACTTATATTACGCCTGTCGAGTTTATCGACATGGTTTTGTTAAATTAGAATTGGACTGCAATTTATTTTTTTATTATTTTGAACTTCTTATAAATGTCAAAATAATATCCAAGTAAGTATATAGTTGAAAGAATTTTATTTCCGGTCGTATACTCAAGTATAGTAGTTAAAATTATACGTTTTAATAACTGTATGAAGCACTAAAACAATAATAATTGTAAATTAATCAATCATTAGTAGCCGTAATTGGTTATAAGTTAATGTCAGTTGTGACTAATGTGATTTTTAACTTTAGTATTGTGTTGTGGAATGTTGTAAATTTGTTGATAAATATTTAATGGCAAGGGTGTGCGCACAAAAACTACAAACAGTTTCAATAAGCTGGATGCACTCAAAAATTCTGCTAAATGCGCGGATTTTTGAGCTGTTTACAGCTCAATAGTGATATATGTAATAGGCGGCAACAAAAAGTTGCTATATGAAGTTATATGGAATTAGTGTCTATTTAAATTACATTTTTATTTGTGAAATCGTAATGATTGGAAAATTAAATTAATCCAATATGTAGTTTAAAGTGCGATTTTTGTGAATCTGATTGATTTGGGGCATTCTTATCATTTTAAATATCAGAAACTTGTGCTTAAAAATTGCATAAATTTAATGTTCACTAAACATTTTTGGAGCTTTATTAGACCACAGTTGCTATTTTTAAAACATTTATGTTTTTAGTAATACTAGCTAATTTTGAAATTTTTGCAATTTTTAAGTACACGTTTCTGATATTTAAAATTATAAGATCTCCCAAACAAATCAGAAATACAAAAATCACACTTTAAACTACGTATTGGATTAATTCAATTTTCCAATTATTACAATTTCCACAAATAAAAATGTAATTTAAATAGACACATAACTTCCATATAACTTCATTTAGTAAATTTTTGTTACAGTCTATCACATATTTTACTTTTATTCGCTTAAGGCGCTTTTTAAATTTTTCCATTCGTCAATAGTATTTCATAATATTTACCAATGGCCTCAGGAATGAAATTGATATAAATTTCAAGGTACTAAAATGTTAAGCAACAGAGGACTAAATTGGGCTTTAAAGTACTTTTTAATTTTTAATTTGTTTACATATCGTCGGCTCAGAATTATTGTTATCCTTATATACATTTTGCCTTTATTGGAGAAAACGGCATTTGGAGTTTAGCTGGAGAGTTAAAGATGTTCCTTAAAAACTTAACTTAAGATGTTCCTTAAGAAAACTTAATTTCGAAATACAATGCTTCAAGCTCATAAAGTATTTTAATTATTTAAGTTTCAAATTTTATTGGTTTGTCTAAGTGCAGTTTTGTACCAACTTTACTTAAAAGGCTTGTCTAGTCCTTAAAGTTTTGTCTTTATCCTCGGTTTTTTGAAATACTAGCATACACCAAGCAATGTTTATTCAAATAATAATGTAAAACAAAATTATAAAATCCTTTTTGCGTAAATATACATATTTTCACTCTGAACTGAAGGTGAGACATGCTCTCCATAGGGCGATGAACGACCATTTCAGATTATATTCTTATAAAATACCTGATTCACCAGTGGCATGTAGATAAGCATGTTAGACAAATCTTTCAGTTTCTGTGAAGACATTTTTCCACTGGTTGAAAGAGGCAGGATTGCGCGTAAACCGGTATCATTTGAGTTTTTCTGTGTATTTAGTCTTTATTCATGCTGTATCAGACTGTCGTTTAACTTATAGGCTGCGTTATGATCCTTGTAATCGAAACATTTCATTTGTATTGCCGTGAACTTTTGTCTTCACTCTGGTAATTAGAAATATTCTTTTAGGAGGCTAACCGGGAAGATAAAAGTTTATTTTTAAAATTTCTTTCCAAAACGCTATGCGCGCAGAGCCAATATCTTGTATACTGCTGCGGCCCGCTTCCGAAAATTTCTTTTCAATCCAGTTCTGGGCAGGCGGTGAGCTTGTATTTAAAAATACAAGCTGTAGAGCAAAGGACATAATATAATTCTGTTTTGCAGCACACACCTATTTGACCAAAAAATGATGGTTTGTACTTTCGGATGAGAATTTATATATTTTTCCAACATATTTATAGCGCATTTGCAATGTGAGTACCTAAGCGGCCACAAATAGATGCATACCGAAAAATGTGAAAGTTGTTACCGATTTCGAATGAAATGTTTACCTTATAATATTAATACGTACAAAATTGAATTTAAAACTTCTTTATGACCAAGAACCTTTCCTGTTAAATTATACATAGAAAATGTTCGCTTATAAAAGAAGTTCGAATTGTTAACTTTGAGGAATTGGAAGAATATGTGACTTTTACTTGTTGATTTGCTCTACGGATGCAGCCAATGCCATCCTTCGCATTGCCTCGTATTTATCGCATATGACTTTTTAGGAAGGGAACTCCAAATTAAATTGTTTGTTGAACGTATCTCTGTATTTCCATTTTTTGAAGTTGATGTCAGGACTTTTAATCATAAATAAGATGAATATTTTAGCTTGCTCCAGCTGCATATATAACTCAAATTCACCAAAAATTGGACATAGACAACAATAATTCTAAGACGACGATATTTCACTAATTGGCGACTTTTTACTTTTATTACACTAAAAGTAACAAAAAGGTATTTAAACTTTTTCTTTTTAGGAGGGTTCAGTTAAAAGGTAAAATGCTGAGTTTGTGAAGCATTAGAGACAGGTGTTCTGTTGCTAAATTAATTAAAACTTAGATGTCGGCACAGATAATTTGTTTAGAATTAGGGGGCTATCCACATCAAGCACAGTTTTTCATCCCTGCTACTCCATATTTCAATTTAAAAATGTTTAATCCCGATCAAGTGATGGTGGATGAATTTAGCTGCGTTTACAGCGCAAACATTTTAGTAAATTTTTTGCAACTCGTAATAAAAGTGGCGGATGTTAATGATCGATTTTAGTTAGCGAATACATACTTCGATTAGCCATTATTGCCTTACAATCGAGATTAGACAATACAAGTTCAAGAACTCTATCAAGAGATTTTTAACATGATTATGCTGTACCAGCTCATTACAAATCAAAGTTTCCATGTAAGTGAGAAGTACACCGACCATGCGAAATCACCTCTAACATTTAAGTTAAAAAGCTTGTTACAAAACGTTTCATTATGCTCAAATTTAGTAATATTTGGGGGAATATAAACTAGACACAGGACAATAAATTTACCATCCGAAGTTCTAATCCTGTTCCATATATTATCATAAATGTCATCTATTCCATCCAGCAGCTTCTTTAGTAACTTTCCTCAATAAATTCATTGTTGTTCACAGAGTCGTTATATTTTTAACGATTAAACAAAATCTAAAAGTATATAGACAAAAACAAATATTTAATACTAACACTTTCCATTAATGGCCCAAATAAAATTAAAATTAAGCGACTCGAATTTCAAATATTTCTTAGTCTCCTGAAATGATGAAATGATACGCGCTTAATTCTATGTTGTCCGTCACAATTATATTGCATTCACGATCATTGAGCTTAAGTGTAAGAGCAGCTTATTCAAAGTTTGGTTGATCCCAAAATTAAAAGAAATAGCTTGACAGATGGTTTGCAGAACACTGTTCAAATTTTCTCCATTAGTAGAAATATGGTAGACCGTAAATTAATGACCTCGATGAATTGAAGCAAAGTTCAAAATAATTACAGTTGTTGGTAAATGATAGACATGTAGCTGCATTATCAACTTTAAGTTCCTTAATAGTAGCGGTAATGAATTGAATCAAAGCTCCCAACTCAGCAAGTTTGTCACATTTTTTGGTGATATACAGCATTTTGGGTAACGACATCTAGAGGATTATGTAGAGAATTGACCATGTTGAAATGATTAGCAAGTAAATCAGCAATTTTACGTTTAATATTCTTGGTCTAGTTTTATGTTAGTAGTCACTAATAGTCAATTTGAGCAATTTATCGCAGTTAGAATGATAACAGCATGAACACACTACAGAGATGTAAAACTTTGAAGACATGATTTGTTTCGATTATGTTTTAAATAGATTTATTAGCTCATAAGCGTGTTATATAAATAGGTTTTTATACATTGATCTCTCTAATTAAAGCATCCAACACGGACATAATATCAACGTTGAGTTGTTGATTTCCTTGATGATTCAACTTGAGTAGAATCAAGCAGAATCGATCACATAAAGTTGAGCGTACAGTGGATTTCTCTAGGTAGTCGAGATGCTTGTGACAGGTTTGGTGGTAAATTTGTCCGTACACTCTCAATCAGCCATTCAATTACCCAATTTAAACTTTCAATTTAATGATGTTAAAAGGAATTTTTAGGCGATAAATCATGAATGAAGGAATTTCCGATTCTGATGATTCGCAGTAGTGATGATTTTTACGAGAATAGCGAAATAGTGTATGATGATCGTATTGTCAGTATGATGAGTTAGAGGAAAAATGACTTTTTGATAAATATTGTAAAGGGAATAGAATACTAAGAGCGACGAAGCCGCACCCGCATAATTTTTTTTGGGTTTTACTGTTCTTATCACTACATTTTTTTTAACCAATCGTTTCTGCATTTAATTTCTCCATCGATCATTGTTTTATTTGTAAAAATAAGGTGTGGCCAACACATAACTTTCTTTTACGAATAGGGCATTTTGAGAAACTCATTATGCAGATTTCTTAGAAATTAATTCTTTTGTTTTTTTTGTTAATTTTTTTTTTTTAACTCTACCGAAGTTGCCACTTCAAATTAACCAATTTCACTAAAACTCACTTCGACCTCTTAATTCATTAAAATCTTAAATATGACCTTTGTAGCAGTTTCAAATTTTAATTCATCTTATGAGGATACAGACTGACAGACTGGTCAATATACCGGCAGATAGGCACCAAGTCCGGTGGTAACACTTTCAAATAAATTTTCAAACTGATCGGACCGGGATCAAGAGGTTTCCTTAAAAATATTTTGAAAAATGATTTCCTTAATGGCTAAAAGAAAATAATTGCTTACACCGCAAAAAAATGTACTTGTACTTGTAAAACATTTTCGAACGACGGACACATTTTTCTTGTTGTGTTTTGTATGTGTGTGAGACTATTATCACAACAAAAGTAATGTATGTTTGTGCACAATTGCTTTGTAATGGAAGCATTAGGGATATAATGTAATAAGACAAAATCTGCGACGAGGTCAAATATATACAACTGATATTCCAAGTTTGGAAATTGATTTTAGAAGTGAAATCTGTCATAGAATGAAAAATCAACGGGCTCAAAAAGTTCCAATTATACTTCAACTTTCTGACTTTCTGACAAATTATCTATATTCAAATTATCTAAATTTAAACGCAATGGTTTCCGAAATTGCAGCCGTCACTACGTTCCGAGCGTCGGAAAACGTTAAAGCTTGAACTTAAACTGTCACACTTACAATTCCAATAAAACGAAATCATCATTTAACCCAGTTAAGACGAAAATTTGGGGTTGCTTCATTGTACAGTGACAAATAGAGAGTGTATACAGCGTCGAAATGACGCTTTGCTTGAAACCGTGGTTGCTTTACACCTTTTCAATAGGTAAGAGATGTGTATAATGGTGAATAGCAAAACGTTATAATTTGTTTCTCGATTTTGAAAGATAAATACATCAAGACAAGACTATTAAATTTATTTTATTATAATATTATAGTTTATAGCCGTATAAATTCCAGATTAAAATAATTCATTTTGTATATAAGTTCGCAATGATATTTGAGTTTAATTGCAAAAAAATTCTTGCGGAAGTAAAACTTAATAAGATTTTGAAATTTATTTTGAATGGAAATTGAGACGAATCGTTCGATCCTTCAACTAAACCATCATTATCCGTTATGTAGGGAGTCATCCTTTTGATTTTGGTATCAAAATGAAACTTGAGGATTAACTATTTTTGATGTATAACAGTAAATTTTATTCTTGAGTGGTTTAATTTTATTTGTATATTGTGCATCTATGTCGCATCCAATCAATAAATCTGTTCATTTTCGCCTGAATGACAGTTGTCATGTCTATTCATACATAAAATCAGCATCTGTCTATTCATACGGAATAATCTTCAAAACTACGAAACCGGGGTTGACGGGACTTTCACCACTGGACAGAGTTTTGGCTCCCGAATATTTTGAACTACATTACACTAAAATCAGTAGAATATGAATTCGAAATATGGTCGATGGTCTCAAAATACTGGTGATAGATTGTGATTGTGAAGACCTTTCGTTGTTCAAATTAAAATGAAATTGCAGTTTTCGTTGGCCAAAGCTTTGAGTGAAGTGATAGAATTTTACTTAATCGAATTAAGTTGCCAATTCAAATAAATGAGGCATATACATCTTGTAATTGCTTAGTAGTATCCTTTGATATTTTATGGTGCTGCATTTGGATTTTACTTGAAAATTATTAAAAAAGACCAATTATCATAAAGGCCTTCAGACGAAAACCAGGATTTATTACCTGACTTTGAACCGGACCATTTGGTCTGAATAGACGATATTCTAGATTTCTCGAAAATATTCGTGATTTACAATACGTCGTTAATTATAGATGATTTTTTGAGATGTTTAGTGGTGTTTTGATTATTTAGGATTAAAAGTTATTCGAGATTTTTAGGACTCAAGGTAGTTCTCGATATTATTCACGTTTAACGTAGCACTGCTTTGCGAATAATGTTGTAATAGAAGGATGGTCCTCAAATTTCGAGATTATCTAAGATTTTTTTAATAATCTATTCTACCTAGATTTGAGGTTTTAACTTTTCTGTAGCGTTCATCTAGACAAGTTTGTGGATTATTCGAGATTTTTCAAGATTAGATTCTATAGGATTGTTCCATAGTTTTGGGAATATTCGAGGTTTTTGAGGTTATCCAGACTATTCGCATTCATTCATTATTTGAGAATTAAAACATTATTCGACATTTGGCTGCTTGATGCTACGGACTTAGAACCTGTTTTTGAGACATTGTGCAACCAAACAATTCTCCAAACTTGGCAGAAATATTATCACATTTTCTCAATCCATTGACGTGTCTGGCTATGTTGTTCAAAGTTACTTGTAAAATTTCCCTTGAGTTACAATCGCAGCTCATGTAAAGAAATTCACAATACAACACATGGGGGACTACCAACGTTTTTAGCAAGCAAACTCCTGACGGTTTTAGGACAAATGTTCTTATGGAGCTTCAATCCATTAACGTAGAGTTGATTTTACTACAAACCTTGATAATCTGCGAATCCCACATGAATCTATTGTTAATACAAGTGCCTAAGTTATTGACGCGATTTTGAAATGGGATTATTTCTGGGATAACTAAAAAATCACGCTCAGAAATGAAGAATGCCTGCGTCTTTGAAATATTCAATGAGACTCCATTAGATATAGACCAGTCTAATATGTTAGATAAATCATTATTAATTTTATTAAAGGTTTCAGAGATATTATCCTTAACGCCCGGTGGTTTGGCGTCTATTGGAGGGGAGGGACCAAAGTTGAGTAGAATAATCTACCAGCTCCGTAACCTTCCAGTAGGGTGAGCATCGCGTGAGCTATTCTGATCTTGTCATTAGGCAGCTGCTTGATGGGTACAATTGTGTAAGGGGTAACTTGTTCATAATTCACAAGTGTACGTGCTGCCTCCTCGTGGCAACCACTGGTAACTAAGGCCATTTGGCACATTTTTGACCATTTGGCACAGGCTAAAGTATGGCGCTAAAGGAGAAAACCTTGACAAAAAACCTTAATCTAAGGTGGAACAGCATATGACGATGGATAATTGGCTGATAGGTTAATCAATCCAAATATGCGGACTCTGTGTACCAGGAACCCTCCAGTTTTATTTAGGCCTTTTTGTAGTAAAGGTGGATGACCTACAGGCGATTTGCAATTCCCAGCAACTCGTAAGAGTAAAATCAAACGCCGTATTTTCGCAGTAGTAGGAATATACGGGAGTGGGACAACCCTCTCGAAGTCCTTGGGCTCCAATGCTACCATCTTTCTAGCGGAACTACATGCTGTAGTAAACACCTAGGAAGGAGAGCAATAAGCCCAGATAGTATGTATCACGTACCGGGAGGCAGTATTGTCAGGTTCATTAAGAACCTGAATATTGACTGGACGGATAATTAAGCAGGGTCCAGCACAATAGATCTTTTAGGTCGCAGTGCGAAGTGGCTGATCGCCCGCATAGTCCTCCAATAGTAATAATAATCCTTAACGCCCCCGAGGTAAATTCGACAATCATCTGCATACAAATGATATTTCGAATATTTGAAAACCTGCGGTAGATTATTGATAAATAAACCTGAAAGACACCAGAAGGAATACGTTGCGGATCTGACAACTGATCTTTTATTAAGACTTTTTGAATATCTGTCCGATAAATAACTATACATAAGCTTAAGCGCAGTTTTGCAACAGTAACTGTTGATTTAAACAGTCAAAAGCTTTGGATAAATCGAACAATACTAATACAACAAGAGAGTTGCTTCGATCAAGATGATATGCAATATCATCAATAATTTGAAGAAGAACGGTGCTTGTACTATAATTGTTACGGAAACCTGATTGAAACTGTGTTAAATATTTATATTTTTTTATATGGTCGTTAATTTGATCATGAATTAGAATCTCGAATACTTTAGATATAACCGATACCATACTGATTGGTCTAAGATTATCCAGCGAGTCATTATTGTGTTTCTTTTTAACCGGAATCACTTAATTGGTTTTCCATATATCAGGAAATTCAAACCGCATGATACAATTATTTATTAAGTATGGTAATGGTGATATAGCAAAAAGGTAATATCTTCTTTAAAAAATTTAGATTGATTGCATCATGACCAGCTGAGTCAGATTTTATGCTACAAATACTTTTCAAAATATTTAATTCCATTACACAGCTAAGTGAAAACAAATTAGAAGTGAAATTACTTGTAGCATTAAAATCTGGAAGAGGAAAGACAACCGACTTGTTAGGTATGTTGCAAAAATAAGAATTTACTACAGCAGGGTCCATGTCAAAACAGCAGACCTACTTTTCCCTATTCCAATCGTATTGAGTTTCCACAAATTCTTGCCATGGTTACGAAAGTAATAATTTTGTTTAGCGACTCTAATCAAATCAGTGACACAATTTCATTCGTTCTGATATATTTTGCGATACTTCATATCGGAAATTTTCTGAAATTTAGCAAATGCCTGGTCCCGAAGTAACATTCTATGAGCAATTTGAAAATTAAACCAAGGAGCTGCAGATTGGCTATCCACTCATAATATAAGTGAAACAAAGAATTATTGTTATCGGTCGAATACATCCGAAATTGTTCCGAATTTTGACCTGTTCTTAGACTTGACTTTACAGGAGATGAGTAGAAAATCATGATTGGATATATGTGGCATAGTGTATTGATTGAACCCCAATATTCTGGCCTGTTCCGGATTAGAAACAATAAACTGATCTAGCCACGATGGGCCACGTGTTGGTGAAAAAGGAACTGAGGAAAGGTTATTGGATTTTAAAACATCATGGAATATATGCGACCTGTCAAGGATATTAAAATTGAAGTCACCACTTATTACGAAATGACTATATCGTAATACAAAAGAAGATAGTATTTTCTGGATTCATCCAGATCAGTTTTTATAGCAGGTGGGGGATTGTAACAATCTACCCACCCATTATACATAACTTCAGTTTTACCATATGTACCTGAATGAATTCTCTTAAATTTATAACATTTTCTGTAGTATATACAGACCCCACCACCATTTTTGTGTCGTACCGTAGAATATTGTAGCCATTCATGGCCACAGATTGATCATAGATCTTACACGTAAGCCAGGATTCCGCGACGCAAAAAAGATCAATGTTATTAAAATTAATAAAAATGCGAATTTGATCTATATGGCAAAATAGACTGCGAACATTAAGAAATCCAATCTTTACACATGAACTATGACCATATTTCAAGTTTTCGTCAGAGGTATTGTGTATATGCTGATATATAGAGACTGAAGTGTGAAAACCTAAAATACAAAAAAATCATAAAATCTGCAGGTTGGTTGAAAAGTATTGAAAGCAGAAATGAAAGAATGTGAATTTTTTAATGAAATTAGTTTTCATATTCAATATAATCTCCCTCAACTTCAATACACTTATTGCAATGATCCTCCAATAATTTTATACCATCTCTGTAATGATTTTCCGGAATCTCGGCAAAATACTGTTCCACGGCTGCAACAGCTTATTCATTCGACGAAAAACGCTTTCCACGAAGGAATTGTTTCAGGTTTCTGAAGAGATAGTAATCGCTGAGAGCAATTCGTACTTTAATTCGTTCAATTTAGCCATCGTCAAATGACTCATGTGAACACGTACATTGTCCTAATGAAAAATTATTTTTTCTTCTGTAAAGCCGGTCTTTTTTCACGAATTTGTTTATCCAACTGGTACAAAAGGTTGGATATTCAGAATTAATTGTTTTAACTTTTGTAAGATAATCAATCAACAAAATCCCTTTTGCATCCCAAAAAACTGATGCCATGACCTTTTTGCCGATCGTTAGGACTTCACCTGTTTTGGAGCTGAACAACCATGCTTCATTCTACTGTAAACGTTCATGTTTCAGTTTAGGATCATGGTGGTAGATCCAAGTCTCATCTATAGTCTGCTTAAAACGCATCAAATTACGCTGAGAAATTTGTTTTCGATTCAGTTTTTGTTGATTGAGTCAGATTTGATTCGATTCAGTTTTTGTTGAGAACCAATTTTCCAAACAGTTTTTTCATACGTAATTCTTCATATAAAATATGGAGTACTTGTTCATCCGAGATGCCTCTGATATCAGCAATTTTACGCTTAGTCAAACTTGGATCTTCGCAAATAATATTATACAGTTGTTCAATGACCTCTGTTATTCATCTTCAACGCTTGAATGACCACGTTTAAACTCTAAAACCCATCGATGCACAGTTGAAGATGAAGGAGCAGATTCCTTAAACACTTTTACCATTTTAGTATGAATTTCTGTTGCTGATAAACCTTCCAAAACAAAGAATTTTATCACTGAACGATATTCGGTTTTTTTCCATTGTAAACGAATACACTGACACGTCAACTTCTAATGACTTGTACTTTGTACACAAAGAATGAGTTGCCAGATCAAAATAAAAAAATTTATGTATTCAAATGAAAGATGAAATATTAAAATGGCGTATAAATTTTGATTCCTCTACTGGTTAATAGGTGTCACTTTCAATACTTTTCAACCAACCTGTAGAACAAAGTACATAACTTTTACAATTAAGATGATCTTGATGTGTGACCAACGAATAATCACTATTAATAAGTTAATTACTGCAAAGATGCTAAGGCGGGATATTTCTTTTGACATCTTACATTAATAAACGGTTTATTGGCGCAGTGCAGTTGCCAAATACTACCATCATAAGGCACCACTTCTGTCACCATTTTTTGGAACATTCGATTTCAGCCACTGAAATATTCAGCTTATGACTAGGATCATTTTTAATATCCTTACTAGTAGTGGTTGGTTTAAAATTTGAGACGTAGAGGTAATTTTTTGGTTTCACCATTTCCAATTCGGTGTTGAATTCAGTTCCAGTTATGACATTTTGCAAGCTCAACGTTGTTGTTGATTGATTGCCCAGACATAGTATTGTTGTTAATAAAATAATCATTGCGCCCGCATTTGATCTTGGGAGACAAGGTTGTTTGTCACCATTTGAAAATTATTAATACAGCCAGACGGCACACAGTCGGTAAAAAATGACTTTTTGTGGACCAAAATCTTCCTCCACTTCAATTTTTAATAGATTTAAATAATTTTTTTTTTAAATCACTGCTACTTTTCCGTTAACCTGTAACCAAACCTCAAAAAAAGGATTACCGTAAGGAAATTGTTAATGATAGAAAGGTAAATAAAAATATAGATTTTTATACAGTTACAGGTTAACGAAAAGTAGCAGTGACGTGTTGTAGCCAGTGGCGTAACTAGGTACCCGCAGCCGCGGGGGCCCATGGTTATTGAGGCCCACGACATTTATCAAGCATTCGAATATTAGTTTAAGATTAAATTAGACCACACTTTTAAATTAGCAAAACGGTGGTTTAATTTTTAGAGAATGAACAGGGTTTCCGTCACTTTTGGGTGTTTTCTTAAGATAGGCCTAATAATTTCTTCACCGTTGCTGAAGGTTTAGAGGAATACACCAAACTCGTTTAACATCAATGCTTTCGACATCAAATGATAACGCTTTTAGTGTTTGCTGGATTTATTTATTTGTAATATAAATTTTAGACTCCAAATTTACCAAGTTTTGATCAGAAAATGTTGCAAAAGAGAGCTAATTGCTATTAAGCAGTTAGCGACGAATCATTGTGATGTTCATAACAATCAAGAAGAAATAAGTTGTTGAAATCTTCTTCTTAGGAAAATATCTAACCATGATTGAAAACAATTTCGCTTATTAGAAGCGGCTTTGCTTATATTAATGAATATTTGAGCCAAACTAGTCAGTCTCTATAATTAATTAGCGTTCGTTCGGCTTATAGTATCTCATTTACCGGCTGGTAACGGTAAATACAAATTGAAGTAACTGTAAACCGGATGGTGTTTTTTTTTGTTTGTTCTCGTTGAGATTCTCCTGATTTTGGCAATTCTCGTTGCTTCCTTTCTCGGATTTCATCTTTTAGCATGGAGATGAAATGCATAATGTTCGAGGCTTAATTCTTGATTTGGTATTTCGAAACAGTCAATTTATGCGAGATTTTCGTGATTTTCGAGATTATTCGAGTATGTATGAGATTGTTGAATGTATTTGATTGTTCGATGTTACTCGAGAATCTTTGAGCCTATTCGAGTAATATGGTTATCCGATACTACTACGACTGGTTGAGTTTAGCCCTATCTTGGTTAGTAGCATTTTGCTTTAGGATTAGTAACATTAAGTTACTTGACAAATAATATCGATATTTTCACTAATTTTCAGAATTTTTCGAAATGTTCTTGGGTTTACTAACAGGCTTACCGAAATTATTTATTAATATCCAAACTTTCCTATATTGTTGAAATTGTTCGAGATCAATCGAGATTCATATAATTATAAAGAATATTTGAATTTTTCTGAGATTCTTAAGATTTGCGAATTTATCCGAATTTTGTATGGTAATGTTCTGAGCTTGAGCTTCACACATATAAACCGTGATATTTAGTATATTTCTCAAGATTATATTCAAAATTATTCAAGAATTTGACAACTTTCTAGAGCATACAAGATACTTTGAAAAATCGACATTTTTAGTGTCAGGTTTCAGCATCACAATTCTTGTGTATTACTCTATTCAATAACGAATTTAAGCAACATTTTGATTAATTTTAATTATTGGTAAAAACTTCAGGTAAATGGAAAATCGCAAAGTTTACTGATAAATATGGTAAAGAGTTTTACCGGTAAATAAACTATCTTCCACTCCATTAGTTGAGATATTTTTCGGGCACTAACAGTCTGTAGGGTCTAAATATGAACTTGTAAACATTAAAAAAAAATGGACAATACAGAAATTTTTATTTAAGAATTTAATTTGTCTCTCTGTAATCAGTTGATTTTTCGGCATTTTTTATAGACAAATATATTAATTGTTCATGACAATCCCAATATTTTCGATTTGGTAAACCAGAAAAATACAGAGGCCAATCGCTCATAATATATCTACTGAAAAAAAAGTAGAAATATCTTCCCCCCTCCCCGTAATTTTGGCTGAAGGCCCAAAGAGTTATACCAATGTACCACTCTGCAAAAAATGAGAACCCTCCATGAGTTCCTTCTGTTGGTAGTTTGGTTTCGTACTGAAAAGTATGGTCTACTCATCAGGCAGCTACGACCAAACTACAAAAAATTCCACTCTAGCCACATACATTAAGTATCTGGCCAGAACGTACTGACATAGCGAATTATTATTCACTACATCAAATATAAAGACCCATGGAGAAACCTCATTTGAGTGTGTATTATGCCCACACGTATATTTTTTAAGAATTTAATTTGTCTGTCTGTAATCAGTTGATTTCTCGGCATTGGTATAACTCTTTGGGCCTTCAGCCAAAATTACGGGGAGGGGGGAAGATATTTCTACTTTTTTCAGTAGATATATTATGAGCGATTGGCTTCTGTATTTTTCTGATTTACCAAATCGAAAATATTGGGATTGCCATGAACAATTAATATATTTGTCTATAAAAAATGCCGAGAAATTTTTATGTGAAATAAAAGCTTTACTTGTTCATAGGTAAAAGAAGTATTTTTAGGGGCCCAAGAAAAATGTTGCGGGCGGGCCCGAAATTTGTAGTCACGCCACTGGTTGTAGCATACTCTCTCCAGAGTGATTGAAAAAAATTATTATTCAGATCCCTTAAAAATTGAAGTGGAGGAAGATTTTTGTCCACAACAAGTCATGTTTTGCCCACCGTTGCTGCGGTGATGCATTATTAAAATCTAATAAAGGATTTTGGTCGTAAAATGAGACAAACTAGTACTAATATGAAATCGTAACTCTCAAGTCTCATTTTACGATCAAAAGCCTTTTTGTGGACTATCGAATTTAAAATACATATTTTAATTTTAGAAAGAATAATGCTAGCATAATTTAAGTACCAATTTCATATTTTACTTTATTTTACTTAAGTGAATTTTTGCACCTTGAGATTTTTAGTGATTCATCTGTTTTGAGGTCCCCTGAGTCCGAAAAAGTGGGTTTCGCAATGGTGTCTGTCTGTCAGTCTGTGTCCTCTCTATAGCACAGATGGTTCAACCAATCGAACTGAAACTTCGGATTTAAGCTTTTTTGATAAATTGGGAGGTCCACGTGAATTTTAGCCCAAATCGGCTAACCGGAAGTGGCCACCCCCTTGGTCCAGAAAATTTATTTTGCAAATATCTTAAAACGTATAAGGTTTACAAAAAAAAAAAAAAAAAATTAAAATTTCTCAAAATTCGCTGTTCGTAAAAGAAAGTCGTGTGTTGACCCCACCTCCATTTTTTTTTTCACAGTTGATCAAACAAGTCACTTTTACCTATCACCCAATCAAATAATTGTTTAAGTTCGCCTAAGGCTTTTTCCTTTCACCTTCTTCGATACCATAACACAATCACAATCTCCAAATTTGAGGAAGAGGCAATATGATTATAAACCTATCACTTCAAAAGTGGATAGTTATAAAAATCACTACATACAAATTGTTGCCCTTGGCCCCTGTGGCGAATAATCGTGTTAACTATTACAAAAAATACGAATTACTAACTTTAATTTTTTTTTTGTTATTTTCCAGATATCACAACAGCTTATACATCACAAAATTGAACTTCATCAGTCAGGCGATGACTGACTTTCAGGTAATTCATAATACAAAAAAAAAAAAAAAAAAGCATAACAATATGATTATCCGTCACCACCATCATAACCATGACACTTTCCATAAAACAAAACACAAAAACTAATTTTGTTCGTTGTTCTATAATTATTGTACATAATATGGAGGTCATCATCATACACTTAAAGTAAATAATCTTTTACACTAAACAAACGCGTTTTTACATTTAATAATTATAAACCATTATTTCCACTACAAAACTGCATTCCAAATCACACAAAAATATTTTCTGTAAAGTTATTTATCGAAAGTAATTCAAATAATTACCACAACCGTAATATTCTTATGTAATAATTTTCCGCCTTATCCGCGAGAGTTGACTTGAATTCGCGAACATATACACTGTAAATATAGATATGTAATTTACATAATTTAGATTTCATAAATTTTACGATCGATCAACACGAAATGCAGCATATAGTTATGTACATACATAATTATGTGTTTGATGATGGAATATAGTAAAAATTGTATGTAAAGAATTAATCTGAAGTCAAATCACTTGTTATGTTATGTCTTACTCATATTATACATACTCGTATATACAACTGTTACGCTACAAGAATTGTTTAATTCATGGCGGTCATTCAACATCTCTGAATCAATAATAACAACGTTAATAATATTTAAGAAGAATGAAACAAGTAAAAAAAAATTGTTAAGAAAAAGCCGCGCACGCTTAGATAAGAAGTAAAAATCCACTTGTTCAATGAATTGTTGTGTGAAAGTTTTTTTATCGCCGCGTATTTTTGTTATATGCGATAGTCGATACCGAGTCAATGTATTTGGGGTTTGACCTAAAAATTAATTAACGTAAAAAGATAAATATTTAACAAGTTATAGGTGTGTGCACAAATTTTGTTACTCTCTATATATAATATAGTGGTTTTGTAACAGTTTTTCCTTACACTGAGAGCCAAGATGTTATATCTTAAGTTATTATTTGGAATTCTTAAGAAAAAAAAAAATGTAGTTTGTTATTTTTTTATAGCCATATTCTATTATACGATTTGATCGATTCATGAATGTTTGGTATTTTTGTGTTTTGTATTTAGTTAGCTTTGAGTTTTTGAGTCAATGCGAACTAGATAAATAGGGTGATTATAAAATGTTGATTCATTTATGTGAAAAATGATTTTCTACGATTTTTCAGATTTTGTCGATCAGTAACACCTGAACGTCATATGAAGTCGAATGTTGCTCCTTTTGGGTCCCCAGCCTTTTCAACTTTTTTAGTAATCAGTTCTCGAACTTAGTATGTCAACCTTCTTATTGGAATATGGAACACTATAATTCATTCATCTCATTATAAATCGAGACTTTATGTTCATCCTGTATGTAAGCGTTTATCGTTTACGATTTAATTTTTTTTTTTTTTTGATTTTACATAATTTAACATACATATGTAGGTACGAGCAAGTATGTAAATCGTTTTATTTACGAATTGTGAAATAGTTTTCTATGTTCTAGTTTAGGTATTTTTACAGTAATAGGCAATTATTGTAATATGTTCAAATGCACGTCGAATAAATTTGTTTATCAGCTAATTTTTAGCTCTGTAAGGTCATCTTCGATTGCCCACATTTTTATTAATGGCTCTTTACTCGACTCGAACAATAATAAAACAAAAATACAGAAGTTTGGACAGCATATAGTGAAGTCATTAAGTGTTAAGTTGTATTGATATCATATTTCAATCTGATTTCAGGTAATTACTCGGTGTTTAGTTTTTGATGTGTTTAGTTCGAGGTCTTGAATTAGTGATGACATGATTTCGCAAATTTTCTTCGCAGGGTCTTTTCATATTTAAGGAATAATACTCATCTAGTTGAGTTTTGTGTAGTTTTCGCAAATATGATTGTTATGCTGACAGTCTTGAGTTCAATTCTAGTCGCTATAAGTTTAAATTTAAATGATTTGCAATCAAGGATTCAGCTCTTTCATCACTTATGGTTTATAATTCAGATATTCAATAAAATACAATCAATACAATTTTAAAATATTTATTCAACTCAAGTGTTCCTTATTGTGAAATATCTTATTTTGCTGCAAGATCGATTTCGATGCTATAGCATCATCGTCAGTTGACTTGCTTATTGAATTATTTCGTATTTTTCAATCCTTTTTATACTAAACTTTTTTGGAATTTCAATTGTTGCGCCGCACAATTTTTTGATTCAGGAACGATTTTCTGGTTACGTTGATTGCATATTGATTATTAAATCGTATAGTTTATTTGTTGCAGTGTTTAGTCTGAGCGTGTTTTTTTATTAGCTCCGGATAGCTGGTATCCGGAGCAGCTAATTTTCTGTTATTAAACTAAAGTTTGACAAGCTATTTATATATATAACTAATTTATTTAAAACTAATCTATAATTTTTAATTCAACTTTTTAACTAAAAATATTAAAAAAAATATTTAAACTTAACATATTTGTTGTTTACTCGTGGACTAATATCACCAATAAAAAGATTTTATATAATAAAACACAATATTTCGGTTTTGTCACTTTCTTTAACGTGATATTTATTTATTTGTAAATGAAATTACGATCGTTTCGGATGTTACTCCTTTATCAAATTTCTAACAAACATTCAGTCAATCAGAATGTTTGTTAGAAATTTGATAAAGGAGTAACATCCGAAACGATCGTAATTTCATTTACAAATAAATAAATATCACGTTAAAGAAAGTGACAAAACCGAAATATTGTGTTTTATTATATAAAATCGTTTTAAAAATATTTAGTTCTACCTATTTATCTGGAGCTGCTATCCGGGCTGCTATCGGGAGCAAAGGGAAATTTGAAATTTTGTTGGTTTTTGTACAACCCTAATTGTGGCAAACTTCATTTTGATTTAAAAATTTTGATGGATGTCAAATTCAAATGTCATATGGTTGTATGACATTTCTTCCAAATAAAAAATCATCGGGAGATTGATGAGGAATACGTTAAAGTAGAAGCTGCAAAAATATTTTTAAAAGCTGGAAAGCAAAACGATAATCGAGATGCATCATTGTCGGAAGGTGACGAAGATGAAGATAAATAATATTTTGATGAAATGGACATGCCTGGTACAAAAGTCAAGTCGATTCAAAACAAAATGTTAGTGTACGTATTCTACGTATATGTGAAGACACAGCTTAATATCACATAAATTTGAACCCCAATTCGGCATATTATGATCCAAAACACGTTCTATGAGGGATATTACTTATCCAAAATCACATCCTGGGGCCCTATTCTCGAATTCCACATCCATTTTCCACATGCGGACATCTGTCAAAATGCATCAAAACGTTCTGAAATTTTAATTCGTATATAAAACACTTGATACATGGCCATTTTACTATATGGCGAATTTCTTCCACCTGCTTATACCCATTCGGAAATATTCCCTTAGTACCAAAAAAATTCAATTTTTATGAATTTTGACTGATGTCCACATGTGGAAAATGGATGAGGAATTCGAGAATAGGGCCCCAGGATGTGATTTTGGATCAGTAATATCCCTTATAGAACGTGTTTTGGATCATAATATGCCGAATTGGGGTTCAAATTTATGTGATATTAAGCTGTGTCTTCACATATACATACGTAGAATACGTACAGTAACTTTTTGTTTTGAATCGACTTGACTTTTGTACCAGGCATGTCCATTTCATCAAAATATTATTTGGCTAGCATTGGTTTTAGCTGTCTCAGTCAAAGTGGCGCCATTTATTTCTGGATGTGGAAATATTAATAACTAAAAATTGCTGTTTATTTAATTTAAAAAAAATTAAATCTTCCTTTTCCAAAATTTACCACCGTCGTCTGTCAAGTGAGACAGCTAAAACCAATCCGTGCCTATTATTTATCTTCATCTACGTCGATTATCCCTTTGCTTTCCATCTTTTAAAAATCTTTTTGCAGCTTCTACATTAACCCATTCCTCAACAATCTCCCGATGATTTTTAGATAGTTTTATTCCGATTTTTTATTCGGAAGAAATATCATACAACTGCATGAAGTTAGGTAAAATTTTAGTTTTTTGTTTAATAGCGACACATGTGTATAATATCAAAACTTTCAATACAAATTTCCCATGTGCTCCCGATAGCTTGCTATCCGGAGCTAATAAAAAACCACGCTCTCTGTTGTTCAACATACATCGGTTGTCTTTATTTTTAAAAATATATTGGCCAAAGTTCCGGGGGCTTCCCATAGGTAGACCATCTTTTTGAATATAGAATCTCTCTTCGTGCTTAAAATAATTTTGACGTGTGATTTCTTCCAATAACGCAATAACCTCGGTTACGATATGTGCATCTATCCGTTTCTCCATCAAAAGTCGTCTTGTAATTACTATTGTTTCTTCTAATGGAATGTTCGTATACATATTTGTAACAACAAAAGAAGCTAACTTTCCGTTCCTCGGTATGTTGACCTCCTCAATTTTGTTCACCAGTTTTAAATTATTTTTGACGGAATGGTCATTTTCTATTCAAATATTGTTATATAGCCATTGGTTCAAGTGTTTTGCAATTTTGAAGGCCGGCGCTTATGTGAAGTTTACGATCGGTCTCATTGGCATATCCACCTTATGAATCTTGGGCATGCCTCTGATTATCGGGATTGTTGGCTTAATCACTTTATTTAGTCGGATTTCTCTACTGCTCATAAAATGCCTCGACTTACTGATAACAGCCTTGATACTAACATTATATCTGGCCGTCGGGTCATCGTTACACTCCTGAATCCCGTTGTTTATAATGAACTCATCAATTTTCGTGTTGTATTCCCGTTTGCTCATTGTTACGACAGTATTCCCTTTGTATGCTTTAACAATCACCGCATTGTTGCTGCTTATTTTGCTCCTTATGCTGATGGCTGTTTTATTCTCGCTATTATGTGTAGCTGGACCTTGGCCAATTTCGTCCTTAATCTTGCCAACCACTATACTCCTAATATTAGCTTGATGTTCTAAATTGGTTTTTGTGATAGCGTTCTCGATGCTCATTAAGACTCTCCGTTGATTATTGGAATTGTTAAGTGGCGCTATATTGTACTTCAGACCTTTTTCTAACAATGCTACCTCCTTATTGTCGAATTGAATATTAGTGTGGTTCTCAATCATATGGTGGAACTGATAGGTTGTAGTTGGTACATTCGACGAATAATTTGCCATGTTTTTTCTCACGGTAACCAATGCTTTTAACTTCCTTCTTATGGTATACCTCTTGGCCTGCAATCTCGTTTCTACCAGCTCACTGACACGTTCTAATATTTCGACGTATTCTAAATAATGGAAATCTCTAGCAATCCGTAACTGTAGATTGTATACTTCCATAGTTAATCTATTGATTTTCGTATATAACATTTTGATCTCATTCTTTGACCACATCTTTTCCGCTTTAGCTTTTATACGAATGGCCGTTCTGGTATTATTCCTAATTTATATGTTTATATATTTTGGTATAACGCCCTTTCTTACGCATGATTCGTTGAAAAATAGATTTAATTTATTACACCTTAAAAAAGGTTAATGAATAAATATTTTAAAATTGTATTGATTGTATTTTATTGATTTAAAGTGAAATATCCACAAAGACCGGAATCATGGATTTCGTTAATAATTTCAGATATTGTTGGATTGGCTCGTTCTTATGAATGAAACTTCTCAGCCCATGGCTATATTTCGAGCACTTGGAACAATACGATTTTCATGAAATATTTTCCAAATTAAGCTAATGATATCCCCATCTCAAGATGAGAATAAAGAATTTCCTTTACTTTAGTTGACGCGTTTTAATCGTTTTAGTGGAATTTCGACTGGATTAACATACGGATAATTGGATGCTCTTCAGTGTTGTTGATAGGTTGAATTGAAACCAGTGTTGAAATTAAGTTTTCTCTAAAATCTTTTAGTAGTTTTCTTTTCCTGTATAAAACAAAAATCGTGAAATACACGTGCTAAAATTAAGTTTACAGAGAAAACTTCATCTGCAGATGCCTCTCTCGGAGTAAGTTAGTCACTACAAATAACGATAGGATTACATTCACTGCTAAAAAAGTGTTTACTCTTTTGTTTATTTTTGTGCACAAATACATTTATCACTTTACCAAATTCTAACTATAGAAATACTCGTAGAGTATAGACGCTTCTATCGTATACAATCGTGTGTGTACCTTATCGTTTCCACATTTACTGACCGAGCGAGTGCTTAAAACTCATAAATTTAAATACTCGATTATCGGTTAATAAAACAAAAGTTATACACGTCAAACTTTTTAATCTTGATCTCTTGCTAAAAAAACCAAATCCGAGCAAGGATTGGTCGTAAAATGAGACTTGAGAACTGCAGTTTTGATGAACTTAGTAGACACATAATTTTGGATTTTATTAAAATAAAACAAATGAACAATAATTACTCTCTCGGAATGCTTCTCTTGGAGTGGTGGCAAACACAGCAAAGTTTTCATAAGAAAACTATACGAGGCATTATCGTGGTAACCCTTGTCACCACCACCAGTCCAGAATTACTAGGAGTCATAAATTGGCAAGAAGAAATTTTCTTACTAGCTTGTTAAAAAAAACTTTGAATACTTACGACCTTGAGACTCCCTTTGAAAGCTCGTTTTCCAAATACATTTTTTCTAAAGACCAAAGAAACTGGTTTTCATCATCCAATTTTCGTAGATGTTTCTAAACCTTTTGTCGCCTAATAGATTGCAATGAAATGTTAGTAGATTGCAATTATATTCAGCTCCTGTTTAATTCTTCGGGCAAATACAACTTTCAAGAGTCTAGGAAGTTTAAAACGTATAGGAGCTATAAGAAAGTTTGAATTCTGCATTCATTAGAATTCGTTTCATCTATATGCTGCGAAGCATAACTGGTAAGACAATTATGAGGCCAGCTCAATACTACCTATCGAAACTCTGATCCAACAAGGTGGTGTTTTGTTGAGGTGTTGAATCGATGACACTTAATGTATGAAGAATGTTATTTATCTCTAATCGTATTCTGTTCCTATAGTATTTATAATCCAATATTTCCCTCTAAACTGTGACAGAGTTAATTGAATTCGTCCTTGCATGGGGTTTATTTGTGAATCGATGCTTTGGTGGCAATATTGAATGGTACCATAATTTAATTTGGAATGAGTAAACTGAAATTAAGGGACCGTTGTACCGTTTCTTTATAAAGTGAGCTAAGCGCACATTAAAATGGGCTACTATACTGCGAGTGTCGCTACACGAAATTTGGACGCATCCACCAAAAATTGTTGATTTTTAGTTGTACTATAGATTGGTTCCTCTCGAAGCACAATCTGTTGAACACTCGAGAGCAAGCTTTGTTTTTGACGTTTCGTCTGAGTGTGTAGTTTTTATGTGTATCACATTACATCAACCTAAACCTTCTATCGTGAAATTCATTTTTTTGTTTCAATTCTTGCCAATACCAAAACATTTTTATTTCGAGCTCTGATTTTATAGCATCAGTATCAGTGGCGTTTTCTCATTATTCATTTCTCGCTTCTGTATTAAATTTGTAATAATATAAAATCAAGCATCGACTATAAAATCTCCTGTCTTGACAGTGCTTCGTGTTCTTATACACAGGTTTCAATAAAAAACCTGTCTAATAACGGATTTACATTCAGTAAAATTTTGTATAAACCAAATAAGCTAAAATGAGATAACTCGAACAAAAATCTCTGTGACAAACAAAACTCAGTAGGCCTACTCCCACTTTTCATAGCAAATACAACACACTATAAAAAAAATTTATAGTTTGTATATAAATAAAATTTACAACCAATTTGTCGACCGTGTCGACGAAATTTTAATGTAATTTATGGGAACCCTATACCATAATTTATACAAATTTTTGGGTTTGCTTCTCGGGTTCGTTCTCGACTTTTAGTTTTTTTCTCGTTTTTTCTTTTACGAAACAAAAAAGTTAAAACAAAAATTCGACATGAACAAACTTGAAAAATATTCATTTGTTTTTGAATTTTGGATCATTGTGCTCATTGAAAATAATTTGCTACTGCCAAGTACTTGTGAGTAGATGTTCAATGCAACGCAAATTTTTGTGACAGTAATAAAATATAACCTCTATTTAAATAAAACTGCTAGATTTTAATAAAAAATACGTTGTTCTATAGGTTTTGCACTTCAAATTCAACCTTTTACCAAACACAATCATCCTTTTCCAAATCAAATTAAACTTTATCCAAAAAATATTCATCCGTTTTCAAATCAAATATGTCTTTACCCAAATCAAATTCATCTTTATTCAAAACATATGCATCCTTTTCCAAATCAAATTCAACCGTAGACGATATAAAACCAACATCATTTATTTAATTTAATAAATTACTCTATTTAAACTCTAGGTACAAAATAACCAGTTAATATACATATATAATAAAGTAAATAAATCTTTACTATTATGTGGGAATAAAATTCACCTTAAAATTCGCCCTATAAATTATTATAAACTTCACTTTAGATGTCATCGTAAAATTTACTTTAGAATTAATCCCAAACTGATCTAAATTCAACTTAAAACTCATTCCCAAATTTACCATATAATGTCTTGTTTACTAAAAATTCATCTTTAAATTTTCCTTAAAACGCTTCATCCTAAAACAAAGCTTTAAAGCTCATCCTAAAATTCACTCTAATATCAATCCAAATTCTCCATCAAATTCATCATACATTTATCCCAAATTTACTTTAAAATTCTTGCGAAAATTCAACCTACAAGTCACTCTAAAATTAACCCTAAAATTTTACTTAAAATTCACCCTAAAATGCACTCTTTAATTCAACCTACCCTAGAAATCATTCTAAAATTCACTCGAAAACCCTCTCTAAAACTAACGCTGAACTTCACTCTAAAATTCACCCTAAGTGTCAGGAATATAGAAAGCGAAAACCCATAGAAGTTTAAATAAGGATTTTATCAAATTTAAGAATTTGGGAGTTTGGAAATTTTAATAGTGGAAAAATTAATTTAGGATTACAAATTTTATAAGATCGTTAAATTTAAATTCATCATTCATTTTGAATTTGGAATTATTGATTTTAGAAATTAACGAACTTTGGAACGTAGTTTGGAAAGAAAATAAATTAGGAAAATTTGGAGGATTTATACTGTAGGAATATTAGAATTTCATAAAATTATTGCGGATTTGCAAAGATAAAAATGGAAAATGGGAGTTTAAAGATCTAAATCTTTAAAGTTAGTATAACCTTAGAAATTCGTCAAATTTAAGAATCCTGATATTTTGAGAATTCTTACAACTTTTTTGAAATATAGAGTTTTTATTAGACATTTAGAGTGGCATGCAAGTTTAATTTCGCCTGCGCTTACCGGTACAAACAATTAAGTTTTTACTGGTTCATCACTGAATTTCGAAATAATCTCAAAAATATTGGTCACACAAAATCTTAAAAATTCTAATTAGGAATTATCAGAGAGTCAAAGGACTTCAATCCAAATAATGAATATGTTTTGGATAAAGATTGTGTGATTTGTAAAAGGTTGAATTTAGAGTGCAAAACCTATATTTGGAATTTGAAATTATTGATTTTAGAAATTAACGAACTTTAGAAAGTAGTTTGGAAAGAAAATAAATTATTATATTTAGGAAAATTTAGAAGATTTATATTGCAGGAATAATAGAATTTCATAAAATTATTGCCGATTTGGGAAGATAAATATAGAAAATGGAACTTTATTGATCTAAATCTTTAAAGTTAGTATAAACTTAGAAATTCGTCAAATTTAAAAATCCTTATATTTAGGGAATTTTTACAACATTTTTGAAATTTAGAATTTTTATTAGGAATTAGACATTTAGAATGCTAAGCAAGTTTAGTTTCTCCCCCTCCCTACCGGGACAAACAATTAAGTTTTTACTAGTTCATCAATGAATCAAGAAAAATAATTTTTACGCCGCGTACCAATATCAAAAATTTCGACCAAGTTTTTAAATTTTCAATAATTTCAAAATAATCTCAAAAATATTGGTCACACAAAATCTCAAAAATTCTCAATACTAATTATCACAGAGTCAAAGGACTTCAATCCGATGTTTTTAATTTTAATGTGATATTTTCATAAATGATGAATTTGATTTGGAAAATAGTGAAAATGTTTTGGATAAAGGTGAATTTGATTTGCAAATTGATGAACCTGATTTGTTAAAGGTTGAATTCGTAGTGCAAAACCTATATTAATAATAATAAGTAATAAAACACAACAATTTAACAATTGCGCAATTTAACTAGTTGCATTTAATTGCGTGTCGTATCACAAACTTAAACAAAATTTTTTGTTTTTAACCCTAATCGAACCAATATATTTTGGATATGTCAATAAATTCAAATTCTAATCAAATAATTTACGAACATGTTTGCAGAGAATGAGTAGATGTCAAGTATGTTGTATGGAAATGTTTCAAAATGTATTTTAATACATACAAGTTTATAACTAAATTAACATTATTTTGAAAATCGATGCATTTATCAAACGAGCCAAAAAGGCACACCTTGGTTGGATTATGGTTAAAAAATGACGTTTCACACAACCAAAATTGGTATAGAGCCATCTATTAGAATTTTTCAAACTAAAACCTCTCTTTCGTTAATTATATGCGTAACTACTTCTAACAACTACACCATCACTTGAGCATGAGTAGTTGCGAGTAGATACAAGTACTTGTGAGTAGCTTGCTAACGCCAGTGGAATACGCTTAATGACGATTCTTGAATATTGCCTTACACTAATCAACGTCATCAGGTTCTGTAAAAATTTATGAGCAATTTGAGTGAAATTATTTCATACTGTTCGGAATTTTTTGTCAACACACAGCTATTTTCAAAATATTTATGGCTAATTTAAAGCACCTAAAAAAGAAAATTTTAAATTCGTTCATCAGCGTCTTGTACAATTTGCATTTTTACAACACAAATTGTTAAATACACAAATATTTCGCAACGGTTGGATTTTATTGATGGTCGTTCGAGCCAGGTAGGTAAATGAAGAACATTTTCAAGATTGGGAGCGGTGAATCTATTGGCATCTGTTTTGGCGATTTTGTCTGCGAGGAGAATCTCAGCGTTGCAATCTATAGGAAACATATTTTTATGTAAACTATTACAACATTTGACGTTTAATTAAACTAAGTGATTGACTGTTTGATACTCGATAGTTTGGAAAAACAATCTAATTGTGTTGACGCGATACTGAAAAGCAAATGATGTTGTATAGTGAATGTAAGTAATTGTGAAACGGCTTATAAATGTTGTAAAAAGCTACAATGAGTTTAAGTGAAGTTGAAAAGTAATGTGGAGGGAGAATATTAGTCGTCGAGGTGTTTCTGCAATGAATTGAATATTGCATGCACGCTATAGATGATGTGAATATACGACTTGATTGGAGAAGGAATATTTGGATTTCAAGGATTATGATTTCCAATTATTATCGGTAGGTCAGCCATCTGAATTAGATGTTATTGAAACACGAAACTTCGCAATTATGCCATGTTGGTGTTTGCCGACCAACGGGGTATTTGGAAATTGTATGAACAAGTTTCACGTCGGCCAACAATAATCATCATGATGTTCGATTGCCGAAGTTGAATATACCTCATTTTGGCGGAGACTATGGAGTCATTTGTGCATAAATAGAGAATCTTTGGGCAATGCACAGAAATTTCAATATCTTAAGGGTTTGCTGAAAGGTGAGACTGCAACATTGGGCCAAAATAATAGAACGATACCATAAAAAAAAGGATGTATCGTTTCCAATGTCTTAAATCCTTCCCTAGTATTCAGCCAACACATCAGATAAATAAACTAAGCCAAGGGCTTTACAACGTTCCAGAAGAAGGAGGCTTGCAGGCATTGGATAGTGAAGCTCAAAAGTAAGGTCCTTTGTAGGGCCTTCAATGAGACGTCAAATATCACCTATGGGAGAAAAACAGAAATCGAAGAATTTCGTAACCAATCGATCTACACGCGCAAACCTCGCTTCTGCTGAATCACCTCCTTGTGTTATATGTTATGAAGATCACCATTTGTTTACTTTACAGAAATTTCAAACGTGTGACACAAACTGAAGGAGGGAAGTTGCTCAAATCAATGGAATTTGTTACAACTGCTTATAAAAACAAATTTGAAATGTGTTTCTAAAATTTTATCAACTGCTAGCCAAGGTGAAGGAAGCTGCTGTGAAGTTTGTGCTATGTAGGATTGTTTTGGATTCTGGTTTCCAGGCGTCATTTTTTTCGGAAGTATGCTTACAGAAATTAAGACTATGCCAAAGAAAACTGCCAAATTTACCGCATCTACCACCATTTCTCCAGTGGCCACATTTAAAATAAAAAATTATGATTATTTGCAAAATCTTCAGCTAGCCGATCCTAACTTTGACCAAATAAACGAGATAGATATTGTATTAGGATCAAACAATTTTTTCGAAATAATAGAAAACGGGAGATCAAAGGGAGGCGACGGAAATCCCATTGCATAAAATTCTGTTTTTGGATGGGTATTAGCAGGAGAAGCAAGTCTCAATTTTAACATTGTAGTTGATGAAGGCAGTATTGAGCAAGCGCTAAAGAAATTTTTGGAGTATGAGGACCTAGGTAATTCTACTAACTAATTAGTATACCAAGGCATATTTCATGAAACATCAGATCCAATCAATTACAAGGATTTTGTGCTGCAAGTGAGTCAGCATATGCAGCAGTCGTTTACTGCAGAGGCCAGTACGAAAATGGAAACATAGACTTTGCCTAGATTGGAGCTATGTGCCAGCAGTTCTATTGAGAAGTTTACTAGTCAAGTGAGGAAAAACTAAGGAATTTGGTTGGGCGGATATCATACTCGTAGTATTAGCTTGGCTTCAGACCAACTCCGTCAATGGAAAACCTGTGTCGTCAATAGAACATCGAAAATCCTCTGTTCTGTGCTGAGAAGCATATGGGATCACGTTAAATCAGCTGAACAGACGCCCGCAGATTGTGCAAGCTGGGACATACTTCCAGAAACCGTGAAATCTTACGATTTATGGTGGTATGGAGCAAAGTGGTTAAAAGACAAGGAGTAATTCTGCAAAACGAATTTTGAAAGTTCATCAAACGAGGAACTAGTGTAGCAAGAAAAACGCAAACAAATGGGTACAATGCTTACCTGTACAAATTTCCAATGAGACACCCATATCATTCCGCAACCAGCCTGTTCGCCTGAATTAGCTCCGTCTGACTTCTGGCTATTCCCGAAACGGTTTGAAAGCCATTCTGGAACTCGAATTTAAAAACATTTTCGAAGACTGGAAAAACATTAGCATAAGTTTATTCTATCCGAAGAGGATTACTTTGAAGGAGATGAATAAGATTTGTAGATAAATCGATTGAAATGTAACTAATTAAGACAAAAATTAAAAGACACCTCATAAGATTTTAGATTTTAGGTCATAGGTTCTTACAGCGGCGTTCTCTCCGGATGAGATCATCTACAAATTCATCAATAACATTGACCTTACGACTAACTTTCAAAATTTTTTAACTCACATTAGACTTAGTTGCCATTTACGCTTTATGTGTGGTATACTAAAAGTTAAGCAATATTTTACTCGTACACATCGAAAAGATGACACACACACGTATTTTGACTGTGAATTTACTATTTACTATAAAGTTTTCATTTTAAATTGAATGTGCTGCTTCTTAGTAATTTCTCTAAAGCCTACATAATTACTTGGTATAAGACCACACCTTACAACATTTAATTTAGCCACTTTCTGTCTGCCTAACAAGTTACCAATCATATATACACTTAGGTAAATCGATACCAAATAAACAAAAAATCAAATTAGGTGTGAAGTTGCAGTCTAAACATAGTTACCGCGTATAACTATGTACATATATACATAGAGTGTGCAAGAATGTTGTAAAATTAGTTGTGTATACATGCCCATTGGCAAATTAGCGGAAAATAAAAAATATTTTCGTTGATTTCTATTCAAATATTTACCTTTTTTGAGATATTTATATAGCTGCAGGGGCTTTCTGCGCGATTTGAAGGGAATTGGGATTGGTGACCGACTTTTATATTATACCTGCAGAAGAGTAATTTCACTTGTAATAATAATAATGACGGAAATGAGATTTTACAAATATTTATGAAATTAATGGTTAAATTTCTACTAAGCGCGACATTCCATTATTGGTTTTCTTTAAAAGAAAATTCCTACACGTTTGACCGCTAACGCGATAACCAAAAAAACCAACTTAATTGAATAGGCAATAATAATAATTTTGTTTATAGACCTTCTAATTACCGACAACAAGCTGTATTCGATAATTAAAATATTTCTACTACTGAAGGGGGGGTTATTAACACAAAATTATTTCGTTTTGTTTATTTAAAATCGATTGTTTATATTGAATATACAGATGAGCTGTTGTGTGTATGGCATAAGATGGTATTGAACTTGATTCATGCCGTTGTTGTTCTTTTTTTATAAATTATTTTTGGAACGATTACAAAATGTGTTAATCATTGGAAGTAAGTTGATGACCATATCATCCAAAATCTGCATAAACATACATCGATTATTTGTATAGAGAATGTAATATGTGCTAACATCAATGTACCTTGATATTTTCACTAAATATTTGTAAATACAGATACATCGTATTTTAAAAAATATAAAAAACAATAAGAAAAACCTTGAACATCTCACATCCACTCATCTTATAAATAGTTATGTATACACTTTTGAATTCTTCTCAAATACCAATCACATGATTCACATACCCACACTCGTCTAAAATATTTATAGTAAGTCAACAATATAAAAATGCCTTACCCATTATTAAAATAATATTTACGAAATATGAATTCCAAAACAAAAATTCTTTCCACCACTCAATGCGCGCACGACTCTCATATTTAATCCTACACTGCTGATGCTTTTTTTTTTTAGTAGTATCGCACTATTTGATTCACTTTTGACCGTTTTGATAAGTTCAGTGAGCTTGGAAGTTTATAACTTTTACTTTACCTTGCATTGAGACCGCAGTTGATCTTCGATTTCGATATTTTTTGGTTGTCATGTTAAACTTAAGCTTTTTCGGAAAAGTAGCGATATACTGCATAAATATGTTCAATCTTTAACTCCATTGTGATCATATAATTTTGACGAAATATAAAGAGATCACAAATTACTTTGACATATCACGAACTTGTATATTATTACAGGTACAATGTCAATTTTATGATGGTTTATAAAAAAAATCAGATCGATTGAGATATTATTATCAATCTCGCTAATGAAATTTTTTGAAACGAAACCGAGTTCGCAGAAGGCTTCTTTATTCAACAGACGAGAATGGTGAAATGCAACCATTTATCATATAGAACCGTTCGTGTAATACCATTACAATAAAATAATAACGCAGATTTCACGTATGGCAAAACTTTTATGTCAAAATCTACGATATTCGGTCACAAAAGTCGTTAATATTTTAATTGCTTTGTGACTAATTTAACGGTAAAACAATTTTTAATTTGTTGGCAATGAAATGCCGGGTATTGACCAGTAGAGACGAAATAAGTGAAATGTCGATCAATTCGTGAGTCTAATCTCTGCCAGAAAATTTGATTTGACTGATAAAACGGGGTCGAATTAATTATTTAAAATCCGACTAGGATCAATCCGAACGGAAAATGTGGTTCACAAATGTTGACCTTTTGTAAGCCTGTCTCGTATTCCGACTAATAGACGGAATGAACTGCGGTAAATGAAAGGCTTTTCCGTTGAACATTTCCAAGTTAAAACTGACAGCCAGCGGTAGTTCAGAAATGTTGACCTTTTGTGAGCCTGCTCCGTCTTCCAATAGATAGAGGGGATTAACTGGCATCTGGGCAGCTATTCCGATGGCCATTTTGTAATATTTTTAACAGATTTTAAGAACTATTCGTATATAGCGCGAGTTTTCACAAATAGTTCACTAAATATTGACTGATTGATTCATTGGAGTAAATGATCAATGGTTAAGCAAGTCTCTCGGAGAAAGCCTGGTCCACCGCAAACACACTTAGTTTACTTTGTGGTACACTTGGCCTTTGATTTTGAACGTTGAATTGAATTATTAACCATTTGCCGCAATATTATGAACTATTTCTGTTGCTCCGAACGAAGTCATTTCAGGAACAGGTTTGAATCTGGATCTGTGTCGATGAGCAAGCCGTTCAATGGTTCTGGTGGTGTCTCAATTTCTAGTAGTTGCACTTTTCCTGATGCGCAACACATCCCGACGAACCGGCGCGCTTGTCTCTGTTTCAATTGTCGTTGTTGATTTCGTTCAACTCATGCTTTTGTGTTTGAGATGCACATTTCCGTTATCTGGTTGGATTTGTTCGTCTGTTCTTTCTGCTCTCCTATTTCGCATGTTTGTGGCTTTATTCGTCCGACGGCCCAAATGGACCCCTTTGCGTCTTGCTGGCATTGTTCACTGTAATACACACACACAAACACCACCACGACTTCTCCGTACGTACTGCATTCTGTCAGCCCAATTTAACATCACTTTTTCACATAAATTTGGCTGTATTTCATCAATAGCACGTTCAATGTTGATTTTTAATTGATCAATTGTTATTGGATTATCAGCATAAACTTGTGGCTTAACATATCCCCAAAGAAAGAAATCACAAGGTGTTAAATCACACGACCTGGGAGGATAATTAACTGGACGCCAAAACTTGGAATAATTTCGTTAACAAATTTTGTTTTCAATAAATCGATTGTTAAGGTGGCTGTATGGCAGGTGGCACCGTCTTGTTGAAACCACATATCTTCCAGATTATTCTCAACAACAGCAGGAAAAAAAATCATTTAACATTGTTCTGTATCATTCTCCACTGACTCTTACTCTTCGATCATTTTCTTCAAAGAAATATCGACCAATCGCTCCACCAGCATGAATTGCACACCACAAAGTGACTTTATAGGGATGTAATGGTGTCTGAACAGTTTCGTGTGGATTTTAATCACTCCAAATTCTGCAATTCTGTTTGTTTACATAACCATTTAACCAAAAATGAGCTTCATCACTGAATAAAATTTTTCGATAAAATTGTTTATCATTTCCAAGTTGTTGAAGAGCAAAATCAGAAAATAAACGACATTTATGGTGGTCTATAATGGCTTCAGTTCTTGAACCAGTTGAATTTTGTAAGGATGTAAACCCTAATCTTTTCTTAAAATTCTTCATGTTTGAGAAAGATTTAATTGTTGAGAACGACGTGGAACCGATAAATTTGGATTTTCTCTTACACTTGTTGGGGGACTCCACCTTCAAGAGGCGAGTAACTAGGGGAACTCCGCAGGGGGGTTCTGTCTCCTCTTCTCTGGAACATAGTGGTAAACGGGTTACTACTTGAATTGGAGAGAGAGGGTATTGAAGTTATCGCGTACGCAGATGACGTAGCTTTAGCTGTTACCGGGAAATTCCTGGGCACGATTGTAGACGTAATGCAGAATGCGCTTACCATCGTTACGAAATGGGCTGGCAATTGTGGACTTGGTATTAACCCGTCCAAGACAGAGCTGGTACTCTTTACTAAGAAATACAAAATCCCGGTAGTTGTCCCTCCTACCTTAAATGGCACGAGACTTGCTTTTAGTGATAGAGCTAGATATCTGGGCATTATCTTGGACAGTAAGCTTAGTTGGAAGCCCAACATGTTGGAGAGAATAAACAAAGCTACTATTGCTTTGTACTCCTGTAGGGACGCCATTGGTCATAGATGGGGTCTGAATCCGGAGCTGGTACACTGGCTCTACACCGCCGTAGTGAGACCTGTACTCATGTACGGGGTGGGTGTTTGGTGGCCAGCTCTGGACAAGGTAACTTACAAAAGTAAGATTGAGAGAGTGCAAAGAACGGCCTGTATGCTTGTTAGCGGGGCACTGAGGTCGACACCGACAAGTGCCTTAGAGGTTATGTTGCACCTTCTTCCGGTCGACATTTTTGGCAAACAGATGGCGGCAAATACGGCTGTACGACTTGCAGCCGTCTCTGAGTGGAGGTGTCTTAGTATAGGACACTCTACTATCGTCAGATCGTTGAAGGATGAGCTGGCGAATCTTGACTACATTAAACCTACTCTACGCTTCGAGAAGCGATTTCGGACCTCCTTCCCTTCAAGGGAATCCTGGAGGGATAGACCGTTATCGGAAACCGAAGCGTTGCAATTCTTCACAGATGGCTCCAAGCTAGACGGCAAAGTAGGAGGTGGAGTATTCTGTGACAAATTAAATGTAAATATTTCTATTCGTGTCCCTGATTACTGCAGCGTGTACCAAGCTGAAGTTGTAGCGATTGAGGAGGTCATGACGTGGTTGAAGCATAATGTTTTATCCTCAGACGATATCACAATCTATGTGGACAGTCAAGCGGCGATCCGGTCGTTAGAATCGGTGTCTTTGGCGTCACGGGTGGCGTTGAGTTGTCACTCATCTCTAAATGAGATGGGTGAGCATTTCAATATCCAGGTAGTCTGGGTCCCAGGTCACTCGGGCGTCATGGGGAACTGCAGGGCAGATGAACTTGCTAGGCATGGTACGACTCTCCAGCTGCAACCGGAAAGAGCAAGTCTGGGGAGGCCTATCACAGCGCTGAGACAAGCACTTGGGAAGCAGGCGCTATCCTCAGCGGGGGAAGGTGGTCTAACACCCTCACCTGTAGAGTTGCAAGACAAGTTTGGCCAAAGCTGGACTTGGGGCGCACTAGGGCATTAATATCCTTACGCAGACGTGAATTAAGAACGGTCGTAGGAATTCTCACGGGACACTACCTTTTTGGAGAACATGCAAGAAGGCTGGGTCTGGAGGCTAATGACTTCTGCAGAAGCTGCTTGGACGAAGAGGAGGAAGAGACGTTGATCCACTTCCTTTGCGCGTGTCCAGCATTGGCTCTCAGAAGGCACAAACACTTAGGTAAGTTCAGGATGGACTGCCTCTCGGATCTCGAAAACATTAAAGTGCGGGACGTCTTACGCTACATAAGTAGCTCGAAATGGTTCGAATAGGGGTAAAAGGGGATACATCCTGTGGTATCACAATAGACCGTCACCGGTCTAAGTGTGCGTAAGCAGCCACTCCAACCTAACCTAACCTAACCTACACTTGTTGCTACTAAATCAATATTCAACACCCTCTCTCTTATCGGTAGGCATGCTATACGCTTAATTCTTGACTTCAGACAGATCTGAATTTAAGCTTCAACATTGAGGCCATAGATCACCCAGTGCTTGTTGGTTTTGATGGTTTCCCGGAAAGTAACTGAAAGAGAAAAAAAACATAAACCTCTCCATCCCTTCGCCATCTTTCATTCGTGATTGTCGAAGTTATTCCCGTTATCCGTTAAAACCATAGTGACTCTTATACTTCCAAATTAGTTAACATGCCACACATTTGAAAGATCTGTCGCTTGTATTGGGCAACCGATAGACAATCGAGTCAATGAAAACCTTCGTTTATATTAAAGCTGTAACTGATATACTAAACGTTTTGTAACATGAAATTTGCAGGTGAAAAATAGGGAAATTTAGGCTGAAGTTGTAACCTATGTAATATCACTTTTCGCCTAAAAATCACCAACAGATCTTGAAACCTAAAGCATTTCTTACAAGAAATTTGCCACATTGAAATTATCTCCATTTAGCTGACTTTTTGGTAAAAATCTTATTTCCCTTTGTCTACGCCTGCAGTCAGTACAATAAATACCACCAATTTACTATATGTGGAAACAGTTAATGAATGACGCTTAAAGAAAATCGTCGTTGAAGCTATCCTTAAAGTTGTTGTATTTTTTCCCTCCCAATGAATTTTAAAAGCAAATACGGTTTGTATATGAGAAAAGTACCCAAAGTTTGTCAAATGGTTTTACTCATTTCTGGAAGAGTTTCCGTTTGGAAATAAAAGAAATTATGGAACAATTTGGTTTAAGCATGGAAAAATTAATTCTTCTTCCTTGCTTGAGGTTCTCTATTTACATTATATATTCATTGCAATTACGAGCATTATTGGACCTTTATAGATCAGAACTAAGATTTTTCTGTAATGAACATTTTGACTTGCTGGTGCATTTTCTGGCATTGGGTCCGATTCTGGAACGATTAAATTCATGTTATGTTATTTTATTTCTCCGCTTCCTATTTGAATTTCTATTAAGAAAACAAAAATAACATAACACAACATAAACTTTTGGAGTGCAGAATCGGCCCTGCCGGCCCTATCTACATCATAATTTTTTTTGTTTTGTTTTTACGCGCTACTTTTCACCTATCTTATCAATTGCCATTTCGACAGCCGTTTGAATTAAAAATGCTATAAACATTGCTAAAAGAAATACAACCTGACAGTCCGAATTTGAATTTTTTTTTACTACTGTCCGTTGTTCGCTGTGACTTTACCGCCCGATTTTAGCGTACGAATATTACAAATTTTATACATTAAAATGTTTATAGTTATTGAATCTACTTTGAGAGGAATCAGCAGAGTAGTTTACCTAATAATTAAAAATTTTTGTTGATACAACTAAGTTCACCTTCTGTTTTTTTTTTAATCTCGTTCTTTCCTCGCCTCGACATCTCCATCTCGTCTGTAATGATTTTTTTTTTTGTTCCGTAGAATTCGAAAACCAAAATGATTACGCAACACCGTTGTTAAATATTCTCCGAATCTGCAGAATCTGGCTAGCCCCTCGTAAAGGCTTACACAAATTGATTCCCACTCTCATTCATTTCCTTATACCGAAGATGAAATTTAAAATTTTCGACTATTTCCAGCGGCTCGGGATCATAAAAGTTTGTGAGGAACCATAATTTTTTTGTATTCAAATTGTTCAGGTTCCATTGGAAACCTTGTTAAGAAAACGAAAATAATGCGAACATTTCAATTTATTCTTATCAAAAATACATTTAAAAGCCGAAAATTTTCTTTTTTATGCTTTGTACTTCTGTTTCACTGGGTAGTTTAACCTCAATTTTTTTTGCTATGGACCGATTTTAATCCATTTTTATTTAATTTACACCTTTCCCTTCTTTTATTCATTTTGTTTTTACCTTATCGCCAATTTAAACCGAATTTTTGTATGTCTGCGTACAATTCGTAGTTTAATTCATTTATGAGCGTGATTAGAGGCACTAATTAAGCTACGCCATCTCTATTTCAATGTATTAATCATGACAGGAATAAAGAGATTCATCCAAATTTTCTGCTTTCAATGCACGCGCTTTCTTCCTAATACTAACAATTTCATTGATTTTACCGACCAAATGGCGCAGTGGTTAAAGTTGTGGTGCTTGGACGGGGAGGTACCGGGTTCGAATTCCTAAAGGGGCGGGATGCAAAAGGGATTTTTTAACATCTGATTATGATCGGTGATGAAGATGAACACATCTATGACCCTCTGTTGAGAGTGCGGAATCCATGTGCCGACCTACCTTTCATGTCAGCACTATAGGCTGGCATGAAGTAATGCAATGTGCAGGTGCATTTAAACAAAAAATGGGTCTTTAGCCGTACGTCCTCGAGTTGGCTACTGCATAAGGGTAGGACGTTAAAAGGGAACTGCGAAAGAGTTGGGAGTGCCTTGAGCCCCAGATAAAGATTGCAGAAATTGAGACAAAAAAAAAATGCATTGACATAACCTGATTCGTCTTATTAGTTGCTATCAGTTTGAGCCTGTACCAAATATTTGCACAGGTGTTTGTTGTGGTTTTCTCGAAGTGACTAAAGTGACTCACACCTTATTCGTTACTTCTTCTTTTTCTTCAGGCAACTGGCGTAAATTGCTCGTTCTTGTGAGTGTGGACCGTTTTCCTTCGCAGTACATAACTCGTAGTAACTTTGGTACAGCTTGATCTTCAGCGAATGATGTGTACAAAGCCTCATCATATACATGGAAATAACACATTGGTATGGCATTCCAATATTATTGTGGGTAACTACGTACATCTTGAAGATTTCGAAGGAGAACAGAAGCTCGGACTGTATGTTTGCGAGCACAGACCTTCTTCATTTGCTTGATTCAATGCTTTGATTTTGGTCGATGATCACATCCCTATATATACAGTAGATTATATGCGAGCACTTTCAATAATATTTAAGTTCTCAAGATGTTTAGAGATAACCAAAACACTAGCATTTTTGGCAGATATTGGTAATATTTTTGAACGTCCGCCTTATAAAAAGTGTTGATCCCTTCCTAGTCCGTTGTTGTTCTTAATTAGGCTAAAATCCAAACGATAATTTCAGCTACCTATAAGAACTAAAATTTGGGTCTTGAAGCCCAAATCTTCCTAGTAATCTTAGCGGGCAGCTCAAAATTCAAAGCAAACTTGTTTATTTTGGGTTTGAAATCTTTACCGGACTCCAATGAGCAAATATGGTACTTCATAAACCACCAAACGCTCAAATTTGTTGTAAGTATAGCAGGTCATTAAAAAAGCGAGAAAAATATCCTCTATCCCTAGCTCTCTTTGCGCTCACTCCTGAGATACATATGTTTACAATGTAGCAATTATGTTTATTACTGCTGTTCTTACAAGATTGGAACAGTTCATTCCATCCCAAATCTGGTAAAACCAAAAAAGTCACGCATTTCATTTCTTGACACTTCCACGAAAAATTAAAATAAAAATGCGAAAAATTTTGGAGTTTACAAAGAGCAGAGAACTTTTTGGAATTTTGCTAAAAAAATATGGAAAATGGAAAGTCTATTGGTTCATCCTTGGAAGATAGGAACAATATTTTTACTACTCGCACCTCAGTCCGTTTCTTAAGTAACCTCGTCCGCATGCTTCCCAATATTTTCAGGCTGCATGTTGATGTAATTAGCTAGTCCCTGTCGGATTACCGATACCCAAATATTAATTTTCCCTTCAATTTGGAAAATGGCTAGTGTTCAAATAATTCCCAAAAAAGTAGCAAGTTACAAAATATCGACCCAGTGCCATTGTCTCTGTCTAACAACAACTATCTAAAGAGATAGAAAAGTCAGCATTGATTTGTAACTGGAATGACATTACAATTAAAGTTTATTTCATGCATTTCACTACAACTGCAAGATTGATAACTATATATGGTATACACAAACTACTTACTCATTATTGAACATTTAACGGTTCCAGTTTGGACGCCTTGAATACATTCGAAATGGTTAGCTTAACTATAACCAAAAGATCTCTTGAGCCCACGAGGAAAAAGTGAAAAACTATGAAAGGTTCATAAGACTAAGTTTGGATATAAATTGCGGCCATATAACTGCCACACTAATAAATCATTTTGCTCGATTATTAGCCTTATTGCTTCATGCGATTGTCATGCCCAACGACAGAATGTGGAAACTCTGTATTTGCTCTTCGAATATGTCCTCGTCGTGAAGATCATTAAGACGTGCCAAGACCAATAAGCGGATTTTGCGGATATGTTACATGCTGGACATCAAGGAAGTAATTTGTAAGTGGCATTGTAAAACTTCTGGTTAATCGTTTACTGTGCCTATTAAGTGAATTTTGAAGTTAGACTGCGACACCGCTTAATCTAGGTCTAGACTGTTTCCTTGATCATCTCAGTTAATTCTACTTAAAGACAGTGTCCTCTAGCCTAATTTGCTCTAAAAGTGTATAATCGTCTAATCACGTAACTCAATCAGCTGCCTCTCCGATATCTTTAATAAATCCAGATACTCAATCATCGTCTGATTTAATATTTAAAGCGTCAACATTGATAACAGCTAAGTCACAGCCGCAAACACAATGACATCATTAATACGGTAAAACCTAGACGATGGATTTTTATTAGTAGGATTGATTCGTCGCTTACTGATGATTATTTTTAAACTTGAGGAATTTAATGCTATCAGAATGGTTTCTAATAATAGTGTGGTTAATGGTTCCCCATCATTCTGTTCAATATTAAATTTCAAATCATGGCCATCGGGAATATTTATAAAAGAGTTCGAGTTCAAGCAGAAGGCACCTTTTTTACGGAATTCCACCAACTACGTCTCCTCCAGGAATCCATTGCTCAAAATTTTTTCCAAACGATTATTTGTAATAGAAGAGTAGTAATAATAAAAAATCAGGAGGACGCTCAGCCAACTTCCGTTTGACAAGCATGTGTTAAAATAGCTATGAAAAGAAGACAAATTATCTACATAAAGATGGCATATATATTCCGGAAGACAGATGCATGCTAAATATTGTGATGCAATTTGGGAGATTTCCAACGCTGCAGAACCGCAAGATCTTCTTCTTGTACTTGGCGATTTAAACCACCTTGGGTCAGCTGTTTCCTACCGTTCAATTTAACCTATGACGAATGTCTGATTGTTCACTTAGCTGTAACCTGAATCAGATTAACAAAATACCAAACGAGAATGGGCGGATGCAGAACTTGATATTTACCAATAAGTTAAATATCATAAGTGTGGCATAATAATATTCCCTTTTGTTCCAAATGATGTGCACTACAAACCTATGGAAATTCTATTTGATATGCAGGAAATGTCACTGAACAGCAACTACCATGACATATAACTTTAGGAAAATAAATAAAAACGAATTTCAATCGACCTACAAGCAGGAAGATATCAATGACTTCAAAAAACGTCAAAAAGCACATTACAACAGCTTCACGGTGATTGTAACCTATTAGAGAAGATGACTTATTAGGAAGCATTAAACCATTTAGGAAACGGTTTGTTGTCCGGACGGAATCCCATCTTTTATACTGGAAAACCAAGCAGACCAATTTTCTCCACCTCTTTCACTAACTTCAAGCATTTTTCCTATTAAATGTAAAACCTCTAGGATTACGCCCATCTTTAAATTAGGGAAAAGGAATGATATCTCATGTTACAAAGGTATAATTGTAACCATATCAATGATATCTAAATTGTTTGAAATGCTTGTGTGAAAAAGCCTTAAACCTATCATTCTACGTCATCTTTCTAACTATCAAGATGAGTTTATGCCGAGTGGATTACAAAAAATTTAGTAAACCGAATATAGTAAAAGCTTCATCGCGACTTGCTCAAAGATCACATGTAGACCCTTGGATATTTATTGATTGTCAACTCATCGGTCTGCCAATCTATACAGGATGTAATTTTAGTTCAAGATGACATTGATAGTGGTGCTAATCAACTCCACGTAATAATTATGAACTATAAACTATCAATGGCAGCAAAATTAACAGGGTGGAAAAGACTTAGGTGTAACGTTTGTTGGAAATATGTCGTTGGCAAGTCTAATTCTATGTTTCGCTTTATCAGACGATGGAGCACAGAAAAAATAGACCAAAAGACGAAATATGCAGTTCAAGAATTCTCACATTGATAGGATTGAAAGTATCCAGAAATAAGTTTTGCTTTTTATTATGAAGAGGACGGATTGGGACTATGACCATGACCTTTCACCACCTAACCGTTGCTCGTCTTCCATCTTATTCAACAAGACGTTGAATATATATAAGATCTCGACACTGCTGAGTAGACGAAAAATACTTGCGTCAATATTTATTGCCAACGTACTCCTTGGTAATCTGAACATAAACGCTCCTACTAGGAACCTTAGGCAACCCAGTTTCTTACAACCGGAGCAACACAGAACAAATTATGGCGAACATGAACGAATTAACTATACAGACTCACTCTAAAGGGAAACCATATTGATTTTTCGTAATGTAGGGGAACAGGTAGTTCTAACGGAAACCAATTATGAGTTACTGTGGACCTACTCTAAAGGAAAACCATACAGATTTTCCGAAATCTAAGGGAACGGGTAGTTAGGATTGAACATTTCTGAATTCGCTTCCAATATGGTTGTATTCGCTTGCCGCTATGGTTCCACTATGGCTGCTGTTCCTGAAAGGCGCACATTCTAACATATAACTATTATGAGTAACTGTGGACCTACTCTTAAGGAAAACCATAAAGATTTTCTGAAATCTAGAGGAACAGTCATTTAGGACTGAATATTTTTGAAATATCGATTTTAAAAAATTTTCCTGCTGTTCCTGAAAAGCGGAAACCAACTATGAGTTATTGATTTCCCCAGTATTTAGCCAAACTAATTCTACCTTTTAAAGAGCAAGTTTTGATTAGAAAAGGTTGTATTTAATTGCAAAAGTTTGATTATGATTAAGAATAGATTAAATTTCTTTTGCCTAAGGTTCATTTGATTTGGAAAAGGGAGCAATTACTCATCTGCTTTGCTACTATGGATCTTCTGAAGTAACATTTTGATGTTCATAAAGATCAAGAACAAATTGTTCAACGTTTCTTCTTAGAAAACTATCTAACCGCAACTGAAAATTCCTTCATTAAGTGCACCCTGGTCCTTATATATTACGAGCCAGTCAGTCTCTATAATCAATTAGCGGTCGTTTTGATCCTTTTTAAAAATTTTCGAGATTTTCGAAACGAAGTTTATTCGAGATTATTCGAGTACGTTTGAGATTGTCGAGTGTATGTAATAGCTGCAATGTTACTGAAAAATCTTAGAGCCTATTCGAAGAAAATGATTGTTCGATATGTAACGGATTATCCGATACTATTTGAGGGTTTCATTCTTATTGGATAAGGTTTTGTTGAGCTTAGCATTTTGCTTAATAGTTTTAGTAACATTAATTTATATTTACACGAATTTTTAGTACTCTTCGAGATTTTCGTGGGTTTCTAAATTTTTGCAGGCTTTCTGAAATTATTCATTAATATCCAGATTTTTCAGTATTATTGAAATAGTTCGAGATCAATCGAGATTTACATAATATAGAGATTATTTGAATTTTTCTGGGCTAATCGAGATTGTTCCGCTGTATATTCTAGATTTCTTAAGCTTTTCGACATTTCTAAGATTTCGAGATTATGTTAAAAATTTCGATATTTCTCCGATTTTCTAGGTTATTTACGTTTTACATGGCAGTGATTAGTTGGTATAGGATTCCCTTTGCTTTTACATACTTACGGATAATTCGATATTTGAGAACTTTCAAGGATATTCAAGATATGCACTTAGAAAATTCAATATTATTAAGATTATTTTCGAAATTTATGAAGCTTCACCGATATATCTAGAAAATGATGATCCTATTGATAATAGGAAAAAATAAATTTTTAACTAAAAGCTTTACGTGTTCATAGGTACAACAAATTTTTAGTTACGCCACTGTGCCTAATGGGAGCAACTTCATTATATTTTCGGACCGATTACTTTGTTTCCAAGTATGCCCCCCCCCATTCGGAAGGTGGTTTGGCGTCTATTGGAGAGGGGACCAAAGTTGAGTAGATTAATCTACCAGCTCCGTAACCTTCCAGTACACTATTATTATTATTATTATTGGGGGGGCCATGCGGGCGATCAGCCACCTCGCACTGTGACCTAAAAGATCTATTGTGCTAGCCCCTGCTTAATTATCCGTCCAGTCAATATTCAGGTTCTTAATGAACCTGACGATACTGCCTCCCGGTACGTGATACATACTATCTGGGCTTATTGCTCTCCCTCCTAGATGTTTACTACAGCATGTAGTTCCGCTAGAAAGACGGTAGCATTGGAGCTCAAGGACCTCGAGAGGGTTGTCCCACTCTCGTATATTCCTACTCCTGCCCCGTATTACGTTTGATTTTACTCTTACGAGTTGCTCGGAATTGCAAATCACCTGTAGGTCACCCAGCTTTACTACAGGAAGGCTAAATAAAACTGGAGGGTGCCTGGTATCCAGAGTCCGCATATTTTGGGCTGATTAACCTATCAGCCATTCATCTTTCGGCATATGCTGTTCCACCTTAGATTAGGGTTTTTTGTCAAGGTTTTCTCCTTTAGCGCCGTACTTTAGCCTGTGCCAAATGGCCAAAAATGTGCCAAGTGACCTTAGTAACAAGTGGTTGCCACGAGGAGGCAGTACGTACACTTGCGAATTGTGAACAGGTTACCCCTTACACAATTGTACCCATCACGCAGCTGCCTAATGACAAGACCAGAACAGCTCACATGATGCGCACCCTACTGGAAGGTTACGGAGCTGGTAGATTAATCTACTCAACTTTGGTCCCCCCCTCCAATAGTCGCCAAACCACCTTCCAGTACACTAACACTAAAGATATTTTGAGCACAAAGAAATGCTTGATCGCTTAAGCCTCTTATCTAGAGGCATAGATTGTATTTGACAAATGACGGCAATCGTTGCTCAAATTGTGACGGTTGTTAAATGATTTACACCCGGGTTCAAATAATTCCAGTAAGCCTTCGAAAAACTAGACTAGAACGGTAAAACTAGAGTTGATTTCTTAAACAATTTATGTGTGCTTTGTTAACATGTTACAACTTGATTTGAGTAATATTGTATGGTATATACCACATTGCAATTCTGCTAGTTCTTATGCATGCCGTTGTCGATCATATTTCCGTCGAGGTTCATTTTATTGTAATGTTTCTGCTATTCTACCAGCGACTTGCGGATGACACAGACGATTGTATTCTTGTGGCGCTTCCATTGCTCTAATTTGTAAGTATACAGTCAATAACGTTTCATTCGAACTTCACAATGTTGTGATGTTTCTAAAGTAACGGATTGAAGCTTCACGCGTTTCATTTGATTCTTTTGTTCTTTTTTCTCTGCACAAGGTATGAACTTGTTTGCAACGGAAATGTACTCGTAATATATCGAATTCTGGTCACTGATCAGCAATATTGAAAACGCTGGACTTACGGAATATTAACAATAAACAGTTTGCCCACTTACTGTTTGTATCATCTTTAACTGTTTGGTCACTTAATCAACGATTGACCCGTTGTTAGAAGTAAAGTGTACAGAAACTTTTATCAGCTAACGTTGCTTTTTGATTTAGAATGAGGAATTCAATGATCCAGTCATAGCTTCTCTTGAGATGCCAATTCTTTTATAAACAGGGATATGACGAAGTGACCTAATTAGTATTGATCACACTTATTGTCTCGTAAACAAGCTTAAGCTAGTTCACATAATTTTGTTTGCATATTTTTACATTATTTCTCAGACTTGAATCACACCGCAATTCACATAGCCAAGCCATTTATTCACACGCACACGCCCAAATTACCTCATCCATCATTTTAACAACAAGAGTGAGTAACAAACCTCAAAATATAACCCGCATTTAACACTTTCAATTTCACCACATCTCAGTGGTCATATTAAATTTACATTTCCCCTTGAAACTCAACTCAATTGTTCCATCTGATTAAAAACAATTCACAATCGCAAAAAACAACAGACAAACTAAATTACTTAATAGACGTCAAAAAAGAACAAAAGCCATCGAAAAATTAAGAAAACACATACAGAACAATTATAAAATTACACAAACCGATTACGCCTGCGCACAAAACTGAAACTGAAATTAGTTGCTTTTCTTAAAAAAAAATCGCGAATGAGAAAATCTTGTGCCACCCCGACATTTTATAATGACGCCTGATGCTAATGTCGAGATTGTAGATATATGTGCGATGTGAATTTATAATGAAATGAAATTTTGGTCATGGTTGGATTAGATTTTCACACAATTATTTTAAACTGTTTTTTTTTTTTTTTTTGTAAATTATCTAATTAAAATGTCATTTCATAATTAATTATTTTTTGTTTTGTTTTTTTTGTTTATTTGCAGATATGACTACGACATAATAAATAATTTTTTTGGTTTGGATTTAGACTCGAGTCATAAAATTTTGATCGAGACAAGCGCGCGCACAATCAACATACATCCACACACATAAATATATTAGGACATTATGGAATACCAGGAAGGTGATCTGGTGTGGTTTGATCCTGGCCTTGGTCATCCACTGCCAGGTGAAATACAAGAAGTACATCGAGCTGCACAAGTTATTATTGTGCAGGCGGTTATCAATGGAAAGGTAAGTAAAATTTTTTTTTTTTTTTGTATGTGTGCGGTAATGACCGCAAGGTATCGATCATGACATTCAAATTAGTTAAGGACACATCAACATTGCAATTTATCAATTTTATGTTCTCAATTTATTTAATATTTTTTTCGCAATTCTTTTGTATAACCTTAAAAATATTAGTATTCATCTTACAAAAGAAGCATTAACACCATTTTGAATAAAAAAAAAAAAAAAAAAAAAATTGATGACATCTTTTGTGTGCACCCAAATACGTGCTCGAAATGTGAACGAAACAAAATATTTTTCATCAATTCTTATACAAATTTTGTTCCCCATTTGGTGGTACAATTATGTGGAACATAATACAGGTGAATCATGCTGATCGATGGATAATTGAAGTTTTTTTTTTTTTTGTGTACTATACTTGTAGAACGATACATTGAGGTCAGAGAAATTTGGGACTTTGTGAGGTTTCGCGTTTCTATACACACGGTATATGTATACCAAAATAGTAAATCTATCAAAGAAATTACTGGTTCCATCTGATCGCACCTAAAGAATTTTTTATATAACTTATTACAGAAATATTTTACTTACAAGTAAATTTGTAGAAGCGTAAAATTAGCGCGCAAATGGAATGGAAATGGTGCGGTATATGATTCCAGATGATATTCGCAATTATGATTGATAAATAATATTTTTGTGCACTGTGTGCAAGTGTACACACACAATATGCTAATGTAACTATGTAGATACTTTCTATAAATCAAAAAACATGAAATTATTATGAACGAGCAGTATTTTGGTTGCATTTGCTAATTATGCATTGAAGGGATAAAATTCAATTATAGTATGTAAATTAGATTTGTACAAATGTATTGATGTGTGTTGATTGATATATAGCAACATGAATGGTTAAATTGTTTACAATAATTAGTATTGTAAAAATTATACTTTCATTGCTATAATTTTACATCAAGAACATTGGTTAATTTAATGGAAAATAGTTTGCATGCGGTTTTTTAAAAATACTTTCTTTTCACCTGTCCATCACAGTAAGTTTCATTACTTATTGGAATGGTAACTTTTGGTTTAGAACGTTTTGTGGTAGGATGCCAATGGTACCTTCATAATTCGAATAAACATCTTCAGAAAGTGAGTTTCTTCGCCGATCGATTGATATAGAAAGGTTTAGAAAGAAATTTTGTTTGTTTGTCCAATGTAGTATTTGAGAGAGACATGTGTGGTATATTTTTAGTAACTAGCCAATGATTTCTTCCCTGTAAATCACTAGGCATTATGTTTGTTAAACATTTCTAAACAACAGCCAATGATATTTTTAAAACATTGGAGACTGCAATAATTTTAGTTTTAAAAAATAAAATCAGATTTTACATTAATTAGTGATTGATTTAAAAATTACTACACAACTAAAAACATCGTTTGGAACGTTTTCAGTAGCCACTCAAAATCGACTGCTCATAATAGGAAACGTTTTCGTGGTTTGGGAAAAATATCTCTCTCTCTGTGTCTCTCTCTCTTATAGGCTTTCTAGGCTACTAACTGATCGCTCGGTATGATTTGACTTCTCACTAACAAACATATGTTCCTTTGCTTATGGGTATCTGCCATATGTGCCATATGCTCAGTCGTCTTAGCTGTCATTTACCGTCCATGGATATATTGCAGCAATTAAAATATTAAGTTTGTATTGTGTACAAATAAATAAACACCCGAGTTTCTACTTTGTAATTGGTTTATTTTGAGTTAATTTGTGTGTTGACTTGAAATACGTTCGCCACCATCGAGAGTCAAAAACCAACAAGAAAAAAGAACCAAAACGCGACCGACAATTTCACACAAAACCAGAAATTATTATTATTTTTTTCTTTTTTTTTGTGATGACGTGACGTTTACATAATTATGTTGGCATTATGTATTTGGTATTAGTAAACTAATTTTATCACAGATGGACGTATTCGAATTAGAACATTATAAATGTTTATTTTGCTTTCCGTGCATGAGTTTGACAACTACTGTCAGTTTATATGACAGTTAAACGTTGGTATGTTCATTTATTTAGTGCAAGTAAATATATATAGTGATCGTTATAGTGAACTAGTTTTGGAGTTAATAGTTTCCAGCAAACTCATCCAGGGAGAACGTATTGTTTGATTCTTAAAGCTAAGTATTATTATATTAACATTTATGGATACAAAAGGTATAATAACTAATTATCTAATATTATTTCTTTTTAGGTTAAACCCAATTGGCCAACAACAAAACAAAAATAAATTGGAAAACAAACTTACAAAAATAAAGTGCATATAAACTAAATGTAGTGTTTTTCTTATTGAAATGTGATGGTGAGTCCTTAACAGTCCATCCCCCGAATAACCGCTGCTTTTCCAATTTTTTGCTTTACTACATACTTATCAGGATTGTAGTTCGAAGATAATTTGTTTTATGGTCTCACATTTTGGTTGATTACGCTGTCCCCTATTTTAATATCTCCTTGGACAGCAACTCGTTTATTGTCAATATATTCCTTGCGTTTAAGCTTTACCTCCATATCTCGTTCCTTTATTCTCCATTGAATATGAAATTGACATCTGCCAGACACCGAATTTTTTCTTTGAATTTATATCTCCATTGAATATGAAATTTTCATCTGTCAGACACCGAATTTTTTCTTTGAATCCCCTGTTGATCATAAGTTTCGCACTACTTGCATATTGCATTAGTTGATGGGTGAATCAAATTCGAATACATTGACAAATAATAGTTTAATTCATCTCTATAATTTTTCTTTTTCAACTTCTTGGCCGCTTCAAAATCAATCGGTTCGGCCTTTCGAATGCTCCGTTGAATGATAGAGAGTATAGTGTGCTTCAACTTTACTTCTGTAGTGTAATAAAATTGTCCAAATTCGTGACTGGTAAATTGTGTTCCATTGTCGGTTATTACTATTTCTAGAATTCCAAACCGTGTAAAAATAGGTTGAAATTTCTCCGTCATCTTTTCACTGCTATACATCTTCATTATCTCGTAAAATCGTTTAAGTCTCATCATTCTGATGCCCACTCAAATTTGTTACCCTTTCTTGTCAGAATGTTTAATGGCTCACTAATCGTCGCTAAATCAGAGACAAACCTACCTATATAATTCAGAATACCTAAAAAACTAAGAATTACTTCTTTTGTGGCTTTTGAACATTGTACATTTATTGCACTGTTTTCCTATCGCTGGAGAATTTTTGTCTCTACTTATATGACCTACTCTACCACATCTACATAAAACGTGTTTACCTCTTATCGGTTCTTAGTTCGGTTCTGATTGTTCTCAATGCAACACCTGTTTTTTTTTGTCTTCATGCTGACTTTTTGGATTTGCATTTCTGCCAGCTATGTAATCTCCAATCCACATACCATATGAGCCAGGAAAGTATGACATTAAAATATTTTAGCTTGTAGATTCGAAAACAAATATCCTATATCAGCTATTTACATATTGGCGCGAATATTACGATGGATAACTTTTTTACAAATTGGCCAAAGATTTGTGGGCATACGATACAACACGCAACTAGTGTGTACAATGAGATCAAATAAACATTAAATACCCTGACTCTTCGCATCGGTCGGAGAAGCTAAAAAAACAGCCCTGTTTGCTTCATTTTTCTGGTTCTCGGATGAGGTGTCGCTTGTGAGCTACGTTACCGATTCAGAGAAAAAAATGTGCTTCTATGCGAAAGTTGACTGCAAATGCGAGAGTTGAAGGAACCTGATGCAGAAGAAGAATTTTCTGATGAAGATGACACTCATCCATACCAGGTCCATCCACAACAGACCCACCAATAACAGATACATCCACACCAGGTACACCACATTTATCAGATATAAAATACAAGAATAAAGAATACGACTTCCTCATATCAATATGTTTTTTTAATACTTAGGAATTCAACTCTTCGTACACGGCAGTTAGCTGGTGGAAGGATATACACGATTCTAAGGTTAAAGATATACATTTTTGGCCACTTTCGAATAAAACTGTCAGGCGTTATAAATTGAAGGCTTAATACAACAGCACGATAATTTTCGAATATTTTGTCGGTTCTTCATAACATGTATTCTGGTTCGTTTGTGCATGCCATTAGAATTCAATCTTACATATCGTGGTGCGCATGATAGTGGCATAATTGGTTAGTAAAATTAACTCCTCAATCCAACATCTCTAAATCGGACAACATTATATACAATGAATCCCAATTCCATATGTTTATGTTCTTGTTGAATTTCATTATAATCGGTGGAGTAACAACAAGTTCCATGTCCTAATTGGCCTTTGGTTAGGTTAGGTTCGAGTGGCTGCTTGGGCACACTTAGACCGGTGGCAGCCCATAGTGATAGCGGTCCTCTAAAAGTCTACAATTCTAGCTTTGGCCAAACTTCTTTTGCTACACCACTTGTTTTAGCACTATGATAGGCCTCAACAGGCTGGCCCTTTCCTGTTGCAGCTGGAGAGTGGTACCATCCCTAACAAGTTCATCCGCCTTGCAGTATCGCTTGGTTCTGAGGCCACATCTTATTATTGTTAATCCAGAGTTCCACGATTAATACTACGTCCTCATCAGAACTTGTCAGTCTGAGGAGGAGAGGTGCCGCACCAGACTTAGAATGGTGAAGGTTAATCTGAATTATCCTAAGCATAACCATTTTACCTTTACTTATCTCTATATATTTCCCGCTACCGCAAGCCAATACCACCCGTAGGGATCTTGACAGCGCCTTCCCTCCTGTATAGGCTGATAACATCCTTTTGCTCCAAGTGAATCAGCCCTAAGCCTAAGCCGCTGGACTCACTTACCTCGCTACCCTCAATCTCTCCCACTATACTGTTGATAGCCGCATCAAGCCATCATTGCCAAGTTGGCCTCCCGATCCTGCTTGACCCGAAACCGAAGTCACTCCCTTCGTTTTATCCAGAAAGACTAGGTACTCCTTATTAATTTTAATTATCATTATAGGTAACCTTGAGCCCCTTTCGCTTTCTCCTGCTTAACGATCTTCCAATTATTGTTTTGAAGATTCGGATTACTGGCATAAATAATCTTCAAAACCTCATTGGGGCTACCCGGTTCAGATGGCAGCCAAACATGTGATATTGCCCTGCTGAAATTCTGACTACGCCTCTCTTACCATTTCTATCGTCTTTCTCTATAGATCCACCGATCTTTGATCCGAGTATGCAGTCAAATTCATATGCCCTTGACACTAATCCCGCATCACTGCAGGATGAGGGTCCAGGATTTTCTCCTAGGACCTTAGGAAACGAGGTACAGTGAATTGTAGCCAATCCCCAGCTTCCCAACGGGATGCTGCCATATTATTGACTTCTGTCAATTAAGGGTAACATCAACACATGCTCGCTCAAGTCATTGCTGAACAGCTTTGCCTTTTTCTCTTTTTTTATGTTTTGTTTAGTTTTATACGCAAAAAAAAATTTTAAGATCCGTACAGTTCATTTTGAACATAAGAGACATTTTAATGTATTATGGCCCTTTGTACTCTAAAATTTTGTCCAGTTTTTCCTGGGTGCCCTTTGCATTTTTTCCGCTTTTCGATTCCTATGGTATTTCGATTTTTCATTTACTCGTAGCCACTCTTAATATTTTACTTTTTTTCATTAAACTGTTTCTTTTAAATTTATTATACTGCGACACCTGAAAAATAACCTTTTGGATTTTCGATCGTTGTTTCCCTAAGGACGCAATTGATAATGTTGATTTCTTATAAAAATTTGGCCACCACTTTTTGAAATCAATAATATTATTAGAATCAACTTGCCTGAAGTAGATGAAGGTTTAATAAGATCGAAGTATTCTTCTGGGCCCTATTGCACCAACTACTTATCACTTATTACTTATCAACTTATCATAAGTTAGTTTTTTTGATAATGATAAGTGATAAGTGTTTCACCAAAAGTAACAAAATTTCACTCACTTATCAATTTGAAAAACTAATCAAATTTTGATGATGATAAGCATTGCACATCAGAATGTCTATAGCTTATCAATTGACGAATTATGAAATTTTTATGATAAGTTGTAATGATCTATACAAAAATACTATAAATGGGATAGTGTTTGCAAAATAATATGCTTTCCGCACATTTTACATGTTAAACAATGATTTTTGTACCTACATATATAGCAAAACAATTAAAAAATTGTTATTCTGTTATTTAATAACATCAATTTTGCATGTATATAATAATACATGAAGAGAAACCTTTCTCAATTGAGAGTTCTTATTTCAGTGTTTATAATCAATTGTAAAACTTTTTTTTTTGTTGCTTTTAAAACAAAATCTCTTTTCTAACTGTAAATAATTTTTGAACAGTACTTAAACGTAAACAATTTATTTTCATAACAAATGAATTAAGAGAATTCCTATTAACAAATAAATTGAATTTAACTACATTATACAAAAATTGCAATCGTCATATACAAACCAAAATGATTTTCCACTATTCGTCTCGTCTGCTTATAAGTACGATTAAATCTTTTGCTCTATTGCATCATCTGGATTTCTTCGCATTGGTGGGATAAGCCAATCGTTATGGGGTAAGCACTGTCACCCAAAATTACAGCACCGGGGAACGGAAGAAAAACAAGATTCAAAATTGCTAAATAGCCTTGTACATCGCAATACTCTGGAGTCATGGACACTACCTGGCCAATTTGAATTTACTGCATAAAAGCTGCGGTCTGGGCCACATACCATCATTGCATTCAGTGAACGTTTTCCATGTAGATTCGCATTGACCGTAGGTGCATCTATATTAATCACTGTTCTATCGATGCAACCAGCTACCTAAAGGAAATCACTCATCTCAAGAAACTTCAATCCTTGACATTCCTAACCAATGCAGTGTTGTTAGTAGCTGCTGTAGAGGACTCAATGCGCAGTTTCGGTCGCTTCCATGGTGCAAATTTGCTCCTATTTTTAATACTACGTGCTCAATTTGTTCATGTAACAAACAAAAAATTTTTATTACTCCCGAGTCCAGAGAATATTTGGTTCTGGCTTTTACTACACGATTACTTCTTTCGTTTTCATCCTCGAATAATCTTTCGAACCGACGCACTTTTGTATAAAAATTAAATTTCGTTTAATAAATTTCAGTTTTTGTTCACTAAAGTTGATATACCTACATTTGATAGTCTTATATTAATTTTAAAATATCGAAAAACAACTGTCTTACCTCTATGATAAATCGAACAGAATGAAATTGTTCTTACTTTGACTTAGAACGTGTTCGAAGTTTGTGATAATTATTCCAGCTGTAATAATTATGACATTATTTTGTATGTAACCAAATTATCACAGCCACTACGTGTTGTAAATTTGACACTTCTGTAATAATATTCATAAACAAAAGCGCGCAATAACAATAACTAAGCCGTATTACGTTAATTTATTTCTAAAAAAAATATTACAAATAAAACTTATTACAAAATATGAAAGAGAAAAAGTATTTCACTCCTGTCAAAATTATTACGAAAACAAAATTATTACAAACTTCGAACACGTCCTTATTATTATAATTTATTAGAATACAATAAAATAGCGGTATAAATTTTGAAATTAAAACTATTATACACTTGAAAACACATTGTTACATGTATTGTCATTATCATTTATAATCATTTGAATAATAAATTATTTTATCGTAAAATGTGTTTGTATACTCTTTTAAAATTGAACAAAAGTTCTCATAATACAATAACAGCAAAAAAACGTTTTTACCAGACTTCCGTCATACCACTACAATTTGTAGCTCTTATCAATTTATTTGAGTAGTGAAATATTTCTTATTGATATTTTGGATTATTGATAAGTTAAAACTTTTGGTGCAACAGAACTACGAAAAACTTATCAAAAATCTCAAAATTATCGCTTATCAAAATAATACTTATCCTTATCATTTCGCGAATTGGTGCAACTTAATTTTGATAAGTGAGTGCTTATCACTTATTATAACTCAATTAAATACTTATCAAATTTCAATTAGGTACAACAGAAAATTATCAAAAATTATGATAAGTTGATAAGTAATAAGTGATAAGTATTTGGTGCAATAGGGCCGTGGTCTATAAATTCGGTCGACTTTCTTTATTTTGTGCTTGACAGTTGCAAAATCCCTATCACAATCGTTAAAATAATGGCCTCTGAATGGCAAAATATGATGTATTTATTTAAAAATTTGATTAGACACAAGAGAGCTAGTAAGAATCGAACAATTGTATGATTTTTGTTCTGGCCCGGACAACCGTCTGAAAAAATGTATAATTTTTCAACCGACTTTGGAACATTTTTTTGTGAATACAAAATTCAGAAACCCATAATTGTCGCATGTATAAAATTTACTGCCACACGCTTAGCAACGTTATTGAGATCTTTGTTGCGTATTTTTTTAGGTGTTGTTTTTAAATGTTAGGTTGAAATTTTCATCGATACATTATGTCTAGAACCAGCTGTTTTTCCTCGTAGATCGTCAGGAATATTTCCTGAACTTTGCAAAATACACAAACGTCGAACCCTTTTCTGTGTAATACCATATAGACTCACAAATGCTTTCTTGCAAACATGTACACGTCTTTCTTTTGCATTCACGCATTAGGAGTAGGTAAAATGTTTTTTCTTATGGGATGCTTGCTCATTACCGTTATTTTTCTCACGTCTTTTCTCTACCGGACACGATGTAATCAAATTTAGAAAATATGTGTCCTACAAATTTTTGCTCTCAAAGCTATTGATAATATGCAATAAATGTGAATTCCAGTTTCCCGCCCCGACATAATTTTTCCAACGTGATTAGTATAAGCCAATCCTTTAATTTTTGCCGTTCTTATGTCCATCCGTTTTTAAAATTTGATTATTTTACTCGTAGTTGGAATAAGTTCCTCATCACTACTGGATGAACTTATATTTCCAGCCATTTTTTTAAAAATAATATTGAACGTAAATACATCCACTTCAGACAAAATCAAATTTATTATTGAAATACAAACAACTCATGAAAACAAACGCAAAACATCAGGTGTAATTTTGTTTTTAACGGTAAATAAACCCCATTTGTGACAGAGGTTATTTTAATTTGTTTGAATTTTTTTGTTTCTTTCGATTTATTTCGTTATGCATTACTGTTATGCATTTAAAGGGAAAATTTTTGTTAGTTTTTTGTAAAAAAAATGTCAAATATGTCTGGTGTTGAGCTAACGCAACATTGGTCATAAATGGTTTGAAAAAATAGAAAAGCAAAACAAAAATGATAAATTTGTGTTCTATTCGAAAAGGACACATTGACTGTCGATGTGCTTTTTTCGCAAATAATACCAAAGCACGTAGCAAATTAAGCATATTTGAAACTGGTGTAGGTGTTCTTTTGCACTAGAAATGTAAGTTGACTCTTTTAGTGTATATTAGAAACAAAATGTGACCTTTTCGCAACCAATTCATTTATAAAGTTCATTTTCCGTTTAACGTAGGAGTTGATTCTTACTAAAACATAGATTTAGTAATCTTTTTTAAAAAAAACTTCACCCTCGTCGAGAGAGGTACGCAAGCTCGTAGTGGCCGCTATATTCCTCTTAATGGTCCAGTTAAAATGTTCTAAATGGTGAAAAGTTCGGCTGTCGGTTCCAGATTACTTGTACTTTAGGGGTTGGAAGCTTCACCCCTAAAAATTCCCAAAAAAAAAACCTTTTGAAAAGGGCCCAAATATAAATTTTGTACTTTTTATTCACAAATTGAGTAAATTTACACACTAATTAAAAAAATTCATATTGTTCGTTATAGGGGTTGAAATTTACCCCTAAATAGTTCGAAAATTTCAAATAAATTTTTTAATTTCGTTTCCTTAAGGCTCTTTTTGTTGCTATTTGAAAGAATAATCAGACTTCCAAAGATTTAAAAAATATATATCTACCTTTATACGAAAAAAACTACCCCTGAAGGAGGGTGAAAATTTAATAATAATAACAAAAATCGTTTTTGTCTCTTATAAAGCAACATTATGGTGAAGTTTGAAATAATTGAAGGGAAAATAAATGTTCACTAATATCTACCCTTTTAGCTTGAATATCCCTAAAGGAGTAAAACTTTGTTAGGAACTCATTTGAATGGAAGAAAGGGAATAAAATGTTCGATTTTTATTTTTATTTATTTCAAAATTCACTTCCTTAGGGTTCGTTCATATTGTAGCTGAAAGGATGAACATTTATTTGCCCTTCAAAACTTAACCCAAATTTTACCTGACAATAGAAAAATAGATTTTTATTATAGTATTATTAAATGTTCATTCTCTTTAGGGGAAATTTTCTCCTTATAGATCATGTTTTCCGAAAGAGGCAGCACGATCAAAGAAAAAGTACAGAGCGTTTGCCACTGGATGTCACTACAAAATCAAAAAAATATTACTAACGTTTGTCATAAAGGGCGTTATAAAAACTTCTCAAAATCAATTTAATTATCGCGTATTAATAATAATCACTTTTATAACACGAAAATATTCACCCCTATTATGATTGTCGAGTCGATCAATAATCGACACGAATCTGTGTTGCCTTTTCCTTTTTCGCACTATTTTTATCAAATGAAAAAACGAAAACGCAATACAGAGTCGTCTCGATTGTCGATCGACTCTTGAATCATAATAGGGGTGATTTTTGCTTATGTTTACAAAATGTACACATAAAAATGTGATACAATTTTTGACAGCAAATATTTAGTGATATCTAGTGCATTATGTGAAAGTTGCTTATGCTTTTGGAGTTTTCCGAAAGATGGTAATGAAAATTTGACATTTTAACATGATCTATTGACGATTGCAGCATCACAGATTCCACCTAGTGGAAAATTTTTAAACTTACCTAGTTGATAATTTAACGTTTGAAATTGTTGTAAAGAATTTCAATTTTGAACTCTAGATACAATTTTTACTTACCAGTGGCCCTATTCTGGCTATTCCCTGGGAATTGGGAATTGAACTATTTTGACAGTATTCTAGCAGTTTGAAATTATTTTTTCCAAAAGTGTATTCTGGCGATTGGGAATTTTTATTGTAGGGAAAAAATAATTCCATTTTATGTAAGTTTTGACGTTTATATTTCGCATTGGATGATTCCCAATTACGCCAGAATACACTTTTGGGGATTGGGGAATAAAAAATTGGGAATTATTGAAGTTTGGAAATATAGCAATATTTTTCCCAATTCTTAGAGAATAGTCAGAATAGGGCCACAGATTACTAATAATTGTAAATAATTTCAATTTTGGATTATAAAAACAATTTTTAATTACCTGTGGCTCTATTCTGGTAATTCCCGGGGAACTGGGAATATTTTTTTTACAGCAGTTATTCCCAGATACATATTTTCAAATTTTTATTCCCCCATTTTCCAGAAGTGGATTCTGTCAATTGGGGAATAAATATACAGGAGAAATAAATTTAGTTATATCAAAATTATTATAATAACTATTATTTATTACAATACTATCTTTAAAATTATTAGGTAATTTAACCCTTACAAACAATATTAATATTATTAATATCAACTACATATAAACAAACAATTTCGTTAAAAATCTATTCCCCATCAATTCTTTCATAAAATCGGTGTGGAAAAACCAACGTCAAAACTGCTGTAATTGGGAATAATTTTTTCCCAATAAAAAATCTTTCCCGAACACCAGAATACAATTTGGGGAAAAGGGAATAATACTGTAATAAAATTTAAAATTTCTATTCCCCGGGAATTACCAGAATAGGGCCACAGATTGCAAAATTTTCTTTCATCGCATTTGTGAGAAATGTCATTTTGTCAGTAGCCTCATTTTAACTTTTTCCCTCGAGAGGCGCTTTCTCCACTTTTGCAATCGTCAATAGAGGTGAATAATATTTTTTTACGTAAAGGATGTTAATTGGGAATGATATCAAAGGGCCGAATGTCGAAGGGCCGAATTTCAAAGCGCCGAATTTCAAAGCGCCGAATGTGTCGAAGGGCCGAATTTTTATTTATTTTTTGTTTGGTTTTTAGAAATATAATTAAGGAATATTTTTTAAATTTTTTTAACAAATATAAATTAATTTCTTATGAATTTATGTATTTTATCGATATAAAATATTGCATTTCAAAATGTTGAACTACAAAATTTTGCAATTACAGTCATTAATAGATTCTATATAATCCGTTCCTACGTGCGGCACGAAGTGCGACATGTTTGCTGATCCCGGCTCCTACGTCCCCCGAAGTTCAAATCTAAAGCCCCTCAAAGGGCTAAGCTGGGAGGAGCGCAGCGGCACTAACACGTGTCATTAAAAGAATCTATATAATCCGCTCCTACGTGCGGCACGCAGTGCGACATGTTTACTGATCCCGGCTCCTACGTCCCCCGAAGTTGAAATCTAAAGCCTCTCGGAGGGCTTAGCGGGGGGAGGGGAGCGCAGCGACCTTCCGCGTGCCCGTGAGAGTTATCGAAGCCGTTAGCCTCTACAATTCTAAGTTAAATTAGTCGATGTCATTTTTCTTCAATTTATTTTCCTTAGAATAGAGAAAAAATGTACGGGAAATTTTTATGCAAGATTTTGTAATGCAAAATTACACACCCAACCCAGTTTTCCTATGTCCCTTATTTTAAGTTGGTTTTTCACATGAGCAGGCATTTATGTATATTTAGATAGTTCAGATTCAATTAATAAAAAACCAATTGTAATAGTTAATTTATACACAAATTTTATTTAAAATTATAATTTCAGAAGTTAGTTTCTCTTCTTGAGATATGTTTGAAAAAATATAATAAATAATATAATATAATTCGACATTCGGCCCTTCAACAAATTCGGCCCTTCGAAGCATTCGGCCCTTCGACCCATTCGGCCCTTTGACATTCGGTCCTTCGAAATTTGGTCCTTTGAAATTCGGCCCTTCGTACCCATTCCGTTAATTATTCTTACAAAGGCAACAAAAAGGCCATCAAGCAAAACAAAAAAATATTTATTTTAAAATGTTTAACTATTTAGGGGTAAAATTCAACCCCTATAATTAATCTATTGATTCTTTTTTTTACGTAAATTTACTTAATTTCCGCTGTACGTTTATATACCAGGGGGCCTAGTCTCGAATTTCCATCTCGAATCCATTTTCCACATATGGACATCTTTCAAAGTTCACAAAAAAACGTTCGAAAATTGTAGTTCGTATATAAAACACAAGCGGCATTGACATTTTCCTGTATCCTATATGCATGCTTATACCCATTCGGAAATATTCCCTTAGTACCGAAAAAATTCAATTTTTATGAGTTTTGACAGATGTCCACATGTAGAAAATGGATGTGGAATTCGAGAATAGGCCCCCAGGAGGAATCGAGTTTTCCAAGTGATCAGCGACGTTTGTTTATTTTTCTCTGATTTGAAAATTTTAAAAAATAATTTGAATTCGATTTTGTGAAATAAATATTATAATTTAATATTTAATATTATTAACTATGTACTATGTGTTGTGTAAATATTAGTGTTTGGTGAATAAGTTTTTAAACAGTGTAAATATTAATTTGACAATAGTGTAAATATTAATTTGACATTGCCATTTCTATTTCTTTCTCTTGTTCTGTTATTGTGTTAATATCATAATATGGAATGCGGTAAATGCAGCTTGGCGTTTACTAATAATCAAATGATTAGCTGCTCTGGATTTTGTAGTAACACTTTCCACTATGGATGCGCTGAGGTTGATCGTGTTGCATATAATCTAACTTTGAAATGCCCAAATATCATGTGGTTCTGCTGCGATTGCCGTGACCTTTTAAGAAATAAAGCATTTCTTAAATTAATTAAACATAATTTGAGTGATGATAATGCTCAGCATTCCTTCATTGAAAAGTTGCTTGATGAAGTTTCCTCGCTTAAACAAAAGATCGGCATGATTTTGGATTGTTTACCTCAGTTGAGATCAACTAATGTTATTACATCTATGCCTTTAAATTCCTCTGTAGGTGTGAATGAAGGTTTAGCTGTGGTTACATCGCCTTTAACTAATGACGACGATCAAAATCCAGTATTTTCCAGTCCCTATTTCGGTGCTTCTTGTACGACATTTGCTGAAGTGGTAAAAAATCCTGTAGTTGTGCCTGTTGCAGCATCGAATGCACTTGCTTCTCGCAGTGGTGCTCCGGATCAACCAAGCAAATGTATGAATGCTAGTGAAGTTGGAGTTAAAAATCCACAGCGCGTAGTCACTAAATCTATTTGTGGTACTAAAAATGTTCCGAATAATTTTGGTATACAAACGGTTACTCCAATGTTTTGGATACATATTTCAAGATTTGCTTCTAATACTCCTGAGGACGACATCCTGGCTATGGCAAAAACTTGTTTAGATACAGATAACTGTAAAATTTCTAAATTAGTCCCAAAGAATCACAATCTGAATGATTTGGAATATGTGTGCTTCAAATTGGGGTTTAAGGAAGAATTGCGTGGTAAGGCTCTGGATCCTGCTACTTGGCCAATTGGTATTTTGGTTAGAAAATTTGACAAAAAAAAATTTTCGGGCATCTCTAACTCCACATGTGAAATTTCGGATACCAGCTGTAATCGACACACCACTTGTTTAGATGACAACATTTTTTTACATAATTATAATATGTATACAGGCTCAATCGATGAAGCTAATCAAGCTGTTCCAGGTGATAATTTGCAGGTACATGACAATTCTTGTTTAAAGTTTGGTCATTTGAATGTGCGCAGCTTGGTAAAACATTTTGATGACATAACTATTATTTTACAAACATATCAATTTGATATTCTTGCCTTGACTGAGACTTTGCTTAGTAGTAAGATTTCTAACAAGTCGCTTCAAATTAATAATTATAAACTGCTACGATCTGATCGAATAAATAATAATTGGGGTGGAGTTGGTCTTTATTTTAGGGCCACTTTTAAGGTTAAAAAAATATTCTCTGGTTCTTTGGGTAAAGTAGAATATCTAGCATCTGAACTTACTGGGAGTTTTGGTAACATTTTAATTTTGGTTATTTACAACCCACCTCCTGCTTGTAGTAATGATATTAACAGTTTACAAACAATTTTTGCTGAATACCTAATAAGCTATGAAAAGATTTTCTGCTGTGGTGATTTTAACTTCAATATGATGGTTAATAATCAACTAGAAGCTTGTTTGAATTTGCATAATTTATGTTATTTACCTTATAGACCCACTAGGATCAACAGTCTTTTGGATCTGATAATTTTGTACGTACCTGATAGACATAATATTATTTCATTTGGCCAGGCTGCTGTTCCTGCTATTTCTGATCATGATTTGATTTTTGCATCTTATAAGTTTTCTCGTACTAGGGATCAAATTTCTTTTACTGTTGTTCCTGATTATAAAGCTATCAATCACGAGCATTTTGTAAATAATTTCTTTTCGTTAGATTGGTTTAATATGTACAACTATTCCGATGTGAATGACATCCTTGATATATTTAATTCAAATTTCTTACATTTAGATTTAGCTTGTGTACCCCGGAAAAGTATCATTAATAAATGCCCTACTGCACCGTGGTTAAATTCATATATGTATATTAAATTTAATGAAATGTAGGGATTTGGCTCATAAAAAATATAAATTGTATGGGTTGGATGCTGATTTGACAGCTTTTAAATTTTTTAGGAATAAAACTGTTAAAGGCATCAATCAAGCTAAACAAAAATTTTATTTTGAGAATGCTCATAACTCTAAGACAACGTGGAATAATTTAAAAAAACTAGGTGTTTCAAGCTCTACAGGTGATGCAGCCATTGAATTTTCTGCGGAACAAATCTTGTCTGGGATTTGTAATATTTGTGATTCTACTGGGGTTTTGCCTTTACCTGATTTTGATTTCTGTAGTTCTGAAAATGATGCCTTTGTATTTGATTGCGTTGATGAACTTATAGTGTTGAATGCGATTCGTGCAATTAAATCAGATTCGAAAGCGTATGATATGGTAGACTTCAAGGTACTAAAATTATTTATTGATCTGTTCCTGCCTCTTATAACATTCATTATAAATCAATGTTTGACAAAGTCTGTGTTTCCTGATTTATGGAAGATAGCTTCTATCACACCACTACCTAAAAAGGATGTTATTTCTGGTATTGGTGATATACGTCCAATTAGTATTTTGTCTGCTCTATCTAAGGTCTTGGAAAAAGTTATGCAATTGCAGATCCAGGAGCACCTTAATAAATTTGATTTTCTTTGTAAATATCAATCCGGGTACAAATCCGGCTGTAGCACTACTACAGCCCTTGTACATATTGTTGATGATCTGTCGTCTACCTTAGACAGTAGAAATTCGATGGCTATTTTGGTGCTCTTGGATTTTTCTAAGGCATTTGATTGTGTTAATCATATCCAGTTGTTACAGAAGCTATATTTGTATTATAAGTTTTCCAATTCTGCTATTATGTTAATGCATTCGTATTTATGTAATCGTAAGCAGTTTGTGAGGTGTGGTGATGATCATTCTTGTATTGCGGGGATACTTGCTGGAGTGCCTCAGGGATCCATATTGGGTCCTTTGTTATTTTCTATTTATATAAATGATCTATCATGGCGAATCCTAAATTGTCGGTTTCATCTGTATGCCGACGATTTGCAACTGTATATTGATGGTAACTTATCAGAATTGAATGAAATTGTTTTGCGACTTAATTCTGACCTTAGAAATATTTCTTTATGGGCCAAGAATAATTCACTTTGAATTAATCCAGGTAAAAGTAAAGCATTGTTTCTTTCTAGAAATACTTCTCTTAATATTAGACCTGTGCTTTATTTGGACAGTGATATCATCTCATTTGTTCCAACATTAAACAATTTAGGGCTTATACTGAACTCAAATCTTACTTGGAACGACCATGTGCGCTCCTTGTGCCAGCGTATTAATTATAGCTTGTACACGCTTAGGTTGATAAAAAAGTTTTGCCCTGTTAACTTAAGAATTTATTTAATTAAAAGCTTGGTTGTACCCATTTTCAGCTATTGTGATGTAATTTATAACAAATGTGATAGTTCCTCAAGACATATACTTGAGGTTACATTTAATAATTGTACTCGATATATTTATGATCTTAGAAAGTTTGATCATACCTCTCTGAGTATAAAGATATAATTCTTGGATGCGACTTGTTTCAATTTTACTGCTATAGGACTGCCGTTTTTATGTTTCGTATAGTTAAATCGGGCATGCCATTGTATTTGCATGAAAAATTAAATTTTTCCCAGTCACTGCGCACAAAGAATGTTAACTTGCCTGTTAACAGAACTAATGTTAGGAATAATTCAGCATTGATAAATGCAATTATCACCTGGAACAGCTTACCTTTGGAGCTAAAATTCATCAGCTCTCTAGGCTTATTTAAAAAGGGTCTGTTTAAATTGATAACTGAACATCGATAATATTTGTAAATATGATTGTTATTCAAAAGCTTCGGCTTATTTAACATTTTAATAAAATATTACTATTACTATTACTATTACTAAGGGAATATTTCCGAATGGGTATAGGCATGTGGAAAAAATTCCCCATATAGGAAAATGTCCATGCCGCACGTGTTTTATATACGAATTACAATTTTCGAACGTTTTGTGTGAACTTTGACAGATGTCCACATGTGGAAAATGGATGTGGAATTCGAGAATAGGCCCCCAGTATGTGCAACTTTTCTAAATTTGTTAGTTTAAGAGTGTAGTGTTTGGGAACGCACTCAATTATATGATACACAACAACGAGGGACATGCTTTAACCAATAATTGTTGTTGAACGTGTTAGAAATTGATCCCAAAAGTCAAATTAAAATTGTATTAATATTCGTTACAATTTCAGAAAACTGGCTACAAAAATCTTGCACTAGAACTAGAAATAAATTTGTCACAAACAACATATCGAACACAATTACATTTCACTTACAATGTAATCCTTACAATCACGATTTATCGTTTCTCAAACATGTTATTACATTGTGCGCATGTATTATACTCAGAAGTTCGTTTCGTGACCATTATAATCACCGCGAATATCGTGCATCACTTTCAGCAAACTGTTTCGCGATGATAATTAACCAACAAATTGTATAACAACGAACAGACTTTACGTCTTTCAAACATTTTAAAATTCATTCTAATGAATACAAATTATATTTTCTCAATTAAAAAGTCACCTCACAACAAAAACAATAATACTTAATCAACAAGAAAACAGAATAAGATCATTTAAAACAAGTTTATGGTACATGCAGTAGCACATATGAAACATGAATTTTCCAGTTGCGTTATAGAGGCCGCGCAAAAATTGAATGGATCGAGTACAATTTTGAGAGCGACAAAGACCACTAACGAGTTAGTACAGGTATCGAATACAGTTGTGATCTAAATGTGACTAAAGATGCGCGTTTATAATAAGATGATATTCCTGGTACTCGTTACTGTAGAAAATGAGATTATTTTTTTTATAGTTGTTGTTATTATTTTGGCATAGATTAGAGATTTTTATTAGTATATAAGTTTTAATAAAAAGAAAATTGAAAATAATCAAAGATTTTTTTAAAATTTTTACTTTAGTTTACCTTCTTGAGTGCATGCATTTGCAATCAAAACGCGAATTTATTTTTTTTTTTTGTATATTCGATTTACCATTTTCACTTGTAATTTTTTTTTGTATATGGTAACGGTTTGCTAAACATCCAATGGAATGCGTATAGTACGATTTCATTTTGAACCATGGCAGAAAGGAGGTTCAATATCATCTGCACCATCAGTTGCGTCTTCATGTCCACCCTCATTGTCGCCTGTGTTATCGATTTTATCGCCCAAAGTGTTGAGGCGACAACGTGTGGTTGGTGAAGAAATGGGTACGCGGTTAGCAAACGATGAAGAAAATCGAGCGAAACGGTTAAGTGATCGTGTGAAAAATCGGTATCCGAAAATGGTTAAACGATTATCGAGTTTGTGTGGTGATATTTTGGCACGGAATGTACATTGATCGATATACAAATATTTACCACTCACAATATTTAACGAACACTAATTTTTTTTATATTTTTTTAATTCCGCAGCCACAGACATTTACATTGGCCCCGGGTGAGGGATCCCTGCAGCCGCGACAAGATTTAGGCAGCAGTGGAGTCGAGGATATGACCCAGTTAGATGATCTACATGAAGCATCACTATTATGGAACCTTAGATTACGTTACGATCGTGGTCTTATCTATACATTTGCCGGAAGTATTCTAATTGCAGTAAATCCATATAAAATGTTTCCCAATTCATATGGACTAGAAGTGGCGAAACAATATGCTGGCAAACCATTAGGCCAACTGCCACCACATTTATTTGCGATTGGAGCAGCTGCGCATGCTGCCCTACCATCACCACAAGCCGTTGTGATTTCCGGTGAATCCGGTTCGGGTAAAACGGAATCAACTAAACTAGTAATGCAATATTTGGCAGCCGTTGTCCCTGGTGGTGGATCAACTTCGGCCGTAATAACCGAACAAATTTTAGAAGCGGCCCCATTACTAGAGGCATTTGGAAATGCTCGAACCGCCAAAAATGATAATAGTTCACGATTTGGAAAATATTTGGAGGTTTATTTTAAGTCGGGGGCTATCGTTGGCGCAAAAATTACACAATATTTATTGGAGAAATCACGGATTGTTACGCAAGCACCGGGGGAACGAAATTATCATGTGTTTTATGAGCTCTTGGGTGGCTTAAGTGAAAGTGAACGAAATAAATATGGATTACTTGAGGCTGAGAAATATTTTTATCTAAATCAAGGCGGATCAGATTGTGCCCCAGGCCGAGTAGATTGGCCATCACTTTTAGGCGCAATGCAAGTACTTGGTGTGTCCGACATTGAACGGGAAGGAATTGTTCGAGTATTGGCGTCAGTTTTACATTTGGGAAATGTATACTTCCATCGTCGGCAATTGCGACACGGCCAAGAAGGGGTTGAACTTGGTTCAGACGCTGAGATTAAATGGGCAGCACATTTACTACAAATTTCTTCGGAAGGACTTCAACGATCTATTACAACACGAATCACTGAAACGCGGAATGAAATAGTTCATACTCCCTTAGGGATTGATCAGGCTTTGGATGCTCGGGATGCATTTGCAAAAGCCTTATACGCCGGACTCTTTAATTGGTAAGTCGAAGGCTTAAATAAATTATATTCAATCATATTAACACGTTTGTATTATTTTTTTTTAGGTTGGTTTCCCGAATAAATTCAATCGTACATAAAGGCGGTACTCACGACGCCCACCGAATCTCCATCCTCGATATATTCGGATTCGAGGACTTGGCCGAAAATTCATTCGAGCAGCTTTGTATTAATTACGCGAACGAGAATTTACATTTATATTTCAATAAGCACGTGTTTAAACTGGAACAAGCGGAATACGCACGTGAACGACTCGAATGGACTCCACTAACATGGGAGGATAATTTACCAGTCATCCATTTGATGGCCAAAAAACCAGTTGGCATATTTCACCTCCTGGACGATGAATCCAATTTTCCAAGAGCTTCTGACTTCAGCTTTTTGGAAAAATGTCACTACAATCATGCTCTGAGCGAATTATACTCTCGGCCGAGAATCGGGGCTCAAGAATTTGGAATTAAACATTATGCCGGCCAAGTGTGGTATTGTGTGGAAGGATTTTTGGAGAAGAATCGTGATGCACTTCGGCTTGATGTGATCGATCTACTATCCTCAAGTAAGCAGCCACTTGTTATGGAAATGACTCGCCAAATGATTGCACAGCGGGACATGGGAAAATCTATGCCCAAAGGATCTAATGGCCGATTCGTTACAATGAAGCCAAGAACACCAACCGTCGCAGCTCGATTCTCAGATTCACTACAACAGTTGCTTCAGTCAATGGCCAAATGCAACCCTTGGTTTGTAAGATGTATCAAGCCTAATAACGATAAACAAGCGCTTCGAATGGATATGCCTTGCGTTCTACAACAGCTCAGGTATCTCGGTATGTTAGATACGATCAAGATTCGACAAACCGGTTATCCAGTCCGGTTGCGGTTCCAACACTTTGTAGAACGATACAAACACATGCTTAAAAAGCCACTTCCACGGGGTACACCCTATCGGGAATTATGCCGCAATGTGCTGGAGACACTTTCACATACAAATATCGAAGGTCCCGATTTTCAACTTGGCGCTACACGCGTATTTTTACGAGAAGCACTACATCGACTACTAGAAAATGCTCGCGCTGATCGGTTACGAAATGCTGCGGTGATAATTCAACGAAATGTTCGTGGCCTACTGACGCGCAAAAAGTTGCATCGCAGGAAACGAGCTGCTGTTAAAGTACAATCGGTATGGCGGAGCTATCAGAAGCGGAGAGAATTTCAAAAGCTACGAGGAGCTACAGTCAAAGCACAAGCCTTGTATCGAGGTAGACTACAACGAAAACGGTATGCTAAGCTCAAGAACGAGCTTAAACGGAAGAAGGAAGCTGAACGGGTTCAGAAAGAAAAGATGGCACAACGCATTGCCAAGGAGCAAAGTGAGCGATCACCAATACTACATCTCGATGTTCCAGCAGAATTGGCCTTTATATTCTCGAAGCTGGATGGCTGGACTCAAATGCATGGCGATCGACATCTTGTTAAAGTGGTTGGTACGGTACCAGGACCACCGGTCGCACAAGAATTACCACAAGACATCGATCAGTTTGCGTTCGGAAAATTTAGCTCCGTCTATTGTAATGGGATCAAGCTGGCACCAAGGCGTGATCCGATTACTGTACCATTTTTATCTCGGGCCGCAGCACGCGATCATGACTTCCAAGACTCGCTTGCAGTGTTTAAATTAATTTTACGATGGACCGGAGACACCACACTGGATAGTACACGAGAGAAAGTTCTAGCCGATTATATTGTTCATAAGGGCCTCTCATCTCGAGGACTACGTGATGAAATACTAGTTCAGCTGTGTAATCAAGTGTACCGCGCAGAAGAGTCACAGCAACAAAAAATATGGCTGCTAATGTCACATTGTCTGTCCAGTTTCCAGCCTGGTGCGGCATTCAGTAAATATCTGATGAGATTTGTTCGAGACAATGCACCATCTCCGACAAAGGAGTTACTCCTGAAAAAGCTTTTACGAAACAACACCACAATCCAGACAACTCCATGCCGATTATTCCCATCGTCGTGGCTGGAATGGAGAGCTGCGACGAAAGTGTCAGATATTGCTATTGGACTAACATTACCGGATGGTGCGACACAAACAGTCGCGATCGATTCATGGACCACTTGCGAGGAAGCTGCAAATCTAGCTGTTTCTGCAATTGGAATACCAAGTAGCGGATGGACTGTTGTAATCGATGATTCCGGATCGATAACCGATTCATGCGGATTAGATTTTGTACTCGATTTAGTTGCTGAGAAGGAATTGAGCCCGGCATTCCCCGCCGTTCGAACCGATCTACTGCGTTGCGGACGTAAATCATCTCAAGCTACGCTTAATGAAATTGTCGAGCCTTCCAGTCCGAAGAGGCCTCAAGTTCCACCTCCAGCACCACCATCACCGTCATCGTCCACACTAAATAAAGTGCTTAAGGCACCAGAACCACCAGCGCCAATAATTCCAGAATCGCTATCTGAGAATATCGTTGAAAAAAAAATCGAGCGAGTAATTGAGAATCGCCTAGAATATCCACCATCCCGATTTGAGGCCGCGCAACGCAAAACCTCTCACGACTTACTATCACGAAACTCGGCTCTGAACGAAAGATATTTCGAACCAGAAAAATCGAGATCTCGATCACTAGATGACCTTTTAGCCGGTGACGCGAATGATTTGCTTCCAGAGCTACCACAAGAACCAGAAATGAACCTTGAACTTGGACTATCCGGAAGCCGATTAAATGATCGTTACCATTCGGTTGAGCGAATTCCATCCAATGGCATGCAAAAAGATCCTCAACCACGTTACGTAAAGTCGCAGTATGCTGGCAAACGGTCGGCTGGATCACATTCCAGCAAGTACATGGATAAATCGGAATACTCTGGATTCCGCTCATCTGCCATGAGTGACACTAGCGAAGCACCATCCCTGGCCAGTCATGTGCGACGAGTGCGAGTCCCATCACAAGCGTCAGATGTTGATCAATTTTTAGATGAGCTATTCAGCCCTGTGTTGGATGGTTCTCTTGATGAGCTTTCAGATGCTCGATCCTTGGCTGCAAGTATTCGGGGTGGTGGACGCGAGATAGATGATTTCCTTGAAGCACCGTTACTTGATGATGATATAAACGATCTGATGAATCCGATTACACTAGCCCGGTCGATAAAAGGAGGCGGTACAAAACACCAGGACGAACAAGAACATAATCTCGATCGAGAGGTTGCGGCAATCACAAACCGTGATGACAAATCCCTTGACGAGTACATCACAGATCTCTTCCAACCAATATTTGTAAGTGAATCCCTAAAACGATTAACCGAAAAAAGTGAATTGGTTGACGCAATTAAAGGTGGCGGTACTGCACATCATTCGGCGACCACCACAAATGGATTTTCCTCAGCACTCTCACCCAAATCCCAACTCCCACTAACTCCAAACCAACTAATGATGGTGAACACAAATTCCGATGCTTTTATGTCAATGGTGAATATTCCACCAGGGGTCGACCCCGTTGCTTACCATCAACAAGTTCAACGAGCATTTCTTCAATCGGCCATGGCACAAAACATTCAGATTCAGCAACAATTACTGGCACAAAATCAAGCACTACAAACACTACTAAGTCAAGATCCTGCATCACCAACGAGTCCAAAAACGCCACCAGCAATCCAAACGCAATCCTCACAAATAACGCCGCGCAAACAAAGTTTCAAAAGTCGAATTAGTTCGTCTCCATTTTCCGATATGCTGAAAAATCGTAAAGCATCGTCGGAAAGTAATGGTTCGCTAATTCCACCCCCTCCGCCACCACCAATGCCACCGCTACAGGATTTCCGTGACCCAAGCGAAATACGACCCTTTTTGGATCCGTACGGTCGTGCGAAAACAGTTCGCATCGGTAAATGGAGATGGCCTCCACCACAAGATTCGCCACAAATGGAAATGGACGGGGATTTTATCATATTCAAAATGCGGCAAAATCAACGCAAAACTACTCCGCAATCGCAAAATATGTCTGGCTCACCAAATGGTTCGGCGTCAGCTATCGAATGGGAAGAATTTGATATTGAACAGGCGACCAAAATGATGCAGCAACCAAAAATCTCCCCAAATGGCAAAATCCAGGAGATTACGACCCAAAGTACGCATATTACGGCAAAGTCAGGACGCAGAAGTTTTGATATTGGAGCAGATCGACCACCACCTGGTAGCGTAGGCAAACTAAAATTGAGTTCTGAAATGCGACAGCGCTTAGAGCAAGTGACTTCTGGACATTCGGTTCGATCTACGACTAGCGCACGATCGGATCGGCCACAACGCGCTCCAGCGAAACTCGAAGATACTCGCAGATTGATGCTGGAACAACAGTTGGCTGGAAACTTCTTGAGTAGTGCTAGGGCTACGAGTCCTGATATTAACGTACGAAATCAAATTCAACGAATGGAGGCTGGGAAACGACCACCTCCACCGCCATGGCCGGCTGTACTTCCCCCTGCACCTCCAGGGCCTGCACCACCACCACCAATTCGCCCACCAACTAGTGTTCCACCAGTCCCACCACCACCAGCACCAGTTATACCAAGTCAACAACAACAACAACACGTGACTCAGCAACATCAACACCAAACTCAACAACATCAACACCAAAACCAACAACACCTCAAACAACAACAACAACAACAACACCACCAACAACATCAACAACATCACCAACAACAACATCACCAACAACAACAGACACATCACCAAAACTCACATCAGCAACAACAACAACAACATCACCAACAACAACATCATCACGTTCCACATCAGCACCAACAACAAACACCACAACCACAATCACAAACTGATCTTCCTTCATTTGTACAGCGCCAGGAGCGAGACACATTTGGTGTACAACGCCAAAGTTGGAATACAACTGAGATCACCACGGAAATCTCATACGATTCATGGGGTCGTGCTGAGGCAGCCAAATTAGACCTCGTCTACGAGACGAACTTCAAAAAAGAAATTCCAATGGATCGAGAACGATCAAGGTCCCGATCAAGATCACGCGACCGAGAAAATTTCTCCGAATCCGTATGGGACCGTGCAGAAGTTGAAGGTCCCCCCTCCGGTAGTGGAAGTGATCGTGAACGCGACAAGGAGCGTGAAAAACGTGATCGAATCTATGAAATGCGACAAGTCGAGCGAGAGAAAGAGAGTAATCGTGTTTATCAACCAGCCAATAACAATCGAAACACCGAAGTGAAAGAGACACACATAAAAGAAAAATCATCGAAAATTTTGTCACCGATAGAGCGGGCTACATTCAAAACGCATATGGTATCCAAAAGTCAGATGGAACGAGAACGTAAAAGTTCAGCATCGACTCTTCATTCAGTGCATTCGGCTATTTCAGAAAAAACTGTATCGGAAAAGACTGACGAGGCGGATAGTGTCACGCACAATTTTGCCAATCATCACCACGATGATTGGCCATCTCCGGTAATCCCGGCGCCAGTACACGCCCCTGCTTCGATGAAAAATGCGGCTACCGCCTGTCTAACATATAATCGAGTACCATGGAAATTACGTGTTCGCAAAGAAGTTTTTCATCCGAATGAACCAATTGGACCACCAGTTGCGCTCGATTTATTATTCGCTCAAGTTGCATCCGATGTCTTTGGTGTTACCGCTTGTTTACGTATTTCGCAACAGGAGAAACGTGCTGCTATGAATTTACTCGGCGGCCATGGTGTAATACAAGAAAATATGAAGGGACAAGTGCGAGCGATCGTTAAACGTCATCTGATCGATATGGCACGACAATGGCCGCTATATTTTGCACGACTATTTATCGTTAGTGGATCACCACAATTTCCAGATGTTTCATTACTTGCGGTCTCACATACTGGGGTGTATTTGGCACGACGTGATTCCGACAATGTATCAGTACTACGATCGGTTCCATTTGGTGAACTTCAAGGTGCTTCCACATTACCAAGGCCAGCGGCGTTACAGTTAAACTTAAAAAATGGAAATCGGTTAACATTGCATGCACCAAGGGCTCCGGCTATCCAAAATATGGTTCAACTCTATTGTCAAGAATTTAAACAGGTTAGTGCGATCATTTCATATTTTGTACTGTATAATTCACAATTTTTTTTTGTTTCCAATTAATTTATGTGGCGGTAATAAATCCGTAATTAATTCTGAAGTGTCGTGTTAATTTTTTTTTTCTTTTTATTGCAAAACTACATTTTTCCTTCCATTTACTCCATAAACTTAATAAAGTTCAAGTTCAATTATATTAAAGAGAAGAAAAATTCAAAAATCGGTAGATCGCACAAGTAAAGCGGTTTATGTGTTAAGCTTCTTTCGCGATCATACCGCGATCTTGTACCACTTAAGTAGTAAATGTATGTTTGTACCTATGTATTGTATATTTATATGGAAAGAAATGAGTGGCAGGTAATAAATTAATGTTCTGTATATACAAATGTAGATTATGTAGAGCGTGTCTGCATCAAAATATAGATCGACCATTCGTAAAAGATGATAAAAACAAAATGATTTGTTTTTAATGTTAATTAGATATGAGTTATGCATACATGTGTTCGTTAGACTATTTAAAGGGAAATAAGATCATGTTTTGTTAAAATGTTGGTTCACAAATTTTACACGAGATGGTAGCGATAATGTTCTATGTAGATCACAATTTTGACATTCGAACATAATTCTCATAATTCAATGTTAATTTATTAATTATGTGGGCTGATCAAATAATTCTGACAGTTATGGGTTAGACGGTCGGCCGGACCTGTGAAAAAAATAAAAGTTTCTGAAGGTATCGTTAACTTCTTAAAAATCTTATCAACCTCGGGGTCCAAAAAATATCGAAAATGTTCAAAAATATTGACCCTCGGCCCAGATTCTGGTCACTTTGAAATTTAAGTAGAAAAATTGTCGCCAAAAATAAGAACCTTTAAAGATATTCAGACCTCTCTAGCTTTAGCGTATTGGGAGCTTCAAGTGATTTTATCAAAATTTTGGGTTGGATTCCCCTTGACCAGATCACTTGGAAATTTTAATAGAAACTGTTCCCCAACCGGAGCTAGGATATTCTTAAGTTTTCAGATTCCTACTTCTTGAGGGTATCTTGGATAGATCCTTCCTTGATACTAATTTAGTGATTAGTAGAGTGATCAGGTAAAAATAATCGAATCCTTTTTGTTGTTTTCGACTGCATTATGCAGTCGAATAAATTGCCCATTTCCAATACACATGAGAAAAGGATCCCAACCGTTAGAACATATACTTAACGCCATTAAGAGCACTATGCTTTGTTTGACATCTGTTGTTGAAAAGTAGCGTCAAGGCTGTTGATCGCATTGGTTGACGTCAGAAATTGAAAGGACATCAATGTGGTCTGGGGGTTGCTGCCATACTCGGGTTTTAATCCTTCGTATTATGAATATTTCAGTTGCGAAGTCTGTAAGACCATAGAAAAAAAACGTTCCCTTGCTCCATCAATTGTTGCCGAAATTACAATAATTTGAAGAATTTTCTCACCAATCAGAATATGTAACAGGAGCGCCAGCTATTTGTCGGTTATCGACTGAATTTGCGGAATTGTGTCGCTTTCGAAAATAGTTGATGAGTTGGAAACGCAGCTGCGCAGATAATAAGATTGGGTTTCTTGTGAACGGTGTTGTTCGTTTAAAAATAGATGGAACTCCTGAAATAAACTTCCTGGGCCAGACATGGGCCTTAAGTAGAATCAAAAAATATGACCTGGTCTTCGTCCCGAACATTGTTTTGTAGAAAAATTTCTCTGACATCGATGGCGAATTGGTTTAGATGAATGAGGAAATTTATCAATCGGATTGATGTTTGTTGAAATATTTTAATAATATACACTCTGATAGGCACCTAAAAGGTTGCTTTTTGACTCCGCTGAAATAATTCCCTAACCTTCTAAGTTTAGTAGTTTTAACAGATTACATTTCTTCCCATGCGTGATCATGTGCTAACCTAACATTAAAAAATGTGGAGAGTACTTCGTCGCGTATTGAACCCACGTAGTGTAGTTGTCGTCATCGTCAACATAAGCTCTCAAAGCCCATAGTATAGGACAATATCGCGGAACAGGGAATCTTTCGCACCGAACTAAGACAGGAAACTCTGGAATATTTTAGAGGTGAATTGTGGACCATATTTTAGAGGTGAATTGTGGAACAATGTGTGTCAATGTACTCTGGTATGGAAAATGAAAGAAAAATATTTTCTCTAAGAATTTTTTGATATCTGATTTTCGAAAAGGTTTCAGAAAAATAAATTTAGAATAATGATCCAAAACGATAAAAATGTAAACATTTCCGTCTTTGGGTCTGAAATAAGGACCCAGAAAATCGGCATACATATGAGCGCTCTGCCCACCAACCTCGGTTCTGGTGGAGTAATTTAATGGCTTAATTTCCTTACATTTATGGCAATCACTGACATAAATTCGTATATCATTTGCATGAGAGTTGTGACCTTGTACCAGAATGTACGTTACCCGTTCCGTTTTTATTTGTCGAAGTGTTGACAAATTTAGCCATCAGATATCATAAAATTAGAAAAGGAGTCAGACGAATGTAGATGGATTTTAAAAATGAATTCTAAATATTCAGTAGATTTGAAAGGTACGGAGTCGAGGTTAATATTAAAGCCACTCTCATTTAGAACGATCTCTTCCATAAAGACTCTCAAAAGTGCATCCGGTACGTCGTTCTGTGACCCACTATGATGCTCTATTGTGAAGTCGAATCTTTGAAGTTTCAGACTCCAACGCGCTAGCCTGTATGTGAGGTCTTTCTGGCTGATAAGACATTTAAGGTTTGCATGGTCAGTGATAATGGTGAAATATTCTCACAACTTCTTTACGCTAAGCACAGCATTTGAAAGAGAAAATTTTATACTCTTAAACGCTTCCTGGGCTTTCGCAGTCAAAATAAAGTTTGGGTTCTTTTTGGTGAGATCTGCCAGAGGCGTAACAAGAGAAGCGAAATAAGGAATAAAGCGCCGATACCATCCTGCCATTCCTATGGAACGACGAAGTTATTTAGGAGTAGTCGGTATTGGATAATCGTCTACAGCTTTTACCTTATTCGGGTTTGTTGAAAGGGTTCTTTGAAAGGAAGTGGCTTTTTCAAGGTTTACCATTAAACCTCTATCAATCAAAATTTTCACAACAATTGACAGTTATCTGAGATGATTTTTAAATGTTCTAGAAGAAATTAGAAGGTCATCCAGATATACGAAAACATGACTTTAAATTGATACAAAGGACGACCAAGTACCGTAAACGCCATTTTATCTCAAGACTTTCAACTCGATACTTGAGATCTATCTTGTTTCCTCCAATCGGCTGATGAGTCTGTCGATTATAGGCAATGGATAGGTATCGCTTTTCGTCACTCGTTCACTCGTCTAGACGAAATTTTTGATCAAGGAAAGAACGTGGAAATTAGAATCCTCTTTATCCAACTGTGAGATACATTTTGGAATTATTTTAAATAAATTCGAAAAATCTATGCCTAAATAGAGAGCTGGTTGTAGGCTTGGAATTAGACAAATATTCATTTCATAAGTGCTGTACTTTGAAGACAGTACCCGTATAATATCAACGAACACGTTGCTTTTGACCACCGGCCATTAAGGCTTCTGAAGATGCGCTAAGCATTTTTATATTAGAATTTAAAAGAAACTTTTCACAGCCTCGTCACAAAAGTAGTAATAGAGGCACCACTATCCATTAAACCTTTATACGGTACACCATTAATACCGACGGTAGCATATGGTCTATCATCTAAATGCTCGATAATGAAAGTTTCCGAAATTGAAAAATTTAGTGCTTTGCGTTTGTCGCAATAATTACAAACGTGATATTTAGCTTGAATTTATTTGAACCGAGATAAGATTTTCAGGACTAAAATTCAATTTAGAATTTGAAATATCAAAATTGGTTACGGCCAAAAATTTTAATTTAGGTTTTGCTGGGAATTGTTGGTCAAAATTTTTGTCACATATGCTTAGTATGGTTGCCGCGTGTTTCGACGGTGATTCATGGCAGCTACTTGAGTCTTCGTCTCGACGTTTCCCAAAGAACAACACTTTGGACATTGCTTTGGAGCAAGCAAAAGAGTGTCCTACGTCAAAACAATTCGATGTATTAGAATTTTGATTGAAATTTTGCTGAAATGCATAGAATTGGTTCGGATTTGGATTAAAATGTTTGAATTTTCCGAGATTAGCCATTACTGAAGGATTATAATTTTGTGGACCAACATTTATAAAAGGAACCTTTTGATTAGTATATTATCAGTGATCACAACGGTTTGATCTAGTGTACGTGATATTGTGGTCTACAAAACTTGTCGGGTACATAATTGTGCCGTTTCCACATATCTTCGAGAGCAACACATCTTTTTACCAAAGCACTAACGGAGTCAATTTCTTGGTCAGCAAGATGATTCTGAAGACCAACGTTCATGTTGTAGCGAAGCATTTCTTAAGATCTCTTCGGAATCGAAGAGTTCGGGAAAGAATTTCATCGTAAAACTCGATGAAAGATTCACTTGTTCTTTGTTTGTGAGTGTCAATTAGTCTACGAATAACGTTATCTGTACAACGATTATGAAACCGGCTTTAAGTTGATACCAATTAGAGGCAAATCTCTTTAACAGTACACTAAATTTGTCTGGTACGTATCAGCTAAGTGCTTTACTTTAAAGAAAAATCAATTTTCCAATTCGACAATTGATGTTTCCGATTATACTTATGACCCAAACGAATAAATTGGTTAAGTTGCAAAGATAGGAATTGGTTGTTGTTGCTCGAAAGGTTCAGTTTGAATATTGGAATTTGGACACGCACGTAAAATTAAATGTGTTATTATAGCCAGATTATGGAATGGAAAAATATCGTGAAATTTGATTTTCGGATACATGTAAACATAGAATGAATCGTGTTACGTAATAAAACGTAAACGTATTTTATTATTAAATATTTAACACCAAACAACTATCTAAGCTGAATCTTCTTTCTAACGCGTTCCTGGGATAAAAATCTAATCCCGATCCAATTTCATTCCCAATGCTCAGTATTGGGTATGATTTTTCCGAATGAAAGCAATACTTTCACATTTTAGGTTGTGACTTTTTGAGGATGGAATTCCACAGTTCAGTAATACCTTTACGGCATATAGCCAGTGCTTTCGCTCTGAAAACTTTAAACGGAGTAGTTTAAATTTTCAGAGCAGTATTTCACGTCAGAAGGGAGTACAGTGCATACGATATACAATAGTTAGACCGTAGACATAAATAATTGTTGGTGTTTTGTGTTACACTATCCAGCAAATTACACTAAAAATGTTTTTAGTTTTTTAGCCAAATTTGAATGCTGCTCGAGCTAAATAGTTTTTAACGCGGCCACAACTCCACGAAACCACAGATATTTTTAGATTATCGTTTTGAGATTTTTAAGATTTTCTCGTGGTGAAGACCGAAGAGTAATGATCAGCGAAACCGTAAATGGTTAATGGAAAATTTATCTTAAAGCAACTTTAGCTGCGAACCCTTTTCATTTTCAAAAGCTTAATTTTGGGAAATGTTTACCAATTCAGACATGTCAAATATGCGAACATGTTCATCATTTTCACAAAGCTAATTATTGCGAATTGGAAGAAATTTTGGTGCAATTTAAAGAAATGTCGGGTAGGTACCTACTACCTAAACTGGAAACCTGGACGAAATCTAAAATATCGCCTTAAAAAACAGTGCAGTTGTTCAAAGTCTCATATTTTTAATCAAAATAAAGTTTTCGGTTTTTCTCAAAGTTTTCGCTTTACTTTTTATTTACGCTTTATTTTAAAAGAAACGTGCGTATGCTTTATACTTAATTTTAACGTAACTCTGTCCGGGCACAAACATGGCTATTATTTTCATCTGGAGTATGGCCAATTAGGATGGAACTTGACTATTATTAACCAGTTATGAAGAAATTCGACACGTGCGATGGAAATGTGGCTCTAATTCCGGGAGCCTCTATTGCTATTATAAGTTTCGCTTTAGCTGCGCATACTTTGTTTTAACTTCAATCCATCATCAATTTAAGTAAGTGTGACGAGACAAGATTGTCAATTATTTTGATCCTAAATACCGTAAATTCAATCGCCAAATTTAATTACCTAACTTTATTTAATTATAGATATAAATTATATAATGGTTAACATTGAGCACTAGAAAAAAGCAAAAAAATAAAACACAACTATTTAAACCTCAGGCAGCCTCGGTATAGTCTAACAAAGAAGGTTTAGGATTTTTTCAGGGAAGTTCGAAGTCAAACCTTTTAAATAAAAAAATAAAGAACTTTTATTAAAGATGCCGACAATTTCAAGGTTGAAAGTGAAATACGCAAGGAATGATGTGTTACCGGTAAATTAGGTTACGTAAAAGTCTCAGCATGCTTATGTTGCCAATTTGCCGTCTTATTTAAAAAAAAAATTGACACGGGCACCTTAGGCAAAATTTTAAGAAAATAGTTTATAATTCACTAAGTCAGTGTGTGTTTGTGTTATAGTTTTGTGTGAACTAAAACGTTGTATAAGTAATGGGATAAACATAAATATTATGTTGTGGTTCGTGAAATTGGAGAATTAGCCTTTTAAAGTTCGATTGAGGTTAGGGGCTTTCTCCACTCCGTTCGAGGGTTGATCTGGGTAACAGAGTAAGCCTGATAAAAAAAAGTCAACAGGTTGTTTCTCTGGAATCAATTGATGTCAGTGTCAGTATCTCAGTCTCAGGCAGGTCGGTGTCGCCGTGTCGGTCAGTGCTGTCACTCTGAAAACTTTTAACGGAATACGTTTTCAGGGCAGGGTTTCTAGTCAGAAGGAAGAACATACGAAATACATTAGTTAGAACTTAGACATAAATAATTGTTGGTATTTTGCTTAAAAAAATCACGATCCGATAGATGTCTAAAATATTTACAGAAAAATACGGAAAAAATTATTTATGCTGTGTGCCCCAGAAGACTTTTCAAACTAAACTTTGCAAATTTTGAAGCTTTCGCTATTTCCTCATAGATGCTAGGTTACTTTTTGACGGATTTTCAATTTGTATGACGTACTGTTTAAAACATGTAGTATGCGTAGTATGTAAATGTAATTGAAAAACCAAAAATTTTCAGTTCCAGCGATTTTAAAAAAATCGCCCGTCATCGATTTTCATTATTCCAAATACATTTCCCACAATGCTTCGTGCTTTGCTATGCATAACGTTAAAATTTCTTTTTACTGCGGTTAAGTTGCCTTTTCTTACGGACGGTGTGATAATAGCTATCGAGTCTAATGAACATTTGTATTCACTGTCACCTAATAGAAAAAATCCATGAGGGGGGAATGTTTGTTTGCGATATAATAGACTATTCGAGTATCCACAACAAATATTAATACATTTACCAGAACTGTCGCATACTGCCCTTTAATTAATGCTCTAATCAAGTTTAAGATTCATATATTGACTGTATTGCAGTAGGTACAACAATTTTTATGTGGTATCCATCGATAGCACTTAACGCTTTCGGAAATATTGCAGTGGCCGATCGTCGATTAAATTGTTCGCCTAGTCTTATCGGCGAACAATTTAATCGACGATCGGCGGCTATATGAATTTAACTTGGCAATTTGACTAACTTTGGTGCGAGCTTTACAAACATCAAGAATTTTGCGAACAATTGTTCTCACAGAATATCTTGATATATTGAAAATTATACCAGTGACTCTATAGTCCGCTCTCCACTGGCCATCCAATATAGAAACACAGAAACACGGAATTTTATTTAAAATTTGAAACCTTTAAAAGTTTGATGTTGAGCGAAGAGACCGCAAATTTTATTAAGCGAATTAGCAGACGCTCAAGTGTTTGCGGATATAAGCATTATGATTAGCAAATATATGCTTGTAAATTTCAGTTTTGTTATAGTTTCTTGTTACCTACAAATAAAATAAAAATAATACTGTAACAAAGCTTCACAAATTAAATATACATATAAAAAGTTTAGTTTGGTATAAGGCACAGATGAATACTTTTAACCTAGTGACATCTATTTAAATATTTCATGAATTACTGGGTCTTACAAAAGTTTAGTTTGAAAAGTCTTCTGAGGCACATAGCATTAGTCACAAAATTATCACTCGTACTTAATATTTTGTGACTTTGTTTTGCTTTTCCTACAATTTTTTTACTTGAAATTTCCTCAGGTGGTAATTTTTGGTATGATTTTACTAAATTTTTACGGACATCACTGCCATCTATGTAATGTATATTGACTTAATGACCAAACGAATTGCAGTAAGCTTTTATTTTAATTTGACCAGAATGCTGTTGTTATGAATTTTTTTTATATTTTGATTTAAATAATTCCATTATTACAAGAAAATGAAAACGATTTACTTAAACGACATTCATATATGTATGTTCAAATTCAAAAATTTATGAAAATATTTCAGAAATCATAATTAAGAATTTGTAACGTTTTCATTTAAAAATTTGTCTTAGGAAAAAAGTGATTTCCCATACATATGTTTTGTGTATTGTACTATGAAAAGTTTGGTTTTTTCCTCGTTTCTAATTCCTTTATAAAAGCTGTGTTTTTCAGACTAGGGCTTTGTATAATCAAGGTTGCTTTGCTGCTGTTCGCTCAGTATTTAAATTTATAATTTTTGTTTAAAAAATCAATAAGTAATTCTATTTTGGAGGGCGAAGCTTACCGACATTGTTTAATTAAAAATTGAAATTAATAATATATTTGTTGACAACGAGAAATACAAAAGACTATATTTCGGTGTATCCATGTCTTGGTGAGCTTGAGCAAAGTACAGTCCTGTTAAGTTAATCATCTAAACCTGCTCTAGACGCTTTAAAATAGACCATTACTCATACACGGCAATGTTTTTGAGAATTCCATAGTATTTAGACTTTTGTGAATGGTCACGACAAACCCGATGAACAAAGCGAAGTTGCATCGCTGATTTGGTCAAAAGGCTGATTGAACTAAATGAAATATGGCGGTGGTATTAAACATAGACGCTATTTTAATTGTAAAGTCGTTGCGGCTGGAAAGACGGTAGAATATCTCCCTGCGGTTCAGACGATGTCATTCGAATCTGTTTAACACTTTTATAATTTTTCTTTCCCATACCCCTCTCATAATTAAACTGAGCAACAGCACGAGCAATACTAAACATAGCATACCGATACAATTTCAAAATAATTATTTTATTATGCACAGCTCGCTAATTTAATATTTGAAGTATGCGTGTGCTTTGTCTTTGTTCAAATGTATTTCCATTTCGGTTTTTTGACTAACTTGCACTACACATGCATAATTTTTGTGCCTTTACATTTTAATCTGACGAAATTTGTAGTTCGAATTATATAGTATGCATGTTCGGTGCATTTTGTGTTCGTTATTCTCGTACGAGTATATACATATTTTGCAATTTCGCTCGTACCAGATTTTCCGTTCCTTTTTTTACATGAAATTTTTGACTTACGCTAAAGATGTTTTCACATCAACAAGGGCCGAATTCAAAAAATATTGCAAGATTCTATAATGCCACTTTGGTTCATAGAAAAAATTTAAGGAAATTAGATTTGGCAAAGAAAAATTTGGATTTTTACTTGCATAATCACTACAGGCTTTTATTAAATTTTCAGGTTCCAGCACCAAATAGAGCACGTTTGCCAATGGAATTTAGTGAATTCTGCAGTTCCTAATATAAAACAGAATTATTCACACTCTGAAAATTCCTTGGGTCACCTAATTCACTTTAATTCCGACTATTTTCTCATTCTTCAGTATCAAATTCCATCCGTAATAAGCACACAATTGTTGATGGATTTTAGCGATATTTATTATCTACAATATTTTGTAAATTCTATAAATAGTTCCTACTATACAACCTATTATTTCAGGGCCTGAAAAAATTTTCTGCCATTTTGTTTCATATTTATTCCTATATACATATATAAAGAGTAAACATGGGGCCAGTCATTTGGGTGGAATTCAAATTAAATTTTGTTGAAATTATTATTTTTCTTGTTCCTCCTCCATTTTGCAGGAGGTATTGTCACCCTATTCCTACCTATTTCCAACCTAGGCGAGAAGGAGAATGTCAAAAAAAACTAAAAGACAATTTTTGCTGTCAGCATTTAACCTTGCTAGATGAGAAAGATGCAAGAAGACTGGATTTTATTCATATGTCTCTCAACTTTCTAGTCTGAAAAGATTAAATGACTGCAGAAATTATCTTACAGTAATATTTTTATATCCCTATAAAAGAGGGTCCTAGTCAAAGCTTATGGAAGGATTTGAGAGTATTGTAAATCCAGACTCGATAAATGGCCGCATAATTTGTCTTGCAGCGTAATTTTTGTATTCAGGAGGTCCTAATCTAAATATTTAGCCAAAGCAGATACAAGATTTTTGTTCAAATCAGGTAGTCTCTGTCATGTTTGAGTTTATCTGGTGCCCCATTCAGAGCACTTTGATATTTTTATAAGTTTTACCAATAAATCTTCGGATTCTGAAAAAAACCATTGTGAAATTGAGATAATTTAACTCGCAAATTTGACATATTAGAATTAACATTGCCTGCTAAAGATCCCAGCAGATTACTGAAAGAAAACCGTTTTATGGGTTTTTACCTGATAATGATAGAAACCATTATAAATTAGCTTTGAAAAAATGCCTTATGAAAAAGCCAACTATCTCCCAGAATATTATAATTATTGTAAACAAAAGCCTATAAGTTAAAATATTGTGTAAATGTGTACAGAATGAAATAGAGGAGTACAGGAGTAACCACTAGGCGAAAGTAGTACAAATACTCCGATCGTACTCACTTCGACAGCACTGGATATAGCCCGCATAATACAGGAAAATGTAATTGTTGTATTTTCATGAATATGATAGTAGTAAGAAAGCCACCGAATGAATAAGTATTTTTTAGTTTTTATTTTAAATTAAACGGTAATTAACAAGTTTCATATTCATTTAATTATTAATTAATTTCTAACTACTACTACTACATTTTATTCAAATTTCAATTCAATTAAGTAACAAATGAATATCGTTTCTGTCAATTTGAATTTTTACTTGGGTGGATGTATTCTAATACTCTCTTGTAAAATTTAAATTAACAGGGGTGGAAACATTATTGTAGGTTACTTTTATTTTGTTATTTTAATGGGCCTGTTTAGACGAGTACTTTTTGGGCGCTGATTTTCCTCGTTTCTTACTTCTTTGCCTACAAACTAATTTTGGAGTAGGGATATTTCGATGAACGTTTTCAACAAAAATTTGTAGCGCTGATCGTGTTGTTACACACCAACACATATAAAAATATTTACGGTTATTTTTTATTTTTTTTTATTTTGACAGGAGCTCATTCTAATTTTCTTGTTACAAGCGAGGTGAACAAATAATAAAATGAGTGAAATTGATTGGAATAAAGAGCAAACACTCTTTTTAATCAATGAATTTAAAAAATTTCCATCTTTATACAATCCGTTGGATATTAATTTCACAAATAGAATTAAGCGATCGGAGAAATATAATTTAATGTTAGATGCAATAAAACAAATCAGACAAAATGTAACAATTGCACAATTGAAAAAAAAATCAGGACCTCAGTATAAAGCAGGATCTCAGTATCCCAGGATAAATCAGTAAATTTTTATTTTCAAATTTTCTAGAATGTAATATACACATACATAGACGAGTAACAACAAACAGTCTAAACGCGAGGTGTTGTTGTTACAACACAAAAAATCGATGAAGTAGTACTCGTCTAAACAGGCTGATTGACATCATTTTTGTGAAAATCGTTAAACTGTTTTTAGGAAATCACACTCTGAGATTAATTTGATATTACGAGTATTGAACTATTTTGTTATTTTTTTATGACTGTAACAACGTTGATCTCACAAATTTCATCAACCGCCTACTAATTTTAAATAAACTGTTATACTCTCACTATAAACCCACCCAACCATGCTTAAAATGTATTATCGAAAGTATATTAACGCATCTCTTCAAAAATAATATGTTGCATGCAATTATAAATAAATATCATGTATTTTAGAAAAAAGAAACAAATAAAAACAAATTGAAGTACACTTAAACAATAAATATACATAAACAACAAAATGCAAAATTGTCAGAAAACCTGCTGTGTACTGTTGCGAGAGTCAAGCAGTTTATTATATTTTCATCTCGAAATCAATAAAATAAATATTTCTATCAACTTTCTATATAACATTAACATTCCAACTGGTAAAAAACTTCAAATATGTTGTCAATAAAATTTTTTACGAAAATTATCCAGCAACATGTTAGAATTTTTTATTAAGATTTTTATTGTGGTTTGTATAATTTAATGTATTAAACTAACCGATGTACCCCGATTTTAGATTTATTCTGAGCCTTTCTTCCATGACGTGTGCTGGTAATTCAACAAATTTCTCTTTTTTTCTGCGTAAATTGCTTATACTCGTTTTTTGTTTAGTGCAATTTTTAGAAACCTGCTATCGAACTAGAGAATACAAATTCATGATAAATTATGTTGATAATTTATGTACAAGCCAAATTTTATTAATAATTCATGCTCGAATAAACCTTGATATCAAAATTATAAGAAAAATAACTGTCCTGCTTATGATGACCATATGTTTGAGGCTGTGTATGTTATTGCATACGGCATTAATATAATAAGCAAATTCTAAATTTTATATCTACGTTTGATTTAAACATACATTAATGTTTTACACAGCATAAATAATTATTACGGTTATTATCACATCGTATATCATTATTGCTTGTTCGACGTTTACTTAGGGCAGCTATACAATTAGCTTTTGTCTAATTTAATTAGATCGAATATATCTTGAGCTCACTTTCATCAGCAAAATTTAAATAAAATGATGCCACACCTGAAACATACCAAAATGTATGTGAAATTAACAACTTCCGATATGTGTCAAGTCATATTCAAATTAACATACCACTTAACATGTCACACTTGGATATTCGAACGCGCGGTGTAAACGGTATACGCATCTTCTGACGATGATTTAATAATTCGGTTGCAAAGTATGCATGCGATTATTGTATGTCACAAATTCAATTTTATGGTTAGGTAGGTTTATTGGACTTTATGCAAGCAAGGTTGAACATCAATGTCACCCATTGCCCGCAACCTTGATACATTATGCAGTCAATCCAGTTCCAATCAAATTTAATTATTGATCGATGCAAAAGAAACGCACAAAATTATTCAACCGATGTTTTGCACTAACCTTAATGACCATTGGATAATTACATAAATATAAATCGTTTTTTTCGATCCTCCAATATTCTCGAAATGCAAAAAAAAAAAGCGAAACTAGATCACTAGTTTACCACTTCACCAATGAATATGTAAATAGGTAAATTTGTTAAAACAAATGTGTGCTTAAGATGCTGTTTTTAAGATAATATTCTTGTTTACCATTGCATACTTGTATGTATATATGTACTTAAGTTTACCATACAACGCATAATTCGAATATAAATCATTTTGACAAGAAAATTTCTATAAACGTCAAAAATATCACTAAACTAGACCAATTCCTCACAACAATAACCTTGAAACATGTTTTTTGTTTTAATCAAAGTTTTGTTTACGTAGCTATACAATTGGAAATTTGTTCTTATTCTTGTTCGGGTAAACAATATTTCCAATTTAAACCCTAATTTTATGTCCTTCTTTGTTATATTATTATGGAAAAAGATCTGCCTGTTTGGCTCATGTATAACTTCAAAATGTCGTTGGTTAAGTCGTTAAAATTAGATAGCCTCACAATTTAGTTGTCTACAATTACGTAAAACGTTGCTTTTAAACAATAATTTTTAAAGACCAAGATGCTCTTTAGATCGTTTATACGCTAGAAAGTGAAAATCAATTGATTTACCATAAAAGTATGTTATCTCAAAAACTATCTTAAGGGGTTTAATGAGTTTTGCGCGCTTCAAATATGAAAAATGAAAGTAAAATATTTATAATATATCTGATAAGGTGTCAATACTATCAAATAGTCTTCAGTGTTGATTTTAGAAAAATAGTTTTATTTCTCTAAAAAAACCGTATTGCTGTTGATGATCATTACCCGTAATTTATGGATATCTTTCTCGAAAGAAAAAAAACTGAATAATAAATGATTAAAAATAAAAATTATTAAGTGTGTTGCACAACGGTCTTTCTTTCATACATCTGCACAATATTTTTTCAAAACATTATAAAGAAACGAAATATACGATTTATGTTACGATCAAAGCGATCATCAATTTTTTTTTTTTTTTTTTTTTAATTTTTACCATCTCTCCAAAACTATATCATAATTATTTCTCTTCACCACAAAGCAACACTATAATGTATTACTATTTACTATTATTTTCATTTTTATACAACAACAATAAAAACAAAAATTAAAAATTCGAAAAAAAAAAACTTAAAACGATATAACGTTTAGTCTAAGACCTAGTTTCGTTACGATTAAATCGTTTTCGTTGTGAGTTTACAGCGATCGTGAGTTTTACTGTGTGTGATCGTGATTTAATTTTTTTTGGGGAAAATTGAGTGAATATTTTTGTGGTGGTGGTTTTGTAAATTTAGTGTGGATACGAAAAATTTCGGATAAAATAATTATGCAAGTGCTTTTATAGTTGTAAGATTTTAGTGTGCTATATGTGTAATGAGGCCATTGGATAGTATTCGCAGTGATAGCAGTAAACAAATTAAAGCAACAATGAAATTACGTGATCCATCAAATTCGTACAAGTGTTATGATTCGATAGCAACTCCTAGTCCTATATCGACGCATGATAAAAAGTCGAATAGTAATAGTAATAGTAAAAGTAATAGTAATAATAATAATAATAATCATCACAGTGATAATAGTAATGGTAAGCGGGCGGCTAAGAAATCGGATAATTTTCAACGCTGCACCTCATTGGATAGTCTGGCGAATTCATCGGACCAGGATAGTAGTGAAGAGCCAATCGGAAATTTATCAGATTCCGATTCCATTTCGGATTTGACACACATCACGGGCACAACGCATGCGCAAGTACATCGTAAAAGTGATATCGAAGAGTTTAATGATGTTGAACCGGCGCACGAACCAATTATAAAAGCGTACCTAGAAAAATCACATCGTAAATGTGATTACAAAAATTGTGGATACAAAAAACGAGATCATTCGGGTTGTGATGAAATTAAAGAAGAGCCAATTATATCGACAATAATCGCATCACAGCAGCAACCCATGCTAAATGGGAATGGGACGCTAACATCAATAAATTCATCGATTAAAAATCGTCGTAGCAGTGTGGCTAGTAGCTCTGGTTCGGCTGGTCGCATGGAAACAATAATCGAGGAACCGATCGAACCAAAAGTTTCGGTCAAAGAGATCTTGGCCCGTTTTGAAACGTTACGAGAAAATTCTGAGGTTTGTTTCTGTGATGTTAATATAAATTTTACAAAAATTCACCTTGTGTGTTGTAATGTTGTTTTTGAAAAACTTGTTTCTTCTATAACAAGAAAAACAGATCACCTAGATTTTCATTAAGAAAACATTTTTTTTTCTTTCTAGTTTATGTGCTTTGTTTAGATTATGTTTTTCTAACTCAAGAATGATAATTATTGGTAATAGACTACTGGTTCTTGTTACATTTAGCATATTCCATAAAGTAATGTTTATGTGTTAATAGTCGATTTCTTACAAATAGCGTCTTTTGTTTAAAAGTGTGTGTATGTGTGTGTGTGTGTACTTGGTTGAGGCTGTCCGATCTAATTTCTAATATTTTATTTTTGTATGTGTGAGTGTTGTGTTCGCTTTTGTTTTGGTGAAGACTCTCCATATTGTACGTACGTACGTATATAAAAGATAACAGGAAAATCGGAAGAAAAAAAATAAAAATCTTATATGTTTTTTATGATTTAACAGTAATTCATAGATATGTTTTTTTTGTTGGTTTAATTTGAAATAAGTACGCGTCCTAACTTATTTACATCTTACTTACATAAATGCCTTTTAGCGGTCATTTTCTCACTTTTTAAGTAGATTCCGCAATTCGACATTGCACTTGAATATTGAGGCTAAACTTGACTTTGACTTTGAGCGTATTGTATATGAATGTAAACGGTTAAAACAAATATAGCGACATATAGTACGATGGATGATGAGTCTGACACATATTTTGGCTCATTATCGAATGCCTCATTAATTTTATGTATGCAAGTGGTTTGATTTGTTGTAATTTTTTATAATTGAGTTATAGTATTTTCAAAAAAAGATTTTATTGTGCTTGTATAGAGAAATTATAATTTTAGTGAAAGTTAAGATGAGATAATCATTTTGAGTCTAAAAACAATCAATATACATAATAAAGCCCTAAAAATGACGTATTTAAATCCAAAAGGATTGCAAAAATTACATGAAACCTCGTCAACCGCAACAAAAATACTAATTTAAATTGCGTTAAAACAATGAAACTAATAATGACAGGAACGAAATAATTATTGCGGCTTACATATTACGTGATTTTTAATAGATACGTGTCGTTACTAATTTAATTAATTAACACAATGATTAATATTATTTTAACTGTTATTCACTTAAATTACATTTGTGAAATGAAACAAAAAAAAAATGTTTGTACGTTCAACATCTACCCTACAATAATTATTTCAGTCGTGCGTCAATTCAAAATTTTTAAAATGAGTACGAGAATACAACAACTATGCGCTAGCAACGTAATAATTCAAATTTGATAGAAAATGTCTTCATTTGTGTTGTGTAATATTGTTGTTTGCGTTATTTTAATAATAAATGTCGATTTAGAAATTAATTAATACATTAAAAATATTAATATTGTTTTGTTCGTGAGTAAAAACCATTGGTTTAAAAAATAATGACTTCTGTGAGCTGTAAATAAATAACAGTGATGTGTATAATAAATAACTGTCTTGATTGTATTTTTTTGGTTGGCCAACTTCATTTAATTTTGCTTTAATTTATCTTCAATGTTAAAGTTGCCTAATTGCATTGATAATAAGGGAATATTGAATTGTGAAAATATTCGTTAATAAATCATATTTTCGAGGTTAGAATATTTAAACTATCTTATTTATTTTTGTTGATGACTTGTACAACCGTATTGAAGTTAACCACAATTCTACAAGTTATGTTAGGAAAACAACATGATGTTTGCCAATTTTTCTCGATTTTTCTTGCAACATATCGTTAAGCAGAATATTTTCTGCTCCAAAATATTTTTGCAGTGTAAATTTAAGATACAGAAAAGTTTAAAAAAAAAAATTGAAACTAGATAAAAAAAGACAAAAAGAAACTGTTATTCGATTATTAGCAGATATCTCTAATTAATTATATATTATTTATCAAGAAGACAAGATAAGACCGATTTATATTAAAAGATTTTCGCACATTCACAGTTAACTTTTCTCTATATCAAAAACGTGCCAAATTTTTGTTTTTTGCAGAATAGATAAAACGAAATTAGACTTCGCAAAAAAGTAAGCGTTGATTTGTTGGTTTGTTGCTCTGGTTTCAGATGATAATTTAGCAGATAAAGTTTTTTTCTCTTTTTGCCTTTATGGATTTCTCATTGTTTCAACTTTTTGCAGACATCGAATGTCTTTGAATGTAAATTATGGATAGTTGAATTCTTTCTCAAATATGAGAATTTCTACTAGACTCTACGGATTGCATAAATACTTATTGAACAGCCCATATTGACTACATTCTAAAAGTTGTGTCTTTCATGTTTTTGCCATAATTTTCGCTATTTCTACTTTTCTCACTACAACGAAGTTTTAATGGATAAGTGTTGTAATTACGAAAAACAAACTTTGTTCCGGATTTTGACGTTTCTCCAGAAATTAGGTTACCAGGAATTAATCCAAAACGTGTTAAAAATGTAGTGCCCGTTTTTTTGTTCTATAGTTTTAGTAGTAAGCAGTTTGCATGATCATGTATTCGAGTCTAATGATGTGTGCCTCATATCAATTTGTCAATTTTATCGACTAAATTTCTGAACAAACTAAATTATGCTAGACTAACGAAAGATTTCCTTGCGAGGATGCGTTTTGCTTTAGTTGTCAAAGTTTTAGTTGAAAAAATTTAACTTCTGGCACAAGTTTGTAGTGAAATACTGCTGCTATAATGATTATACAAGTATTTTTCGTTTTTAATTGAAATAAATTGTTTTATGCAGACTTTCTCTTTTTGTGATTTGATTAATACTGTCGAAATGTCAGTGCAAGCGTAATAAGGACAGCAAATTAACAATTATAGATTGAAAAACGTACCGGACTTATGCGAATCGTTATTTCGTTGGGCTCTCTGTGATTGTGCTCTGAATCAGGATTACAACCTTACGATGATTAATCTACAATGTGCAAATAAATTAACATCTTGCCCGTTTTTAGCTTAAGATACATTTGGAAATCCGTATACTCTCAACACTTTTACTTATAGGGTTTTCGGATTAAATGTTTATTTTTTATTTGTTAAATAAAACATTCATTATTCATTAAAACTAAGAAGAAATTGGAGCAGTTCATGTAGCTGCAGATTTTCCAACCCTACCTTTGATCACACCTGCTAAATTAAATTCTCTCACAGTACATAATAAATTAATTTCCTTTGATCTTTGAGAAGGTCTTTTCTATTTTACTTAATATCAGCTAATATAGAGCAAGAAACATTACACGATTTTGCAATACTGTTAAAGTTAGCCGAAAGTTGCCAGCCGAAAGTGAAAAGTCGATAATGCAGATTGTGTTAGTCCAGCCGAAAGTAAAAATTGGTAAGGCAGATTGTCTAATCCGAGCCGAAAGTTTCCAGCCGAAAGTTAAAAGTCGATAACGCAGATTATGATATAACATTCAAGCCGAAAATAAATAGGATACATAGAAATCTATAAATATAAATTTTTGTAAATAAATTTACGTGTAAAACTTTGCTTCGTAGAAAATATCGGAAAATCAGAAGAATATACAAAATTGGAATAAAATCAGCATCTAGAGTATATATCTAAAGCTGAATCGTTTTTATGTGATCAAAAAAGTTTCCAGCCGACAGTAAGAAATGGATGAATAAAATCAGCCTCTAGAGTGTTATGTCTGTAGATGGATTGGATTGATGTGACTTGTCAATAGCTATCGCAGGAAAAAAATTCAGTTCAAGTTTCCCGTGGGAAATCTCGGAAAATTCGATTTTCCAAAAATTATTAGAAAATTTGTATAAAATCAGCCTCTAGAGTGTTATGTCTGGAGATGGATTCAATTGATGTGATTACTCAATAGCTATCGCAGGAAAAAAATCAGTACAAGTTTCCCGTGGGAAATCTCGGAAAATTCAAAAAAGTTTCCAGCCGAAAGTAAGAAATGGATGAATAAAATCAGCCTCTAGAGTGTTATGTCTGGAGATAAATCGGATTGATGTGACTTGTCAATAGCTATCGCAGGAAAAAAATTCAGTTCTAGTTTCCCGTGGGAAATCTCGGAAAATTCGATTTTCCAAAAATTATTAGAAAATTTGTATAAAATCAGCCTCTAGAGTGTTATGTCTGGAGATGGATTCAATTGATGTGATTACTCAATAGCTATCGCAGGAAAAAAATTCAGTTCTAGTTTCCCGTGGGAAATCTCGGAAAATTCGATTTTCCAAAAATTATTAGAAAATTTTCCGAAATCGGAAAATCGAATTTTCCGAGATTTCCCACGGGAAACTTAAACTGAATTTTTTTTCCTGCGATAGCTATTGACAAGTCACATCAATCCAATTTATCTCCAGACATAACACTCTAGAGGCTGATTTTATTCATCCATTTCTTACTTTCGGCTGGAAACTTTTTTGAATTTTCCGAGATTTCCCACGAGAAACTTGAACTCAATTTTTTTCCTGCGATAGCTATTGACAAGTCACATCAATCCAATCTATCTCTAGACATAACACTCTAGAGGCTGATTTATTTTCGGCTGGAATGTCAATAACATAATCTGCATTATCGACTTTTCACTTTCGGCTGGAAACTTTCGGCTAACTTTAACAGGGTGATTTTGCACTGCTTAGATTAAGTCCTTAACAAGGATTGTTTTACGAGAAAATGATACAAATAATGCATATTCATTTAGGAGCTCATAAAAAACCGTATAACGGATTATACCCGAACCATAACCTTACTCTCAGCCCTCATGATTCTTGCGGCGAATCTGAAAATATTCCGATATGCTATTTTCGTCCCGCTTCCACATTTTTATTATCAATTCCTCTATCATTAAATTATGTTATAGGTACAACATGTATAATTCTTCCATCGAAAAAATTGTAAACGGACTGATCTAAAGTAAGCTGACTTGACTTTTACCAGTGTGAATAACATTACTTTGAGATTGGACCTTATAACTATATTTTGAATCAAAATGTTTAATTTTTGGCAACTCAAGAAAATAAAAATACGGTTTAGGTAGGAATCGAACGGTCAAAAATAAACAATCGAATAGATGGCGGAAAGGTATCGAGTTTGGTGATCCAAAATAATATCGTGTAACAATTGTCTCACGGCGGACAAAATCATAAAGGTTTCTTCTTCCCTACTGTCAGATTTTGCAGATTAAATTAAATTATTTTTAGAAATTAAAATAACCCTTTTGCCAATTTAACACTAGAATTACCGACCGGTCAAAATAACCGGTTATAACGACAAAGTAATTATGTTAAAATTCATCATAAACTTCCAAAAAAATATTAACATAATAATTTAAAAAATTGAATTCAATAAATGTACGTACGCTTCGTCAGTTTTAGGGGTTGGTAGTTCTAGTGTTAAATTAAACTATACAATGCTCATAAATTAAACTTTTTCAAGTAACAATTTCACTTTGTCTAATTGATTTTAGCGATTTTCCAAAAAACTGATTAATTTTCGTTTAATGCTGATTGAACAAAGCTTAATTTACGATCGCCAATAGTTTGAGGCACACTGCATAAATTTTAAAATAGAAGGAATAGATTTTCTCAAAAACAGCACCGAGGATTTTTTTTGTTATATTGATGATGAATGTGACAAAGACAATCCAGGATCTTCCTGGCTACAAAATTTGAAGTCAATTGAAATATTTTTTGGGAGTGATTTTAACAAAAAACAGTAAAAAAAATTGCATGACTGTTTGTCCGAGGTAATATAAAACATTTCGAAGAAATATTTTTGTTCCGTTAAAATGTGTATTAAAAATTCCAACAATTATTCCATACGGCAATTTGCAAATAAAATTTCTAAACTTACCTGCAATTCTTTCTTTCTGTGACATATTGATTAAAATTTTAATGATAATTTTAGTGATAAAATTCTTATGAATTGTTCTTACCAACAGAATTCTCAAAGATTTAGCCGAGGTTACTTTTGGTAATTTTAAACGTGGATAAACTCGTGGATTTTTGTGTCGTAATTTTGAACGAAGCTAAAATCGGCGATTTTCGATATCGATTTTAGAATTAATAACTGCTTGCTGGTGCATTTGTCAATTGTTTTGTTTGTTTTTCCTCTCAATATTTTTTTTAGATTGACAGACACACAGATTAACGCAATAATCTCAGATCGGAATGTCTATTTCACTTAAGTTTTCTGTCTCTGTTTTTGTATTTCATATTTATCGAGATTACGACAATCAAGTTATGAAACGCGGTAATCCTAAAAGCAATAAAATCGTGTTGTAACCTTGTGACAGACTGAAAAAAATAACTACATAATCGCGATTTGGCGATTAGTTAGCTAGTGTCTGTCATTAGTCTAAAGTCAATATCGTGATTTGTGGCATTCCTGTAAAAGAAATTAATAAAACGGGAGGCAAGCAATCTTCCAGATCTTTTTGGAGGGGGTTGGTTAAACCCCTTCTTTAGAAAATTCGTGTCGGTGCCGAAACTCTTACTTATTGTAAAACTCCACTTCAATCCTATTGTGTAACACTTTAGTAAATTTAGATCGTATCGTAGAATATATTTTCCATTTTCAACTTAAATTTTTAAAAAATTATTTATTGATAATTTAAATTTGCAATTTGTTATATATATTTTGTATTTTTTTTTAATTTGACAGAACGTCACTGACATTTTGCAATATATTTCCGAATTTTTAAGAATAGCTGTATCGACTTTTTTAACCATTGATATCGAGGTTTAAGTCGGGAGGGTACAATTTTAATCCAGGTTTGATTCAGTGAATTTATGTTTGTTTAAAAATATGAAAGAGAGGACAAATTCGCTGATTTATCTTTATCTTCGTTTAAAAATACGGGCCTAAAACCCCCTAAAACGATATCGCCGTCTTTATAATATATGTATATGTATATATGGGCCTATTGGACTAATAATGCTTCATTCTTCTACTCGTATCTTCTAAATTAAAAGTTAAATGTCTTGTATTTTCGATAGTTCAATTTCCCGTTTATTCACTTTTATTACCTGTATTTTCTATAAAATACAAAAATCTTTCTAGTATCATTCCGCAGGCAGTTTTAACATATCTGACCACTATAGTTAAATCATTGGAGTTCGAAATGGCAGATGTTGAATCAATGCAAGGAGAAATATTTTGCTTTTTAATCTAAGATTCAGAGATATCAGATCCCAAAATTGGCTCTGTTAAAAAAACCCATGAGTTTTTCATCATTTGTTCGCTTGGAAGATTTGGAAGGACCCATGATACGGAACAGATTGCAAAATCGAATTTTCACGCCATTCAAAAAATCTTAATTCTTTAAACTAATTCCAACAATAATTTGAATTGAAGTTTTAATTATATTGTTTGAATTAAAATAATACTTATTATCATACTTTTAAATTTAAAGTTCTCACGATTTTTTGAATTTTTCAATTTATCATATTTTTAAAACAAAAATTAAATTCTAAAATTGGATTCCGAATATTAAAATAATTCGAAATTTATAAATCCAAATTCTATGAAATTTAGAAGCTAAATTTAAGGTTAATATTTATAGGAATTAAGGAATGAGGAAATTTAAAAAATTGGCTGATTAAGCTGAAGAAATTAAGGGGATCCGTTCAACATGGCATACTTCAAAACGGAATATTTCAAAACGACATATGGTACACTATCGCATTTATTTCAATAAGGCATATTTCCAAACGTCATATAGTACAATAAGACTTAAGGTACCCTATGGCATATTTCAAAACGGGATATGGTACATTACCGCACAAGGTACACTATGGCATATTTTAATTTGGGTACATTACGGCATGTGGGACGTTACGAAATATTTCAAAACGGCATATATCAGTACAGTATATGGTACTGTTACATTCCACCTCAGCTTGAATCTATTTTTATTTACTTTTTTCTGAACTTACAGCTTGGTGAGGTCTATTACCAGAGAGTGAAATAACGATGAGGATGGTTTGATGGTTTGATTTATATACAAAAATTTTACTTAAGAATTATATGCAGAATTGCATATATGATAAATTAAACTATACTCTATTAATTTCATCGTACATGGTTAATCCTTCCCTTGCGTTATATGATTAACCCTGTTCATAGCGATCAGATACACTATGGCATAAGGTACACGACGGCCTATTTCAATAAGGCATATGGTACAATATGTCTTACTTTAAAGCTTGGCTATTTCTTAGCCGATTATGATGAAATTTGACAAGTGCAAAGAAAATTGAAGACTAAAATGGATTTTAAATGAAGCTCTGGAATGTTGTCAATTATGATGGAAATCGGCTATTTTTTAGCCGAATGTAATGAAATTCAACATAAACGATGAAAATGGGAATATGACCAATTATGATGGAAATCGGCTATTTCTTATGATGAAATTCAGCAAGTGCGAAGGAACCAGGATTCTAAAATGCTTTTTATCATTAACTAATAAAGTTAACATTTACTTAATAAAATTGCCCTTTACCTATTTTATATCGCTTGATTTTCCTTCACTTAACAAATTTTCATTTAAACCTTCACCTAACAATATTTTCCTTCACCTATTGGAATTTTTCTTAGGTTATCAGAATTTTCTTTCTCTTAACAGAGTTTCCCTTCCCTTAGTTAAATTAAATTTATTATTCCAATGGAAATAAATTTGTACGTAAATCTAATTGTAAAATTACAAATTCGTAAATTCGTGAATTAACCCTTTAGCATTTTTCGTTCTATCTTAACGTTTAGACGTTATTTTAATTAAATAAAATTATTTCCAAGGTAATTAACTAACTCCCTTATTAATTCGTCGATTTTTTATTTTATTTTTGTAATGATTGTTTTGGTATGCGTTAGTAACCGCTTTCCAGTTTCGTTCAATTAAGTAAACATCATTCCAGAACTTCATCTAAAACTTCCAACATTTTTGTCGAATTTCATCTTAATCAGTTAAGAAGTGGCCAAGTTTTAAAATGTGCCATTTTGATAAATGCCGTAGTGTACCATATTCCATTTAAAAATATGCCGTTTTGCCATATTCCGTAATGAAATATGCCATATTGACTCGGGCTCGAAGTTATGGTATTTTAGGAAGTTTTTGCAATTTCTTAAATTTGACTTAACGAAATTCAATTTATCGAAAATTTTAAAGTTAAATTTTATATTTGAATTTAAAATTGATAAGCACGAGTTTTAAAAATGTTCAAATATTGCAAATTAAAAGTTGAAAAATTAAACAAAAAATCGCTAACTCAAAATTGATGTCAAAAGCAATAAAAGGCCACTGTAAATTTTATGCGGAAACTTTTTCCAAAGTTTTCATATTTCGAGAATTTAGAATGTAATTTACAGACAAATTTTGTATTAAATAAGAAAAATTCGACAAGTAATTTCAGAAAATTTTAAATGAGGGATAGGAAAGTTATTAATTTGAAAATTTATTAATTTTGTCTTTAGTAAAATTTTGCACTAAACTTTTCAGGTGCACTAAACTTTTCTTGTTTAGCGATCTCTATTCTGCTTTATTTAGTTCCGGAGTTTTTCGAAGTTTCATAGTAGTTTCGAGTAGGCGAAAGTGAAAACATACAATAATACTACGAGTATGTGACAAGAACCTAGTTTCCATGTAAGGTTCAAACTGGCTTGTGTTAGGTTTTCGTTAAGTCATTTTAAACTCAATGAAGCTAGTGGAATTGAGAGAAGTTGAAAACTAAAATGGCGAGGCGAATATATATTAGGGATCTTTATTATTACAGCAATAAATAAATATTACGATTTATTATTGTTTGAATTGTCTACAATGCTGCTTCAGCGTGAAGCACTTGAGTAAAGAATTATCTGCCAACTCCAACTTTTACCATCATTTATGGTTTGGAAAGTTATTTCCTGTAGCTGACCCCTTAATCACCGAAATATAGTTCCATTCGAAGGGTTGAGTACTATGACATATTATATTAAAATGTTAGGTGGTAAGCCCATATTCTCAACTAAAAGAATATCGTGATTATTTAATAAGAAATTTGGGTTAACGATTTGATACTTTCGTTTATTTATTTAACGGTACAGGCTTCGATTGTGGAAAAACCGCCTGGAATTAAAAAATTACATCTTCTGTAGTCCAACTATTTTATGAAAAATAATTGCAGGTCGATTTCAGATTATGATTTCGGCGCACATGCAATTTGAGTTTGAGACAACTGGGTTGAGTAAACCAATTGAAATTCCATTTTTCATTCCATTTAGCTAAATTCTGATAATTGAAATGCTTTTAGGTAATGTGAAGAACATATGGATACAGAAAATTTTAATTCTAAAAGTTTGCAAAGCAGAAGCTAATTCAATAAAAGTGTGATTACTCATATCTACATAACTTAGAAACCGAAATCGAGCCTTTTAGTAGCGAGCACCCTGATTTACTGTTGATTTAAAGATGTAGCACAAATTCGTGTACACGAACCATATCTTCTTCTTCTGAACACCAAGTCTGAATTTTAACTGGATAAGCAAGACTATAGTATCATCACTCGTTTTTTTCAGAAAGCAGAAACATATATCCCAGGTTTACCCGGGGCCTCCATATCAATTTTTACTATATGTTGGTTTGAGGATTGAGTTGGACGTTGAGTTTGAGGTTGAGTTTTTCAGACTGTCGTTGATTTTAAATTGGGTTTGGGCTTGAGTTATGGGTTGAGTTTCGGATCGAGTTGAAGTTCTACTAGCTTGAGTTGAGTTCATGAATGCATTTAATTTTTTAGACAATGCCGATTTGAGAATTGAGTTGGGCGTTGAGTTTGGGGTTGAGTTGAAGATTGAGGTTTGATCGAGTAAGGTGTTCGTAAGGGATTTATTTGGAGCTTGATTTCAAGATGGAGCTGGAGGTTATATTAAGTTGAGTTCATAAACGAATGTACGGTTGGTGATTAATTTGGAGGCCGTTAGATTGAGTTCAGTTCATATTCGCATGTAAATAGTTGAATTGAGTTGCTCTTTAAGTTTGGAGTTGAGTAAAGGGGCTGAGGCAGCTGGGGTTAAGTTGAAGTCGAGTTGGGTTTGAGTCAGGGTTTCCATTTGGAAATTATGTTAGGGTTGAGTTGAAGGCTATATTGAACTGATTTTAGGAATGTCTTGAGTGAGCTAAAGTTGGGTTAGACAGAGTTGGGGTTGAGTGTGGGGTTCAGTTATGGTTTGGGGTTCAGTTATTGTCAGAGTGCGTTTACTTGAGATAAGTTCACGTGTGCAAGGTTTTTTCTGTTGATTATTTATATTTAACGTGAAGGAATTTCTGGCAAATTTCGATTGTTAAAAAATAAAATTAGACTTTCCTGAAAGCTGCAAATATAAAATTTATCACCGCAAGAATCCGGAAATTTCCAAATATGACCTCATCACTATTAGTTTCACTTAAGTAATTTGTCTAAATTAAGATGTTCTTGTGTTAAGCAATTTTCTAATTCAGCAAAATGGAAAAATGAAAGCAGTTTATTGAAATGTTATTTTTTATAAATTGCGCAACTTTCTGGCAACCACTATTCATATAAACATTTTACAATAAAATTGAATAACGACTTAATCAACGCTTCCGCAAGTCGATATTGACATTGACAGACGAATATTGATCAAAATGCAAGGTGGCCGCCCATTTAATTAAATATTCGCGTTGTATAACATACGTTTCATATTTCCATGTTTATACATAATAACAGTTATATATTGTAGAAAGAAACAAAAATTATGTGTAAACAAATTAAAATGAATAAATTTTGCATAATATTTAGAAAACAAAAGAGATTCGCCTTTTACTCGGTACCGAGTTCATTGCTCTAACAGTGTAAGCATTCAAATTTCACTTTATATCTATACACATTTTATTTAACCTTCCCTAAAACAACTGACCTTAAAAATCCATTCTTATACAAGTATGTAACCCATACCACCATAAGTTAAAATTCTATGAACATCTCATTGACACAATTTTCTAAATAATATAAATTAAATTAACATTTTCTTGTTGTGGCTATATTTTGGTTTCTCAAATTAATCACAAGATGATTCCACATAAAATTTGAGTATGCGCGCGCGTGAATAAATTAAGCGCGTATACAAAAAAAATTATGCACAATGAAGGAAATGAGAACGCGCGACGCACAATATAAATAAAACAAAAATGTTTTATAGGTCCATAACCGTCATCATCATCTTTTGATATAATTAGTTCGTTGGATTAATACCGATTAATCGGTACGAAATAATTGGTGACCCCATATTGGACACCAATGAAATAACCACGTTTTTATTACTATTGTGATCGAATTTTCTAGAATTCAATTAACAATGAGTAAAAGTACTTTTATTTTGTGCAATTATAGTTTCGTATAACGTATTTTGTGTAATTGAATTTATTTCACCCCACGTCGGGCGCCAAATCATATTCATACTATATAAAATGTGCATGAAAGTTAGGTATAATTGTAAATATCCTAATCAAAATCTGTATGCAACCAAATAAATTGATTAAAGTGAGAGTTGTTTATGTTGTCCAGTGCACAGAATCAGTGTGCTATTGACTTTACATACGTACATATAAAAAAAATACAGAACCGGTTTAACAAACCAAAACATATTTATTGTATTTGAAGTGAAAATGAAAAATTATAAATTCCAATTTTCCAATGATCGTTTTTTGTTTTTGTATACAATTTATAATTTCTTTTTGTTTCACTTTTCATTGTACATATGTATGTTGTTTGTTTGTGCAATTTATGATATTTTTTGTATGGCGCACATAATTCGCTCGAGTGGGGCGGGCTTGTAAGATAAAATCAAATAAAGAATCAAAAGTAATTAAACGCAAACTACATACATAATAATTAACTTTTACTGTCGATTAAGAAATTGTTGTATTAAATATTAGAAGATTTTGCAAGGTTCGACAATTATTAGGGTATAGACGAAGACGACAGAATGGTATTCAGGTCGAACTACTCGACTGTATATGACTTAAGATTATTTTTTAATTACGTTTAAATAACTGGATTGTGCCATCGTATACAGTAAAGCTTTAATTGTTTAATTGAACCGTGTAATATATTGTATAAGTGAATGTACACTATGTTAACTCTTCAATCAGATGAATTTTCCCATAAAATTGTGTGTGAAATTTTTTTTTTTTCTCACCCAGCATATACATACACGTATAAATGAACATGCAGTGAAATCAAAAGTTGACCAATTTATAACAAAAGTTACAATTTACTTAATTTTGTCGTCTTATGTAAAATACCTTAAGACATATCGCGTGAAACAATAGAACATGATGCCATAATAAAATTTAATTATCTATTATAGAAAACTTGTTAAACAAACTATTAAGAAATGTGACATTAATTCGTTTTTTTTTTTTTTTAATTTAATTTCAGGTACAATCAAAAGCCTCATCAATCTCGTCTGGGGCGCGCGCAGCCGCACAAACTTTAAATGTCCCATTAGAACGTATGGAAACACCGGGACACATAATAGCCGCACCACTATCACAATCACCACAACAAAGAAATGAATCGACCACAAGTAACAAACAAAATCAACATCATAGCATGCAACAACAACACCATGGTGGTCATGGTGATATGGTAGACATTGATTATTCCGATAGTAATGGTGGTAGTGGTGGCATGATGATGATGAATGGGCGTAAATCATCATCACCCGGCGGTCGTAATAGTGAAACACAATTAAGAAATGAACATAATAATAATCACAATCATCATCATCATAAAAATTCGATTAATCATCAAGATAATATGATGGTCACATCAACGTCATCATCACCACAAAATAATGATGAACAATCGCCGACATCGTTCACGGGACAATCGGTTACAAAATATTCGTTGCTACAATTTGCGATGCAACATTTTCGAAATGAGTGAGTACTTTTTTTACATTTTTTTTTTGTTGTAAATATACTTCGACTATTCGTAAATAGATGTCAGGTCAATACGTTAAAATTTTTTACTTTTACTTATAAAATTTCACATTATTTATCATTATATTATTTCAATTAATATCAATCAGCCAACTATAAAACAAAAACAAATGATTAATAATTTAATTGAAGTTATTAATTAATGTAGATATGGTCGATAATTTCTTAGATATTTACGGTTAGTTGATGATATGTGAATATGAGTAACTCGATCTATATATTGTCACGTTTCATTGCTTTTGTATAATGTGAGTAAATCATATAAATACGTTAATTTCTAATTTTATAAGCCATTAAATTTTCGTGGATGAGGAAGTCCGCAAAATAATTTCATATTATGACTTTGGGGTAAGGCGTAACGTTTTTATTATTTGCCGTTATAATTTGTAATCAAAATGAAGAAAGATAATTCGATTTATAATAACATAATTTTCAATTGATTTTTGCATTTCATGTAATTACGTATACGTTTCTTGAACTTTCTGATATTAAATGTTTTTTGTGATTTGAGAATGTTGTAAGATGCAATTAGATATTTTGATGTTTAGAACGATTTTTACATATTAGAAGACTGGATGTAGTAAAATCCAGATATTTAGGAGGTCTTGAAAATAGGTCAGATTTGCTTAAATTATTTGGCAAATCTGAGCAGTGATCAAAAATGTTGCTTTCAAAGTACCCTGCAAGCAACAATTCATCGTAAAATTTTTAATTCTGTTGTTTTGTTTTTTACTTGCCACAAAATTTATTGTTTGCACATTTGAATTTTTTGTGCTAAATTTTTGTGAATATTTCATATATCTATCTATCTATCTATATCTATGCAATATCTTCTATCTATACAATGACCGAGGACCTGCAGACATATCTGTTCTGTAATAACAGTATGGTGGCCCTTAGCATGTACTGAACAAATTTATTTAAACAACAACGTTTTGAAAGCCACATGAAGCGACCAACGACGCAACAGTTGGCCGGAAAGGATATGGCCGCCATATTTTGAAATGCGCGTAGTATAATATTCATCGACTACATTGAAAAGGGAAAAACTGTCAATAGCTAATATTACATAGCTTTATTGGAGCGTTTGAAGGCAGAAATCGTAAATAAAAGGCCCCATTTGAAGAAGAAAATTGTACTCTTTCACCAAGACAGTGCACCGTGTCACAGTCGATGGTTACGATGGCCAAATTGCACTAATTTGGCTTTGAATTACTTCCGAACCCACGCAACGTGTTTTAAGTTCGAGCCTTAATATTTAGGTGGTAATATTGGGATTCAGGAGTTTCTTTGAATCGTCTCAAATGATTATTCACTGTCGAGACATACAGTCGATAGAAAAAGTTTCGGTGAAGCTGCCAAAGACTGCGCAGCAACCACGGGTTTGGGTCCCGAAAGGCCAGTGTAGAGCCACCAAGTATATTAAATGCGGAGAAAATACGTGAAATACCAAATTCTTTATATGGGAAGTCATGTTTTAATTTTATGATTTTTATGTTTTGAAAGTATATAGCACTAATTAAAAAAAATTATGGTATATGATTTTTTTTTGTTATTGTTACCTTTTAAGGTAGAGAGTCTCAAATATTTCAAAATTCATGCACTTGTTGTTGTATTTACAATATTTCTATAGAAAAAAAAAATTATCCGAAATATTATAAAATTGGGCTTATTTTAAAGATTAATGATTACTTATTATAAAATAATTATAAAAATGGTGCCTCTTTAATTTCCTCTTTTTCAAAATGGCCACTGAAACGTTTCTTTTTGAATTTTCTCTTCCTTAGAAATACTAAAAAATATTTTGTTTTTTTTTTCTTGCAAAATACAACCAAAAACGTTTTCTTAAAAAACAACAATAACAAAGAAAAATCATGTCCCATACATTTTTTTTTTTAGTTAGTGCTACACATTCAAAATATAAAAATCATAAAATTAAAACATGATTTCTAAAAAAAATTGATTTGACATATTTTTCACCATATACATATGATCATATATGAAACAATATCTAGCTGTCTTCCTATTTTGGTAAGTCCCGAAGAATGGGGAATAAAAATTATGAAGTCACTCCTAATTGTCTATATAAGTATTTATTTGAATAAAAATAAGTACAAATCTAACTTTTAGGAGCATTTCAAAAGAAACTTGGCTTTTTGTCACAATCGACCGTAAGAACTAGCAAACAGTTGTTCTCAAATGCCAGAATCCACTTTGAGCAAAACGGAATAAAACTGCCACAAAATTTAAAATTTGTATTCCCCCGGCAATTACTAGAATGGGACTGGTGTTTCAAGTTCCACATTACTTTAAAACATCTCTAGAAATTTCATGCATCAAACTGCTGCTTTTTTTGTTTAGAAATGATCGAACATTCAACATCTGCATTTATTTTTCTCTATAATTTAATAGATCTCGTTATTCCAACTAATAAAACATATCCACTAATGATTACATGATCTTCACATTTAATTGGTCTTGATCGTCATAATACCTAATATTCAATATCAAGTTTATTGAAAATCGCGCATATGTTGATTCCATCCGTTTTGGATTTTAATTAATGGTGTGTGCGAGCATCAAATGATTTTCAATCATATCTATGTACATAGAAGAAAAACTGTGTGATCGCACATACATAAAAGTGAAAGCACAAAATAAAAATATAAAATGATCGACAAGAGCCGAGGCGCAGCAGCGATTTGGATCATTATAATTTCACTTCTTCTCATTTACAATAAGTTGTAAATATATGATTTTGTTAATTGTAACATTGTATTACGTCGTTTTTCATGTTTATCTTAATTACATGAAGAAAATCAGTTTTTGTTTTGTTTATTTATTTCTAATTCAATTATGTTGTGCATGAAAGCGAATAAATTTTCATTTTTTTTTTTGTTGTTCAAAATAAATTTTGTTTGGGGTGGGTCGTGATCACCAATCTTATTCTTATATCACTTACATACCTATATAAAGCACGCCTAAAATATTACACAAACATATTTTACAGCTCATAAATTATACATTCGATTATAAAACGATTTTAGTGGTTGAGTTAATTGTTTCGCATATAATTACTGTGTTTTAGAAAAGAGAGCAAATTTGCGAAATCGATTTAATTACATGACGGTGTCTGGTCGATCCATTAAATTTCGCCTTCAATTCTATACAATCACATTCACTTTTTTAATCCACTGTATTTATTCATAAATTAATACACGGCACAAATGTAATTAACCTTCTGGCGCAATTTTATTTTTTTAGAACAACAACCGTTCATATTTTGCAATCCGTCTACACGAATTGTACGTCTTACTTGTATGAGTGAAAATTATTTCTCTTTACCACTCAATTTTGCGGTGTTTTGTTTGGGTTGTGGTATGATAAAACTAGATGATTGATTGATTGGCTGATTTTAAATTGAAATTTCAAAAAAAAAGTGAAAGAATATTGTTAGCATCTAATTTATTGAAAAATCGTTTAAATCGGCACCTAGGTTTGTGGTTGCTTAATACCCTAATAGATAATCGATAATAAAGGAAAATTATAATTTTGTGCGGTTAACCATAAATCTCTTTGTTAATTGGGTGTATTATCGATAAAGATAAATTTTAAGAAAAGTGCTTTATGTTTGTGACGTAATTTATTTAGCCTTAAGATTTAGTAAGCTGAGATTTCAGTCTTTGTTTGGGGAGGAAACCTTTCAGCTGGTTTAGATTTCAAAACAAAGTCGTAATTTTGGGATTATCATATCAACTCTACCTTTATTCACTAACACTAAAGCTGCGTTTTTTTATTTGCTCCGGATTGCTGCTATCGAGAGCCGTCATATAAAAAGTGGCTCTCGATAGCGCTCCGTATAAATAGGTAGAGCCAAATATTTTTTATATCAAGTTTTCGCTAAACAATTTAATTCAAAATGATAGTGTGATGTTAAATAAGTTTGGTTTACCAATAAATAGCGCGTCAAATTTAAATTTAGGCGTAGAAAAATGACGGCTCTCGAGAGCAGCTATCGGAAGCGAATAAAAAAACACAGCTTAGACTTAGATCAAATGTAGTTATATACAGGGTGAGTTTTTTAAAAAATGCCAGGCTTTTATCTCGAGAACTGTGCGAGATAGGAGAAAATTACTTGTAATGAAAGATGTTAAGTGTCAAGGGGAACATCAGATGGTGACCTTCAATTCGATCTTGACGTCGACCTTCAAGGTCATTTGAAGGGCAAATTAAATTTTTTAAATAGAAATAGCTAATTTTGACCCCGGTTTCGGAAATATCACAAAATTATATGTGCAGATAGTAACTTTAGGCTCTTCTTTTGAATGATTTTCAGATGTTAATTCAAGGACAAATTACTAAATAATTAAAAATAATCAGCAAATAATGAATTTTAATGCGGAATGACTTAATTTTAAGTTGTTGGAACCACGACCTAAAGCACCAAGTTAGTATAGTCTTGGTGTATTCCCCATTAAAATTCATTCTTATTATTTAGTAATTTGTCCTTGAATTAACATCTGAAAGTCATTCAAAAGAAGAGCCTAAATTTCCTATCTGAACATATAATTTTGCGATCTTTCCGATTCCGAGGTCAAAAACAGCTATTTATACTTAAAAAATTCAGTTTGACCTTCAAATGACCTTGAAGGTTGAAGTCCAGATCGAATTGAAGGTCACCATCCGATGTCCCCTCTAGGCTTATAAGTAATTTTCTCCTATCTAGCACCGTACTCGAGATAAAAGCCTAGCCTTTTTTTAAAAACTCACCCTGTATATTGGATGAGAACAGAATAAAATTAAATTGAGGGAATCTCAAAATGACATACTCTTAACCACCACAAACCTTTCGAAGCATCTAGTAGGACTGAAGTAATATTTAGTAAACATTTTTTATCATCAAAATCATTGAATAATATTTATTTAACATAAACAATAATCTGTGGATCAGAATATCGAAATAAAATCAAAATATCTTATGTGGAGTTCGATTGGGCAAAATAAATCAATTTACTGTCAAAACAAATGATTCAAATCATTACGCGCGTACGATTGGGCAGAATAAATCATTTATCTTTTGATTTAAATCAAATTTGACAAATTGAGATTTTTCGCAAGTTTTACCAATTGCCAAGAAAAAAGAAATGTCAATCACATTTGTGACAATTCAAGACGTCAAAAAATTCGTCGTTTTTAATCGCTCCGGAATTTTTACGAGTTAGTATTAAAATAATTTTTGGGACAAAATCTGTGTAATTTTGTACATAATCAAACTAAAGATATACTGACGGTTAACATAACCTCAAAAAGAAATCACATACATGCTGCTTGTGCGTACAATTGGGCATCAACTTGTTTTTTTTTGACAGCCCAATCGAACTTGACATTAACTACTCTACAAAAAAAAATGAAACTACATGTAAACTTGAAATTGCAGCAAATCATTTACATGTGAACAGCTTAAAACGAAAGCCGTGTGTTAATAATTTTAGGAAATCGATTCCAAATATATTTCACCACACGAATTTAATTTATAAGTTTTAGTAAGAGCTTGCTCTATGACCAATAGCAAAATACAAATGACTATTGATTAAAATTTGAGGAATATTCACGAAAAATAACGCAACCTTTCTTTACAAAAACAGTTTATCTTTACAATAATATCCCCCTTCATCTCAATTGCGGTAATTAGAAGAAAATTAATGCGTTGCCTCTTCGTGACATGTACAAAAACTCAAACCAATATTAATTGAAATGGATTTTCGTTTCATTCGTGGGAAAAGGGAAACCCAACCCCTGAGATGACTCTAGTCCAGGCACCAAAATGCTTGACTTATTGAAAATTATAAATGTCGTAAATCCTTTGCGTGATACACACCTAATTTTTTACCTGTATCATCAATTATTTCGAAAGCTACATTGCCTTTAGGTTTACTAACTAAACCTTTAATAGCTTGAGGTGCTAATTTAGCTGAAAACTTCTTTATTGCATCACTCTGTGCAAAATTTTTCACTAGAATAGCATCTCCTAGATTAATATTACGAGGTCTACTTCGCAAGTTCCAGTATTTAGCGCTCATGTGATTCTTTTAAATTTTGGACTACCTTTTGTCGGATGGTGTTCAACCGGTTACACTTACCCTCTATGGATACGTAACTATCTCCCGAAAGACCCAAAGTTTTCTGTAATGCATAATCAGAGCCGTGTAGTATTTGATGCATACCAAATACAAAAAAATGCGGCGAAAACCCAGTGGAACGATGCTTCGAATTGTTCAATGCCGATTCAAATTCTTAAATCTGTGCATCCCAATTTCTTAATATAGGCCCGAATTGATGCCAAGTTGGTTCGGTTAACCCTTTCCGAAGCATTGCTTTGAGGCGAATACTTGGGAGTTAAAATATGATGTACACCATATTTATTTAGTAATCCTTTGAATGAAAGCAATAGAAATTGGAGACCATTGTCAGTCAAAATTATTTCAGGAACAGAAAACCTAAGAAAGAATTTTTCAAGAAAACTGATTGTAGCGAAAGCGGTTGCTTGCCGAAGTGGCTGAACACAAACAAATCTGGAAAATTTATCTAGAATCATTAACAAATAACAATTACCATTCTTGGATCTAGGATATGGGCCCAAAAAATCCAAATAAAGAAACTGAAAAGACCGAAATACTTCCCATGGGAAGTTTTGTTAAATAGTTGGTTTGACTGTTTGACATGTAAGGCAACTATTGACATAATTTATGACATCTCTAGCCATTTCAGACCAGAAGAACTGCCTTTGAAGCCTGTTTAAAGTTTTCGCTATGCCCAAATGGGCAGAGGTTGGCGGTTCGTGTGCCATAACTAACATGCCTTTAACTAACGATTTTGGCACTATCAACTTCCATTGAGGCCAATCATCCTCCAAATATGTCAGTCCATGGTTTAAACAAATGAAAAGCTTACCATCTTCTGCGATTATATTTGTCTCCAGATTGGGTTGATCCTTTAAGCATTTAATTTTATTAACATAATTGTCATCAAGGAAGTGAGGTGAGAACAAATCTACATGAAGTGAAACATCGTCATCAGCGCTATTATGTGTGTTGACCAAAATTTAATCAATGTTAGCCTTAGACAAAGCATCTGCTACAACGTTCTGTCAAAGTCGTATGCCTGGAGTTTCAGGGTCCATCTAGCTAGCCTCCCTGTCAAATCCCTTTGGCTCATTAACCATTTGAGGCTGGCATGGTCGGTGATGATTGTGAACCGGTAACCCTCCACATAAGAACGAAAAGATTTAACCCCATGAACAGACGGGTAGCATTCAAGTTCGGTAATGCTGTAATTCCTTTGTGCTGCGTTAAGCTTTTTCGAAACATAAGCTATAGGATGCTCTGCTCTACCGATTCCCGTAGTGCTAGCATCACACTGTACGTAAAATTGACGCTCGTAGTCAGCGTTTTATAATACAGGTGCAGTAGTCAAGGCATACTTCAAGTTATCAAAGGCTGCATTTGCTTCTGATGTCCATACCCATTCCTTTAACTTCTTTAAGAGCTCGATTAAAAAAGTTGCTACAGAAGAATAATTTTTTATGAATCGTCGGTAATATCCTGTCATTCCTAAAAATCTTCGGACTTGCTAGTGCGCCATCTTCCACAATGTATCCTAGATACTTAACTCTTCGTAAGGCAAAGCGACTTTTGTCAGTGTTAATTGTTAAACCCGCTTCACATAACCGACGGCTTACTTCAGTGAGAAGTGATAAGTGCTCTTTTATTGTTGCGGATGTTACTAGAAGGTCATCAAGGTATACGAAGACCCTATCATGAAGGTGGTAGGGAATCACACTGTCCATTAGCCGACACATCCGTTGCGGGGCATTACATAACCCGAAAGGCATTACCGTAAATTTGATACAATGGACGACCGGGCACTGTGAAAGCCGTCTTATCCCTCGACCGATCATCTAAGGGAATCTGCCAAAACGCGTCCTTTAAGTCTATTGTAGACATAAACCGTGTTTTATCTAGACGGCCTAGCAACCCTTAAATGATGGGCAAGGGATAAGCGTCTTTAACGGTAACCTCGTTTACCTTCCGGGCATCAAGGCACAACCGCATCTTCCATTTGGTTTTCGGACCAAAGTGACAGGTGACTCCACGCACTCTCACGGGGCTCCTCCATTACACCAAGACTAAGCATCCTGTCGATTTCTGCGTATAAGTCCGCTTGCTTCACGGGTGACAGTGGATAGTAGCGCTGTTTAACTGCCGTTGTGGAACCTACGTCAATAATATGACTGGTTAGGGTAGTTTTCCCCAATCCTAACGTTTCTGAGTTTGGGAACGATGCAATTACTTCGTCCAACTTAATTTTGTGTTCCACAGAGAGTAGATGATAGTCAGTATCCTGTGGTTCGTTAATTGGAGAGCTAGAGTCCAAAATTTCTGAAACAACTGACGGAATGATATTGAAAATATTCCAGAAGTCGATTCCGAGATATAAAACATCTGTTAGGTCGGGCGCTAAGTAAAATTTGGTTAATTTTGTTTGATGATTGAATCGAGCTTTTGTTGTAATATAACCCAAAATTCTTTGTTTTTGACCGCTCGCAGTTTTAAGAAACGACGGTAGACTGCTAAACCTTACGTTCGGATTAGCGAGATATTTTTCACATCTTCTTCCTAAGCCCACAGTAGGTTTCATTGTTAATAGTAACATAAGCTCTAGGCCTTCCATCGACAGAGTCGAGAATAATAGATGATGAAACTACTTTGGTATAACTTTTTCGCGACTTCCAATAATTTATGGTTCGCAATCGATGCCGAGATGGGTTGATAATACCTTCCATTGTTAGAGACGAAATCCGCAAAGGATTTCGAACCCATGTGTTGGAAAGTGTTTGTTGGATTTGAGCTGGTATAATTCTTGTCGTGGCTAACGGATGTCGGGCCAGATGTTGGAAGCCGCATCCTTTTTTTGTATAGTCCTGTGATAATCTGGATTCATTTTCGGAGGGTAAGCCTTCCCAGGTAGTTTCCCTCCGGGTATCAAGTTTCCCGAACGGGGCTTACATCTCGTACATCCTTACGTCTCCACATTTGGTAATCCGCACTTTTTGCAAAACTTATGTAATTCATCATATGAACATTTAAAATATGAATGGTCTCGTCCAGCACAATTAAAACAATAGACGGCTGATTTTGCCACGTAACTGGTAGGTTTTACATCTTTGGAATTATTGAACCGGAACTGATGATTTTGCGAGAAAACGTCAACCTCATAGTTATCTTGACTTGTAGTATGACTTGGTGGTAAATTCTCCGAAGCTTTAAATGAATCAAAATATTGATTAGGTTTCATTCCAGCCGTTTATGTATGAGTATCATGGTACTGCGTTATTTCATTTATGTCGAAATGAAACCTTGAATTTGGTTTCTGACAGCCAAATTCTGGATTGTAACGTTCTTCGGCCCACATATCTTCGAGTTCTTTACATCGGTTAATTAGTTTATCAACCGAAAAATAATTTTCACCCTTCGTAGCTATTTTTAAACCTAGACGCATATTTTTAGTTAAAATACGAATGAATTCTTGATCTAGAAAGAGTTTCGGTTGTCCAAATCAGATGTTATCGTGTCATCGGTCCTAGAATCATAAAAATATTTCTGCATTTCTCGTTTTAGGTGAACCCAAGTTATATCGGATAGCAAATTTTTCCGTACAAAGGCCCAATACCATTCCGCGGCTTCACCAATCAATAGAAATCCTAACTTCTGCACCAATCTTCGTTGAGGTACTCTAAAAGAATTTCCCAAATATTCTAGTTGAAATATAAACTTCTCAACCGCACGACCATTGCGGTTATCGTCATATTTTATATTCCAAGATTTTAATGTTTTTGGTTCATCTGACAGATTGGTCTGGCGATTTCCTGAACATACAGGTTCATTTGCATAACGGGACATTAAGTTTAGATGACGTAGTAAATCATTGAAATTATTGTTCTGATCAACAGTCACTGGCAAATCAGTGGTTGTCCGAGAATTATTCTGTAAGCCATGGATTTGATGCGAAACTGGTGGTTTTGTCATGCCACCTGAATGATTTGGTGTAATATTTTGAATTGTCGTCGGTTTTGCGAATCTTCGGCAATTCAAAATACTACACCATATCATTCAGGTGCTATGACAAAACCACCAGTTTCGCATCAGCGGAACTTCTTCATTAATTAATCTGATTTGTAACAATTGAAAACACGAAATTTTGTTTGACCAAAATATTACTAACTTTATCATTGCCGGTCAAATTGCCCAGTTCCTGGGAATGGAAAGTCGCCTGTAGGTGACCCAGCTTTTACTACAGGGAGGCTAAATAAAAATGAAGAGTGCCTGGTATCCAGAGTCCGCATACTTTGGATCAGCCATTCAACCATCGGCACATGCTGTTTCACCTTAGATTAGGGTTTTTGTCAAGAATTTCTCCTTTAGCGCCGTACTTTACCCTGTACCAAATGGCCTCAGTTAGCAGTAGTTGCCACGAGGAGGCAGCACGTACACTTGCGAATTGTGAGCAGGTTACCCTTTACACAATTGTACCCATGACGCAGCTGCCTAATACATGGACCAGGACAGCTCACGTGATGCGCACCCTACTGGAAGGTTACAAGGCTCGTAGATCAATCTACTCAACATTGGGGCTCCCCCCCACCCTCCAATAGACGCCAAACCACCAGCTAATTGGACTTAAAATTAAACTTAAAAATTGTCTGATGCTGATGTTGATGATACAGATGATCCGGACACAGTTAGTAAATTAGGCAAAATTCTAGATTCGGGGTTGGTTGGCAGTTCATGTTCAGCGGGAAGATCTAATCGTTTTTTGGTTGAGAAAGCAATACGTCTGATGCAACCACGGCTCGAGGACGATATTCAAATTTCCGTATAATTAAAGTATTGCAGGAAATTTTAGATGCATTTTCAATATCAACTTTTGCGGTTATATGCAGATTGATCTTTTGCGGCTGCAGATTGATCTTTGCTCACCATTACGTTCCGGAGCAATAACTCTTTCACGATTTACTTCAGTGTTGCTTGACTCAAGAATATTTTGAAGCTTTAAAGATGTTTTCATTAGGTCAAAGAATAGCACAAATAAATAAGTTTCCTGATTAAATTTATTTAGGTAACACAACAAGCTCAAACTGTATTGGCAATCCGTTTCCAACGCATCCACGTTATAGATGAAATGTTCTGAACTCTCTGGAATGTTCTATGTCAAACATTCTAAGAATTTCAGTTATTCTTCAATTGGACTGTTTTGTGTTACATCGGAAAGACCAGATAGATCAGAGAGATAATTTATTTGAAATATTCGATAATTTTTAATCTGAACAGACGTTTTCCAGATTTTAACACGCTAAACCATTTAAATTCACTAACCACTGTTTTGTAACACACTATGACCAAGAAAAGTGATTATCTACGCATAACTGGCACACAAAAATCAAAATAAATGGTAATAAACAAGAAATAGTTCATAAAATTAATTAAAATTATTTACAATTAAATTTAAAAATTTCCATTGCTGTCTCAGTCAATAGCGTTCACCATTTTGAATGTCAAACTATATATTTCTCGAGAAAAAGCAATCCGTGATTGTTCGGATCGATCCGAGAAAATAAAAAATAAAACGGAAATGGCATTTTTTATATCTCTGATCTCTCCGTTGTAGTAAACAAATATGCCATAAATGGAGACGTTGAGAATTCTATAACAACAGGAATGTCCGGATTTATTTCTTTCATCTGGCAACCCAACGTCCGTTTTGACATCTGTAGTGACATAAATATTCAGTAAGGTTTCATATTTCATCACAGAAATTTGCTTTGTACAATTTTTACGTATGCTAAGGCTGGTATTCACCGGCCATTATCTGGAAGTTTTGGCTACTATAATCTTCCAAACGAACGTTATATTCGCCGCGATAATCCAAACATCTCGATTCCTCGTCATAAAGAAGAAGTTGGTCGTTCACACTGTTGAATTAATGCCTTAAGCCAAACAACCAATTGTTGTTCAACATCTTAAAGAATTTAGACCAAAAAACCGCCTTAAGGGACCAGGTTCATTTTTGGATGAACCGCTATGTAATCAAACATAATTACCGTATTTTGGGTAAAAACATTACACAAGAGATCTTGGAGCATCCATTGCACCCGAAAATTGTACCATCGGACTACTTATTAGAGAACGATGAAGGACGAGTATTAACCATTAGTAAAATCAAGAAAACATTCCTAATATAAACCTCAAAGATGAGCTCTTTCAACAAGAGAGCGGTACGTGCCACTCAAGTGGCGAAACAATTGCTCTGTTGCATAGAAAGTTCCCTGGATATGTAATTTTACAAAACGGTGACGTTAATTTCGGTTACTCGGATCTCGCTTAATTCCCATCAATTTTTTGAGCGAACCATCTAATTGCCTCTCTCATTTTCAATTACAAGAATCCGAAATTTTTAGGCAATATTTTTTTTCGTTCGCATTTCCATTTATCACACACATGCCAAAACTTATATTCGTTATTTAAATGGAGAAAAAAGCAATTTGAATTGTGCATGCAAGCGAGAATGTTATATGAGAGGAAAAGGCAGCATTTGCAATATTTAGGGTACAGAAGCTCTCTTTTATGATTGTGATTTTACGAAGGATGTGAAATTATTAAGGAAGAAGGTGAGATTTTCATAAAAATAATTATCTAGCTCTGTTATCCGGAATAACCTAATGTTTTAAATTGCGACTTTGATTTAATACACCGAAGTTTAAAATGATCAAATGACCAAAAACCAAGATTTTTAAGATTGTATATAATAAAACGCAATTATTTTGGTTTTGTCATTGAAATTACGATCGTTTCGGATGTTATTCCTTTGTCAAATTTCTGACAACTGCTTTTAGGTCTTATTTTTACGTGACTTATGAATCTCCTCTCCACTCTATTTAATGTTTTCCTTATCATTTATATTAGGAAAGGGGTTGGTAACCGCTCTTCCTTTTTTGTATAAAAAACAAGAAAGAACTCTAAAATAAAAGAGAAGAGGAATTCGTTGACCATCTCATGTGTGTGTGTCTTTTGTTGCGGTCAATTTTTTCATTTATTAATAAAGGGTTGTACCGTTCCTTGTATATGTTCAATTGTTTTAATCGGTTCATTAGTACTCCTTTTCATATAATGCGTAACTACTGTGAGTTTGTGTTAATATCGGTGGAATAATATTTTTCTGTCGCCAAGTGTTGCGCATATCTCGAGTCAGTTTTTGGTTTACAATTTTTTTTATATTTTCTATAAATGTAACTTCAAAACTTCTTCCAGTTTGTCTGATGAATAATGGGGGGAACTTTACATTTAATGCTTGCCCCAAATTTTTTATCGGGCAAACTGGTAGAAGTTTCGAGAAAGATCGCTCTAGTCGTGTTCCTTCTATGGTCTGTAAAATGCAGAGGCTTTATAATTAACTCACTTAAATTATTTGCCTCCATTAATTCCGGCTTTCCAACACAAAACAACTTCGACACATTGAAAATTACGAACTGTCGAATCCGGACAAACTATTGAACGTGAGGTTTCGATCCTAACCTATTCTGTTTTAATTTTTCAAGGATATTTTTTAGTTCTATGGACGATGGAAATGGACGAAATTATTTTTATCTGACTAAATTATCGGCATCTGACTAAATTCTCTACATGTGGCAGAATTGGGTACATCTTACTAAATTGTCTACTTCTGAAGAAATTCTTTATACCTGATTGCCGTCTCTGTATCCTAACTAAATTTGTTGCATATGACTGCATTTTTTGTGACTGATGAAATACTAAATCTCCGCATATTACTAAATTATCTGTGACTGAATAAATTATTGAAATTTGAGTAAATTTTCTGGTAAGGCATTTGTGCTTTTTGACGATCAAGATTTATTTGTCTAACTTATCTGCATCTGACTAAATTATCCAAATCTGATTTAATTATCTCCATCTGATTGCATTTTTCCTATCTGACTTAACACGGCATTTGATTAACTTTTCTACATTTTTTAACAAAATTCTCGACATCTGAGGAAATTCCTTGCATCTGATTAAATCGTCTACGTTTGAAAGAATAGTATGCTTTTTAAGAAATTCTCTGCATCTGACAAAATTATTTATACTTCTGACGAAATTCTCTGTACCTGACCAACATCTCTGCTTCCTTACTGAATTCCTTATATTTGACTAATTTAACTGAATCATCTGGCTAAATTCTTTCACCAGACTAATTAAATTCCTTTCATTTTCAAAATTGAATTCATCTTACTAAATTCTCTGCATCTCACTAAATTACTTGCTACTGAATAAATTGTCGGCCTATGAAGAAGAAATTCGTTGAACCTGTCTTCCTAAAATATCTGTGAAATCCTTGGAATCTGACAAAAATGTCTGCACCTTGCAAAATTTTATGTATCCGACTAAATAATTTTTATCTGGTTAAATTATCTGTTTCCGACGAAATTCTTTGGACTGGTACTAAGTGAAATCTCTGCATTCTGACAAAATTCTCTAATTCTGATTAAATTTTCTGTATCTTACTAAGCTATTTGTTTGTAACAAAGTTATCCGCTTATGTCGAAATTCTTCTTATGACTAAATTCTCCTTATAATCCTAACTAAATTCTTTGGATCGGACTAACTTATTTCTGTTTTCTGATTATCCTTTTTCTCCCTTACTAAGTTGCTTCTGCCTGATCAACTTCTGCATCTGACGAACTAATTTGCATCTGACTAAATATTTTCAAATATTAATTAAATTTATTGCGCCTCACTAAATTTAGCGAAATTTAGCTGTATTCTCTACATCCAATAAAATTCGATGCTAAATTTTTTGCATCTAACTAAATTATGTGTACATGAATAACTTTTCTATATCCCAACTTAAATACTTTCTATTTCATTAAATTCTATGCATCTGACTAAATTTGTCGTATTTGACTAAATTATATTTATGTGACTAACATCTCTGCATCCTGAGTGATTGCTTTTTTCTATGTTTCATCATTTGTCCGATACCATTGATGATAGTGATATAGATGGTTATCAATACCAGCGGTTGATACAAATTACGAAGGCTTTATTACCTAATATACAGCTTGCTTGGTGTAAGCTTCGCAAATACCTTGTGTTACTAAAATTGCTAGAGCTTTCGAATGTCTAGAAACAAAATACTATTTAACAACCTGATTAAAAACAATGCAAAGTGTTTAATCTTAATTCTTACATAACATTGAAATCTTTAAAGCTTAATAAACTTACTACAGTAAATAAATTTCAGGCAAATTAAGCAAAGCGCGAATTAAAGCGACAATGGACATACAAAAAACTGCTACATCGTCGCATGTCAAAAGATATAATTCTCTAGACTGGCAACGACAAAACTATAAACTTACAGTTTACTCCGAACAATAACAACAACAATAACAAATATGTAAAGCTCAGAAAGCACTAAAAAACGAGAGAATTAAAAAAAGCGAACAACTTTTTTAACTAAACACAAAAGAGACAAACGCACAAAAAAAACTGGAAAATTTCTTAAATCGAGCGAGAGATGAGAATTATACATAAGCAAATTTCTATGGTAACATAAATCCTATATGGTTCCATACTCCACCCGTTGCAACGTAATGATCAAAGCAAAATCATTTTTTTGGTCGATGTCTATGAATTTCCGAGAAGTATGATGTAGAGTTAAGTTAAAATCTCTTGATTTCTTTTAAAATTGAGAAACGTTCAAATATTTGAAAACCTCGTCTCTCATTTTATTAACGGTCAACCAACTGTGCCTATTTTTTAGTCCACAGATTACCAAACGATCTCAATAAATCTTAATATTTCGCAGATAAAATATTAATTAGCAATCAAACTTAATAACTATTGTGACATTTTTTTTTTAATATCCATCATCAATCGTGTATTACATGCGCGCGCGATGCTATTAAACTGTATGACATTCAAAAATCAAAAAAAAGAAATTTTTGCACATCTCAAGTTGAATTTCACCAAAACTATTAATTAAAAAATTACTAATATTGGAATTGTGATACCCACAGCTCCATACGTACATACATAGTATGTATTATGTATAAATAATCAAGCGATTATCACAATTAATTCACTTTCTTCTAAAATTAAAAAAATGTAGATCCGTTATGATGTTTGTTACGTTCGTGCGTTGTTTTAAGATGCGGTTGAGATAATAAATTTTTACAATTAAATTTATTTGGTTGAATTATTTTCTCGTCTGATATATGAGCAGTGTTTCCCTATTTTTAACCAAGCGATTGTGATTGTCAACGAAATATAAATTTTAGAAAATGTGATTCAACATTGTTAGATGTTAGAAATCATCGAAAATCTCTAAAGACGGTCAATTTGTCTTCGATCCTCGTGCTTCAGTCGGTGGTTGCTTTTCTTACCTAGCCAACCACCAACAATTATGTTAGCATAACAAGTTAACTAGTACCCGCCATTTTTCAAAAGAAGCAAATTTTCCGTTATAGATTTCAATTTAAGATTTTTGTAGTTTTAGGTGAAACAAATGCAATTTTGAACGATGATCACTCAAATTTTAACCAATTGGGAATTCTGATTTTAATCTGATTCGTTCTTGTGAGGTTTGACCGGAATTAAAAAGTATTCCGATTCAAAATTATGAATAGAAACACAATTAGTTTGAAAGGGTAAATGCATTTAATAAATTTTCAATTTAGTTTCAATGCGTAATTTTAAATTCAGGTTGAAATTTGACTTAAGCTAGGTAAAACAGTTATTGGTAATAAGAAGCAAAATATTGACTACAATTTCAATGCGATTTGGAAGTATAACTCAGTCAACTGTCAATGGTGAGTTCTGAGTCGGTTATAGTTCAATTTGGTTGAACCAAAGTTTCAATTTGTTTATAGACAGATTGCTGAAAAAATTGAATTGAAGAGAGGAATTTAAACTAAGTAGTTCAATTTGTGTTGAATCATTAAATGTAATTTTGAATTAGGTTTGAAAGGTTATGGGGTAAGGGAAGTTTGAAATTAAATACTATTTTGACCGAAAACTGAAGGAATTTAGATTGGGCCAAATTTGACTTAAGACTTAGTGGATAGGAATTTAAGAGTATTTTTAATCAAAGATTTATCGTTAGCATTTGAATAAATTTGAAAAACTTTGACAAAGAAAAACTTAAATAATTTTCAAGTTAGTTTGAATACAAAAATCAGCAATTAAGAGTTTGAATCCAAATGATGGCTAAAATTTCAATGAGTGTCAGCGAGAAAATGTTAAAGTTCCAGAGATTTTAAACCAAAAATTCTTTATAATTTGAAATAATTTGAAGGTTATCAAATTATCTTCAAATAAATTTGAATTTTACAGTGTGGGCTATCTGTTAGTCCTTTTTCTATTTGTAAATAAAACACACATTTTGGGATGAAAAGTCAAAATTTTTTATTGATAATGAAAGGTGGTTCTATGCCATTAATGTATGAAAAACAATATTGTTCATATGCCCACCACGGCTTTGTCTACAGGCCTGCATCCGAACATCAAAATTTTCGATGACTTTTCCAATAAAAGCGGATCAATCACCTCAATTTCAGTTCGAATAATGTCGTTTGCTGTTGAACTGTTTGTGGATGATTAGCATAAATCTTACCTTTCAAATAACCCCACAAAAAATAATCAAGTGGTGTTAAATTCCGGCTTCTTGGTGGCCAAGGAACTTCACACTTTCTTGAAATTATGCGATCAGCAAATTTTGTTGAAAATAAATGGATTGTTGCATGATTTGCATGGCATATCGCTCAATCTTGTTGAAACCAAAGGTCGTTGACACGCAATTCATGCAATTTTAGACACAAAAAACCAGTTAGCATGTTGCGATAGCGTTCCCTGCATTTACTGTAAGTTACGAACACTTTCACTAACAGCTACTACTGCAACAGGAGTACGAACTGGATGAACATGTTGATACGGTCTATGACCGTCCACTGAACCAGTTTCTTCTAAACGATCAATAATTTTGCCAATTGCGCGCTCAGTAGGACGTTCATGTCGACCAAAACTCACGTAATTTACAAAATCTTGTTGTTTTTGAGTTGTTGTGTTGTTAGCGACTCCATGATGATAAATGGTATATTTTTTACTTTTCATATGTCGAAGAATTTTTTAGAACAAATAACGTTAAGTAGTAAAATTCATTGATTGAAAAAAGGACCAAGAGATGGCCCACCCTGTAGTAATAAAAAAAATTTCTTTGAAAATTTAAGTTTTAGTGAATTAAAACTATTTAAAATTTGAAATATGAACTCCCTTTAAACTAAAATAACAAACTTTGAATTTATGCTCAAACTGAGACAATGTGGGTTACAACGATGTTTACTGTTCGAATAGGTTTGAAGAGTCCGTAATAGGAATATCTAAAGTTATTTTTAATCAAATCTGATGGAAAGTTGAATAGTTTCCATTGAATAGTGTTACAAGCTTAAGATCAGTTTTGAAATTTGAGTGATATTTTAAATATAATTTGAATTTGCCGGGGAATGAGGATATTGAGGAATTACGACAATGAGGAAATATTGAGGAATTACTGCAATTTGGACCTAATTACCAATAGAAAATTATTTAAAGATAGTTCGACAGAAATTTGCCCAATTTTTGATGGAATAAGAATTCTGTTTCAGTTCAGTTTCAATATTGAAGTTTGATTAATGTTTTATTCAAAATTTTTGAAAATTAAAAAGTAAATGATCAAGTTTTAATTATAGCTAACCCCAATTCTAATGAAGCTTTAATTCTATTTGGGCCCAGTTATATTAAAGCCGGTGCTTGAAACAAAATGTTAAACACGTTTCAACGTTTGGAAAGGAAATTTTTTTTTTTTAATTTTAAATGAAAACTTAAGTCAAGCTGTTTGACTCCGATTAAATGAACCTGGAATTAATTTCTTCAAGAACGATCAGGGATTCCAGTTTTCAAAAATAACTCTACGAGAAAGACTATGAGTTCTAAGGCTGGAAGTATTTTGAACCCTACTTGACTTAAAATGTGTCAACTATAGTTTGAATGTGTTTCAAGCTCCAGTTTGACTTAATTTGAGTACAAGAATTTTTAAATTTTTAAATATTTGTTGCCAATTGTAAAGATATTGGAATTATCGGTTCAATTGAGACCTTTTGACAACAAAATCTTAAGTTTGAATGTGTTTTTCAAGGTTAATTGATAGGAGCGGTTTATATTGTATTATAATAAGTTTGAAGGGAAAACTTAATTTTGTTTTTAAATTTGAAAGGAATTTAAAATTATTTAACAACAAAATTTTGATTGGCCTTTCAATGAGTTTGAAACAAATTAAAAATAACAAACTCATATTTTAAATGTATTTACAACGGAAAGTGTAAATTTTGAAAACTGTTTGAATTGAAATTTTTAATTTTACTCAATTTGAGTTACATTCAAAGAAAAAGAAAAAATGTTTAAAAAAATTTTGAAACAGAAAAATTTGATTAATTTTCAAATTAATTTGAACACAAAAATCAGCGATTGCGGATTTGGATTAAAATGTCGGCTAAAATTTGAATGAGTGCAAAAATTCTTTTAAAAGTTAAGTTTGTCAGAAATTTACAAGTAATTATAGTTTGAAATGAATCAGTTTTGAAGTTTGATTCAAATTTTAAATATAATTTGAGCTACAATATTTAAAACAGAAAAAATTAATTCATTAAAGAGCAAATATTTATTTAGTTTGTTATCTGTTTGAGAGGAATTAAGGAAAATTGAAATAAGAACTCTGATTTGAGATATTGAAATATTGAAGTTTGAATAATGTTCTATTCAAAAGTATTGAAATTTAAAAAATAAAAAACCCGGTTTAAATTCTATTTATGCCAAGTTAAATTGAAGTCATTGCTTGAAACAAAATGTTGGCTTCAAAATAAATGAGTTTGAAAATCACAGCCAAAACATGAAGATAATTTGAATGAAAAAATCAACCTTTGAATTTATGTTCACACAAAATTTTAATTACGTAAGATATCTGGTTTGAGACAATGAAAGATTAGAATAAATTTAAAATAATTTTGAGAAGGACTTGAAAGAGTTTGGAATAGTTCGATGGGACAAAAAAAGCAATTTAATGTACTACTTCTCCAAACCTGTTTAAGGTAAATAGGTTTGAAGAAGTAGTACATTAATAGAAAAATTTGAATTTGTTTTGAATCAAATTTATTAGAAATTTAAATTAACTGGAATAGGTAATGAGATTAATTTAAAATGTTGGAAATGTAAGAACGACAAAAGATTGATTGTAGTTTGATTGGTAAACGAAATAAATTTTAATGAAAAGATGAAGATCATTTTTTGAATTTAGCTACATAAGTATCAAGAAAATTTAGGTGACGTTTTATGATTTTATTTGTAGTTTGAAAGACAATTAAAATTAATCAAGTTTTAAAAGTAAATAACATGGTATTTGAATTGAATTATGAAATATGGATTAAAGCAAGATAATCAGACCACAAAACGCCAATTGTCCTATTTTGAACATAATTTGAATGATAAATTGCATAATTTTGAATGAGAGTTTTGAAGGCCGTTTGAAAACGAAAAATATTTGTCTCAATTTTGATGTTTGAATTAAATTTTTTTAACCAAACCCTTGACTCCGAATAAGTGAGACTTGAAATAATTTCTTCATAAACGCAAGAGGGAGAACTGTGGTTTCTCAGTGTAGTTTGAATGTGTTTCAAGCTCCAATTTGACTTAGTTTGAGTACAAGAATTTTGAGTTTAGTAAAACTGTTGAAAAATTGCCGACTGTTGAAATAAAAATTTATACAGCATAAGAACGAATGTAAAAAACACGTTAGTGTAGTTTGACATTATATTTGTAAGAGACCAAATGTCCCGCTTTATTTAGATTAGTGTTAACAATAAATTGAGGGCTGGCAATACAAAAAAATGCTAAATTTATAACAAAAACTTTTGTTGATTAAATTATATTTCAATCCTGAATTTTCAAAGGAATTGTAAAAATATTTGAATATGTTTGAAAGTAGTTTGAAAGTAAAATTTTACCCGACACCAATTTTTCATATACATTAGACTTTGGTACTTTTAATTCGAATTGACGGTCCTAAACCAGTTAAGCATTCAGGATTATGATCAATCTGTTCAGTTCAACCTTAAATATTACTTTACTTTGAATGAGTTTGATAGACAAATTTTAATTTTTGTCTTAATATTTATATTGACATAGTTTTGAGCCGTAAGTGAAATTAACAAAATTTTGGTTCGCAATTTGAATGTTGTTTGAAAAGAAAAAATGAAACAATTTTACAGAGCTAAATAACAATTATGAAGTTTGAGTGATATTTTAAATATATAATTTGAACTAACAAATATCGGACATTATTTGAATTATCTTGAAATTTGAGAGATAACTTAATCAAATTATCATTAAAATTTGAAATTGTTTGATAAAAGTACAATTTAAAAAAAAAGTTTGAGTGAAATTTGAAAGGTATTTTATAATTTGGTAATCAAATTTTGAAAATCATTCAAGCAATTTTCAAAATAATTTGATTAAAGAAAGAACGATTTTTGAATGTGGTTTGAATTGTAATTCAAACTTAGACTTTTCAATTTTTTTCTGAATCTGATTAGTTCAAAACAGATATGATGCTATGATAGTTCGATGGAAATTGAATGAAAGAATTACAATTAAAATAGGTTTTATCATTAACAAGAAATTTTAAACTTGGTTTGATTGAAATTTGAAGGAAAGAATTGTATTCAGTTTAGAGATTTCTAGTTAGGTTTCAGTTAAAAAATTAAATTTTGAGAGGAATATTGGACCAAAATGTTGGTTAATTTGAGAATATAGCTTTAATATTAACATCGAATTGAAAATAAAAATTCATCTAAATCATGTTGCTGTTAGTTTGAATGGTAGTTGAGACAAATTTACAGTTAGATTATTAGTTTGGAAAAACCAAGACTAGTTTGAATAAGTAAATGGGATGATTAGAGGAGATAATACAAGTCTATTAAAAAATCAAATCATTGGGATTGGGTTTGAAAGGGAAAACCGTGATAACTAATTTTGAAAGAATAAAATCAAGTGATAAACGAAAAATTAATTTAATTGCGGAGATACGAAATGATTAAATTGCCACGGTGGCGACATCTACCACCCTTAGGATTTGAAGGCAGTTTGAATGATGTCAACAACAATTTAAAATTGCTTGCTTCAATAAAGTTTGATCGGGAAAATAGTCGAATTTTAATTTAAGCCAAAAAAAAAAATCAGTGAAATTTGATTTCTCTTTTGAGAAGAAAATTGAAGCCAGTTTGAACCAAGAAATTAGCGGAAACTCTACTTAAGTTTAAACGTAAGTTTGTTGAAAGCTATAAGACTATTTTTTTAATTTTTCATTTCAAATTTGAAATAATTTGAATGAGTTTGACGAAAGTTTGAAAGGAAAATTTTAACTGTTTTGTTTAATTCGAGTAACTTAACTATTTTGCTTACGAATTAGCGTAATTATATGGTAAAACGATAACTAAATCTCACTTTCTCGCCTCATAACGCCCCCCAAAAAATATCTTTATGCTAAACAAAAACCTCAGAATCACTCAATTAAATGAAAATAGTTTCTATACATATGTAAAAATACTCGTTCAAGACCTTTTTGAATTTTCAAAAGAATTTCCATATTATGGCGCGCACAAACCGTTCATTAAAACACAACTCATCACGAACAATTGAATCAAACACACAGGTATGCGCACAAGAGAAATATTTAAGAAAATTGTAACTTTCTCGCGTGTGTGTATGAAAACTAATTTAGATAAAAAATGATATCGCTCGTTGCTATTATAGCAAGACATATGAAAATCAAATTTCATAATCACACAAATTCTCCACAACATTGCACATCATAACCATATACATATTTGTTATTTTATTGTCTTAATTGCTAATCTTAAATAAAAACAAAACAACAAAAAAAACTTAACAACTTGAGTACACAAAACAAAAAAAAGTTTCTATTCTTTTTCTTTACAACGTTAGTAAAAGCTCCCTTCTCTTAAAAAAAAAAAAAGCAAAAAGAAAAAATCGCCGCAAGCTTATATTTTGTGTTTCAATTTTTTTCCAAACCCACCTCCACCACACATTTAGAGTAAAGTCTACAATACTCGTATTGTGTTGGTTCGCTTAAAGACTTCAAAAGAGACGTGTGCGAGAATAGAGTCACACTCTACTAATTAATTCTATATGTGTTGTCTGCGCGCGGTCGTGTAACGAAATTCTTGCGGTTAGTTACCAATTTTATGTCGCATTGATTGGATGCTATATGATCTATGTGTGCTGTGTCATAGTTATAAGTGATTTTACATAGTGATAAGTGATTTTATTTAAAAAAAAAACTAAAACGTTTTATTATGTGATTATGGTGAAGAAAAAAATGTTCTGGTGACAATTGAGAATAGTGAAAACACATATTATGGGATACTACAGTAGTGATTCGGTGCAAATGGATGAAAGGTAAACAGATACAAATTTATATGTGTACTCGATACACATATGTGTGGAAATGATGATTGAAAGTGAATTGTTAAACACCGGATTAGAATAATTATTTTAGTTTTTATTTATTTTATTTTAATAAAATTATATTTAATGGATAATGAATAAATTAGATGAAATAATTTTGTATTTTTTGAAATTTAGAAAGTTTTGCACATTAGCCGCATATTTATATGAAATTTTTGGTGGGTAATAAATTTGCGGAGATCATTAGTAGTTATGGTGCGCGTGTGATGTTTTGTGTTTTTTTGTTGGTGGAAAGTTCAACGAGACTCGTGATCGTGATTTTATTGCTTGATCCATTAAGGATCTTATAAATTATGATCTTGATCTCAATGCGCGTTTTATTATTTTCTTAGCACATGATCACTATAATTACGTAATCTCTTATTTATTGACACAACTCAGAATTAATAAATCAAACTTATCTTAAAAGTAGATCGATCTTGATCGTTGATTCCAAATCTGTATAAGTAAGACAAGATTTAAGTTTAAGCGATTTGCTGCATCAAAAGACTTTAGTTGTGTGTAATCCAAGTTTTTTGCTACATGCATATATTGCTGGTAAAGCAAGACTTTTTTGACCAAAACTTTAAGTTTCATAAAATTTATTTCATATCAAAAAGTTACAAAAAAACTTTAGCCAAGTCCATGATCCGTTTATTTATTTATTGAACACTCATCTGTGTTCAAAAGGAAACTTGTTAAAACGTGTCTGCTCGTGTCGTTCGATTTCCCTCTTCCTCTAATCGTTCTCGCCATCAGTAGTATCGTACTCTTTCGCGCAAAACAAGCATCGTAAAGTAATATGTCAGTTTTTGTTCTCACTCTACTTAGTGGTAGGCCTAGAATTGGAAGTATTTTTATTTCTAGATTTCTACTCAAATTTGAATAATAATGCAATTACTAACTATTTCGATATAGCTTTAACTGAAATCTATTTTGGACTAGTTCATCGTACTCGTAGCGATCAATTGATCGTGACAATTAATCTCGCTGAAAATGACTTGGCGATGTATTTTAAAATTGTTTGCAATGAAGAAGCAAAAAGCTTCCTTACTTATATAGAAGACACCTGTATCGTGGTATTAGTTTCAGCTGGTGGTTCTCAAATTTCTTGATATATGAACGGAATTGTTCTGAATTGGTGATTTGTTTTTTATTGTGATGATGTTTTGATCATTCACAGGCAAAAAATTGTGTTGGCGGCAATTACGTTTATAGGAATAAAATTTTTATAATTATGTAGATTTTATTTCAAAACAGCAAACTTGATAGTAATCGCGATGAGATCAATGATGTAAGATCTTTAAATCATTTTAGGTCAAAATTTTGTTATGTCACATTTTCATGGACTTAAAATCATTAACATTGACGGATATCTGATTATGCGATCGTATCTGATTTTTATCGGTCCATAAATATCGATCAATTTTTCTTTCAAATTTTTATTTATTATTTTATAGTTTTTTATAGACTGATGATCGCAATCGAAGTTTTGTTTGATGTTAGTTCTTGTTATTTTATTTTATCAATGTTGATCAAAAATTGGTGGACGCTGGTATTACCAGTCTGCTGTGTCATTTAATTTCGGGTTGGTTTGGTCATGACCACCACCCTTTGTTATGTTGATAACTTTGCCAATCTTCCGTGTTGTAGGGAATATTTCTTTATTCAAAAAGTTATTCATAAAGCAAATGATAAGAGACCCTATTATAGATCACGTGAATCTTTGCGCACTATGACAATTCTCTGCGCAACATGTGGAACACGGTTTTGAAATTCAACTTCTAATGCAGCGAAAATATTTTTGCGTAATTCGTTTGGTTAGGACAAATAAAGTTTGACCCTCACCCAACTTATCGCTTTTTAATTTTAGTGCCCAACCTTGTGCCGTCGCCGAAATAGTTGCTCAAAATAGTTTTACTACCAGTTTTGTAAAATTCCTTACTAATAAAATGCTTTACTTATTTGTAGAAGGTTAACATTTCAATAAGGGAACCTCCAAAATTCCAATAAGGGAACCTCCAAAACATTCATGGGCACTTAAATTTGATTTTAAAGATTTAAATACATCATGGTTAGATTCGGACGAAGCACGGTTTTGTTACTGACGCTTCTCGACCCTTCAGACTACTGCAATCCTCATAGTTAATAATCAAAAGATTTTTGTCAGTGGAAAAATCTCGAATGACTCTGGCAACTAAATGTCTATCATTTTCGTGTACAAAAATGAAATCAGAAAGATGGTTTTCACCACACATATTCACATGTTCGCAGAGGTTAATGTTCAATTATAGGTTTAAGTTGTTTGGATCGTATGGCGCTCAGAAAGTTATATTATTCCGTCCTGGTTCTCCTGGATCCTTTTATCCGGCGCCATATGATGGGATCTTATCCTCTCTGCGTATAAAAGAACGTTGTCTTCCTTATTTAATTTTTTGTAGGATAATGTTGGACCTCAACTTAGACTGAATCAGTCTTACATCAGGTAATACTAAATAAGAGGCTAGACTTAATCCTAATGAACTTGTTTAGAGTACCCGTAGTAGAGGCACTTTCTAAATACGGTTAATATTCCGTTCGTTGTTATTATAAACATTCCTTGTTTATCAAGGCGTCTTAAAATTTAACTTCGGCAAATGTCATTTGGCGTTGTTCGCTCTGAAAAGCAAAGGAATGGGGAAAATTATCTGAATTAAATCTCGCAATTTGAGAATTGAAATCATGGTTGAACATGATACGTTAAGTTCAAACTAAACTTTAGTTAACCCTGACAATTAACAATTAAATTAATTCTTGGTTAATTTTGATTTAAATAATTCAGATTTGAGAAGCCAATATATCGGCACTGGAGAATTTAGTACTGGAGATTCATTCTGATGAAATGACAGTTTTTTGTAACATTTTTTAATAGTTCAAAGAAAGTCGCTTAAGAATAGTATGAAGTCACAAAAAATGTCATAAACATACGTTTATATTGAACATTTTCTTGTTTCTTGAATTTGTAAGAAACATTTTATTTTGTCGATTAAAATGAACATCGGATATAATGAACCAAAAATGTTGGTCCATTGAGCGATCGATTTTATATGCATGAGCAACTGCCAGTGTCTCTGAATTCCTTATCGTTGGAATTATTTCGGGTCAATAATTGCGTTAATTCATCAGGAATGGGTGGGAGTTGATGAAGTATTCGTTTGCCTCCTGTTGAAATTATAAAAGACGACTTTTATCTTTTATATATTTCACTCTAATGAATGTATTTTATTCACCACAAAGCAAATGTCAAAATAATAATGCAGGGTTGCCTGCTATATTAGATCAGAATGAATTATCAGAGTTGTTGTTTTTTTAACACCCTCACTTTAAAATTCTCAAATCCAAATTCAAAAACTATTCAGATTATTTTAACAAACTATCGTTAATTCAAATCTTTAGTTCAGTTAAATTAAACTTTAAGAAAAATAAACAGATTTTACTTGATTTATCTAAATTAGATCAAACATAAATCACATCTTATTGCAAAAAACTTGCTTGTCTTTGGTGATTGCCTTCGTTAAACCATCAGCAACCATTTTGTCAGTCGAAATAAACTTGATGTTAATGGTTGAATCCTTAACTTTTTCACGTAAAAAATTATACCTGATATCGATATGCTTAGAAAATTGTCTGAACCCATCTGATTTGGCTAACTTAATTGCTCCTTGGTTATCACAGAAAATTTCATCAAGAAAATCTGAACAAAATTTTTTCAACCAAATTACTTCCTGGACCGTCGAAGCCAATGCCATATATTCGGCCTCTGTGCTTGATAAAGCAACCGTTGGTTGTCTTTTGCTACTCCACGTTATTGCCCCAATGTACATCTTAAATACATAGCCTGTGCACGATCGCCGTTTATCGATGTCGGATTCCCCGTCCGAATCTGAATAACCAACCAATCACTATCACTTTCGTTTGTGAATGTTAACTTGTAATCGATAGTGCCCTTTAAATATCGAAAAATTCTTTTGACTGCCTTCCAATGAGCCAAACTATGATTCGTATTAAATCGGCTGACATCATTAACCGCAAATGCCAAATCTGGACGAGTGCCTTGAACTAAATAGAGCAATTAGCCCACAGCCTCCTGAGATGGCACATTTTTGACTTCCTCGCCATTAATTTTACTCATTGGCATATTTAATGACAATTTTTGATTTGGATCCGCCGGTGTCGAAATCAGTTTGCATTCTTGCATGCCAAAACGTATCAATATTTCCTCAGCATACGCAGATTGATCCAATTGAATTTTATCTTCGCCTTGAGTTATGCGAATGCCAACACATTCTTTCATCAAGACCAAATGACTTGAGTGCTGCTTCAAGTTTCATGTTCCATTCTCTACCAGCTTGTTTTAGTCCGTATATTGCCCGATTTAGTTTGCACACTTGCTTGGTTCCATCATTATATTTTTCAGGTTGCTGCATATAAATTTCCTCATGAAGTTCACCCTGAAGAAAGGCAGTAACTGCATCCATCTGATGAACCTTCAACTTGTGTTTCACAGCAATTGCCATCAATACTCTAATCGATGCATACCTTAATACAGGTGAATATGTCTCTTCATAATCCAGACCATAAATCTGAGAACAACCCTTAGCAACCAATCTCGCTTTGTGTCTCACAATATTACCATCGGAATCTGTTTTCGTTTTAAAAACCCATTTCGATTTTATAGCCTTTCTGCCTGACGGTAAATCGACTAATGACCACGTTTCATTTTCCATTAATGAATTTATTTCATCCTGCATTGCATTTTTCCAATCTACTGCATCATGTCTCGACATTGCTTGATTAACCGAGACTGGATCATCTGCTTGATTGTTGATCATTGTTTTGCATGTTAGTTCAGCAACATATTTTGGATTTGGTTTTGGTGTTCTTGATGAACGACGAACTTCACTGGATGGTGTTATTGACTCATCTGGATAGTAATCTGGATCATTAGGACCAATAACTGACATATAGATACATTGTCGTACTCATTTCCTCTTCCAATAATGAATCGTTTTGCTCCTCTGTGTCATCAACATCACTTGCATTATCCCTCACTGAATGATAACCTTTCTTTTCATTATCATAACCAACAAAAATCATTTTCGTTGACTTCACGTCCCATTTTTTACGTTTTTCTTTAGGTATGTGCACCATAACAGGAGAACCAAATGTTTTCAGATCACTTAAATCAACTTTAGAGCCACTCCATACTTCTTCCGGAGTTGTATCAACCAACAATGATGATACTGATCTGTTTATTATATAAACAGCCATGTTGACCGCTTCAGCCCAGTATGTGACACTTAATTTCGCATCAATTAACATTTATTTAGACCGCTCGACTATCGTTCTATTCGTTCTTTCTGCTGTACCATTTTGCTGTGGCGTGTAAACATTCGTCAATTGATGTTCAATACCATTTTGCCATTCACATGAACAATATTCGGTTCCATTATCAGTACGTAAAATTTTAATTTTTCTTTCACTTTGTTTTTCAATCCACGTTTAAAATTCGATGAATGATGTAAAAACTTCCTTTATAGACTTCAGAAAATAAACAAAACATTTTCTGCTAAAATCGTCAATGAAAATCAGAAAATATCTGACACCACCGATTGATTTGTTTTCCATCGGCCCACATAAATCTGAGTGAATCAGATCCAGTTTATTTTTACTACGGTAATCATGCATGTGTACCATACGCACACGTATCGCAAGCTTGAATCATCGATATATTGTCTGCAAACTTTATTCCGGAAACCACACCATCTCGCATTTTACACAAATCTTTGTGATTTATATGCCCAAGCCGCTTATGCCAAACCATAGAGTTTTGTTGTTTCGTCGACAACATACATTTTTCGACACCACCATCAATTTTGTAAATACCATCAATTGGCCTGCAATTTATCAAAGGACACATTTGATCATCATAGACGGTGCAGCCCTCACTGTTGAAAATAATTGAATTTCCTTTCTCAACCATTTTCGATATTGATAGTAAATTCGCCGATAATTCAGGAACATGTAAAACTTCATCCACTTCAATATCAAAATTATTTACCTTGAGGTTCACGTTGCCTTTTCCATTTACCTTCATGGTTGAATTGTTTGCTGCTGTAATTTGATTTACTGTAGACGTGACACGATACGATTTTTGATCAAATTTTCATTTGGTATCATGTGTATTGACGCGCCGCTATCATTAAACCAGTCGCTTGATTTGTTCTTCATTCCATAATTTGATGCGAAAGCAAGAAATGCCTTCTTGGAATTTGGTTTCTTTTTGACTGTTGGCTTAATTGTGTCATTCGAGTTTTTATTCGGACAATCGGCTGCCTTGTGGCCTTTTTCATTGCACTTCTTTCGTTTCTTTTTCGTCTGAAAACAATTTTTGCTTTTACTCAGAAATGCACTTTGGTTCACAGCTCCACTATAATTTAAATCCAATAATTTTAACCGCAATTGATCCGGTGTCCACTCCATTCTACCACCAGCCAAACCCAGAGTGAATGAATTGAATTCTTCTGGTAAACCCAATAACATGATTCCAGTCAATCATTTGTCACCAACTGAGAAATCCAAATCCTCCAACTTGCTTTTTATATGCAATAGTTCGTCAATATACGACTGCATCGAATCATGATTTTCCAGTCTAATTGATACAAATTTATGCAATAAACCAACACAATGGTGTGCTCCCTAGTCTTCACATGCTGCACGCAATGTATTCCATGCGACAATTGGTGTTTCACATTTCTTCACCAATGGATACAGCGATTTTTCAACATTTAAAACTAAATATGACAAAGCCTGATCAAGTTTTTCCTCTTTGTCTTCAACAGCAATGGGATTTTCTTCGGTTGATGTATCATTCTTTACAATACAATTCTTCAACTTGTGTAATGCCAGAAAATGTTTCATAGCAAATGACCAGGAATCATAGTTTTCGCTGCCTTTCAGCTTTTCCAAATTACCATCCAGCTTTGACATTCTGTATCCTTTGTCTTAAGAATTCAAGAACGATTTTCACGATACACAGTTCACAAATTAATTATTTTATCCTTTTGCACAAATTTAAACTACAATTGATTATTTATTTAGCCGGATGCCGCAGAATCTAAAGGACTCTGGGCCTCTCGAATTATAAAATACGACTTTATTCACCACAAAGCAAATGTCAAAATAACAATGCAGGGTTGCCTGCTATTACATCAGAATGAATTATCAGAGTTGTTGTTTTTTTAACACCTTCATTGCAACATTTTTTTCATATTCTCGTGTGTACATCTTTATATTTGTTACAATCGTCTCTTTTTACAGTTCGGTTTCACCCACACGCTTTATTGTGAAATCGGTGTCTTTCTTGTGTTCGACTTTTTTTTCCAAATTATTTTTTGTACTTCTAGTATCCCATCTGTTTGCTTACTTGTTTCATGCTGTGAACATCTTGCATTTCCTTCTCTCTGGGTTTGAAGTCTATATGATGTCTGTTCTTGTAATTAATTTCTTCTTCAGGTTTTGTCTCGTTCTCTTTCTATTCGTAATCTTTCGGACCTTTATCTTTCTATTCATTAGTCGTATTCTATTCTTATTGTTATTAGAATTTATTGTATCCGATTCTTGGGCTGTTTGTGTTGAGTTATTCGATGATACGTCGTAATTCGTTTATTGGCTCAAATCATGTGCTGTTTGCATCGTGCTTTTTGATGATTGATTGAACTCCATTTAAAGGTATTCAATGTTATTCGATGATTCGTTCTTAATCTTATTATGGGTCAAACTTAAATTCCCGTTATTATAACGTAATGATGAAAATACTTAGAGCAAAAAACAAAATCAGATAATTTGAATGACAATTAGCTGGCTATATAGATGTAATGCCTGTCTAATTGCCGTTGGTCGGAGCTTCACAAAACCAGTTAAATTTGTGTGGTTATAGATGTAGTTCAGTACATACTAACTTTTATTCTCAATTATGCCGAGTTGTTTAAGGAATTTATTGAAGTATGACACCCTGCCCTGATTATTCCCTGATGCTTAATGAAGTATGTATGTTGATTTAAGTGTTAAAATCCATGTTCGTTTGATTTATATTGTGGTGGTTCTTGTTCCACAGTTGATGTCTATGGTGTGTACGCTTTTCAATAGTAGATCTACGAGTTCTTTGGCATGAATACATTTTATTGTGCAGTCTATATGGTGTGTTGATTTGCACACCAGTATTCATGCTCCTGAATGCTCATAATCATCTCCAACTATTTTTGATAGAGGGAAGACCTTATACATTTGATATCTTTGATATAGTTGATCTATTTCTGATGGTAGTGTGTTTACCGTTTTTGTTATGTTACTTAATCCAAGTTGGAAGTTTGTCATTTGTATGTTTATGCTAGAGATATCCTTTTTATAGAAGTAGTGTTAGTAGATGCCTTTCATTTCCTTTAACTTTATCTATCTTGGATTTGTAATTATTTCCCCATTCTTCGTCTGGTACCCCAAAAAAATCATGGACTAATGTAACAACAAAACTGACAAGTGTTCGTCGCCAATCGGAACTTGATAATTTTCGATTGACCATTAACATAACGATTAAATGATGTACCGGAGTCGCTATAAATGTCACCGCATAATCCTCGCCGAGCACTAAATCTTCTGAGTTCCACTAAGAAGGCATTTGTTGTTAAATCGCTACCAACTTCTAAGTGTACCGCCTTTCTTGCATGCAAACGAAAAAAGCGATGTAACCCTTATAAACCTTTTTACTACGCCCTACTGAAGATTTCAATCGGATAGGGCCGGCGTAGTCAACCCCTGCATGAGTAACAGACCGAGATGGTGTAACTCTCGGTGAAAGTAATTCTTCTATTATTTGGGTTCCTTCATGAGTTTTAAAACGGCAATGTTCGGTTATTAACTTTGTAATATGATGATGTTTAGGTTGAATAGTTGGTTTGCTTCATTTCGAACGCGGCAATCGCCGTGATTCTGTAAGCATCGATGGTTGGGATATGATTTAGATTTTCTTCACCTTGGGTTATAAACATTTTACAGCCATTTGGGCTCCGACCACCATAACAAGTTGTCCTACATTTCATCATGTATTAAACCTCGAGAAGCAAAATCTTCTAATTTTACATGGAACCATTTAGCATGGCTAATTGTTTTCTGTATTTCTGCAACACGATTTCCTACAAACACTTTCCATTTTCCAGGCTGAACACTAAATACAAACAATGGTCTCGATTGTAGAGAACTTCCTCAATTTTTCAAAATCTTTATAGGTCGTTGTCTACAACTCTGTTTGATCGCACAGCAGATACGTAATTTCTTAATACGGTACACCTTGGTGTCGGTTTTCAATCTCTCTGTTTTTTCAATAAGTTTGAGAAGTGCCAAATAATAATTTCTTGTGCTTTTTTCCCTTGAGCCTACTGCCTTTATCATACCTTTAAAGATGAACTTTGTAATTAGAATTAGCTCTAGTGCTTTTGAACTTTTATAATTAAACCAACTTACATATTCCGTCGAGTTTCTTTCTCCTAATTTAACAATATTTGAGTCACTTGATTTGGTTGAAGCGTTTCCGAATGGAAACTTTTAGTTTCTAAATCGGCTTTGTTTTATTCATTTTGCAATATATTTAGTATAAACAGTTATTAAAATGCACACTTAACTCGTCGTATTAGCTAAAACTGATTTAATTTAAATTTTGTTTAATGTGATTTGACAGATAAAAAAACAAACGAAAGTTGAATGATTGGCTGTTTTCTTTTTCTCTCCCACACACCAGTATTCGTGTTTTGAAGATGAATGAAAGGGAAACATGATGTACCGATTATGCTGTATTGCATAAACGATAGGCGAAATAAAATGGAATTATAAGGTTTTTTTATTTAATCCTTACAATTGTCGATTAAAAATATGTTACATATTTTGAATTTTAGAGCGCAACAATTAAAATCGCATTATGCGCTTATGATTTCAACGACAACTTAATTAAATATGATCTTGTAGCTTGTTTAACATCCAAAAATCCATAAAGATCATGTTGACAAAAAAACATTAAAAAATGGCATAAATCTTATCAAATTTTGAGATTGTTAATGAGGTAAACGCGGTTACGCAAACATTTGCTTAAGTACACATATAACTTCCGGTTCAGTTTTTTTTTTTTTTATAAAATATATTGTGTTGATTTAAAAGGTTACCTCTTTTGAATATGCAATAGGATGTGGCGTCTTAGTCTTATGTGTTTATACAAAAATACCTTGAAAGGTTGATTTACAACTTTTCGTTGATGTACTAGTGTTATGTTTGTTCAGTCATGCGTTTTATTATTTTGTATTCTATAAGCTTGAAATTTGCTGGCACATACTGTATGTAAGCTGCACAAAATTGTGAGATAAAATCATGACACGAACGTAATTAAATTTCATGACATAAAAAAGTAAAAGTAAATTTCATGCTTTACATATTTTTATGTGCGATTACGACAGTGTGGCATACAAAAAGATATAAAGTCGCACACCTAAATTTTTTTTGTTTTTTTTCGAAAGAAAACCAGTTGACCTACAAGTGACCTAATTTTCATGCATTTTTCTTTATTTACAGTTCGGGTGAAGAAAATCACATTAAATCGGGACGATCGGAGAAACGTTCATCGACGGGTAATCGTCCACATGCTGATCTAGTGAAATGGCAAGGTGGATCGCTGCGATCACCACTTTTACGATTGCCTGCCGATTTGGTACCGCTGGCGATCGAATGTTTCGACTGTATTTTACGATACTGTGGTGACCTGCCACTCGATCCAGATTTGACCGAAGTGAAATGTGTCTATACTGTATTAATGGTGAGTACGAGGTTTTTCGATTTGTGTAAATTTGAGTGAATCATATGTTTGTTTTGTTATTACCAGCACTGTCACAAACATTTGGCACTTCGAGACGAAGTTTACTGCCAATTGATGAAACAAACAACTGCTAATCGATCACCGTGTGTCGATTCGGCACAACGAGCTTGGCGATTATTAAGTATTTTGGCGGCGTATTTCGGTTGCTCCGATGCATTACGTCCCTACTTGATGGAGCATCTATCGTCGGCGGCGTCTGATCGCCGACGATCGTGTCATGGTACGGCAGCCGTATGTCTATCGAATTTGAGAAAGACAGCCCGTTGTGGTGGCCGAAAGAATGTGCCAAGCGTTGAAGAAGTAACGGCGGTTTCTGCTGGCCGATCGGCTCGTCGCCAAATTTATCGATTACCTGGTGGAGCGGAACGTGTTGTAAACACTAGGTGTTCAACCGTTGTGGCTGATGTTATTTCGGAATTATGTGCCCTTCTCGGAATCGACTCGACGTCAGAACAACAAGAATTCTCATTATACTGTATCGTACAAGGTGATGCGTTCACAATGCCACTCGCCGCTGACGAATATATACTCGACGTGACCACAGAACTTCTTAAATCCGGGCAACCATTCTACTTGATATTCTGTCGCTCAGTTTGGCACTACCCATTAAAACGTGACCCCATCCCATCACCATTATATATCGAAGTGCTATTCAATCAGGTGGCACCCGATTACCTAGAAGGTTTATTACTAGAGTTACCAGGTGGTGGGGCACCAGCACCAGAAGTTGTTCGTGACATGGCTCGAATAGCGGCCGTTTTACATCGAGCGGCCGATTTAAATCATGTACCGGCAATGAAAGAAATTAAATTCTTACTACCAAAACCAGCGCTCGGAATTCGAGAATTGCGACCAGCCCAATGGGTGGCACTAGTACAATCGGCTTGGCCACCTGTCGCCGGCCTAAATCCAATTCAAGTGAAAGGACAATTTTTAAATATTTTATCAACATGGCCACTATTTGGTAGTAGCTTCTTTGCAGTAAAACGTGTCTTAGCAGAAGAGGGACCAACGGATGATCCGAATCCAATGTGGAAAGAGCTAATATTGGCATTAAATCGGCGTGGAGTTTTATTCCTTGATCCGAATACACATGAAGCGATACAAAATTGGGCGTTTACCGAAGTTATTTCGACCCGAAAGGTGTGTAACACAACAAGCGCCATTTTGTCGTTGTACTAAAACACGTGTTTTTTTATTTTTTTATTTCCCAGGTACGCTCCGAAGATGGTGCACTATTTTTAGATATGAAAGTAGGTAATTTAATGCAGCAACGTGTTATTCGCGTTCAAACGGAACAGGCTCATGAAATATCACGTTTAGTTAGACAATATATAACAATGGCACAGGTACAGCAACGGGATCGTAGAGATTAAAATTAAATAAATATAAATATTTAGATCTAGATTATTTGTAAATTTTTTTTTTTATATATTTTATTTTATTATTATGTATAATTATTATTTGACAACTAACATGCGTCCATCTTTTATTATTTTTTATAAATTTTATTATACCTACATTTTATGACTAAAACTGATGTTTTATAATATTTAAAGTAAATAAATAAACAAACAAAAAAATAATTATTGTAAATTATATAAACAAAATGGCAAGACAATTTATATTAAATAAAGGAGAAAATTTATTATTATTAATTATAAATCACAAGTTTTAGATTTGTTTTAAACTGTACGGGATTTTGCGTGAAAATCAACCTTTAGGAAAGTATTTCATGATAGTAGCGCAAAATACGGATTACACAACGAAATATTCCCATTTTATAAATTTTCATCACGATTTCCATTGTATGTTGGTCCGATTATTAATTTTAATTTCGCTTTCATTGTAAGCTGTTTAATTATATATAAAACTACTTAAAACGGTTTTTAGCTCAATTTTCAAATCGACTATCGTGACACTGTCACGCTAAATATTTACGATTTGAAAGGTTGAACTAAGGGAAAAATTAATTGAACTCACGTCATTCAATCATCGATACCTTGTACTCACTCCTATCTCGACTTGTGATTTCCAAATCGACCACCTTAGATCCTTATTGTATTTTAGTGGTGTCTGTTGTCCACTTGAGCCAAATCTTGTTTGTAGACCATTAATCTATAATTCGTTTGCCAAGTCCTCTTACATTAACGTCACAAATGACCCATCGTAAAGAAAAGCACAGGTTTCTACCGAATACTCTACATTATGCAACGTTACTGGTACACAAATGGTCCTTGTGTCACTGTCCGCGGCACGTTTTGATTAAATTTTGGTGCTACCTCCTTTCGTTTATGCAGCAAACAGTGAGGAATTCTTTGACAGTTCACGCGAGTAATGCTTCTCCAGTTCAACTGGCCTCTCGATGAATTTTTTACACTGTGCCAGTGAATGACATTCGTTGTTATGTATATAACATCTACGCCGACTTTCCCGTTTGGGAAATTCCTGCTTTCGTACATTTTTCTCCTTTCCATCATATGCCGTGCCAGTAGTAAACACGGGAGACTGCGGCTGCCCTTTGATTTTGCCTTTTGGTTTCGTCATTCACTGAATTGTTAGCCAATTGTTAGCCCACTAGAGCATCCCCTGCTAAGTAAGTGAGAAAACTTCTTGGAATTGGTCCACCGATTCTTAGTGTGTCAAAGCAAACTTGCACTACTTACATGTGAAACCAGACCTCTGACAGGTGCTGGATATCTAATTAATGATCTCAAGTCACATATCGAACAACTGTTTCAATGTTTTGATGGCACTTGGCACAGCTTTTGAACTCTGCAAATCGTCTACCATCATATCTCATGCCTTGCCTATCAAGCATTCTATCAAGCGTATGAAATTTTGCTCGTTGAGCAGTCAATTTTTGCTTCGTATTCCTATTGCGCCTGCCGTAACTTGTAACGTATCTCACTTTCATTAGAGGTACTCCGGTTATATCTGATCTTGTTCGTCGACAATTTTCTATCACCCTAAGACAAAGACTGCCAGTGATATGACACTTTGCTTTCACCGCGTTTTTGTCTGACATCTATAATTGACCTACGAGTTGCGAGGTAGATAATTCGATTTTTGAATATTCGAATATTGACTACTCGTATCTTTCAAGATTTTTAAAATTTTGAGGCATTAAATATAAATTTCCCAATAATAAACCAATATCAAACCAACGAAAGAAATTTTGCACGCACTCGACCAAAATCAATTTATATAAGTTCGCTGTACCAGTTATTTCACTATCACGATATGAATACTACGTGTAAATCAACCATAATACTGCAAAATATTAAGCAACTCTTCCATAATACCAACCCAACATCATTTGTTTGACGTCATATTTACATTCTCTCTCTCTTTTTGCACCGATACGAAAAAAAAAAACAAAAAAATTTTGTTGTCTGTCAAATTTTTTATTGTTTTTCACTCTGGAGTTCTGTCAAAAGACACAAAACAGTTTCGAACGTCTCGTCTCGTTGACCAAAAAGTAAAAATCACACCAAAAAGAAAAAGAAAAGTGTGTAGAAAAATTGTTGCATTTTAATTAGTTATTATTGATTAGTTTTGCTAATTGATTAGTGTGTACTGTGTACATAATAAATAAATTCCGTGTGTCCGTGTTTTTAGTGTGTGGTGTTGTTGCGTTGTGATAAAAAAAAAAAAAACCGAAGTGCAAAAAATCGGTCGAGTGAATGCCTCAGTGTATAGCAAATGAAATGGGTGAAATGGTGTTAAATGACGAGGTCTCAGTGGTCGATGTTTATGATTTGGCCTCGGAAATTGGTAAGGAGTGTGAAAAAATTATTGATCACTTTGGTTCCGATGCGGTCACCGGACTAATGCCAAAAGTTATTAATGCACTTGAACTGCTTGAAGCATTAGCAACGCGGAACGAGGGTGAAAATACGCGAGTACAGGAGCTTAGTGATCGGATTGCTCAGCTGGAAACGGAAAAATTGGAAAAGGCTGAATATCGAAAACGGTTCGAAAAGGTAAGTGAAATTGTATTATTCGTCTCTACAAGGGCGGTGGTTCCGTCTGATTCTGTGATGATGTATATAAAAATTGTGGAAGAAAACACAAGACAAGGAAAATAATTTACCAGAAGATGAAGAGATTGGGAAAAACAATTGAATAATTTAAAATCTGTTGAGTGGGATATTTACTTTCTTATCTTTTGAATTCTTCTGATTTGAATATTTGCTATTTAACTTCCGATATTCGCCCAACCCATAAATTCATACGTTTACTGATAAGAGGAAGCCAACTGTCACACTTTTATTTACTTAATTGATTTTTTTCGGTAGTTTTATGCCTTTTTATTGCGATTATAATTTAATTAGCTATTCTGTGTCGTCACAACGACGATGGCACTTGACTTGAATTTTTAATTAACTTGCGTGCGTAGAGTAACTACTTTACAAGTAGATTGTGATGTGAATTAATAGTACATTGACAGAATTAATTTGTGTAGTAAGTTTGTTCTAAACGTTCGTTTCTAGATCTATAGTCATATTTAAACTGTCGATCTAATTTGGAAAGCATTAAAGACAGATCTATTCCGTTGAAGATTCTCTAGAAAAATCATTTGTCTCCTCCGCTCAACCCATCAGTAACCCAGCAATCAGCATACCGCCTTTTTGGATTAAGACGAGGTCATTTCACGTTTAAACCCTCTCAAATATTCGTTGAAAAACCTTTTCCAAAGATGCTGCACTAATTGAGTTTTATGTAACCAATACGATAGCGGATTGCTTGATATTGATTGGACCCCCTATTGTGAAATGCCCAGGTGATAATGGTTCTGAGTCAGGTGGATCACTAGACAGCAGTAAAAGAGGGCGAAAATTAACAGTTCCCTCTATCTTGATAGACAATGCCGTTAGTTGTTCCAATGTCAATACTTGTACTCCCACAACGTTTTTCATGTAAGATTTAAACATGCGGACTGCAGCCTCCGAAATGCGGCGATCTAGGCGCAATATATTTCCATGTGATGCAACTCTATTTTTAACATCTTTGTTGGCACCTACCAAATTTTCGGCGTTATCAATTTAAATCAGTGTACTCGGTTCTATTCTTGAAAAAAAAAAACGTTTCACACATTTGATAAAAGATTTGCTCATTGCGTCCTCAACCAATTCTAAATGGACACCCTTACTTACAAATACGAAAACATGGTTTTGTGTATCCTTTCTTTGTCCAAATTTGACTAGAAAAGGACCACGGAAATCAACACCGACTATATGAAATGTTCTAGCAGCATTGAAACGTTCTGGAGGCAATGAAGCCATGATTTGTTCTTCTAATCTGAACTGTTCTAATGATTGATGACAATGCCGCCTCCAACTCGCAAGCCTTCAAGTTAACAGTGTAAACAACCTTCTTTCTAATGTATCTGTTTATGAAACGATAAGCAACAACGCGTTTGAGTCTTACTATTGAACTAAAGGCCTCAATCTTGAAAATATCTGTTACTTTTACGGAAACAAAAGTTGACTGCAAGATCGCAGTCAATTCTAGTTTCGGTAGAGAGATCAGTTTTAAGGGAATCACCCTAGATTTACTAGATAAAAGATTTATAACTACCCTGCCATCTCTATTCTTATAATGAACATATACACATGGGTCATATGCTTTCTGCGACGCGTCACTAAAACTATTGTGTTTCTGTATAACTAACGATTGATTCCTGGAATATTTAATCTCAAATCATTTAGAACTCCGAAACTGCTGAAGTTATCCATAGTTTCTGAATAAGAATTTTCATACTTAAAATGACTGGCCCTATTGGCCAAATTGTTCAAACCAACTACTAATATAAGATAAAATTTATCTCTTTGTAATTCTGTACAGGAAGTATTGGATATTACTCTTGTCTCAAGCTTTCTGGCGATTAGTTTGTTATACTGGAGAGTGTCGGAGGACCACTCCTTTTCTGATCATTGTTATCTTTAATTTGAAATGGACTTGACTTCTCCAAAAACTCCAATTTACAGACACAGGAGGAAAACCAACTGGGATATCTTTAGAATTATTCTGGGTAATTCACTACCAGTTCCGGTGACCAAACCTCCAAAAACTGCGCAAGAGCTCGATGGCTTGGTGGACGAGTTGTCCAGCGCTTTTAATGAAGCAATACTGGGCTCTAGTCCCCTTAGCAGGCCTAGGGGTAAATCTCGGCCACCCTGGTGGTCCAATGAGATTCAACAAACACGTCGAAAATGCAAAAGACTCTTCAAAACAGCACGGAAAACAAAATCTGCTGTAGGCTGGGACTCCTATAAGGAAGTCCTCAAAATTTACAAATAACAATTGAGAAGTGCCAAGAATAGCTCTTGGAGACTATACTATGTCTAGGCTACGCAAAGTACTAGTAACAGGTCCTTCCATCCCAAGTTATCTTCAACCGGCGAATGGGATATAGACCACTAATAGTGCGGAATCGCTGGAACTTCTGATGGAGACTCATTTTCCTGGTTGTTCCGAATCTGTACCTAGCACATCAGTAGGTAAAAGGGCACGTAGCCTCATAGTCCAAATTATTAGCAGAAAAAAGATCCTGTGGGCGATAAACAGTTTTAAACCATATAAGTCGCCTGGACTCGATGGTATTATCCCTGCGGATATTCAACAAACTACGGATCTAACAATTTCCTGGTTAGAGGTAATTTTCGAAGGCAGCCTAGAACTATGTCACATTCCTAGTAAATGGACAGAAGTGAAAGTTGTTGTCATACCTAAGCCAGGAAAACGCTCGCACTGCAATCCCAAAGACCTTAGACCGATTAGATTGTCTTCCTTCCTTTTTAAAACACTGGAAAGACAAATAGAAGCTCATATAGAGGCACGATTGTGTCGGAAAAGCTGTCTAAATCTCAACATGCCTATTGCAATGGGAGATCTCTAGAGGCGGCTCTTCATTCTCTTGTATTTTTCATTGAAAAATCTTTCGAATATAGAGACTACGCAATGGTAACCTTCTTGGATATTGAGGGGGCCTTTAACAATGTGCTTCCAGGGACTATAACTCGGGCACTTTCAGATCTGGGAGTGGATGAATCATCGCTGGAACCTTGGTCATAAATTACCTGTTGTTGAGACTGGAGGACGGTGGCTTCAAGGTGGTTGCCTATGCGGATGATGTTGCTATCGGTGTCCGTGGTAAATATCCTGGCATCCTTAGTGAGCTTATGCAAAATGCCCTGGGCACTCTTTCATTATGGGCCAATGGCTGTGGGTTGAATGTGAACCCACACAAAACCGAATTGGTTCTCTTCTCTAGCAAATATAAACTTCCTCACATCGATCCTCCCACTTTAAATGGGTTCAGCTTGATTTTTACAGTTGAAGCGAAGTTTCTGGGTCTCGTTTTGGATAGCAAATCGTACATTGGCTTCATAACGCAGTAATCAGACCCATACTCTTGTATGGGCTAATAGTCTGGTGGCCTGCTCTGGACAAAACTGTCAACCAAAAGCTGTTGACAAAAGTTCAGAGAACAATCTCTCTGTAGATCAGTGGTGCACTGAGGAGCACATCCCTTCACGCACTAGAGACTCTGCGCTATTTTTGACTCCTCTAGATATCTTGGGGAAACAGTTGGCAGCTTGTACTGCCATACGGCTGAAATCCATCTTAATGTGGACCTCCAACAATACAAAGGCACTCATCTATTTTGTGCAACAAACAAATTCCCAAGACCACCGACTATACTGTCCTGTCACTATCTTTTGACACAAAGTTCCGGACTAGGATCCCATCCAGGGAGGACTGGATGATGGGTGCAGTTTTGGAACCAGGAGTTATAAACTTCTTCACTGATGGTTCAAAACGAGACGGAAAAGTCGGGGCTGGAGTGTTCTGCGAGGAACTTCTATTAAATCTCTACCTCCGTCTCCCCGACTACTGTAGCATGCAAGCTGAAGTAACTGCCATAAAGAAAGTCGTAGACTGGTTGAGGTATAACGTAATATCGGTTTGGAATATTCGCATATATACTGACAATCAGGCTGCCATTAAAGCACTTCAATCATACCTCCTCACGTCGAAAGTAGTACATAACTGTCTCTCATCTCTTAACGCGATGGCAGATCAGTTCAACATCCGCATTTTATGGGTGCCAGGACAGGATACTAGGGCAGCCTTTAATGCAATATTTGGAATATTGTCAGGTCCAGGAGCTTTTTGATTCCCAAATCGTTGGCACGCACTGGCGAGCTCTTCTCTGGATACCGAGGGAACTTCCTCTGGGCCAGGTGCTACACCGATGGCAGGGATCACATCAGTTTGCTGCGGGAATAAAGCGGTAATAATTCTGTTTAGTGTCACTGGGCAGGTGGGAGGCGATGCAGTGGAATTTTCGAGCCTGTTCATGACGATTTTGTAGGGTCTTCCCATGGGTCACGATCCACTTCACTGCATAGCTCTTTCCAGCATTGACGCCTACTCGCCTTAATTGCCGGCTTAAATTGCTTTCGAGCATCCAGGTATGTTCCGTGCAGGCTAGGATAGGACTCCGTACCCCAGGCGCGTTGGTATTTTCTCCTTACATGATTGCACATCTGGCGCAATTTTGCTATCTGTTCAGTCCACCAGTATGCTGGTGGATGACGACCATCTAGAAATCGTTTTACCATGGTTGCATTACAGGCGTTGGTGATCGTATTCATCATCTGCGCCGCTTTCGCGTTAGCAGTCCCTCCCCAAGAGGTTCGGATCGTCCAGGAATAGCATAAATAGGTGTTCCTCAAACGTACTTGCCCTCCAACCCACCGGTTTCCTTGTATGTTTTATACGTCCATCTTCCCTTGGAAGTTTTATTTCAAAAAATATGGCTTGGTGGTCGCTGTGCTTGTAATGTTCGCTGACTTCCCATTTAGTCAACATTCGCATCAAGCAGCTGCTACCGAACGTCAAATCAATCACAGAGGAGGCACCACCTTTACGAAAAGTTGGTGTGTCACCAGCATTAAGCAGCACAACATCTATTGAAGAAAATGTTCCGAGTAGTGCCACCCCTCTTCTATTTGTATCTCTATTTCCCCGTTCAGTTGCCCAAGCGTTGAAGTCACCAGCAATGATAACAGGGTTTCGCAGTTGTGCATCAGCAGTCAAGTGGTCCAGGAAATACTCAAGCTCTTCAATTGTGATACTAGGTGGTGCATAACAACTGTAGATATGCAAACCGACAACTTTCACTCGCACAAATCCTGCGTCAGGGTTATTAGCCCTCTCCTGTATGGTCCGTCTGCCAAAGGACCATACGGCGGCTTTGCCGGTTGGATCGGTTGCCCAATTACGCCCATCTATATTTTTGTACTGTTCGCACAAGATGGCGACATCAACTCTGGCTTCATGCAATGTTTGGACTAGCACGTCCTGTGCAATCTCACAATGGTTTAGGTTGAGCTGAATGAACTTCATAGCCGGCGTGCTTTTTTCAATGCCTCCCTCAATTCACTCCCTGCTATATGGTTATGGTTCGTCCTATTCTTGCAAAGCATACATCTTGCTTCTTCCTTGTATTCTTTAAATACATGACCATTTCCTCCGCATTTGTAGCAGAGGCCAGCGCGATTCACGTCACATGTACAAGATTTGGTTATATGTCCGTACTGCCAGCACTTGAAGCACTTTAAGGGCAATTTTTTTTTCGTGGATTCGGCAGATTACCCACCCAACATTTACCTTGCCTTCAGCAGTCATCGGTTTGGCTATCGAACTTGGTACAGCCATCACTGCCATTTGAGTGCCTCTATAGGCAGCTCTCAATGACTTGATACAGTCTATCGCTAAGTCTTCCGCCACCGCAAACTTAGTTATAATCGCCTTATGTACGTCTGCCTTTGATGTGGCCTCGTCAATGTCTTTAACTTCGAGCATAACCTCATCAACCTGCGTTAGCGTTTGGATTTTTGCATCTGCACCAAGAGAATTTTCTAATGCAGATTGGAGTCCAAGTTCCTTTGGGTGTATATCTTCCCCCAACTCAAGTAGAAGATCGCCCTTTGCTGTCCTACGTATGCAAGTCACCTTATCAGAGAGGTCGTTCAAATTGAGCATCTCAGCATATGTGAGGGATCCATTCTTCGTTATTTTGATGGCATCAGGACGTGGACGCGGAATCCTCCCACGTTTTTCCTTTGTTTCTTGCTCACCACCTGCCAGTCGGAGCCCGCTTCATTGTTAGGCTCATTAAGTTCGACTAAGTTTTCATTCGAACCTTTAGCTTCTAAAACTGGGGTTCCGCCAGTTTTCTGTTTCCCTTTTTTTTGGGCGTGTTCAATAGGCGAATTTTGTTCATTCGACCTTTCCTTTTTGCTTTTGAATGCCATTTCCGCTTCCCTATCCAGCGGAACGATATCCTTCCCTTTGTTTCTCGGGTTTGAGATGGTTGGCGTGCTCTGGGTCTCACAGCATACTGTTATCTGCTTAGCCAAGTTTGCAATTGTCTGCGTTGTCTGGTTCTCGTCATTCAATTTTTCAACCTCGAGTGAGTGTTCAGCATACAGATTCCTGATTGACGTTTCAAGCTTCTTTATTTCATGGTGTACATTACTCTTTGATTTGATGTATTCCCAGAGAAGGTCAATTTTCTTTCCAAGCCGATTAAAAACATCAAGCTCGTTAATATCCGATAGTGAATCAGATATTTTGTGGTCTTCAGACTCTGAAAGGGACTTCGAATGCTGTCGAAATCCTATTCTCGTGCTACTACTCCTTTGGAATGGGTTGGTTATTCCCCTTAACTCCTTAGAGTTTTTCCCGGTTGTCACTTTTGCCTCATTCGATGCCGCACCGGTTTCCAGCTTCTTGTTCGGTGATCTTATGACATTGCTACTCTTCATAAACGGGTTTACCGTCTTCGGTGTGGCCTTATCCGGCGTCTCCTGCTCTTGGATTCTGCAGGCAGGGCTTGTAGAATTATCTGTCCCAGCAGCCAAGGACCCCACTGCTAGAACATTGCGGTCGTTCGATCTCGACGGCAGGGAGCCCGCTTGCTCACTCCCAAAAACCGCCGGTACTGGGGATCCGACCCCCTGCACCCTAACTTCTCCTCCCTGCAAACCTTCCATGGTAGGTTTATTATTCGGGGTTCCTTCCCCTATCTGTTTTGGTCCAGGTGTGGTATTTTATTTCCCACCTACCCGCCGGTGAACCGGTGAGGGCACTCCTTTATCCGCTAGCTGAGGACGCGCCCGATGGGAGAGCCAGCAACTCCACACGGGTTATGGTATGGTGGTCTGATGGTGTTAATTTACTGTGGTATGATAGTATGGCGTTATAATTTTGTCTTATTGATTCATCAGAATTTAAGGGAAACATTTTACCTGAATGCGATGAACATTTTACCTGAACCCCCTTGGTAGTACCACATCCTTCTCATTGGGTCTTACATTTTTTATTTATCATGAGATTTTCATAGAATTTTCGGAGGGGTCGGACCTCTGGATGTTGGTTCCGAGGACAATTTTTTTTCGAAAATTTCGATTTTTTTAAATTATTTTGACAGGAGTGAATTAATTTTGACAGGAATGATTAAATTAAATTAATCGCATTAACCGTACTCGGATGCGAGATGTCGATCTTCTGGATCTAAGAAATTTTTCCATCACTGGAAAATCCAGATTTTAGTGACATCTTTCACTTATGAGCAAGTTTTCATAGTATTCTCGAAGGGGTCAGGTACCTGGGTCTAGGTGCTAGTAAAAATTTGTTTTCTAAAATTTCGATTTAAAAAAAAATATACGGGAATGAATTTAGATAAATGGTTAAATGAAATTAAATACTTATACATATACTCGAATCCGAGGAGTCGGTCCCCTGGATCTATCTATCAACTATACCACAATTAATTTTAATTTTTAGAAAAGTCGTTTACTATTTTTTGAAATAAACTCTGGTTGAGGCCTATTGAAAAAAATGCAAGATTTTCGTTTGGGACTAATGCACTATGACTCACTAACAAGGCATTGGAGGCATTTGATCGAACATTACGGGACATCCAAGTTAATGAAGATGTTATGGGTCGAATTAGCTGTCTTTTTAGCGGGAGTCCTTCGTCAGACGTTGCCGATGATTCCATGTGGAACACATGGCCAACTGATTCTTGAAACGATTGTGTTAGTTTTTCAACAAATTTCTCTTCAGGGATAAAGTCAGTTGATGATATAAAGTTAAACGTGTTTCAAGAGGTAACAAGAACAATTGAAGGTGTTCAGGATTGAAATCCATGATATTGTATTGTGTGATCGTAAAGTGAAGTTGAGTGAGATTGTTGACATCTTAAACATAATAATAAAAGAACGTATAGAAAATATCTTGTATGCACATTTAAATATGAAAAATCGTAAAGCATGATCGCTCAATATCGATTAAAAACGCGTACGTAGCAGTGTTTGCACATATTAAACATAATAAGGAGGATTTTTTGCATCGATTAATAAAAGTCTGAACAACAGTCGGTACAGTGGATGGAACCTGTTCAAAGTCAATCAAAGCAAACAAAAACGAAGAAGGAAAACCAATCACTGGCATAAAAGTGCATTATTGGGTAAATTGAACGATACAATGAAGGCAAAACGAACACATTTGGCGAGAAAAAAAATTCTCTTCAAAACCGACTCACAAGTCAACAATAGTGATGGCAAACTTGTACCAATTACTTGGCACCTAGCAACTATTTTCTGTTTCAAAAATATAAAAGGTGGCTACAGGGAAAGAAACTTGGAATAGCCGAAACAAATGCATATTTTGAAGTGTTTGAAAATCACTTTACGAGATAGGTATTGAAATATTGGATTTTTTTGATTCTTAAATATTGAGTTAACATGAGATTTTATTGTGTAATTCCCCATCATTTATAATTAAATCAAATTTCACCGAAAACCACTGATATCGTGCACCATGTTAAAATTAATTAACTCACATTTTTTAATGGGAATAAACGTAAGCGCACAGTTAAAATTAAATTGATTAGAAAAATAAATAAATTGTTTAAATTACATTTATAATTAATTTCTAATACGATTCATAAATCATACCACACGTATGTATATACAAACACTTAATAATATTTAAATCAAACCCTTATCAGCAGCATTGCAGGCAACATCCCATTTTTGTTTACCTATCCCATTTTCATGGTTTGGCACAAAATTATCGTAGTCATAGTGTGTATCGTAGTTACTGGTGTGTAAAGTATCTATGATGGCGGTGTTAAACGATTAAATGAACAAGAGTGTATAATGACATTGCCCTGTCTGGTACGAGAGCCATAAAAACACTTTTAAACGTTTAGCAAATTATTTTATCGACTATGACACATTTTTTGTATGTACATTGTATTTACTAGTGCATGTAGAATGAGTACCACTAAATATCGATAAACTAAAATTCATCCACCGTAATTCTCAACCTTTTTCGGGATTATACACAAAAACCAATATTTCTTTAAGATAATATTTTCCGATATATTACTTACATAAAATATAAATCTTTTCGGGAGGTTAATAAAGATGTATGTACCATATATGGATACTCGTTCATATGTACACAGATGCAGTCTGTAAGAAATGAAAATATTATTTCTTTTTCTTCTTGAGTTACGAAAAGTTTTGTTTTGTTGGTCAAACATAACATAACCCAATCGGTTGATGATATACTTCAGTGAACAGATAAATCAATTCTGGATATATTTTAATAGCGATTTTCTTGTCTGTGTCGAATTAACAAAATGTATTTACAAAAACCGAAGAAAAACAAAAACACAAAAAGACTTGAGATGAATCCAAGATTTACATAAATTTTTGTCATTTTCTTAATTTATTCAGGCGATAAAGACAGAAGATTACACAGAGTATTTTTAAAGCAATTAAGATTGAAACGACACTAAATTACGTTATACTTACTGAACATAAAACCAAAATGTAATGAGATATTTAGATTTTTAAGTTTTATTTAATTATAAAATGGTTTTGTATGTATGTCTTGTGAATTGTTTTCTTTATTCTTGAGACAAATGTAATTTTTTACTTATTTATATTGTTTACATTATTGGATGAAATGAACAAACCAAGATCCGGCCAACACACAAAATTTTAGGAACAAATGGCATTGGACGCCTTTTGTGTTCATCTATCAGGGTTCTCTCACAATCGGATATATGGCAACGAACATGTGAAATTGTTTTAGACCCTTTGTTTTTGAAACCAACACGACTGATCTTCCAAATAGTTTGTGGGTCACCATAAGGTCACCAATTACAAACCTGGCGTTATTCTCAGTTATGTACCCCATTAGATCTTAATAAGTATTGTAGAGGCAAATTCATAGATACATAGATTGATAGGCACTCAAATGAGTGCCCATTTTTAAACTTCCTCCTCCTTGATAAATGTCGAATAAAATCACGTTAGGTGTTTTTTATCATGTACTAGCTGTACCCTGCGCGCGTTGCTACGCTACCAACTAAAATAAATTTGAAGGAAAGACATTATACAAATATTCAATTCATTTTGAGTTATTTTATTGATTTTGTTCAGTTCGAAAAAATTGTGACATTGCAGCGTTTCGTTTCAATTCGATATTTATTGAAGTGCTGTGGGATACACAATATTTTTTGTTTTTCCATCTGGTGCGTAAACGAATAAATCAGAAGGTTTTCCGACGCGTGAGCAGGCCACATAGAGCTGCCCTTGTGAGAAGCATGGATTCTCCAAATTTAATCCACACACTTGCAACGATTGTCCTTGTGCTTTGTTGATAGTTATTGCGAAAGCGAGTCGCACCGGGAATTGCAAACGTTTGAATTCGAATGGCATATCTGTCGGGATCATTGCGCGATATGTGGCAACAGTACGTCTTCACCTTTGAATTTTCCAGTCAAAATTGTTGCCTCGATAACATTGTTCATCATTTTCTTGACTGAGAGTCTGGTTCCGTTGCAAAGTCGTGGTGGATTTATGTTTCGAAGAAGAATAATGGGTACGCCAATTTTTAATGTAAGAACATGCGGTGGTATGCCTCGCAAATCAATCGAATTCAAGTATTCAGTTGGATAGTTGACAACTTCGTCTTTATTCACCACATTATCAATGGACTTATATGTTGTCGTTTCGCCGGGTATCCCATTCTGAATAGTGAAGTTGATGGTATTGACATCGATGTTTTTGGCCGCTAATATAGCACGCGTACTGAGCCACTGATGATTTTTGTAGTTTTGTGCAATGTTTGGGAAAACTTTTTGCACCAATTCGTCTATGCTTTCTGTGATCTTATAGAAGTTTGCTGGCAAGGTGATACATTGCGTAAATTCATCAACTTGCATTCGCCCATTTCCAATATCCATTAATTGTTTTGCAAAATTTCCTGCCGATGCATCCCGTTGTAGTTATACACGCATGTTGGTTTTCAAAGTCAATTTCTGTAAACTGGCAGTGTTTGTCGAAAATCACCAGACAATAAAATGAGTGCGCCACCGAAGATCCGTGCGTTTCCTCTCACATCTCGCAGTGTACGATCAAGCGTTTCCAATGCTTTCTTGTGAGACATTGTACATTCGTCCCATATGATAATTTGACACGTTTGGAGTACTTTGTCCATTCCAGAGTTTTTGCTGATGTTGCATGTTGGTGCCTCAGTGTTTTGTAAATTCAACGGCAGTTTCAATGCTGAATGCGCTATTCGGCCACCATCCAAAAGAGTTGCCGTAATTCCAGATGATGCAATGGCCAGTGCAATATTATTTTGTGATCGTATGGTTGCCAAAATGAGTGAAAAAAGAAAAGTCTTGCCTGTACCACCGGGCACATCTATGAAAAACAGTCCACCGCTTTGTTCTGTGATTGCACGCATAATTCTGTTTGTTCTGGAACCAACTGCGGAAGATTTGTCTGAACAAATGTCCCCAGTTCGTCAAATCACGATCGAAAAGGTCATTCGCTGGTCGGTTCGGAGCAGGCATTCCCAGTTGCACCATTGCCTTGTTAGCGATTGCCAAACATATGTGTTCAATCAAAATCAATGCCTCATTATACACGTTTGGTGTGAATTGAGTGTCCGGATTTTGATTCGCAGCGCGCAAACCATTTAGAATATCTTCACTCATGTAGTTCTTGTATTTTCCCCAAAGATCTTTTGGATTATATGGGAAGCAGGTTGTCAATATTATGGCAAATAACGTTCGTATTTGCTGTGGTCGAGCAGTATTCGATACATCAGCGAGTGCAGTGTCCCAATGTGCATCATTCTCAAGAAGATTTAGTTCCTGGCAAGCTTGGCGATAAGTGGCGCACAGCTGACCGTTCACTGTTCTTAAATCTTGGAAAGATGTCGGTCCACGTACATTGATTAACAGCAATCGCAGATAGAAGCATTCTATATTGTTCGGGTGAATAGTGTACAGACGACCCAATGCGTCACTGGAATACCAATTGGGATGTCCTTCAATTGCTTTACCTTGTTTGCGACGTTGAAACTTTTTAGCCGATGCATTCCATGTGTAGAATTTCGGTACCTCAGAATAAAGTAGAGTCTTTGCAAAAATATCATCTTGGCACAATGAGTAAAATGCAGTTAAAGTTGTTGCCGGTGGAACCAATGCTCTTGCACGTACATTATCTGCTGTGAAGTCCATTCTCGAGATGCACCGCCAAGTGTACTACTGTTGGATGTCGTTCATGGATTGGAAATGATAAGATGCGCCACACTGCTTCATTGCTGCTAATGTAGCGTCCAAGTTGGTATTGACATAATACACACACAAATGAGGTTTCTCCATGGGTTTTTATATTTGATGTAGTGAATAATAATTCGCTATGTCAGTACGTTCTGGCCAGATACTTAATGTATGTGATTAGAGTGGAATTTTTTGTAGTTTGGTCGTAGCTGCCTGATGAGTAGACCATACTTTTCAGTACGAAACCAAACTACCAACAGAAAGAACTCATGGAGGGTTCTCATTTTGCAGAGTGGTACATTGGTATAACTCTTTGGGCCTTCAGCCAAAATTACGGAGAGGGGGGAAGATATTTCTACTTTTTTTCAGTAGATATATTATGAGCGATTGGCCTCTTTATTTTTCTGATTTACCAAATCGAAAATATTGGGATTGCCATGAACAATTAATATATTTGTCTATAAAAAATGCCGAAAAATCAACTTATTTATAATATTGTAAAGGTCCTGACGAATACAACAGTTTTGTCCGAGAAATTTAATAGTCAGAATTGTCTTTATAACGTTGGTTAGGCCTTTGTCCTTCAGTGCGAAAGTTTACTGAGTAATGAAGAGCTCTGTTCAGCAACGACTGGTAAATTAGTTCTAAATTGCTAAGGGAGGTAATTTGAGAAATGATGTATTTTTACACGGATAACTTAACGAAGTCAGGTTAGTGTCTCCTGAGAGGGTATTTGACAATACGGCATACAACGTGAACCTAGTGTTTAAAGGTTTAGTGACTTGAGCTATTCTGTCAAGGTGCTTCCGCTGGTGGGTAATCGGCAAATTTTAATGTTAGTTAAATAAAATATTCTGTAGCACCGAGTTAAGGTAGGAAAAGCAGACATCAAGAATCTCTAGCATAAACTCTGTAATTGAGAAAAAAAACAGGGACGACGTAGATGTAGACGTCCTTAAACGTAGAAATACAAATTTCAGAAAATTTAGGTGGCTTGGTCAATTTCACAGAGCAGATCAATATTTCTAGCACTCCATAAAATGGTTTCAAAATTTTGTTGATACTGTCATGGTACTTTAACCAAAATTCTATCAAAATGAACCACAATTGTTGTTTTTATTAAGTGTGCTTATATGTGTGCTACCAAATAGACATGTACACGGTTGATTTATTTCAAAACTTAAAAAGAAGGCGGGATTTAAAGTAACCCATTTGATTACCTCAAATGCATGGATCGTCGCAAAGTGGTGTCATCATTGTACCAAGGTTTCGCACTCAATGAAACAAAGTGGCTTGGTGAAAACCGGGGATTCTATCATAATTCAGAAATGCTTCCTGCCGTCTTAATAAACTTAATGAGCTTGAACCTGTTATGTATGTACAAATTTAATTGTATATCTATCTCTATATCATGTTCTTATTCTAACATTTGTATAAATGCGAACTCAAACCTAAATATTCGAATTAAAATTCGATGATGTATATGGCAAGGCCGTCAGCAGTTCCATGCTGCGTTTTTAGAATCAAAAACAATAATCGATAGTGGTACAGATATTGCTAAGATCGGGTCAAATATAAAAAAATCAGTGTCGCATGACGAGACAAAAAATAAAACCGGTAATAAATGTGACATGGTAAATTTTGTCCGGCGAGAAATTGGACCTGTTATTTATGTTTTAAAAAAGGTCACGCGAAAAATATGTGTCCGAACAATACAAAAATTTGTTCGGTGGATGAAGAAGGTGATTTCTTCGAGTCGTTAAGTTTTTTAAATAGTGTCCATAATGTAAATTCGAAATCGGAAATCGTGCAGTTATTAATAAATAATGTGCCGGTTGACATGGAGATAGATACCGGTGCGGCTGTTACAGTTATTAGTTCGGCAGTATTTAATAAAAAATTTCCCGATTTATCACTGAAAAGGGTCTCAACGCAGTATACCGTTGCTAATGGTGAGACTTTGGATGTTGTGGGGAAGGTGCTCGTGTCCGTTCAATTTGGATCAAAAGAAGTGAAGTTGGAGATGTTTATTTTCCGTCGTGCGTATAAAATGCCTCTTTTTGGCAGACCGTGATTGGATCAACTCATGATCGATTTCGTGAAATGATGTGTGGTGTTGGTGTATAGTTTCTTAGTGAGGATTCAGCTGTTACTCCTATATTCATTGGTTTTTTCTGAAGAGCCTACAGCCATGAAGGGATTTTAGGCAACGATTGTATTGAAGGAAGGTGCGAAGCCCATATTTTGCAAGCCTTATTCAGTCCCATACGCAATTAAACCATTGGTGGATGGCTGAGACGGGTGTGTTGATGCCGGTAAAACACAGTAATTGGGCGAGTCCAATTGTGGTGGTCCCTAAAAAGAACAAGAGTCTCAGAATTTGCGTAGACTTTAAAGTTTCGGTCAATAAGTGGGTGGATTTTCATTATTATCCGCTTCCCAATATTGATGACATTTTGGCGAGTCTCTCTGGTTGTAGCTGCTTTACCGTGTTGGATTTGGCTGGTGCTTATCAGCAAGTTGAAATAGCCGAAGACTCGATGGAGCTTTTTACGATTAATACTCACCTTGGCTTGTTTCGATTCACCAAATTGACTTATGGAATCTCAAGCGCTCCGACAATCTTTCAACAGTTGATGGATGAAATACTGCGGGGCTTGTCAAAGACAGTGTGTTATTTGGACGATATATTAGTAGCCGGAGTGGATCTAGAGGAGTGTCGTGCTAACGTGAAAGCACTTTTTGAACGACTCGTCAGGTATAACGTGCACGTTAATCAAAATAAATGTGTATTTTTCAGACGAAAGATTGAATACCTTGGCCACGTCATTGGGGGTGATGGAATTACACCTAGTCCTGCTAAAATTGTTGCCATTCGAAATGCCCCGACTCCATCCAATATCACGCAACTGAAGGCATTCTTGGGGTTGGTGAATTTTTATCGGAAGTTTATGCCAATGATGGCTTCTGAGTTGGCGCCGCTTTACAGTTTGACACTCAGAAGGACGTGAGGTTTGTCTGGACAATGAGTTGATGCATTATGATGCATTTTTGAAATGCAAAACCGAGCTTGGTACAAACCATCTGCTGTGCCATTTTGACCCGAAGAAGCAGCTGTACCTGTCATGTGATGCGAGTTCGGTTGGTGTTGGTGCGGTTTTGAGCCAGTTGGTCGATGGGTTAGACCGTCCATTAATGTTTGCTTCAGCGAGCTTGTCATCAGCTCAAAAAAATTACTCTCAATTGGACAAGGAGGCACTTGCAATCATCTTCGGAGTAAGAAAATTTCATAAATTTTTATTTGGTCGCTCTTTTATTTTAGTGACGGACCATCAACCATTGGTATAGTTGTTTGATTTCAAAAAGGGGATACCAATTACTGCTGCTCATAGACTACTCCAACGATGGGCCATAATTGTGTTTGTACCCAAACAATTATTCGATAAAATATCGGAAGGACAAAGACATGGTAGTTCCGGATGCTTTGTCGCGTCTGCCACAAGAAGACGGGAGAAGTGGGGACCCACTAATTTGTGGATGAGATACCAATATGTTATGAAGATGTGGCACGAGAAACAAAATCAGATGTTATTCTAACTAAAGTGATGTCGAATGTAAGAAGGGATGGCCAGTGTCAACGACCGATTCGACAAAGTCATCTTTTTTTGTACGTAAGCATGAATTGACACATGAAGCCGGTTGAGTCGTTTAGGGAAGCCAAATCATCATTCCGTTGTCATTGCGTGGATATGTGCTAAATCTATTGCACGAAGATCATCCGGGTGTAGTTCGAATGAAGATGTTGGCTAGGTCGTTGTGTTGGTGGCCAAAAATTGATGAGGAAATCTCAAAAACTGTTTCATCATGTGGTATTTGTCAAAAGTACCAGCGAGCTAAGCCTGATGATTTTATAGAAGTTTCATGGCCAAAGAGTGACCAGGTATGGTACAGAATCCATGCCGACTTTTTCCATTTTGGTGGCAAAACCTTACTGTTGATAATTGACTCAACATCTAAATGGGTCGATGTGGAAATTATGGGCGGAACAACAGCTGCTGACGTGATTGGCAAATTCGAAAAACTATTTGCGGTCTTTGGTTTTCCTTCCTTTGGCTTTCCTCCAGCTGAGTTCGTGAAATTTTGTCAACGCAATGGTATTTCTCCGTTGAAAAGTCTAGCATATGTCCCTCAAGCCAATGGGTTAGCTGAACGAGCTGTCCAGCCAGTGAAGCGGAGTCTAGTCAAATCGTTTGGGGAAGAGAGAAGATGTTCCAGTGGCGAATTGCAGAAAGCTTTCTTAAACGTGCTGTTTATTTTTCGCAATACGCCAAATGTTGTGAATTCCGAGACGTCTGCTAGCTGTATGCTGAAGTTTGAGCCAAGGACACGATTATCGCAGTTGAGACCAAGATTTGGTTCAGCGCCAGTAAAAGGTATACCTAATAGTTATAATATTAATTTGTCTAAGCCATTTGCAGAAAACGACAAGGTATATTTTCGTTTGAATACAAACTTTAACTGGGAGCCTGGTGTGGTCGTAAAAGTTTTGGGGTTACGACGGTATGTTGTGAAGATGGGGGAGCAAATTCGAGTTCTTCACCAAAGTCAAATTTGAGTCTGAGGTTGACATTACCAATAAACCCACAGAAAAGATGCCGGAAAATCTTGGTGATCCAATTGTCCAACCAACAACTGAAGAGCCATTACCATCGTGTTCTAAGTCAGAGCCAAATAAGTCAACTGTTCCAGCTACACTACCACCCGTGGATATCCGGGTGGAAACCGAACCGGAGAAGATTATAACACCTGATCAAACAAAGATGGCAGATCGCTTTAAATTTTGTTGTATTTTTGAATTTAAGAAGAGAGAAATTGTTACGTATGTACAAATTTAATTGTATATCTATCTCTATATCATGTTCTCATTCTAATATTTGTATAAATGCGAACTCAAACCTCAAGGGTTCGAGGTTAACTGTTCTAAATTAATAGATTTCGAGTTAGGCCGTTAAAAGCCGGAGAACTGCGTAAAGCCTCGCATACAGTGTTTTGAGCCAGCCCCATACGAAGTAGCTGAACCCTGAGAGTGCGGCGACGAAGCCAAGACCTGAGAGTGCGGCGACGAATACTCTTACCTGATCCCTCTTTTAAGACAAACTACATTACATTCAGAGCGAGATCCGTCAGAAAACAAAGCTACTGACTTCGACAATAATTTATTATAATCCTGAATCCTCGATGTATGAACCACCGAACGTGATATCATGAAATTGAATTATTATTGAACATATCAATTTCTGGTACCAGAGAGATATATGTATTAAGTTACACGTGAAAACTTCCAGGCGCCAATGCACTACAAGCGAAAGGCAGCAGAGCATGCTGTGCCTAGAATGAAGGAATGCAGTTGTGGCAGATATAAAATAGCTTCCTTAGCTAGAACTGGAGTTGAGGACATCGCTTCAGTGATAGCCCTTCAAGCAATATTCTGTAGACTGTTATGTTTTACGATAGAAGATTTTAGATTAACCACCGGCCACTAAACTATAGAAGCGTATGATACCATTGGTGGAACCAGCGATTTATAGATGAAACATAACATCTTGGGAGATAAACCCTAAGTATTCCACATTGCCAAAATGTTCCAGATTATACCAAAAATGATGTTGAAATTGGTAATCTTGTTTGCAGGGAAAATTGCGAATGAGCCAAAACCACTCTGGGTCAACCAACTGGTCGACAAGAGCTTTTCAACATCTTATGATGATTTGTGGATTTTTGAACGTGAGGTTTGATTCATTACTGCTGTGCGAAATAATCACCAGAAGGTGATACATCATCTTAACTGCTGACGAAAGTGAACACATCTAATAAGTGCTACGATAAGGCTTCTTGTCTTAATGCGTATCAAAAGGAATCATTCGTTTCTTCATCGTCCAGAAATTCACATAGTAACGACAAGAACCTAGAAGAGCCTGACCCTACATGAACATCGAAAAGCACTAAATTCAACACATGACACTATAGTGCTAACCTGCGTTAGTGCATGTTACATCATGTAATGGACCACTTCGGTTAGCATGAATACCGCTTGAATATCACAAACGTACAAATTTATTCTTCAGAAAGGCAGAAAATGCCAGGTTTGTCCACTGTACAAAATGTCTAGTGTGGCTAGTTCATCGCCAGTGCACTGATAGAAACCTAACAGAACTCACAAAGGGTCATGCTTGTTTCAATACATCCACAATCAATAGCCATGAATATAACAACAACTAACTAATAAAACAATTCTGGGGAGTTGAAGTTCGAGATCAGCTGCAATTAACTCCTTCCGAACGATTTTATCTCTGATGTATAGATCCAGCAGCCTTTCCAAGGTTTTCAAAAGAAAGGATGATAGAGTTATTGGTCTTTGGTCCTTAGGATAGACATGTGAGCTTTTCCCCGCTTTCGGTATGAAAACCACATTGACCTCCGTCCAGTACCTAGGAATATAGCCCAGCTTCAAACACCCTTTGAATATAGCTTCCAGGTGGGGAAGAATAATTACTGAGTTGTTTTGAAGTTCCGCTGGTATAATTTGATCCGGACATAAAACGATGGAAAATGAAAATCAATCAATACCCCTAAATGATACTACATCGACTCATCCAAGATACATTATTCAATAATTAATTTAAAAAACGTTGCGATTGAATTTGTGCTAATCCAGAATAGGTCAGAATCAGTCTAGGAATTTAGGAAATAGAGCCTACTGGCGTGGCAACCGTGATTACATTTAAAAACGAGTATTAAGATTTAATTATTTAAAAATGACTCTCGTGGAGTCAATATTCCTAAATAGCCGGTTTCGATAAATGATTTTGGTCGAATTTTTCTTGACGTCAAAATGACAGTTATTTATCCTTAAGCCTTTATCATACTTTATCCATGACATTTTACCATTCTTCAACCGGAATTTTATTTATTTCAACATTTTTAAGAAATTATTGAACGAATGTCTGGGATAATTTGATGTAGTGCCATTTAGGGGTATTGGTTGATTTTCATTTTCCACCGTTTTATGAATGAAACTTGTGGAAATTTATATTTTTATGGAAATCAACAATTTGTTCAATGTGTTTAATAATGGAAAATATTAAGTTAATTGATTTTAGTTGTCTGGTTTTCACTAAAAAATAGTTCATTTTGTTTTTTTTTTACCGTCTTTCAGGCGAAATGTTTTGACTTTGTTCGAAGTATACAATTTTGGAAATAATGCCTTAATTTCCGATTTACTTTAATAATTGAGTAAGATTTACGATTCATTTTTATTATATCCTTCCCCTCATGATTGTTATTATCTAAATTGTCTCAAATCTCAACTTTTTTTTTATTGAAAATTATTGTGCTTCTCTTCTAGAGGAAACTACTCAACTGTTAATAGACAAAACTATTTTGTTAATAAAGCACAACTATATTCTCGAAATCCTACATTGTACTTGTATATACATACATATATACCAAATTTATTCTTTTCGGAAATTTTCATTTAAACGTATACCACAACAAAACCTCAAATCCACCACACACAGAAAAAAAAAATACAGCAAAACTGTAAAGTATTTTCCGGTAAAAGGAAATATTCTTTATATTCTATTTTTCCATATACACACACAACAAATTTTGTGTACAAACGTTTTAATCATATACGTATTTCGAGAGTTTAAAATAATCTTCTACTTAAGTGTATTGTGTCGTATGTTTATATGGTTGACAAATTTTTTTGTGTACCAAATTGATAACCAAATAAATCGGAGAGAGAAAAATCTCATTTTAGTCAAGCTTTTTTGTTATAAACATCCGTTTTATTTTGGTTGACTAAACATCTTATTTATGTGTACAATGATAATAATGAGCTTTTGTGTATATTTGTACGCGTGTATGGGGGTAAATTAAATTGTAACATTATCGACTCAACTGACGGATGATTGGTCTCGGCTTCGTTGTACTTTTCTTCCGAATCTCAAGTTTTATGTTTTTCTGCAAATTAGAAAATGTATTTAAGCGGTGGCTAATTTATTCCGGAGGCATTCTATTTATGAAAAATAATAATAATAATAATTTGTGTGAGTGTGTAGATTTTTCTAATAAAAAAATTCAACAACACCCGAACTCAGCGTGCAAAATTTATTATATTTATGTTCCACAAGTGAAAATTATGTTAATTTGATTGAATCCAGGGAGTAACAATAAAAACCAAAACACAATTTCTTCGCAATTAAAATTTGTACAAATTTTATTTTACAGAATTTTCAATTGGATAATTTTATGAGTAAGTACGTCGTATCTATAAATCACTCTAATAGATACAATAACCCTTCTACGGCGTCACTAAGGGACACTTTAGAGCAGCGGTAAAACGCTGGGAGGATGTTCAAAAGTCCTCCTACTGGCGCAGAATTCTAGGTTTACGACAGGGGAAGAAATTTATGTCACCTTCCTCTGTCGGGGTTAAGGAGTGTCTTGAACTTAGGAAACCAGAGTTGAGGCTGCTTACTGGCTTCCTCACAGGTAATATCCCCTTAAGGTATCACCTTAAGAATATGGGCATAAGTACGACAGATGGAGGCTGGAATCAGCGGTACATGTTCTGTGCCAATGCCCAGCCATTTTCCAGCAAAGACTGCAGCATCTAGGAGGGAGAACAATGAGCCCAGATAGTACGTATCTTGTACCGGCCAGTAGTATTATCAGATTCATTAAGAGCCTGAATATTTACTGGACGGCTATTTAAGCAGGGTCCATGCACAAAAGATCTTTTAAATTAAAGTGCGAGGTGGCTTGATTGCTCGCATGGCCCTTCAATAAAAATAATAATAATCTATAACTATCTGTAAGCTTCTGACTAACAATAAATTAAATATGTACTGTGCACATTTAAATGTGCATTTAATTTACGAAGAGAGGCTGCCGATGCCTAAATGTGAAATGATGTGGAAATACTAAAGTAAGAAAATATTTTTTCTGTACAACATAATCGTTTCGCGGTTCCCGCTGCAGTGAAAAATATAATTATTTACTATAATTAGTGACACACCCGAGATAAATTCCATTAACTGGCCAAATGACTTCATAATAAAGTAAGTTCTATAGCATGTGTTTCTGCTTGAAAAACGGTAGCATTGGTGCCGAAGGACTTCGAGAGAGCAGTGCCACTCCCGTGTATTCCTACCCCGCCCCACCTTCCGTTGTTGATCCATCTGTAAACCATACCATGGACTCTCGCTCAAAGGATGGTCCCCGATCACGTAACCTAACACAAAATGGTTTGTGGAAGCCCAGTTTAGCTGGCATACAGTCGGAAGGCATTCTTATGGTAGGGTCTGTTTGAAATTCATTAAGGATTTCCAGATGACCCACAATATTGCCTGGTTTGATATTTCCTTCCGCCTGCATTTTCAGGGCCATAAGTGACTTCATCGCAGCGGTTGGACATGTTTTCATTGAGCCCGTAACACCGATGCAGGCTATACGCTGAACCTTATTCAATAAAGTTTGCGTTGCCTTCTGCTCAGTTTTAGGCCACCATACAACCGATGCGTAGGTGACTGTAAGAAATGACCAATAGATCATTTTTGGTTGTAGTCCCCATGTACGCCCATAGAGTCTTTGACAGGCCCAGAAAGCCTTGGTGGCTCTATCTTGAACTTTCAATAAATGTTGCTTCCAGTTCAGTTTTTAATCTAGGATAACCCTAGATATTTAACCTCTCTGGAAAAAGGAACAGTAGTACCATTTAGCAAGGGAGCTGTAAGCGCAAGCTTTTTCCTCCTCGTAAAATGAACAATGACAGTTTTCTTTGGATTGACACTGAGTCCTTCCTGGTAGCACCACTGCCATATTATGTATATTGAGTGCATTTTGCGTGCGATCTACCTCATCAAACTTGCCTCTGATTATGATAGCCACATCATCCGCATAGCCCTGGACATCAAACCCATGGCTACTCAGAAGGACCAGTAGTCTGTCAATAACCAATGACATAAAAGAGGAGATAGTACGCCTCCTTGGGGACAGCCATTTACGGCCCTGATAGTTACTGACTCGCCACCTAGTCTGGCTGTAATCTCGCGATGTTCCAGCATTGGGCGGATCCACCTAATTGTAGAAAGCGGAACCCCTTTCAGTCTCAACCTTTCAGTGAGCATTCAAAACTCTTCCGAGTGAGCCTCACCGCTATGAGCACAATGCCTTGATCCCACCTTTCAAGAGTGAAATTCAAAACCACTGAATCAATCTCGCAGTGAACATTCTAAACTTCTATGAGTGAGCTCCACTGCTCCTACTTCAGAGTCGAACATTATCTAACCGCACCGTGGTCACTACTAACACCCTTGTCCCCGTTACCACAGTACCGGATTCAATTCCTTCTTTGGAAGACACGGACCGTGTGGTTGACAAGTCGTACGCTGGAATTGTAAACAATAACTTATGATCTCTACTTAGATCGCGTAAGCATTGCCCATTTTACCACGGAAAAAAATAACACGCCCGTTACTGTTTTATCTTTTTTAATTTCTCTTTATGTTTTCATGATGTGACAAGGACTAACTTGTGGGACAAATTCGCATTCATACTCGCCCTATCCGTAGAGACGAATACATGCCCATTAGTCCCAATCCACATCTAGGACGAACTTAAAACTACAGAGGACTGGCAAACCCATCCCTAACCCTAAGGATGAAAAATAACGCGAACTTAACTAAAAAAACATAAAGAAAACTTATAATTAATATGAGTTAACTTTGTCATTATAACAAAATTAACATAAGCTGAGGAATGACATTTTTCAAAGTATGACATTAAGCTGTGCGAGCACCCTCACTTGGATGATACCAGGAAAATATCCAGTAGAACGGACAAAAACGTATTACTGCAATCTAGGGAATGTCCCGAATTGAACAAAATAAAACCAAACTTCACTTCAATAGACACCCTGTGTTACCACCGCTACCATGACCATCAGTACGTTCCCCAGAGTGTGGGTTGGGACATGCCACAAACGACTGAATAACCATGGATCCAGTAACTGTATCCACAGACTGTAAGTTTCCTCAACATGAATATGACCCACCAAGTATTTGGTCAGGCTAAGCCGCAGCAATATTCACGTCAATAAACCTTCGCCTATTTGCACCAAAGCTCAATTTGATTACATAAACAAAAATAAATTTGACTGAAAAACAAAAAAAAATAAAAAAAAAATAAAATAAAATCAAAAACTTGACGATCAGATGTTATCGATCCATTTGGCCACCACTTGAAACAATAGTGCCAAAGCTTATAATTAATGAAGAGGCGAAATTTTGGCCTCTGATCGGGCGCCACTTTGTACTAACTAAATTTTAAGAATTTTTGGAACATGGCCTATTGGAACGGGTACATTGAAAAATGCTGCCCGTTACAGAGGTATTATCAAACACCCCACTCAATGTCCACAAAGTCACAAAGGGCAATTTCTTTATATGTCACCGCTTTTTCAATCCTCGTGACTAGACCGGTAAGGGCCATCACAGTGGATTTACCAGTTTGATAGGCAAACTGGTCCCGATTTGGATTTAGCTTCTTATTTGATAGTCCAGGATTTTTTCCATCGTCTTCAATAGAAACGATGTGAGGCTAATTGGCAGATATGCCTTGGCCTAATTGGCAGATATGCCTTGGCCTGGGTATCTGGACGACCCCTCTCATTGGTATAAAGACCACAGTAACCTTCCTCCATAGTTTCGGAATATAGTTAAAAGCATAACTTGCATAAGTAAAGCTGGAAAGATACCATCCCCTCCAATGGATTTGAAAGGTTTGAAAGACCCAATATCCCATCGCACCTTGCTGAGTGTGAACATTTTCCCAAAGAGACTCCAGATCCTACTGTGAGGCGCATAGGCCACCTCACTTGAAGGATCATGCGAGTCCTCTTGGGCTCCCACTACTGACTCCAGAAAGTGGGTATCTAATAGTACCTCTAAGGTTTCCTTCCGGTTTTCAGTGAACCTCCCATCTTGGTTCTGGAGAAGTCCTAAACCATTTGAATGATCCCTGGAAAGGACTTTCTGGAGACGAGCTGCAGAGGGCAATTCATTGATTCCCTCTCTTCTAGCAAGTGTCAAATGTAGGACCTCTTGCCTAATCGCATTTATAAAAATAGGTTACATTCCCCTATTGACAATGTCTACAATATTTGAGATCAGAAATTCAAAAAGGTTCCCACACCGTGTGGTGCACGTTTGCCAACCCGCTTGAGCTTCTCAACTGAAGACTGGTCCATAGAGAAGGTGCAAAAGGCTGAAGAGCCTCTCACCTCTCTCCTGACCACTTTCCAGTTGATCGCCTGCATGCCTTCGCTTTGGCTTTTGATAAATCCAAACAGCTTATCCGTGGGCAATTCAGCACGGAGGTAACTCCAGACCTGACCGATTCTTCCTCCCTGGCCTTTTTTGTGCCGGTGGAATACCTTCATCCGAGCGGATTTTTTTCGACGGTGGGCCTCAGTAGGAGCACAAGTCTCCCTTTGTGGCCGGATCGCCAGAAGCCTTGTCTCGCTTCCGGGCGTTCTGCCCGACGTCCATACTTCGCCCTGCTTTCACAGAGGAGATACTTACGGGGCCCGAATCCTCTTCCTCAAGCACTGAACGGAGCTTCCCATCCGATGGACCACTCATCGAAAGCCCCACAGCGGAAAGAGGGCCGAGGTCCTCAAAAACCACTACGGAACTATCGCTGGTGAGTGACACTTTAGTAGCATCACCATCCTTATTTTTATTTTCTAGGTTTGACATATTTTATTTCCACGAGTTGCTGGGAAATGAAAGTCGCCTATGGGACACCCAGCTTTACCACAGGAAGGCTAAATAAAACTGGCATCCAACGGCATATGCTGTTCCACCTCAGATTAAGGTTTTTTATCAAAGGATTTCTCCTTTAGCGCCGTATTTTAGCCTGTGCCAAATGGTTACCTCTTACACAATCATACCCATCACGCCAGCTGCCTAAAACATGACCAGAACAGCTCGTGTGATGCGCACCTCACCGAAAGGTTACGAAGCTGCTAGATTACTCTACTCAACTTTGCCCCTCCCCCTTCCCTCCTACCAGTAGACGCCAAAACCACCATAATTACAGATACTATTGTCGAAAAAATTTGAAACGAATGAATTCGTTTACTCTATTCTAAAACACTCAGTCACGGCAAATTAAAGCAATTATAAGTGAACGTAATCGCCAAGGAGAGATAAGTTATCTGGGCTTATGCTTCGCACTATAGCACATATTCCTATTTTTTTTTTTTTTTTACATAACAGCCCAACGTTTGAGTTCGAATTTTATAATCTTTAATTGGATTTTGTTGCGAAGTAGGGCATTGGGAATGGCAAAATGAAACGGTACAGCCTCAGTATCTAATATGACAGCCAGATTTACAGTTTATGATTTTGTATGGTGCCAACTTTAATCTAAAAAATCGATTTGTCTGTTGATTCCGTGCTAAAATTTTGTCATTTCAACTAATTCCGTGCTAGTAAGAACCTTATTCCGTGCGTTATATATTAATTGTGAGCACGTGTACTAGTCTCAGTAAAAAGATAAAAATGGAATAAAAAATTAGTGTTGAAATAAATTCAGCCTTTATTAATGATTAATAAATATTTAAATAATTCAAGTAAAAGAAAAAGAAAATAAATATTTGAAATTTCAAAATTTCTTGAAATAAATTACACGTCGAAATCTTTAATGACATATAGACTCCTCGATTATTTAACAATAAAGAAGGGTTTATTTTTTGTAATATATCTGTGGCATCATACATTAAGATATCATCTTGATTAGGCCAACGCCAATTAATCCCGCTCATAGTCATCGTTTTCACTTCGTATTTAATTGGCTTCTCATTAACCACGTTCGTCACAATTCCGGGGAAATTTTGTCTCTCATATGTAATGACTACATTCTCTCCCACTAATATAGAAAGTGTGGATTCACTAGATATTTTAGGGGATATCTTATTTCCTTTCTGGTTGATATTTCCTTTAACCTCTTTGGTTTTCTTTTTCATTTCAATCTTTTCCAGTTTTGACCGATTTTTCTTATTCGATACGCCTTATTCGATGTATTCATCGGCTGTTGCCACTGTCAGAGTTAATTTTCTTTTAACTCGTTTCTTTACATCATTTGATGTTGAAGTTTGTGGCCAAAAAAATGCATTTTTAAATGGAGTTGGAAATTCTGATGCTTTCGAACCACTCGCTTGTATTTTTTCCTCAGTTATTTGACTGGATATGAATACAACTGTGGTTTTCATATCTCCTGAAGAAGAAGGTACAGCTCTTGGACTATTTTTAACAATCATTGACTCTTTCCTGTTCGTATTGTCCTCATTGTTTTCTAGAAGATCTGGGCCCTATTGCACCAACTACTTATCACTTATTACTTATCAACTTATCATAAGTTAGTTTTTTTGATAATGATAAGTGATAAGTGTTTCACCAAAAATAACAAAATCTCACTCACATATCAATTTGAAAACTTATCAAATTTTGATAATGATAAGTGATAAGCATTGCACATCAGATTGTCTATAACTTATCAATTGACGAATTATCAAATTTTTATGATAAGTTGTAATGATCTACCATATACAAAAATACTATGAATGTGATAGTGTTTGCAAAATGTGCTTTTCGCACATTGTATATGTTAAACAATGGTTTTGTACCTATATAGCAAAACAGTTAAAAAAATTGTTATTCTGTAATTTAATAACAACAACAACGTTGCATGTATATAATAATACATGAAGAGAAACCTTTCTCAATTGAGAGTTCTTATTTCAGTGTTTAGAATCAATTGTAAAACTTTTATTTTGTTGCTTTTAAAATAAATTCTCTTTTCTAACTGTAAATAATTTTTCAGCAGTACTTAAACGTAAACAATTTATTTTCATAACAAATGAGTTAAGAGAATTCCTATTAACAAATAAATTGAATTTAACTACATTTTACAAAAACTGTAATCGTCATGTACAAACCAAAACTAATTTTCCACTATTCGTCTCGTCCGCTTATGAGCACGACAGTTGTTTCTTTGCTTTATTGCATCATTAGGATTTCTTCGCATTGGTGGGATAAGCCAATCTTTAAGGGGAAGCACTATCACCCAAAATCACAGCACCGAGGAACGGGCAAAAACAAGACTCAAAATTCCTAAATAGCCTTGTATATGGCAATACTCTGGAGTCATGGACACTACCTGGCCAAGTTGAATTTAATGCATAAAAGCTGTGGTCTGGGCCACACACCATCATTGCATCCAGTGAATATTTTCCATGTCGATTCGCAAAGTGTTCTTCATTGACCGTAGGTGCATCTATATTAATCATTGTTCCATCGAAGCAACCAGCTACCTGAGGGTAACCACCCAACTCAAGGGTCGCTTCCATGGTGCAAATTTGCTCCGATTTTTAATAATACGTGCTCAATTTGTTCATGTGACAAACGAAAATATTTTATCACTCGCGAGTCCAGAGAATATTTAGTTCTGGCTTTCACTACACGATTTCTTCTTTCGTTTTCATCCTCGAATAATCTTTCGAACCGACGCATTTATTTATAAAAATTATTTTTTCGTTTAATAAATTTCAGTTTTTGTTCACTAAAGTTGATATAATTATTGCCTATATTTGATAGTTTTTTATCAATTTTAAAATATCGAAAAACAACTGTCTTACCTCTTACTTTGACTTAATATAATAATTCATTAGAATACAACAAAATAGCGGTATAAATTTTGAAATTAATATACACTTGAAATACATTCATTTGAATAATAAATAATTTTATTGAAAAATGTGCTTGTACTCTTTTAAAATTGAACAAAAGTTCTCATCTTACCAATAACAGAAAAAAAAAACGTTTTTAACAGACTTCAGTCATACCACTAAAATTTGTAGCTCTTATCAATTTTTTTGAGTAGTGAAATTTTTCTTATTGATATTTTTGATAAGTTATCATTAAAGTAGTCGATTATTGATAAGTTAAAACTTTTGGTGCAACAGAACTACGAAAAAATTATCAAAAACCTCGAACTTATCGCTTATCAAAATATTACTTATCATTTATCATTTCACAAATTGGTGCAACTTAATTTTGATAAGTGAGTGCTTATCACTTATTATAACTCAATTAAATACTTCTCAAATTTCAATTTGGTACAACAGAAAATTATCAAAAATTATGATAAGTTGATAAGTAATAAGTGATAAGTAGTTGGTGCAATAGGGCCCTGGTGTATCGTTTTCGCCTAATAATTCATCTACAATTATACAGTTTTCTATTGTAGAACCGTTGTTCGATTCGAGTATGGTTTTATTAGCTTTCGGAGTTGAAATGACTAGGCTTCCATTATGTTGTACTTCTAGATCAATAACTGTGACATTCTCGGTATTATTAACCAAATCAGTTTTAACGCTTTCCCAGAAGTAATATAAATTCTCATCTTTTATATGTCCTACCCATTCATCACCACAAGTCAAAAATGTATTTAATTTGACATTTCCTAACCTTTTATCTAATAAGTTTGCAAATTCGTATAAGTTCCCTTGGTTTAATGATGGTCGCCCGTAGTTATTATAGTAGAGGTGTTAGTACCCGAACCTGCATTTGCCGTAGACTTTAAAATTTTTGTATAATCTAGCGCGTTTGCGTCGAACGGAAATAATCCACATGAACGAAATCCATTTTGAATTATTTCCGGTTTGAGTGTTGATTCAATATAACCTTCAAGTAGTGGGCCAAACTCTTCACTTTTTAAACGACGTCAATTTTTTTCCATTCTCCAAGAATATACTATTTTTCTCCAAGAACTCTTGAGACTGTGGAAAACAGTTACATCCATGGGCTCCAATAGGTGGGTCGAATTTGGTAATAAAGCTGTTAAATGATTCCGTTATCTCTACAAAATTCACTCAAAGGTAAAGATAAATGAGACAAATGGCCGTCCAAAAATAAAACTATTGGTTTCTTGATATTTTCTTTTATCAGGAATGGGTGAAAAACATTTGTGACATACTATATTCGTAAAACGTTTGACATATCATCCATCCACTATCGGACCTACCGATTGCCCATTTTTTTGGAATATTTTGCAAGTATACATATGTTGTGGGATGCTTTTATACGGAAACAATGTAAATATAGGCATTAATTTGCCATCAGCAGACGCTCCGAGGCATAGCGTGAGGCATTCTTTCTCATCGTTGCCTGACCTGCCATATACTTACTTAGCACCCTTCCTTACTTAAACACCCTGACCTCTTTTATTACTTCGAGGAGATTTTTTTCTTCTAGGTAGTTATGGAATCTTTCAAACCATGCTCTAATCTTTCCTTCATTAACAGAAAGTCGCACCGTAGTCAATGTCTGTGTGACTCTTTGACATATGCTAGGATTTCTATTTAAAATTCCTTCGTAGCAATGTCTACCCGGCAAGCCATTTTTAAACTTGTTTTGATACTGTGTAAATGAGTTCATCTCTTGTAATTGGAAATCCAATTTCTGCTAAATGCTGCACCCATTTTACAATAGGGTCTTCTTCAGATGAGCTGAATATGGTGGGCGCCCCTGCAGATGACTGCTTTGTGTATTTATTTTTGACCTTATCTAATAATGTATGTTTGGGTATGTGATACATCTTAGATGCTTTATATGCAGTCATAGTTCCATGTTTTACCAAGTCAAGAGCTTCGGCCGTATATGTTTTTCGTAACATGATGTGATGCAATTTGTAAAACTAGAAATATATAAAAAATGTTTATACTTGTGTATATCGATACTTTATTAAAAATTATTTAAATTACGTTAAATTATCTAAAACGTATTTTATACACAATAACACTTTAGACTACACAGCGACTTTACTTACCCCATTAACATAGGAAAATGAATGAAATGCATTAAAAGAACGAGAACAAATTCAAAATTGTTTCCCGTTCTTTGCCTTTGTTTTTTTTTTTTTGTGTGTTAGTGATCGATTTATGTTATTAGGTAATTCCCCGATTAACAAATAATTTAGTAATTCACCATAATGTCTAAATGGTCCAAAATTATGCGTTAGAACGTAATAGCATACATAGAATTCCATTATTACGACCCATAGCACGCAATTACAGTTGAGCCAATTCCATAGAACGCAATTCCGTGCCTAGCTAAATATAGTTTAAAAATGTATATATTTATCGTATTTATCATGTATTTTGCAGTAAAAAGTATTTCCATTCAAGTAATAAGTGAATACTGAATAACTATTTACATGAAACATCAAATAAACTTGAAAAGAGTTACTTTGGTAAATCGAAGATGACCTCAGTATTTTCAAATCATCAGTTGTTACAACTGACAAAAATTTAAGTTCTGTAAAAATAATCGAGATACGTAATTATGTCAGTTTTTGTTTTTTTTAAAGAGGGTGGGTTGGTAAGAGGAACCCTGTGCACTTCGACCAGCAAGATCGATTGTGCATCCCCGTGTAAGAGTAGATAAATCAATCTATGTGAAATGTAGGTCCAGGTCCTTGATAAACGTCACAAGGTCATGCACTTCCACAGGGTCGGCGTGAGGCCACTGAACAGAGTAAGCATTGAATATTTTAATTCTTCTTAGGGCGATCGCACTGCACTCGAACAGCAAGTGTTCGGATGTTTCTCCTCCCAGATTACAGAACCTGCAGTTCTCTGATGGGGTTTTCCCCCATTTTGAATAGATGGTAGTTAAAGGGACCATGTCCTGTCAAGTACCATATGAGGGATTTCAGAGATGATCGATCCATTCTGATTATATCCTGTAAGTGTGTAATTTTGTAATTTAGGAGCTTCTTTGTCTGTCTCATTCCCGGTGACTCCCAGAGTGAAGCAGAACATCTTTGCTCCCAGAAGAGGACTCTCCTCGCTACATGGCCTTTGGAATAGGCAACACTAGGCACAGGTGTCTGCGGCCTCATTTCCTGGTATATTAGAGTGGCCGGGGGACCACAAGAGGGTAACCTTGTTGTCTCTACCCAGCCTTCTAATGTTGCTGTAGCAGCTCCATGTCAGTTTAGAGCTGAACACCGGAGCTGCTACGGCTAATAAAACAGCCTTGCTATCCGAGATTATGTAGATCTCCGTTCTTATATACTTCTTTTTGAAGCACTGAAACACGCTAGTCTCGATGGCCACGGTTTCTGCCTGGAAAACCGTTGGGGTCATTCCCAACGGTATACAGAGCCTGAAACCGGGCCCCATAACCCCCGCACCCGTGCCCTCGTTTGTTTTTGACCCATCGGCATACCACACCCATACGTGCTGTGGTAAGCTGGAAAATGATGTTCCCCACCATGTCCCTTTCGGGTATCCGGATCGTGAAGTTCCTCCAGCAGTCAGTAGTCTTTACCATCATATCTGATAGCTGGGTAATATCGTCTGCCAAGTTTAGTTTATCTAGGATGCTATTGTATCCCGAACTAGTCAGTCTAACCTCACTTGTTACCTTCAGTTTTATAGCTCTCAAATCTGTCACACTTTTGACATGTATGTGGAATGGTGAGAGTCCCAGCAGTCTTTCAAGGGCAGCAGTAGGGCAGGTCCTAATTGCTCCCGTTGCGCCCAAACATATTAATCTTTGAATTTTGTCCAAAGCTGAACGAGCATTTATTTGCTCTGTCTTTGGCCACCATATAAACGCCGGATAAGATATCATTGGTCTTTTGATGGTTTGGTAAAGCCAGATTATCATTTGCTGGTTTAGGCCCCATGTTTTACCAAATATACGTTGGCACCCAAAGTATGCTTTGTTTGCCTTATTTAGGGGTTCCAGGTTAATTTTTGGTCAAAAATTATCCCTAGATATTTAACCTCAGACGTCATCTTGAGTATTTTCCCGTTCATAGTTATTGGAGGAAAGGAAATTCTCCTCCGATTTGTAAAGAGAGTACATGTTATTTTTTTGGGATTGACGCTAAGGCCCACTTCAACACACCACTCGTTTACCAATCTTAGAGCATATTGCATACGCTCAGTTATTGTGTTTTCAAATTTGCCCCTGACCATCAGCATAGACAACGATTGATATTCGAGAGTTCCTCAAAATAGCGAGCAAGTGGTCCATTACCAAGCGCCAAAGTAACGGCGACAGTACTCCGCCCTGAGGGCAGCCCTTGGTAGGTGCAATTGAGATGCTTGCTTCGCCAATCGAGGCTTTAATTCTCCTGCTTCTGAGCATGTTTATTATCCACCCGATGGTTGAGGAGTCGATACTCCTCGCTACAGCTTGTTCCCGAATCACCTCGAAATTAGTATTATCGAATGCAGCCTGGATGTCAATGAAGGAGCTGAATAGTGCCTACTTTTTGCGAAGTGTATCCTCGATTTCCGATGTTAATTCATGCAAGGCTGTCTCCGTAGATTTGCCCACCTGATAAGCATGTTGGCCAGGATTTAGAGGACATCTTTGGATTGTATTGAGTCTGATATACAGGTCCAATATTTTTTCCATGGTTTTAAGTATAAATGATGTAAGGCTAATAGGTCTGTAGGACCTAATGTCCCCGGGGGATTTATTTACATTTTTTGGTATGAATATGATTCTTACCTCCCTCCAGCATCCGGGAATGTATTCCAGACTAAAGCTGGCTCTATATAATTTGATTAGCTGGGGCTCCAGTTCATCCAGGCCTCGTTGAAGAAAAATAGGATAGATTCCATCCCCTCCTGGAGACTTAAAGGAACCAAATGAATTGATAGCCCAGCGCAACTCTCCAGGGATGAAGATTTCCATCGCTTACTTGTAGGCCCCCTTTGGGACTATATATGGATGAACCACGCTCATATCAGGGTCCTCCTGACCCGCAATGATTGTGTACTCCGGAAAGTGTCCCTTCACCAGACATTCAAGAGTCTCTTCCCTTGATGTGGTTAAGGTCCTGTCCAGCCTTCTTACTGAGCCCAGAGGGTTTAAAGGCCTACCTTTATAGTATAAACATTATCTTAAAACCAACCAATCAAAAAATTCATCAACTTATTACGACAGTTACGCTAGGAACTTTATAATAAATATTCTCTAATTACGTCCTAAGGACGTAATAGTGTACATGATCGAAATATTGTGAACATAATTCCGTGCGTTAACAAAAACAAGTTTTCATCAAACAAGCATATCAAACTAATTATGAATCTTGTAATAGATATGCATGCGAGCATTAAATCATGAACCGACGAGAAATTCCTCATATAATAAATATTATGGGTTTACAAAAAATTGAATGGCGCGTTGTTGTTTCACTCACGCGTGTACGCATGATAAAAATTTGTGGCCAACGAACATATTATAGACTATAGAAAAATGAAATCAAATTAAATTTGTATTGATACTTCACATTTATGTAGAATGCTCAAATACCAAATACATGGGGGTTAAAGTCAAGGTTTTATTATTTTATCGTTTTATTTCCAGTAGCCCGTAATTTGGTACATCTACCTTATACCCTAGACACACTGCGATTTAATAAAACCGATTTAGTGAATTTTTCGAGATTAGCCGCAGTGTGTCAACTTCGATTTAGCTAATCCCTTTGTTTTTCCATAGAAACTTAAACTAGTTTAGCTTAATCGGATTTACGGCACTTTACTTACGTTATTAGATAGAATGCTTACAGCAAATCTAATATTTAATTCATTCACTGTACACACATTAATTACGTTTAAATATTAAATCAATGCGCTTGCAACTTAGGATTGGTATACATATTATCTGTCTACATTAAAAAATTGATAAAAATTTTGTTGATTTATTTATTATTAAATCAATGCGAGCCGAACCGCGCGCAGAGTATTAAAAACAAATTAACTGATAATAAAATTTAAAAAAAAATATTTTTAACTTCCGTCGTACAAATATTGGTAGACACTTATTTGATTTGGAATTAACGTGGAATTCCTGTATGTTAATAAAAGGGGCTCGTATACAAGTTTAGCGCATTCAAGTATTATTAAGCGATTCATCATGTATATTTTATATTCTCGTAACGTTTTGTCGATTTTAAAGTCAATCAATATTGATTTAAAACTTCTACTAAGATATTCTTGTTTATGCTTTACATAACAACATTGACCTTCCTGCTGTTATCTTTTTGTGTTCTACACAAAATGCGTGCCGAAATCATCTTAAACTTAAAAATGTTGATTCGGCACATCCCATATTTTTTTTTGTTTTTGTTTGTATTTTGCACGTTTTTTTGCCATTTCTCCAAAATATTCGATTTGATGAGTATATTGGTTCGAGTATATATACGAAAGCTTAAAATCTTAGAAATATTCCAAATTAATTAAAAATAAAGCTCTTCGGAGGTGGAGTTTTTTTCTACACAAACCGCTGAAATTTCTTCTTTTATTGTAAAGCAATGTAGGATAGAAACGAAATCAAATCTGTTGTATACTTAGAACATAAATTATAAATTAGAAATAATTCCAAGTGAAGCTTGAGAATACTTAAATGAAAATGGTATTTCATCGGTCGTAATCAGAAAAATCGATTGGAATTTTCATTTTATTTTTATTCGTACCCACATTTTCGTCGAGATATGAAAATATTTTCATCCGTCTTAGAGTTTAGATTTCTATCCTTTTTTTGTGTTTTGCTGTTGGGATCCTTTTCAATAAATAAATGATTGCTATGATAACCAAAACTATTAGTGATAATAGCTTGAAGTGTTTAACTAATATCGGCGAAAGTTTTTTTTACTAGTAACGTAATACCCGACAGCAAATTTATTTGGTTGTAGTTGTAATTTGGTACTATTTTCAATTTATTTGAATTGGTTTTATTCGAGAATAAAACTTTGGAACATTGCATATATTGGCATATTATATAGGTGTGTACATATGTTAGTTTCGTAATTTAAGTTAAATGGACGAATATTTCGTAGGTCAGATTTGGACTAACAAAGACCTGTTTTAAATTTTTCAATGTTCTAAGAAAGCTTTTTCGAACTTTTTAATCAAACTTCGTTCATTTTGTCTTAAGTGCTTAATCCTCTGAAACTCAAAAATTCCTTAACGGAATGGATGCGATGAAAGCCAATCCAGCACGATTTTCGATCGGACCAAGCATATATTCCACTTACTCGTATGTGCATCTCCAGTTCATCTCCTAGTGGTTTTGCTAATTGGTTCAACCTTTTTTTGGCTGAAATTGAAAAACCCTTTATCGTATAATACACTGCTGCAGTGTATGCCTTTTCAGATGCGTCTAAAAATGGAAGGAGCTCGAATGGTTTGGCTTGTTTGGTTGAGAGCCAGCGAAGTATTTTACTATTTCGTGGGTCGACTACTCGTGAAATTTCCGATAATATCTGTCGTTTGGTTGCTATTGGTTCACTTTCCAAAGATACTTTGAGATTAATGTGATTCGTGAATGGATTCTACAGATGGCCAAACAACTTGACCGATTTGGTGTTCTATTCTTTATTTTTAAATGTCCTTCTCGTTCATCTTCAAGTAGTTACTGATTGTTAGAAGTCCAGTTACGTAAGTGCTTAAGTAAAAGTAAAAATATTATCTTAATAAAATTGTAAATGCTTACCCGTAATAGTTACGAGTGTGAAGTTTGTCCGAAATGTGTCGTAACTTTTTGGTTAATTAAATTAAATCTCTCGTTATTATGAATTTTTTTCTAAATTTGAGATTTTTCATATTACCTGAATACTAAAACAACAATGTGTTGTAACAAAAACAATTCATGAGAATTTCGCTTTATCGAGACATTGTGATTAGAAGTAGTCCTTAAATACTCGTATAAGTTATGGTGTATAAGTTGTCTTTATAGTTTGCAAGCTCTTGTCTCGCATACAGTTGGATTCGTTAATGTTTTTCTACCGATTGTAACAGATTCGAAAAAATTGAGACGCGGTATCGAGTTACGGTGGTAATAGATGATTCGCGAACAATTATCGCCTAGCGTTGGATTCGTTGCAGTTTTCTGTAAATTTTATGAAATTTCCGAAAATTTTCCATGACGCTTTCTCAAGTTAAGGTCTTTAGAAGCAATATGGGAGATTCGCGAACACTTATTGCTTAGCGTTGGATAATTAAGAAAATCCGAATACTATCAATGTCGTTTACTGTAAAGTATGTAAAGTAAACAAAACTAGTTACATAATGTTATAGCAAGTTTATACCTTAAGCTGCGTGTTTTTATTCGCTCCGGATAGCTGCTATCGAGAGCCGTCATATAAAATGTCGCTCCCGATAGCGCTCCGTATAAATAGGTAGAGCCAAATATTTTTTATATCAAGTTTTCGCTAAGCAGTTGAATTAAAAATGATAGTGTGATGTTAAATAAATTTAGTTTATCAATAAATAGCGTGTCAAATTTAAATTTAGGCGTAGAAAAATGACGGCTCTGGATAAAAGCTATCCGGAGCGGATACAAAAAAAACACATCATTAGTTTACAGCTTGTCATTTTTGATCGCGATTCACCACTGTCATAATGTTTCTATTATAATGTAGATGGCATTTTACGTTTTTGCCTTGTCAATCAAGGTTCGTATCACTAGATTGTGAATAAAACTAAATCAATTCAATTTATCAGCAACGAAATTATTTATTTCACAAAATATATTACAACACAGTTTATCAATAAAAATTCACAAAATTACTTTAAATAATTTTTACACAATTTTACTATTCACTTATAATTTTTATTTCGCACTACAACACTTTTTAAATCACTTTTTAATTACTTTTTTGTCTTCATACTATCGCTTACCAAATACTAATAATCCAATTCAATCTCGTTCGCCTTTTTATATACACAAACCAAACTTCTAGGTAGCTCATGACTTTTCCAGTAAGAATAGTGTAGAAACATTTAGAGCAATTTTATCATGGAACATTCCATTTTAGTACGGTAAGACATTGAGCTATTCATTTATCTTATTCTATTACAACCTAGGTGTCACCGTCACACTACCCTTCACCTAAGCCTCTTAGGGTCAGCCTCTTCAAATGCACTACCTTCGGTTTACCTCCTTGTCCTTTTCTTGTCCTGTAGGGTGCCATCCATACATGTTGCAGTTTGGACGACGAATTCCCCTTACATTGTGGAACGCAATCCAATTTCAATCGCCTCTCCACAAATTTTCCGACGTTGGCTTGTTTTCCATAACGAGACACTCGTACTCCTCTACACACAACTCGGCACTTCTCACCCAATATCTGTTTAATCTGATGGTCATTGTTTTCTTCTACAATTGTTTTTGACTTCGATGGCAGCTCTTCGCGATGGCTGACTGCTACATGCCTTACTGTCGCATCCATACCGTCGAGAGGCAGCTCGGTGTTATCACTACTCAATACTGCTCGTCCAAAATCCAACATGAAGCCATTCACCATCATGAAGTTCGTTCCCAAAATGACCTCGTCCACAATATCTGCGACCAGAACTTCGGATGGGAAAAGAGTTTCACCGATCCTTATGTTTACAATCAGTTTCCCTTTTATCATTGCACTGTCTCCATTTGCCATTCTTAATTTTAACCCATCAGCCAGCTGCACAGCTACTCCGATCAAGCCTTCCCGGACAATCGTGTGAGTTGCTCCCGTATCCAGCGTAATGATACAGTTCCTTGGATGAATGTTATGGGGCAACCAAATGGTAAAGCCAGCTTCGGTTCCTTCAAACTGACTTCTAACCTTTCCACTTTAACGACTGTAGCCATCCGTTCATCCGATATCTGCTCTCCTCTTAGTGCTCTTTCCACAGAAGTTGGTAATCCGTGCCGTTTTCCTCTACGTTACATACCCAACATCTCAGTTCGCTGCCTCTAGATGTTAAGCGTTTGCCCGTATAAAAGGTGGCGATCTTTTCTCTCCCTGTATAACACTTCGACAGTCCATTGAGATATGACCCAACTTGTCACATTCCCAACACCTTAACCTGCCGCAATTTTGATACCGTCCGCTCGATGTACCCTTTAGCGTCTAAATTCATTTGGCGCCTAAATAATGACGGTCTGGTGAAGTCCTGCACATCCTCGATCGTTAACGCAAACGCAACGGTTTCCGCGAAGGTTGCTTTAGGTGACAACATCACCGTCTTGCGTGTCTCTTGATCTCGAATGCCGTCAATGAATGCGTCAATTTTTAGCCTTTCCATATAATCGCCGATGGATTGCCGATGAAAATTCCTGTAGCAATTGTCCTCCGCTTTTGATAGCGGTTTCTCAATTGCATGCGATAGATTTCCCGCTTATGGTCACTGCCGTTCCGGGATGGTTTGTAAATCCTCTGCTGCCTTGCCTTTGCGAGCCACTATTAATTCCGTGACACGATGTTCATCGTTCCAACGATTTTAATTGGTTGCCGTTGCTAATTGAAATTTGAAAAATGGCGAAAGATGTTGTTCCGTCGAATGTTGGTGGCTTTAACTTGATTGAGTGAACGGTCTGTACTACTTGCGTCGTTGTTTCACTTGCCTTGACCTCAGTCCTTCTCGAGACGTTGAACCTCTGATTGTAATTTACAAATGTTGCACCTGTTGTATCTCCGTTTGCAATTTTTCTTCAACATGTTGAACCTTCGTTTCTAATTTCTGGTCAACCTGTTGAATCTCCATTTGCAGCTTCTCCACTTCGCCGTGTATGTTAGTTGATAATTCGAGAAGTTTGTCGTCGATTCTCTTATGACCATTTGTAATTTGGTCTTTAATTTCTTCTCCTTGTTTCTCCATCCGGTGTTTAAGTTATTCGTTTCACTGGTTTATAGTCTCCAACTGTCGCACATTTTATTGTTCCATTTTTAGGTTTGACTGATTTTTTTGTTCCATTATCTGCTTCATAGCAGCAGATGGTGGTTGTGTTGTTTCGGCTGACGGTTGTATATCTCCTTCTTTCTGCTCTACGGTTGCTGCATCCATTACTTTCTCTCCAAAATCATTGTGCTCCGCATTCAGCCCTTCGTTCTCCATGGCCTCACGTAGTCGCGCTTCTAAAATTGCTTTACTACCATCAGTGGTCAAGCCCCGTTTCTCAAGTTCCCTCTTTAATTCTGGAACTTTTAATTCGTTGAGAATCATTTTCTTTATCTTATTATTCACAATCCCACCGCTGTCACCAATTGTTACGTTTTTGCCTTGTCAATCAAGGTTCGTATCACTGAATTGTGAATAAAACAAAATAAATTTAATTTATCACGAACGGATTTATTTATTTAGCACCAAAATTATTACAACACAATTTATTAACAGAAATTCCCAAAAATCACTTTTTATAATTTTCGCACAATTTTACTAATCGCTTTTAATTTATTTATCGCACTACAACACTTTTTAAATCACTTTTTAATCTTTACACTATCGCGTTCCAAATTCTAATAATCCAATTCGATCTCGTTGCCTTTTTATATACACACACCATACTTCTAGAAAGTTCATGACTTTTCCAGTAAGAATAGTGTAGAAACATTTAGAACACTTTTATCATGAAAAATTCCATTTTAGTACAGTTAAACATTGAGCTATTAATTTAACTTGTTCTATTACGATCTAGGTGTCACCGTCACATTATTAAGAATTTACATCAATCTGTAGACAGGTGCCATCTAGGTTAGGTTGGAGTTGCTGCTTATGCACACTTGGACCGGTGACGGTCCATTGTGATCAGGTGCCATCTAAGTAAAACATGAAATCCAGTTGTCAAAAATAAAATTGTAAGAAACAACAAATTAATTAAAACCAGAACTATCTCGAAGTCAAGTGCCTAAAATTGTGCAAGATTATTAAAACCATTAATAATAGTTGATAAATTATAACTGCTTGAAATAAATTGTTTAATTAATTAAGTTGAATTAAATTTGGAATTCAACCGAACTGTAAGGGAAAACCAACATATGCTAAAAGTTGTAGAATTGTTGATCCAACATGTTTGCCTCTGTTATTGTATCAGCACCGGTCATGATATCATCCAGGTAAATGTTGCCTGTATTTCGCTTAGCTGTTGAGTTCGTAAAACAAAGGATGTTTGACCCCTGAATCTGAATTTGGAGTATGCCACTGCAAAGTCAACCCCCACATGTGATGATAAAAATCAATAAAAGTTTCATTCGCCTGTTGCTTTCGACCCTCAATAGATCAGCGAATCTCGAAAGAAGTACGTGGGGATGTTGAACAGGGAAGGTTGGTTTATACGAAACAGTACTGGGCGGGGCCGTAGGTGGTAAAAATGTAGGAGGAGAAGTTGACGTCTGCTCCGAAGGCGAAGGCCCATTTGGAATAAAATTTCCGCTAGTACTATTAACAATGGTGGTCGATCCTTGTGGTAATGTTGATGTAACGTATGAAAGAGAATCCCGAAATTTGACATGAAAGTCGGATCCAAAATCGTATCCTGTTCTCACGGGTACGTCGGGTAAAGAGATAGGAACAGATGGTTTACTGACCGGACTAATATTTGTAATAGTCGAAGCGGCATTTGATCTTAAATACTTCACCTCCTCCGTTAATGACTGAACCAGTTTCATCAAGGCTGCAATTTTCTCCTCACTAGCATTTTGTACAGCTGAATCCACTGTTTTAAATTTCATCACGTTCGAGGTGGATGCAGTTGGAATCTCGGGATTTATGACGGAAACGAGCGGAATATTCACTTCCCGGGCGTCATCCATAGACTTATTCAGGTTCTCGTAATCAGTCAAATACCGATCCAATGATCCGAGCAACTTCCGACATGATATTTGTAATCCTTGGGCTTGGTTTCCATAAGTTGGGGATGAGCTAACCCGAATAGTCCGTCCCTCTACATGCAACAACCTAGAACGGAGATTACGAGCAGTAGCAACTTGGTCTTCCTTTGATAAAGTGGCTAATCCTAAGATTCCAGCTTTGTTTGACATCCTGACAACTCCAGATCTGGTCTTTTTGCAGCCTTACCATGCATCCGGAATGGAATCTCAATACTTCCCGAACGCTCAGCGGCCATCGCAGCTTGAAGATCAGACCATCCCTGATCAGATCCCGACTGTATACCACGGATTTCAAATTCAATTTCAATTTCGTCGGGTTTTAGAGCAGCAATATCCATTTTGTAATGATAAGTTAAAACTTAGAAACAATATGATAACCTACCACTCACTTTTTGACAATAAATCGTATAAATCAGCTTTATTTTTCAATAAATCAAGATGAACACATCTATGACCCCCTGTTGGGAGTGCAAAATCCATGGGCCGACCCACCCTTTCATGTCAGCACTACAGGTTGGCATGAAGCAATGCAATGTGCAGGTGGTTTTTCAAAGACGGATCTGTAGCCTCCCGTCCTCGATTTGACTACTCCAGGCGTAAAGTAGGACGGTCAAAAATAAATTAAAAGAACAAACAAACAAACTAGTTTCGATCTTGTAAAGATCATCTACAAGTAATTTTTGCAACTAAAAAACTAAAGTAAAAACAACTCTTATGGTATATATACAAAAATTTTTGCTTAACAGGTAAAAAGAAGGACATATATACAAAAAAAAAAAAAAAAAAGAAAAAGAAAAAGGACGGGACAAACCCACAAATTTAATTAAAAATAGAGGGTGTTGCGCTTGTTATGATTATTTTTCAAAATAATCAGAAGAAAACTACCGTCAGTTTAAGAAACTAGTACACATTATTTTAATATATTTTTTAGAGCTCTCAAATGTGTTTTAAAATAATTTACCTTCTAATTAAATCTAATATTGTAAACAATAGTCTAAAACATTAATTTTAATGTTTTAATCATATTTTTTATTGAAAATGAAAAGATTTTGTAACAATAAGTCTTCGCTCTTATTACCGGCATATCCGATTTATTTTTGTTCTAATTTTCGACTGAGGTTCGTATTATTGGCATATTTAGATTCATGTATAAAATATTAAAAATAAAACAGCAAAATAATAGTTCACATCTGTTCTCAGGTACTCAAGTAAAATAATTAAAATTAATACGGCATATACCATATACCTCTTACATTTAAAAGTGATGGTGGACTTATAAAGCAAGAGATTTTTTCTTCTTTATACCAAATAACATCGTTTTTATTTGGCCATCTCCAGTTTTGGCCACTCATTTGCATGATTTTTATAAATGCCTCTCCAGTTCTTATCTCCATTACAACTCCAGGAAAAAACTCTTCTTCGTACGCAACTATCACGAAATCACCCAATTTTTTTACAACTGAGTTTCCTTTTATGGAATCCTCATTGTTATTTTGATTTGATGGTCTTTTAATAACTGGTTTCTGTCCTTTTTCTCTTCCTCCTTTAAGTTTTTTTCGCTCATCTCTCTTTACCGCTCTTTTAAATTTTTCAGCCAGTGCTCTTTCCTTTTCCATTTCCAAATTTTTGAGACATTCAAAATATTTATTTGATGTGATTGCGTCAGGGGTTATTTTCCTTCTTACATTTTTCTTCTTCTTTTCAGTAGGAGGATCTGGATAGTGAAAAGATTTCTTAAACGGTGTGGGGAAATCTTCTTTGAACGACAAATAAGAACAACCCGGCTGCGGAGTTGTACCGATCATCACTGTTTTTATCTGGCGTACTCATTACGAGTGCATTTGTTGCGTTCTCCGGTTCTTGTTGAGCATCAATACTCAAGTTTAAATCATCAAAAAATCGTACCGTTCCGTCATTATCAACGGTACAATTTAACACCTGATTACCCATAACACAAGATCTAATGATTGGTTTACTATCAATGATGGGTCACAATTTTCTTTGCTTGTCAAATTAACATCATCTTTCAAATCTTTCCAGAAAAGAAAAAGATTTTCATCTTTTAACTCACCATTCCAGACTTCACCACTTTTCTGGAACATTAAAAGCTTTTCTAGTGGAAGCCCTTTTTCCATAATTGCTAAAAAAGGCTGGTTGGTTTGATCCTTATTCTCATCATTCTGAGTGGGAATTTGAATGTTTTCAAAAGATGATGGTGCTCTTGCATTTTCCAAAAGCTTGGTGTAGTCGATAGTTTCAGAACTAAAGGGGTATATCTTGGACGTTCTGAATCCGTTTTTAATGGTTTCTTTTTTAAGTGCGCGGTCGAAGCAAGTTTTTAATAAAGGCGCAAAATCTTCCCTGTTTAATTTTAGACTTTTGCATTCAATTTTCCAGGAGCGCAATAGATTCTTCCATTCAGTTTTAACTGGGTGAAAACATGCTACATCTAGCGGTTGCAGTAAATGTGTAGCGTTCGGGAGCAGTGCAATCAATATAATTCTGTGATCTCTACAGAATTCTGCTAACGGAAGTGACAGGTGAAAGCTGTGACCGTCCAGAAATAGGCAAGCGGGAAATTTTTTCTCCAATTTGATCAGCCACAGGTAAAAAACATTTGCCACATATTCAAAAAATGTTTGGCAAGTCATCCATCCGCTTTCCGAACTGCCAACTCCCCAATCGACTGGAATTTTTTTGATTATATTGGCAAGTATTGTTTGATAGCGACCGAAAATCAGGAATAAAAATGAAAAGAATATTTTCTTCAACATACAACGATTTATTATACATAATTTTGTTACACTACACTATTTAATACACGTAATAAATATAATTCACAATTCACTGGTTTGATACAGTACGACTGCAAAGGAAAGAAAATTCACAACATTCCAAAGGTTCGCGCAATACGAAGCGAACCTGTAATTCACTTTGTATGTAATTATAACCTGAAATAAAAACAAAATTTGATTAACATTTAATGTACATAAATTAATACGTAAATAATACTTATCTGTTATTTAAAAGATGTAACCCCTTTAGAACTATCGTAAACTGAAAGATAAATGTAAATTTAGTTTATTTAATATTAATTATAACCAATTTTAGGTAAGAATTTATGTAAATATTTACCTTAGCCGTGTTGACAATTTGTGTTTTGACATATTGTTCAAATAATTAAAACAAAATAGTACTAGATCCGCTGTACTAAAAATGTAACTCAATTTGTAGACGTAAAAGAAACAAAAAAAACAATTGTAAGGAATGCTCGACGGAAGAAAATAAAATGTGTGTTGGACAAAACGAAGACTGCAAGTCGAGATTTCCTATGTGCAACACGTCAAGCACAATTAACCGCATTGTAATAAAAAATAATAAAATTAAAAATAAAATCAAATAAAAATTTATACAGTCCACTTCATTACTTTTATTTATAAAGGAAAGGTTTGTTCATCTTTTTGTAAGGCGGTGATTGTGTGCGGCACATAGTTTTTGGTCCTTCGAGCCGGATTCAGCGCAATTTAGTTAGGAAAAACACGCGGTCTATTTTCACACAGCGAAAGTGGAATGTGGTGACGCCATTGTTCAAAGGAAATTTCTAGAAGTGAATGATTTATTTTTGGATTAGTTTTGTGTCGTATTGCACAATTATCGTTGAATACAGTGAAAGTGCACCAAAACCGCGTGCCCAAAATTAAGTCAATTAAATTCCAGTGAGGAATTTTACGTGAATCAATCAAATTCCAGTGAGGAATTATCCGTGATTCAATCAAATTCCAGTGAGGAATTATACGTGATTCAATTAAATTCCAGTGAGGAATTATACGTGAATCAATCAAATTCCAGTGAGGAATTATACGTGATTCAATCAAATTCCAGCGAGGAATTATCCGTGATTCAATCAAATTCCAGTGAGGACTTATACGTGATTCAATTAAATTCCAGTGAGGAATTTTACGTGAATCAATCAAATTCCAGTGAGGAATTATCCGTGATTCAATCAAATTCCAGCGAGGAATCATCCGTGATTTAATATAATCCCAGCGAGGAAATATACATGAAGCAAGCAAGAAATAGTGAATTTCGAAGAGTTTGAACTCCGGGTGATTCTCGGAGGTTGAGCTCCATCGTGGGAGTGACATTGCAGGCAGTTCAAAGAATTTGAACTCCGGGTTGATTCTTGGAGGTTGAATTCCAGCGAGGGAGTGGCAATCAGCAACATCAACAGTTCGTAAGTAAAACCAGTGAATTGAAGGTATGTGAATTAGCATAGTGTATCATAGTGTAGCAAACATCGTGTTGATAAAATTAAATGTATAATCAGTAGTTTCAAGGTAAACTAATTCTAAGTTAAGGGAATTTCTGCATATCCGCTGCGTTGTATTTTAATCATATAGAGGGAATTTTTCCGTATAGTTTTGTGTGGCATTCTAAGCCTAGAAAGGGGCATTGTAAATATTCGTGATAATTACAATTTATGAACACACGATTGGGCGACATAATGGCCGATAAGGAAGTTAAGGAATTAGTAGCCAAGCGAGGCCTAGCGAAGGGTAGTATAACTCGCTTAGTAACATTTGCAGACAGGATGAATGAAAGGACGCCGCGCAGCGAAATCACTACACGGTTGGAATATCTCGAGCGAGCGTTTGTCGATTTTTTGGAATGTGAAACAAAATTAGCAAAACACGAGGTCGCTTCCGAATTGGATGAATATGAAACAAAATACTTTAACGTGAAAACGAAATTTTTGGATTCAATACAACCAGAGCAGCGACAACAAGAACAAAACCAAATGGAAGGAATGATGTCGAGGCTTCTACGCGAGCAAAATGAATTTTTAACAAATTTATCATCATCCTTCACCACTTCAATGAACCAAACAATTCAAAACACATCAGAGGAGTCTCACGTTTCTCCGGTTGCCAACATTACGTTTACCTAAGTTTTCGGGAAGCTATGAAGATTTTCCAAGTTTTCAAGATATATTTATTGCATCGGTACATAGCAAACTGGGGTTCAGCGACGTACAGAAATTTCAATATTTAAAGGGTCAGTTAGAGGGTGAGGCTGCGGAATTAATCAAACACATAACGGTCTCGGATGCGAACTACAAGCAGGCGTGGGAGAAAATTTGCGAACGATACGACAAAAAAAAACTTGTCCTGAGTTCATTAATAAAGTCATTCATCGAACAACCGGTTATGCAACAACCGTCAGCAAAAAAGCTTCGACAGCTGTACAATGGTGTAACGAAATGGACGTGAAGTCACTCCGTTAGCAGATATCCATGCCACTTGTTGTTCCTGGGCGGTCATTGGCCGGCTAAGGCTCAGGGGAAAGGCGTGGGGTTTGCCAGGAACATGGCACGGATCTAGTTGAACCGCGGGAAGGGAAGGAGGCAGGATGTGGGAGAATGGAATAGGCGGGGATGTGGATTGCGACGACTCACATCTCGCTTTGGGGCTGGGTTAGGAGAGTCCTGAACTCATCCTAAATGGGGCTTATCTCGCCATCTTAATAATAAAATTTTCAAGTTTAAGGTTTACAATTATACTAAATTATAAGTTTTATATTTTCATTTCAATTTTCATTTTTATGGTGCGCACAACGCACAACTCACAAATACAAATATACTTAAACAAAAATTTGAATAAATTTTCAAATTTTATTTTTTCTTTGAATTTTAATTTATAATATGCTTACGTCTTTCCACTTTTCGTTGTCTTCTATTTTTGTGTATTGTCTGCGACGAGCTTACAAAGCCAAACAAAACGGTTAATGTCCCAAAAATTAAAATCCAAAAACCGTAAAGTAAGTAGCAGTAGGTATCTGCTTGTGTAACGGTATTCTTTTTATTCAATGAACCAACATATTCTGATTTTGTATGTTGAAATTCGAGATGGTTAGGTGAATTAAAAATGTATCGACGCACAAACTATTTTTTTTTTTTTTTTTATTTCACCAACTATGTAAATATACATAAAACTATTTAAAAAAAAATCAATTTCAATTGATTGAATGATTTTAAATGCACTTTGTACAACAAGTTGTAGTTGTTTAAAATACTTACAATACTACTTTAAAATTAAATTCTATTAATAATATTAAATAATATATAAAAAAAACACTGGTAATAAACTGTATAATAATTAATTATATATGCAAGTTTAAGTATTATTAATTTAATTAATGAAATTCACCAGTAAAACAACATAAAAACAACTTCTAATTCCTCTTAAGAAGAACCTAATTTTAAACTACACAATAAACCACAATAAAATCACTTAAGTTTTAAAACGGAGATTCAACTTGAAACTGTTTAGTATTTCTTTATGGTTACTATTATTATTTATTTATTTTAGTTTTTTTTTTGTAAGTAAATATTTAAATTCTATTAATAATAGTAAATAATATAAAAACACTAGTAATAAACTGTATAATAATTAATTATATATGCAAGTTTAATTATTCTTAATTTAATTAATGAAATTCACCAGTAAAACAACATAAAAACAACTTCTAATTCCTCTTAAGAAGAACCTAATTTTAAACTGCACAACAAACCACAATAAAATCACTTAAGTTTTTTTTCTTTTTTTTTGTAAGTAAATATAAAAAAAATTTCGTTGCAAATATATAAACTCTACTTCATATTCGTACACCAAATATTAACCGAAAAAATAAAAAAAAATAAATAAAAGCACAACCCGACTTACTCGAGCTCAAAACACTTCCCCCAAAAAAAAACCACGCCATGCACGTCGGTCGTCAATCGCCCACATCAGAAGAGAAAAAAAAAATGCATCAGCATAAAAAAGAATTAGAAAAAAAAATTATAAAATATGTACTTGGTAATATCAGAAAAAAATTAAAAGATAAGAACCCAAGTGAAAAATGAGCTTCGTGAAACTCAGAAAAATGAAAATTCTCATGCATTGATATATAGCTGACTTGCTTGATTTCCGTAGAGGAATGCTCGACCTAATTGAGCACAAGTAGTCACATGAGATAGGAATTTATTATCTGTTTTAGGCAGACAGATAATTTGTTGTTTGCAATACCAACAACCATGGGAAAGAATGTGGACAGTACGTATAGTACAGGTAAAATAGGCGATGACTTAAGAAAATTGGAGGTACGCCAATTGACTGGCGTAACAATGGGTCAGACGAAGTGAACAGAGCTGTAATAGCGTTAGGTGGAGAAGCTACAAAACGGGATCCATGGTTAATTTACATGTTGCTTAATAAGACTGACGCTGATACTCAGGTGGCATGGGCTCATAAAATGGTGAGCAAGGATTACCCGTCTTACGATGAATTTTTGAAATTCATAAGCGATAGATGTGATGCACTGGAATCCTGTGCTCCGACGAAATCTTCAACAAAATCAGGTACCTTTAAAACTCATCACTTGACGCCAGTAACTTCCACATTAAACAAATGTGTATATTGTCAGGAGTCGCATCGCTTGTGTCATTGTGATAAGTTTAAAAACATGAGCCCGAGTGAACGCCGTGAGTTAACAACAAAGCTAAGACTGTGTTTTAACTGCTTATCGGAACGGCATCGTGCAAATGCCTGTCAAAATAAGTTCAATTGTCTAAAATGTAACCGACGACATCATACCTTGCTGCATGAAACAACGACAAGCTCCATTGCGAATCAAATTAGTATGGAAACAGAAGAGACACTAAAATTAGCGCCTAAGCCACCAGTCGAGCAAGTAATTGAAACCCACACGTGCAATGTTGGGAATACAATTCTCCCCACCGCTATTGTAAGAGTAAAAAATTATATTGGTCATACAAGTTGTTGTAGATTATTATTGGATTCAGGATCACAGGCTTCCTTCATTTCATTATCTTGTGTCAAACGGTTGAATTTAACTCTTAGAAGTTGTCGTTTGCGTATTGAGGGAATTGCCACGTCAAACGTATCAACCATAGGAAGCACAGAACTAAAAATTTACTCGCGATTCGATCCGTGTCAAAGTTTAATTATTAAAGTGTTTGTACTCCCTAAAATTACAACTTTAACTGGAAATCAGGAAATCAATAGCAGTGAATTAGAGTATTTGGCCACTATACCGCTCACAGATCCGAGATTTCATGAAAGAAGTGATGTCGACATACTATTAGGGGCAGATTACTTCTTCCATGTTCTCAAACCAAAGCAATTAAGGCTATTCAAAAATGTTATTGCACAAGAAACGCAATTTGGCTACGTAATTTCAGGTATGTCAAGAGAGAAAAATCAATCCGATAATCAGTTACAACTAAAAAAGGTGTTCAATACTATTATCATTGATGAATGCAGTTTAGATAAATTACTACAAAGGTTTTGGGAGCAAGAGGAACTACCAGAAAAGGTGCCATGGACAGCTGAAGAAGAAGCTTGTGAATCTCACTTCAAATCTACATACTTCAGGAATCAGGAGGGACGTTTTGTAGTGCAATTACCATTGAAGGAACATTCGCCACCTCTAGGGCAATCTTATAAATTAGCGCTACAGCGACTGTTAGCCATGGAACGAAAAATGGATCGAAATCAAGAATTCGGAAAATTATACAGAGACTTTATGGAGGAATACATCAACCTAGGGCACATGCGAGCAGTACGGATCGACCCGAAAGAATCGAACAAAGAGATTTGCTATCTTCCCCACCATGGAGTACTACGTGATAATAGTACCACAACAAAGTTAAGGGTAGTGTTCGATGGATCAGCACCCACATCCACCGGAGTATCTGTGAACGAGAAGTTATTGGTCGGGCCGACTCTGCAAGACACATTGTGGACCATTTTGGTCAGATTTCGAAGCTTCAAGGTGGCAATTTGTGCAGATATAGCGAAGATGTACAGACAGGTCCTCGTGAACGAAAAACACACATCACTTCAAAGAATCCTTTGGCGGAAATCTCCCGATGTTCCAATAACCCATTTCGAATTGTCAACCGTAACGTACGGGACTTCATCCGCACCGTTTCTTGCAATTCGGGTCCTACATCAAATCGCAGAAGATTGCAAGCTAACCCACCCAAGGGTATCCAACATTATTAAAAACAACTTTTATGTTGATGATTTGCTAGCTGGTGCCGCTAGCGAAAAAAGCGCTTTACAACTTAAGAATGAATTGACAGCCGTACTAGCCGCTAGTGGTTTTCCATTAAGGAAGTGGCGGTCCAACATATCTTCTTTAAATGATTCGAATGATATCACTGAAATATTCGAAGAAGGGAAAATGGCACAAATGTTGGGTTTACTTTGGGACCAACAGGAAGATCAGTTCACATTTAAAATTAATAATCTGGCACAAGACATTTCCACTAAACGGAACATTTTATCTGTAGCTTCGAAAATCTTCGATCCTTTAGGTTGGTTAAATCCATTCATGATCAATATCAAAATTTTTATGCAAACTTTATGGCTGCGGAAGGTTTTCTGGGACGAAAAACTGACAGCAGATCTACAGAGAGATTGGGAAAAATTGTACAATCAATTTAACATAATAAATCAAATCAAAATACCTCGTTTTATCGGGGATTTCTCTAACGATATACAACTACATGGCTTTAGTGATGCTAGTGAGGTGGCTTACGCAGCTGCCGTTTATGTAAGAACTAGAAGTGGAGAAAATTATGCGACGCATTTATTGACAGCAAAGTCTAAAGTGGCTCCAATCAAACAAATTAGTCTGCCTCGTTTAGAACTTTGTGGCGCCCATCTACTAGCCAAATTGGTAAAAGCTGTACTTAATGCACACAAGACGCAAAATATATCTACTTGGTTTTGGACTGACTCAATGGTGGTGCTAGCATGGTTAAATAGCCATCCTCGCAAATGGAAGAACTATATTGCTAATCGAGTCGGTGCAATTCATACTTTAATGCCAGAAGCTACCTGGCGCCATGTGCGAGGAAACGAAAATCCTGCCGATTTAGCAACAAGGGGAGTAACAGCAACTGAACTGATCAAAAGTGAATTATGGTTCAAGGGTCCAAGGTGGTTATCGCAGCCCGAGGCAAGTTGGCCACTAAAATCAGTTCCTATTGATACTGAGCAAGAATCCCGTAACAACGAAGTAACGGCTTGCCACGCCCTAACACATTCGAATGACTCACATCCAATAAATCAGTTATTTCAACGTTGTTCGAATTGGTCAAAATTGAAACGAATAATGGCTTATATTTTGAAGTTTATTCATACTATGATACACAAGGTCAAGTCGCCAAGTAAATTGACGATCCTAGATGTGAATGCTGCTGAACTCACAATAATCCGACATGTCCAACGAACTGAATTTTCTGATGAAATTAAATCTCTCAACAAATACAACAAGGCACCTGTCAATTCGAAGTTGAAGCAGTTAGCACCATTTATAGATTCTGACCACGTATTACGAGTTGGCGGCCGTCTAGAAAACTCGAATTGTTCATATGAGACAAAACATCCATTGATTCTGCCAAAAAATCATGAAATTACTAGTTTAATACTCCATGATTTACACAAAAGACATTTACATCCCGGACCGTCGCTGTTAACCGCAATTTCTCGCCAAAAATATTGGATTCTAGGAGTTCGTGAAATGTGTCGAAAAATAACTCATAAATGTATTATTTGTTATCGTTATTCTACAAAAAAATCTAGTCAACAAATGGGTTGTTTACCAGCTGCACGAGTATCGCCCAGTAGACCATTTTCTGTAATTGGAATTGACTACGCAGGACCCATACAAATTTCATCTAAAATAGGAAGAGGTGCAAGGTTGATAAAAGGATTTATTGTCATATTTGTCTGTTTCGCTACTAAAGCGTTACACATTGAAATGGCATCATCACTATCTACGCAAGCGTTCATAAATGCTTTAGAGCGTTTTGTTGGACGGAGGGGAGTGCCAATGGAAATATATTCGGACAATGGGTCTAATTTCCTGGGAGCAAACAGAATGTTGCATGAATATTATTCCATATTATCATCAAAGGAGTCCGAAATCAAGATAAATGAATTTGCAAGAAACAAAGGGATTAAATGGCATTTGATTCCACCACTTTCACCTCATTTCGGAGGCATTTGGGAACGAGCTGTGAAGTCAGTCAAGACTCATTTAGTTAAATCCATTGGAAGCACGCATCGCACCTTTGAAGAAATACAAACCATATTGATTCAAATCGAAGGGATTCTCAACTCAAGGCCTTTATGTGCTATCACCAACGAAGACACAAGTAACATTGATGCATTGACGCCGGGACATTTCCTAACGTTAGGACCAATCACAGCATTACCTCATGCAAATTACGACGAAATCAACATGACAAGACTAAATCGATGGGAGCAAACACAAAAAGTTGTGCAGATGTTTTGGCAACGCTATTCCCTTACTTATTTAAATACATTGCAACAGCGGACTAAATGGCATCAAAGAGATCGAAATTTACAAATTAATGATGTTGTTCTACTCTATGACAAAAACGCCCCACCATGTACTTGGCTGTTAGGTCGCGTAAATGAATTACACCCAGGAGCAGACGGGTTAGTAAGAGTTGCCACAGTTCAAACGAAATCGTCCACATATAAACGGCCGATTACAAAATTATTCCGTTTGCCAATTCATGATTAAAAAAAAAAAAAAAAAAAAATCAAAATCAAATTTTGTTTTGGAGGGGAGTATGTTTGATAGCGACCGAAAATCAGGAAGAAAAATGAAAAGAATATTTTCTTCAACATACAACGATTTATTATACATAATTTTGTTACGCTACACTATTTAATACACATAATAAATATAATTCACAATTCACTGGTTTGATACAGTACGACTGCAAAGGAAAGAAAATTCACAACATTCCAAAGGTTCGCGCAATACGAAGCGAACCTGTAATTCACTTTGTATGTAATTATAACCTGAAATAAAAACAAAATTTGATTAACATTTAATGTACATAAATTAATACGTAAATAATACTTATCTGTTATTTAAAAGATGTAACCCCTTTAGAACTATCGTAAACTGAAAGATAAATGTAAATTTAGTTTATTTAATATTAATTATAACCAATTTTAGGTAAGAATTTATGTAAATATTTACCTTAGCCGTGTTGACAATTTGTGTTTTGACATATTGTTCAAATAATTAAAACAAAATAGTACTAGATCCGCTGTACTAAAAATGTAACTCAATTTGTAGACGTAAAAGAAACAAAAAAAACAATTGTAAGGAATGCTCGACGGAAGAAAATAAAATGTGTGTTGGACAAAACGAAGACTGCAAGTCGAGATTTCCTATGTGCAACACGTCAAGCACAATTAACCGCATTGTAATAAAAAATAATAAAATTAAAAATAAAATCAAATAAAAATTTATACAGTCCACTTCATTACTTTTATTTATAAAGGAAAGGTTTGTTCATCTTTTTGTAAGGCGGTGATTGTGTGCGGCACAAGTATTCTTTGGTACGTATAAACTACCATAGGTGGAGCTAATTCTCCATCAGCGCAAACAGTAACCAACACTGTTAGGCATTCCTTCTCGTCCTTTGCAATCCTGTTGTATACCTGCTTGAACCTTTACGTACTAAGACTGCTTTTTCTTGCGAGGATAAGAAAAATGCTGTTTCATCTGCATTAAAAATCCGAGATAGATCGGTTAACACATCTTGGAAGTTTTCTTCCTCAATAAATGACGTGATTTTGTTGAACCAAGCCCTTATTTGTGGTTCGGTGATACTCGTGCGACTTGCCGTTAAATTTTGCGATACTCGCTCCGTAATGATTGGATGCCTTTTAAAGAACAATTCATACCAATGTCTACTAGGTATTCCATTTTTAAATGAATTTGGCCGTTTTAGTTCCCTTATTAAAAGTGCCACACTACCTTTTAATTGCGCTTTCGTTACAGGAAATCCCATCTTCCCCATACTAAGGATCTATTTAACTACGCATTCCTAGTCCTCTTGGCTTAAGATGGTTGGTGGTCCACTGTTTTTGTTGAATGGCGTTTTTCCTGACCTTTATCTTGGATGGTGGATCTAGGAACACCAAATTTTTTACTGGCAGCGTACTGGCATTCCAAGTTTCACAGCTTCAGTTGTTTCTAGAAGCGACTGTCGGCTATAATTCTTCCGGCTGCTCTTCTTATCTAAATGTAAACTACAACAAAAATCTCCAATTATCGGAATATTATACACTTATTATTGGCATATACTTATAATTTTAATTCATTTATATTAAAACTTGAATTTATTTATCTGATACAATTTTTAAATGAACTACACTTGTATTTAGTTGGAAAATTATCTTAATTTTTTAATTAACAGTAATTAAATTGCTAGTTTTAATATTTTAATGTTGGAATACATGTTTCTCAATATCGGCATACTTTACACTAATTTTCGGCATACCGTTTTTTTTACTTAAACTGACATTACAAAAATTCATTTCGGTAGCCGTAGTGTGCCGGAAATTAGTGAAAAGTTTAATTTGTATAAAAGTAAAGAAATGATATTATTAAATTTTAAATACACTTAGTAGTATTTAACGAAAAAACATATTATTAGCGCAATCGCTTGAACCTATTACCGGTTTTATGCCGAAAAAACAAACATGCCAAATTATTTCCTAACGTATTTTCGGCAGGTTAATTATATTGATTTTTATTTAAACTTACCGAAATTCACAAATATTTTTTTGATTTTATGCACAACAATGAGTTGAACAGTGCAACAAAACTGCACACTAAATAAAAATGAGTAAAAAAACGGTTTAAATCACTTAAGAGGAATATTAAAGCACTTGTACTAAATAGTCAACGATGCACGACCAATTCCACTATACTACTAAAATTATAGAACGCGTTGCGATGAAACAAAATAACGGTAAATTAACGATCCCGATCGAAATGTTCGTCTCTGTCTATTATCAAGGGAATATCGATTTTTCGAAATATAGTTGTCTCAGATCGAGAGAAGTGAATATTTCCTTATTATTTCTCATTTTTCGTAAAACTGCCGATAATTGGACTACTGACGGAAATTGGTACATTTACCTTATTTGATTTTAAAAAGCATTTAGCTTGTTCGTAGGTTGTGGGATACTCTGTGTAGTCAAAGATTTGTCCCTTTCTAAATAAGGATAAACGTGTAATTATATTTAGGTAAAAGACTAATAAGTTTAGATATAAAATAAAATAAAAAAATATTTCAATTGCCCACCCTGCAATGACCAGCTTGGGTCGTAATCAATATTCGAAAAAAAAAACAAATTTCCGGAAACAATGTTTACAAAAATACCCTGCAGCTACCCGAAAAAATTGGTTTTCCCAAACAAAATATTTTATTAATTTTTTTCAACCAGCCGAAAATCATCATTTATGTACAGCAAATGTAACTTTAGGTCAAAACGTATATAGATTTTATTTAGATCGAAATGAAAACTACACTAGACGTATGCAAAACAAAAAGTTGTGTATAAAATTGACACGATTAAAAGATAATTTTCCAATTATTCCATTTCGGCATTACAAAAATAACATTCAAATGTATACACAAAAAATTAGCTTTGCATTATTGATTTTAGTCTAAACCAGCGGCAAACCAACTGAAAAATTGGTTTTATAGTAGAAAACTTTTGTTTGTGGGTTGGAGAAACATTTTTTTTTTTGGCTACATTTCGCCTCTAGCACATGAATATATTGCACACGATTGTTCAACCAAACCGACTTATATTTATGTATGTGTACGAGATGGTATTCAAATGTACATGTATCGTAATACCGCAACACACATTTTATTCGGGGTAATAAAAAACAGAATTTCGAAATTTGAATAAATACCCCGTCTACACATTTTGTATACAACATAAGATGTTTATTCAAAATTTCTTATAGTTTAATAGTCTACAAAATTGTATCACGCAGGTACTTAGGTATTGTGTGCGGTGGCGGTAATGCTTCATCGTTTAATGTAAAATTCTCAATGTAATAATATTTGGAAGTTTATATACAAAAAATTTTGTCATGTATATCATCATCATCATCTATGTATATTTAAGATAAAATTTGTATATTTCATTTCCCATGACGAAACATAATCTTTGTTAACATAAAATACACTGATACACACTTTGCATAAGAAATTAGCAATTTAAATGTCTGTAAGTAAAAAATGTTAAATTATCAATTTGATATTTTCTGTCAAAAAACCAACCGAACACTGTGACTAAATAATTAATTTACCAAAACTATCTCGATTCCACTGCAATAAATCTGCTCATTATACCGCCACCTTATATAAACTTTATAGATATTCCAGATAAATAAAATAAATGTTCCTACTAATTTTCTTCAATATTTCATTTTCATGGAATTTCCACATGGGTATCAATAAATTTTTCCCGTATCCATATCTCGCGTACATGTTATGTTGTTTCGAATGATTCCCCGTACTACAATTTTCTTTTTTTTTTTGCATTTTGTTGTTGTGCTTTTTTCTGTATATCGACAAAGAAAATTGATAACTAGAAAATACAAAAGTAAATCATCATTTATACAATTCGCGTTTTACGAGAAAATTTATCTCTAGTCATGGGAAAATTGATATAATAATGTAACGAATTTAGAATATTTTCGGATAAATAATGTGTTACCATTATGGATCTGTATTTGTCTAAAATTCTTTTAGACGTTTAGAGATGTTTATAAAGGAATATCATGTTTATAGTTTTACATGCGTAAAATAAAATTTTTGTGGGCTTTTTTCGATTCGGCCACCGAATTCTCCATGAATTCGCATTATTTTTCTGATATTTTTCCAAGTCATTCTTTATTAAGGAAAACACAGTGGTCTGGAAAGGCAGTAAAGTTTGGCCACCATGACCCGCCCGGACAATAGACAAATTATGTTCCTTGGACCTTCAGAACTTCGAAAATGACCCCCCCCCCCCAGAATCGCCGCTGATCCTTTTTTACTCTTTTCCATACTTTTTGCGTGCTGAGAAAATGCGAAAATTCAATGATTTCGGGAATTAAAAGCGCGCAGAAATTTCCGCGTGTGCGTGTCCGGGAGTGACATTAACGGGTATACACTCAAGTCTCTAGGTATGGGGACTCGTCCTACATGTATGTGTGTGAGTAAAATTAGTTTATTGTTATGATTCATGAGATATATATATATATATATATATATATATATATATATATATATATATATATATATATATACATATATATATATATATATATATATATATATATATATATATATATATATATATATATATATATATATATATATATATATATATATATACAGCCTTGGCCAAAATTATAAAGCACCCCTCCCAAATTGCAGTATCTACAAAACGAATGAAGACAAAAATTAAAACTCAATATTTTTAGTAAATACTTTTTATATTTTATTAATTTTAGTATTTTGTAGGTCCTCCTTTGGCTTTGATGACAGCCAGGACTCTTTTATTCATCGACCGTACTAATTTTTCGCAGGTATTTCTCGATATATTTTTCCATTCCTCTGTCAGCGCACGTTTGAGGTCTTCCTTTGAAGTCATACTGCGATCCTTGATTTTTTTTTTTAAATTGGCGGGCCAGTCCATGACTCGAATTTGTTTTTTTCGAAACCAACTCATCGTAACGCGGGAAGTATGGCAGGGGGCATTATCCTGTTGATAAATTATCGAAGAACTATCCGTTTCCCCAAAGATTTGCCGAATTGAGGCATTCAATGCAGCCTCGAGGACGGTAACATAGTTGGTACTGTTCATTGGACCCTCACAAAACAACAGTTTTCCCACCCCTGATGATGCCATACAACCCCACACCATCAGTTTACCCCCTCCATGCTTTACGGTAGGCACTATACAATCAGGATTGTATGCTTCCCCGACTCTTCTTCTTACGATGGTTGCGCCAGGAGTTCCAAAAATCTATAAGAATTCCATCAAATTTAACATAAATTTCTCTATTAATTCTTTTAAAATACATAGCACAATTTTTTATTTTTTTTTTGACTAATTATTTTTTAATATTTATTTTTTATATTTACCTCAAAAGTAGATTCATCTGACCAAACAACTCTCGCCCAATCCACGTCATTCCAATGTTTGTGTTCTCGAGCCCATCTCAAGCGACTTTTTATGTTATAAGTGAGAGCAAAGGTTTTTTTCTTGCTTTACAACCTTTCAATCCAGCTTGCAGGAGCCTTCTTCTAACTGTCCGTGCCGAAATGTGAACTTCTTGTTCTGTTAAATGCTCTGCAGCTATCTCAGCAGATGTTTTTCTTCGGTTTTTGAGAGATTTTCGCACAATTTGTCGATCGTCTCTTACCGAAGTGATACGATTTCTGCCTGAGCGTAGTTTATAGGCATAGTCCCCGGTCTCTTTAACCCTTTTCAATGTAGATTGAACTGCTCCACGAGAGCATTTTAATTTTTGGGATATTTTAATTTGGCTTACACCCTGGGAATCCAACAACACAATTTGTGCCCTTATTCCTTCACTGAGTTGGCACGCTTTAGGCATAATTATCACAAACACACTTTTTTTCTCAAAAAACTTACGAAAACTCTTTTTGATTTAAAACACTTTATGTGAAGACTGCACACAATCAAATACAAAACTAAAATAAAAAAAATTTACGACGCTACAACTTCTTGTTAAGAACCTAAAACAAAACCAAAATTGGTGATTTTCAATAATTAAGGGTCGCATTCGGCGGGATGACTCGTTCGTTAACACCCATTGTTTAGAAAGACATAATATTAATATATAATGCTAATAGATAGGGGTGCTTTATATTTTTGGCCAAGGCTGTATATATATATATATATATATATATATATATATATATATATATATATATATATATATATATATATATATATATATATATATATAACACAAATGCAAGTAACCATCAATTTCAATTATTCAAACACTTGAAATGAGTATAAATATATATTCATCTTCCTGTTGCACAAATTAACAGGGTAAAGCAGCTTCCTAGTCCTATAACAGATTGGAGTTAGTACAAATTGGATTCCTAGTCCTGTAACAGATTGGAGTTAGTACAAATAAATATATTATTGAATAATATAATGAAGCCTCTTAAGAATTAAATGTGTTTTGAGGAAAATTCTTCCACTGCTGATCTCAATCTCTGTGAGTATTATTGATTGATTGATTTGATTGATTGCGATGTACGATCAAGCATTAAGCAAGTCTCCCGTATTATAAATGCGAATACCAACACCACTATACCCATGTTACACAACGCGACACCATTCTTCATGAAGCCAAACCCCGTAAAGAAAGGCGTCACATCGATAACTACATAAGTCTAATAGTTGTGATATCCGCCCCTGGCCAGGCCGCCGTCGTACACCTTTTTTACATATAACAAGATCGAGGGATGGGAAAGGAATGTTAGCAACAAAGACTCAACCCGGTTCCAGACACCTAAGTAGTTGATAGTTAGTAAATTTGTTAGTAATATATTTTTTAGTAATTTATTTAGCACAAGACAATACAATTTTAAAGTTCATCTACTGCTCCAACCTGTAAGAAGGACACAATTACAACACAAATTTCCTGGTACCGCAAACTCTTTTTCTGAAAAGCCGTAAACAACTATTATTATTCCCCTCCACCATTTTTTCCATCGGCGGTTGTGAGAGGGGGGCGAGATTTCGTTCCATCATCATGTTCCCATGCGGTCATCCAAATTTGTACTAACTGTAGGTAGTGTTGCTTGACGTTGTTGTTGAAATCGTTGCGTCTCTGCTGTCCCTGCTACTCGCCCCCCATCTCAATCTCTGTGAGTATTATGGGTCCAAAATATTGTTGATCTTTCATCGATTCCAGAATTTCAAAAATTCATGATGAACTGACTCGCCCGCTTGCTCGGACCAGAGACCGAATCCGTGGCCTTCCCTTAGAAAACTAAGGCTTTCTTCTATATGGCGAATCGCTACGTGAATCTTCAAGGTCTCACTTATTCCAGTTGCCAGGACCGCTTTTCTCAATGCGTCTATATATTTTGACAAATTTTCTTCATTTCTCCTGATACTGAAACAAGCTTCTACAATTTTGTTCATTGCTTGGAAAGCAGAAACGTTGGGTATCATGATTAATTCACCACCAACTGCCCCACTAATTTCTTTATCGAACAATTTTTCTGGTTCCTTAAGAAGCTTCCTATACAGGCGTTCCCTTCAAAAACTTCTCCGTGATAGTTTTTGGATATCAACTTGAGCCCTTGAGGTTATAATATGGCCTTATCCCTGCCTAGCAAAGGTACGAGCCCGTCCCAGAACAAGTGATTTACAAACCCTTGTAGAATGTGAAGCTCTGGGACAACGCACTTTTTCAAGGCAGAAACACTCGATTCTTCGGTAAAAAGCGGCTTATTTATTGTACTATTACTCCTTGAGGCCTGTTTCTTAATACTGCCAAGTGTAACGAATTTCTGGTAGTCTGATTCTAAATCTCCGTAAGTTTTCAGCCTATAAACATCTTGCTCTAATGAGTATGAAACATCGCTTAAGTCTAATTCACGATCATTGTTTAATTTCCCAATATCTATTTCTTTTCGACTCCTGAGATTTTGAAGACGCACGAAACAATATGGGCAAGGAAAGCTCGATGTAGCCGTTTGTTGACCGTTTACTAGCAGAAGAAGCTTGAAATCTGACAAGAATTTAAATGAAATAGAATTTATTCTAATCAAATCAAATAAAATGTTCACGTTATCATAAGTTTCACTAATTAGGGGGACGATCCCCAACATTATCAACTTATGAATTCCTGTTAACTTTGTTAAATTCCTGCTAACTTTGAGTCTAATTTTTGTTTTTTAGAACCATCATCTGAATCTATACATAGATAATTTTCTGGAAGAATAGTCATACAAATCTTGAAGAAGGCTTGACCACCGTCAGCCATAACTTGATAACGTAATTGCCAATTAAATTTCTTCTTACTAAAACACACTCTAATATTTCTTCGGCATCGGCCCACACTACTGGTCTTTCTTGTTTATTTATGTATATTTTTATCGACTTCGAAACTCAAAATAGTACTTTTATATACGTCATCTAATGCCTTGGATTTTTTTGACGCTAAATAATTGCTAGGAACCGATTTTCGACCGATATTCTTTCTAATGAAAGTGCATCATTTTTTCATCTGTCTACCAGAAGTACCTGACTGAACTTGAAAATCAAATAAATTATCAGATGAAAATTGGGTGTTTATTCCTTGCTTGTTCAGATCTCTGCTTTTACGTCCTCCCGTACTCATTTTCACCATGGTCTTATTATCGGTGGCCTCCATTTTTTTGGACACCAGTGACGTACAAAACTGTTCTTGTTGTGTTGCAGGAAGAGTCTCAACAAACTTTTCAATATTAACTCTCTTACGAGCGGGCTTACTTTTTGAGCAGCACACATGTCTGATGCCTCTACTAGTACGTTAGAAGCAAATATTACAAATTTTAAAAGTCGAACCGGATTTTTCTACCGGCGCACGCATCACTTTAGTTTCAATTGCTTCAGGATATTTTTGAGCATACATGCCATTTTCAGATGTTATTTTTGAACGTGATATTATTGGTACACCCTATCCTTCTTTTTTTGTCACCTTTACAACGTGCAGTTTGGCATATACATATAACATTCACAAGAAACAACAGTTGATTCACCACCGTACCTTGTTTTTTTCAGCAAAATAATGTCTTCGTAGTTGGGCATGATTTTGAATGATCGGCTTGAGTTTTCCGCACTCTCTGGATGTAAGTTTTCATCTAGAATTCTTCGACAATTCACACAGATACTAGTCGGAAATTGAGGATCGGACAATCGAAAATTCACATTTATACGACTTTGTATCTGCTCCTCGCGACATGGCGTTATTCAAAAATACTCCAATGTTCTACCACTTAAAACAATTTTCCGACCACAAGGTGCACAAATTTTCCTTCGGTTTTCGCTATGATTGCATTTGTGATCGCATTTACTGCCCATGTTTCACAAAATATAAAATAGCAAATGAAGACTTATAAATGTTAGAAGTAATATTCAAGATGTGAAGTGGATGATATTTCACGCACGACCGACTTGGAAAAAGCGAAAATTGTTTTTGTTGTGGAAACTCGATTTTTTGCGCTCACACACACAAACACACGCCTTCATGAAAGAAACTATCATAAAAATACATTGTGACTCCATGAATTTTATCTGAAAGCGCATAAATGGTTCATACACACAATCACACCCACATAAACACGTTCACTCACACACATCCATGTAGGACGAGTCCCCGTACCTAGAGACTTGAATGTATATTAGATTAGAGTGTATATTACTTGAGTGTTAATGTCACTCCCGGACACACACACGCGGAAATTTCTGCGCGCTTTTAATTCCCGAAATCATTGAATTTTCGCATTTTCTCAGCACGCAAAAAGTATGGAAAAGAGTAAAAATGGATCAGCGGCGATTTGGGGGGGGGGGGCGGGGGGTCATTTTCGAAGTTCTGAAGGTCCAAGGAACATAATTTGTCTATTGCCCGGGCGGGTCATGGTGGCCAAACTTTACTGCCTTTCCAGACCACTGTGAAAAGCACACATGGAAACAAAGCAATCGAAACAAACAAAATAAAGAAGTTGCTTCCATTAGGCATAAAAACCTCTTACATTTTTTCAAACAATTTCCACCTCATGCTTACACATTCTATTTTGAGCATTAGCTCATTTACAATAAAATGTACAGCACGAGGTGAAATAATATTAAAAATCAGCAATAATAATAATGTTAATAAAAATAAATACTACGTATTACCCATCAATCACGCCACTCCAAAAATTTTCACCTAAATAATTTTGCCGATCCTAACCTCTTAATTTCCAATGGAAACACCCCTAACATAAAATGATTTGTTTAACGACCTACAACAATGTTTAGCCAGAATTAGGCGGAAGTTAGAGGAATGAAACCTACTAAACATTAATTTCCTATATAGATAACAAGGCTCCTTAGCTTTGAGAAGTTTAAAAATAAAAAGACAAACGCGAAATTCGTATAAAAACTCGATAAACTACAATCTAAAACAAGGCTAGAGTAGGCAGAAATATGATCGAACTTCCTAATACCAAAAATAAACCTGTTACAAGCATTGAAACATCTTTGGAGAACATTCAGATTTTCCTGAAGCATCCCGAATAAACCTACGTCACCGTAAATAAAATGAGGAAGAAGATCAGAAAATCCTAATACTTTATACAAACAACTAAGCATGCCAAAGATGCTCTTACTAATACTAGCTAAATGGTCACTCCAAGTAAGAGTTTTATTAATAACTAAGCCTAAATCCCTAACAGTATTTGAATATTTAATTAGCGAACCCTGTAGAAAAATACCAGGGAAGGACGAGGTATCTAACGTTTTTTTTTATAAATTATAATCGACTGAGATTTATTTGCGTTTAAAGCGAGCCTGTTAGAGACCGACCAACTAACGATATTACTTAAATCTTCATTTATCAGAGAAATATTTCTAACAATATAATCCTGATTTATACGACTATTTCTATAAATTTGAACGGCATCAGCGAAAATATGAAATGAACAATGTTGAATGGAGGATTCTATGTCATTGATGTACATAGAAAATAATAGAGGACCCAGCACTGAACCCTGAGGCACGCCGGAAATTACAGGAAGGAAATCAGACAAGGAATTGTCGAAAAAAAAACTGGCTTAGAACGATTAGAAAGATAATCTAAATTGAGATAAGAGTTTATTAAAAAGAATTCTGTGATTAATAGAATCAAAGGCCTTAGAAAATCTAACAAAATTAAAGAATTTAATTCCCTATTATACATATTACGCCTAATATCATCACATATATTTAATAACGCATTAGCAGTGCTATCTAAATCCAGATTGAAAGAAGCTAATTAAACTATTGCTATGTAAATGCGATAAAATTTGATTTTTAAAAACTATCTCGAAAGCCTTAGAGAGAGAGAGAACTTAAAATGCTAATTGGCCGAAAATGGGATAGCTACTTAGCTTCCACTAATCTGGATAGGAAGAAGAAGATTCCGATTTAACCTTCCAAATAGCAGATTCTAAATCCTCGAGAGAAATATTTAAAAACGAATTAGAGAACGCGTTAGAGAACAAATCGACGGTATTACTGGCCGAGTTCAGACTAGAGCAAAAATAACTATTAATGCCATTGGATTTGAAAACCCCACTAGAACTACTCTTGCATCTGCCTATGCCTAAATTACGAACATTTCGCCAGAAAACCTTGGGAGAAAGAGAAGAGTCTAACTTGTCCTTGAAAAAATTACGTTTAGGAATTCGAATTAACCCTACAACTCTGTTACGAGCCTGCTTGAAATCTAAATGAGACTGACTATTAGGATATCTTTTCCATAATAAACTATATTTACTAACTCTATTATTTATGACATTCGAAATTTCCTGGGACAACCTATTTAAGCGGAACGCAACTATCAAACACCAAGCTAATATACAAGTTGAAAAATTATCTATACTCGAAAAATCTCTAAAGCTAACACTATTAGATTTAGGTAGAGTGTAACAGTTGAGATCCCTTACCGAGAGACAACTGATTGAAAAAATGATAAGAAGAAATGATATGATCAATAAGGGAAAAAGAGGCCCGCTAGCGGTTGAACAAGAAAACGTTGGTGTCACAGTGTTGTGTTCGGATAACTTAAGACTATTTAACAGATTCAAATAATTCCGAGTGAAGCCGGAATTTTGGAGTATATCGAAATTAAAGTCACCTGATATATACATACATTTCATCGAATCTACAAGTGATTTTTAAATTGGGCATACGACCTCTTACTAGTAGAATAGGATTTTACAACCATTAATGAAAACATTGACAAATAAAAACTCTAAATCCGATACTAACAATTCTGAAATGGAAGAAGGTATGGTAACTAATCTAGGCTTAATGTGATCACCTACAAACATACATAAACCGCCGTAATTAAGGGGAGGTACCGCTCTATCTTTCCTAAATTTATTATATTCTTTGATGGCCAAAGCTGAATTAGGGATATTTGGATTTAAAAAGGTCCTCAGAGAAACAAAGAATGTCGACTGAAGCACCATTAAAAATGTGACGAATCTCATCAATATTTGGGAATAAACTTTGCACGTTGAAACTAGCTACATTTAACAATGACCTATCGACTACTCGTAACATAGATTTTAAAACTACATTGGGGTTGTTAAAAGACTGGCTTATTCTCCAACTATTCTAAAGTCTATTAATGTTGAATATATGGGACATTCTCTATCAAATCAGCCATACCCCATAAAATTTTTTGGGCTTAAAATTTTCGCATGACATTTTTATGGTGTTTTTTTATTTACAAAATGGCCGACCAACAATGGCGGAAAAAAGAAAATATTTGAAAGAAAATTGTTATAAAAACGTAATTTTAACTCTTTTACTCAAAAGTGTTTTTGGAGTCACTGATTACAAATCTTTTATTAGTTTTCAAAATTCGAAAATGGCCGCCAACAGTGGCCCATTATTCGACCTTCATGTAAATCGATAGAAACATATCCTAAGAGGCTTTCGGGGTCGCTGATCACGAATTTAAGGTTAGAATCTGAAAATTCAAGATAGCGGACTCAAAATGGCGGATTGAATATGGCCGAAAAAGGACTAATTTTTAGACGTTCATAAATTTCAATAAAAACTTGATCTAGGGGTTTTCTGGGTCGTTGATCGTGAATTTAGGGTCAGAGTTTGAAAATTCAAGACAGTGGATCCAAGATAGCCGCCTTAAAGGTACAATTTTTCAACGTTCATAAAAATCGATAAAGTCATGATCTAGGAGGTTTTCGGGGTTGCTGATCGTGAATTTGATGTTAGAATTTAAAAATTCTATATTCAAAAAGTAACCAGATTTTCGATAAAAAGTGTGACTTTTAGACATTTTTTTGTCCAGAAACAAGAGGTTAGTCGCAAGAACCGCCCTATAAGAGGATTGGGTTGAACTCAAAGAACTTTACTATTAAATAAAACCGTTTGTAGGATCGGCGATAATCGTTCATCTCTGAGCCCTCCAACTCTTAGGGAAAAAAGGGACCAACTTTGGACGGGTTTTGTTCGAGAATGTTTGAAGCTGTTTATTTGTGTGAGGCAGTCCGGAATCTTTCCTCCAAGGAGGTGGGGATAAACTTCGAGACAAAAAAAAAAAAAAAAAATTAATCAATGAAAATATGACATGTTACAGTTTTCAACATGTATCGTTTACGAGGTCTCGAAGTTAATTCCGCACCCACTTGGAGGGTGATTTTTGGGATCCTTGCCTCGTTTGTAAACGATACATGTTGAAAACTATAACATGTCATATCACATTTTCATTTAATTATTTTATTTTTTTTTTTCTATGAAAGGTCCGTCCAAATAATAGTACCAGTATGTTAGTAGCTGATATACCATATCGTCGCAGTCAAAATGCAACAATTACAAAAACAATAATATAAAATATTGGAATATTGGAAATAATGTTATTATTGGGTCACCAGTTACAGTTGATAATGTCATTTGTGCAGCTGATGCAAGAAAATGGTTCTTGATTGCCCGCCTTCGGAATTCAACAACGGAAGCTGAACTTATGGAGTATATCAAGGGTAAATTTGGTATTCACGATTTTCGTTGCCTTAAACTAAAACATCGGTTTGAAATGGAGTATGCTTCATTTAAAGTGAATACATCAGCAAACATGGTGGACCGATTGTTGGGTGGAAATATGTGGCCAGTGGGTGTACTGGTTAAAGAGTTTGTGAATCCGGATATTTATCGCCAATTTTTTCAACGGAGCCGTCGCATACGGTCCCCAGTTTAGTAAATTACGAAAAAATTATTAATAATAATGACAGTAATAATAAAAATAATAATAATAATAACGATAATAAGAGTATTTATAATATTGATGGTAATAATGGTGACGAAGAAGTGGGTAATTATATGACTAAAGACAAATATTGGTTTAATAAATATTACCATAACACGGGCGGAATGCGCGGAAGAAGATTATGACATCATAGTCATAACTGAGACATGGCTGGTTCCTGCTATAAAGAATGAGGAATTCTTTCCTGCATATTATATAGTTTTCCGCAGAGATCGGCACGAAACTGGAGAGTGTCTGGATGTTGGTGGTGGTCTATTAATAGCTGTAATAAATCAGTATAAATGTCTACAAATTAATATTGCATGCGGTGATATTGAAATCCTTCTAGTAAAGGTAAATATGGCCTAAGGAAATCTTTTCGTTTGTCCTACGTATGTTCCCGGGAAATCTACAAGTGAATTCCTTTAACCCCCTTCATTCAACCCAAAATGGAAGAAAATGAAAGTTTGTGCATCGTTGGTGATTTTAACTTTCCAAACGTAAATTGGAAACGAATTGACCGAATACTTACACCGTTTGGTAACACTGTCAATACCTCTTTGGTGATAGATTCATTTTTTTCACTTTTGGATCTTGTTTTCACTGACGATAATTTACATCCATTAGTGCAATCTTGTGAAGACCTGGCTCGCTCATCAAGGATTCATCATACACCGTTGTTAATTAAATTAAGTTTTCAATGTTTCAAATGATAACATTTTAATCTTTGATTTTAGAAATGGTGATTATGACTCTCTAAATGGATTTCTTGAAAATATTTCCTGGGATTTCCCTTTGTTATAAGAAGGATACTGAAATTATGACTAACCGGTTTTACGAAATTTTGTATGCTGGGATGGATCTATTCATTCCAAAAGTTGTCAACAAACATAATTCGTATCGTGAAAAGTGGTTTAACAAAAAACTTCTTAATTTATATAACCGTAAAACCAAGGGACACAAACTGTATAAAAAGGCGAACACATCAGCTGATTATGCATTATATTCTCATCTTCGGTACGAGTTTAAGTATCAAGTCGAATCCATCGTGTTTCTGGCATTATATTAACTCTAAAAGAAAATCTGTTGGTTATCCTTTACCCATGAGTTATAATGATAGGCAAGCTCATGATCTAAATGCTGTTTGTGAATTATTTGCAACGTTTTTCAAATCCGTTTATTCAGTCGAAAATGTTTTAACATTTCCCTGTGACCAAGTATTTGTCAATAATCATATTCACGGTATTTCTTCTTTTAAGGGGGAACAAATTAAAACGGCTTTACTTGGACCTTACTCTTAAATAATTGCGCCGAAGCCTTAAGTGGCCATTTAGCACATTTATTTAATTACAGCCTTAGGCAAGGTGTTTTTCCCCAGTGCTGGAAATCCTCGTACATAATCCCAGTATTTAAATCGGGACCTAGAAATTTAGTTGAGAATTATAGAGGAATAGCTATTTTATCTGTTATCCGTAAACTTTTTGAAAAACTGAAAATTAAAAACTTAATTATTCCCCAACAGCACGGTTTTTTTTCTGGTAGATCAATGACAACCAATCTTGCGGTATTTGTTAATGATGCGATATCCTGTTTAGAAAAAGGTGTCCCAGTTGACACTATCTAGATTTCCGAAAGGCCTTTTACAAAATTAATCAGAAATTATTAATTGATAAATTGATGAAAGTGAATTCTAATTTTATTCTTAAAAAATGGATATCATCTTATCTGTCGCAAAGGTCTCAACTAGTATGTATTGCTCAAAATTATTCTTAGAAGTTTACAGTTTCATCTGGTGTTCCTTAGGGTAGACATTTAGGTCCATTATTATTTATTCTTTTTGTTAATGATATTGTTACATGTTTCAAGTTTTGTAAGTGTCTGTTATATGCAGATGACCTTAAAATTTACGCTATAACGCAACAGGATCTTAATCGGTTTAGTGATTGAACCACCGAAAAGCTCTCAATATCTCCAAATGTAAAACTATGTCATTTGCACGAATTAAGATATTAATTGTAGCTCCGTACAGTTTACAAAACGTGGAAATAGATAGAGTTACTCAGTTTATTGATTTAGGTGTTTTGTTTACAGGTAACCTAAGTTTTACTAAACATATAGAAATGATTGTAGCTAGAGCCGGCTCGATGCTTGGTTTCGTAAAGAGACATGCTCGTCAATTTTCTGACCCATATCGTATACTCTCAAGACATTATATACTGCTTTTGTTAGGTCTATTTTGGAATACGCTTTAGTTATTTGGAGTTCTGGTTATAAAATCTTTAGTGATCGTATTGAGCGGATTCAAAAAGTTCTTAATATTTGCCCTCCGAAGACTTCCGAGGTCAACTTCAGGATTTAGTTTACTTTCTTATTCCGGTAAGGCAACCATGCAAGTTCGTTCTGTCTTACATTATGTTCAAGTACATAACCGTGTTTTATTTGATCCGTGCTCTGTACTGTTAATTTTATATTCAACAATCCCCCACTCCTAATAGAGCGGTATTTCGGACTTATCCTTGTTTCTGGACAAAAAATGTCTAAAATTAACGATTTTTATCGAAAATTTGGTTACTTTTAGGATAAAGATTTTAAATTCTGACATCAAATTCGTGATCAGCGACCCCGAAAACCCCCTAGGTCATGTTTTTATCGATTTTCATGAACATCAAAAATTACTCTTTATGGCGGCTAATTTGGGCTCCCGTCTTGAATTTTCCAATTCTGACCCTAAATTCATGATCGGCGACCCCGAAATCACTAAGAAAGACGCAAAAATCCAAAAATTTTCCACCACACCTAAATTATTGATCACGGTTAGGTGAAAATCAATTTTTTCCATTTAAATATAACCTGAAGAAAGCTTCGTTGGAAAGGACCTGATCTAGAGACGCTAGGGGGTTTAAAAATTAACCTCCGCCTAAATAAAAATTCACCACGTAAGGTGAATATTCCCGCGTTGGACGTCATTTGTAAAGGTCTTGAAGAATGCAACAATTTTCCACCGTTTCGATGCTGTTAGTAGATATACCTGTTTAGTAACTTGTAGATGTCGGAGAGACCTAGAAGTATTCTTCCTCTTTTTTCACCACACCTATAAATATTCTACACGGAGAGGTGAAAAGCTGTTTTCCCAATCGAATATAATCGTGCTATATACCTTGCTGTGTTTCGTTGCAAGGGTCTTGAAGAATGCTATAATTTTAGTTACGGGACCTAGACAATGGAAGAAAATCTTAATTTCTTTTACCACTCCAGAAAAATTCACCATCATGATGTGAAAATCGTTTGTTTTCAGTCAAATATATTCGTCCAGGATGCATATATTTTAGTTCTGACACTATACAGTTATGAAGTTGACCTTTATGTCACGGTAGTTATATCTGTTTGTCATTTGCAAAGGTCGTAGAGATTTTGAAGTGGTATACTATTGTAAATGTTTTGATCGAGAGAAGCAAAAAAGTTCGAAACTCTTCACCACGTTGAGGTGAAAAATAATGTTTTTCCAGTCGAATATAACTGTGCTGTAGCTGTATCCTTGTAAAGGTTTTGAAGAATGCAACAACTTTATTTCTGGCACTTTAGTTATAAAATTCACCGTTATGGTGCTGGTAGCATATACATCAGTTTGGTAATAATACATTAATTTTAGTTCTAGCACGTTAATTGTGGTAAATTATCGAGTTTCCCATTATGGCGAATATCGTAAAAACTTGAAGGAGGTATCTAAGGGTTTGAGGAATATTCCCCATGATGAGATGAAAAATCATTCGTACAGTTGAATGTTACCGTGCTGCATAACATTGTAAAGGTCTTGAGGAATGGAACGTTATTAAATTCGCCATTAAAGTGCTCACAGTGCTCCGGAAGGTGGTTTAGGTTTCCATACGATAACGAAAAAAACTGAAATGGCAGAACTATGCAGTAGCTGGCCAGGAAATAGGAAAATGTTGCCCGAAATCGTAGCGGTTCATGTGCTCGAAATATTCATTATTTTTGGTCCGTTATTTTGAAAGTATTATTTCTTTATATTTATCTATTTTATTTATTTATTTAGTAAATTTACAGGTCTTATGCCCTTTGAAAATACAAATATAACATTATAAGCGATTGGCCAAACTCTTCAGCGTTACCCCAGACAACAGGCCTTTTTTCCTTGACAGAACTTTTTTCAACATCAAAATCCAGGATATCGTGCCTGTATAGATCTTCCAATAAATTAACTCTTTCTGACACTTCTTTCTGAAAGAACGCTGGTACTGATTTTTTGCCACAATTTTTTTTAATGAGACGGCTCAATTTTTGCATTTCCCGTCCGGACGCTCCAGACTCGACTAGATGGCTTGATGTAGGGCTTCAGCTGGAAAAATCTTTGGCTCTTCCACCTCTTTCACAAATACTCTTTTTCTGCTACCTCTTGTACTCAGAACCACATGCTTTTTGGAGTCACCCGCTGAAGAACTGCATTTTTCGTCGAGCAGAGAAGTACACAGCTGATCTCGATGTTTTTCAGGGAGCCGCTTGGCTAATATTTCCAAATTTTCCACTGCCCTGGTTTTCGAACGGATGTCAGAAATACAAGGGTGAGGAGTCCCTCGAGATACTTCTTGAAGACAAGCGGAGCAAAGATGTAACGTTTTTGGAATTTTTTCGGCTCGATCTTGACTATTCTTAACCCTAGTACATGCCAAGTGTTCTACCAACAGGCAACTTTTTTTTTTTTTTCATATTTATTACTGCCTTATGCCTACCAGTTAAACATATATAACAGTTGCAAATGAAATTGCATTTTTCACGTGACCAGTTTCCTTTGATAGGCATATATCCATAGTTAGGCATCACCTTAAATGGTCTTCTGTTATCATTCTGCCGCTTATTTGCCACACATGTATACCTACATGCATACGTACACACTCTATTCTGCTAACCATCGTGATAATCAGTGCACGAAATATTAGTTATAAAAAAAGGACATGAATAATTTGAGCACATGAACCGTTACGATTTCGGGGCAAAATTTTCCAATTTCCTGGCCAGCTACTGCATAGTTCTGCCATTTCAGTTTTTTTTCGTTATCGTATGGAAATCTAAATCACCTTCCGCAGCACTGTGTGCTAGTAATAATATACCGATTTCATCGTTTTTGGAAGTCGTCTTGACCTGGAATTGATATTGGTGGAAAGATCTTGATCTAGGAACAGTTAATACAACAGTTTTAATTCGAAAAATCTAATGACAGGAATCTGCTTTTTTCGTTGCCTGAAAAAAATGTTATATGGCACAAGTATTTTGGAGAGGACCCTGCTTAAATAAATGCGCATTGAAAATCACACGTATCGGAAAAAAAGAATGCAGCCTAAAATTGTCGACGCCAAAATTAAGCAGTGCTTCAGGAGTTATAATTTTTAGGCGACTTTCTGTCAAAGGTATTAACAAGCAGACTTTCTGTATTTTTTTTGAGTCTTAAATTATGCCAGTCATTTTTAAATTATCAATGACTTCCTGTAGAATAATAAAGGAATATTTTCATACAAAATCTCAACGCATTAAAATTAAATTTTTACCATAATATTAGGCAGTTACTTGCTCATCACCATCCAACCTAAATTTATAAAAGGAAAAATCTTTTATCATTTGATTTGATTACAAAGATCTAATAAAAAGCAAAATCTTTTTTTATAAACGTTATCACATCGTATCAACAGCAATAAATCCTTCCAAGAATGATAAAAGAATTCACCTACATACCAACGCAAGCATTTTTGTGTCGTACTCATATTTTATTACCAGTGGCAAATTTATTCTTTTATGTTATTCAGTTCACCTTTTCGATCATTCACGGACACAACACAATGTGGGGCATGACATTTATATATTCCCGGATTGCGGCCATAATCCTTTAAAAAAAAAAAAGAATCAGATGTGTACATACGAGTATATGCGTAAATCCTAAAAAAATAAAAAAAGGGATTTCATATCATAAACAATGACTTGAAAATTTGTTATGTGTGTGTGTGTGTTTCTGTCACATGATTTTCCCTTTTCCCAACGAATGCTTTAACAGAAAAAATAAGTAAAAATTTTGTACATAAGTATGATATATAAACATAAAATTATCCACTTTTGGCTTCTTTATTAAATTACGAGCATTTTTACTCTTTTGCAGTCGAGGTCTGTTGTGTCATCAAGAATTTAATTTCTACGAGGGTATGAACAGCAGCATTTATTTAAATATACATAGACACACATTTTTTTTGTATAATTTGACCTTTTTGTGATATGATTTGAACTTGAAGTATTGTCTAAATAACAAACAACATTGGTTTGGGTTTTTGGTTATGACTATCTAATAAAAGAGGTCGTCAGTCAAGAGGACCAAAAATGCGGCATCTGCATAACACATTGAGTCAATGAACGAACGTCAAATTTTAACCACACATTTTAAAGTGGGCAGCCGATTGAGCCTGATTTCAGTTCTTTAGAAAATTTGTGGGAAATTCTCCAGAATTCGGCATATTCAGGTAGATAACTGATAAGATTTCGTTCTAAAAATGAGAAATGGGAGAATAATTACTGGAAAGTAATAGTATTGGTAAATATAGCCGTGTTAGTGCACACAGTTACTAATAGATGGTTGCTTATGAGATTTCTATTTATACATTTTCATTTTATTGCTGAGAAATTATAGAGTTCTTCTCGTATCCTTTATCTTTAAACTGAGTTGAGATATTCCAGGTATGATCACCATCAATATCACCGTTAAAAGAATAGTGATCCAAAAATCAACTTAATTGGTGAAGTTTTAGAAATTCCTCCATAATAACTTTGGACCCGTTTATCATCCCTCAAGAAGGAGATGGAGGTTTGAGATATTACCAGTGACCTTTCTAAAGTTTTAAACAATATTTGTGTAATTAGGTTCAAATCGATCAAGGCGTGTCTGTTTGTTTAAATATCATATACATATACTATTCAACTGCTCATTAAACCCTAATCCAACCCCAACTCAACCCCAATTCAACCCGCAAACGAAACACAACTCAACTTCAACTCAACCCCAAACTCAATGTCCAACTCAATATTCAAACCAGAATACATAAAAAATGGGTAAATATTTGTCTAACCAGGTATTTTGGGAATTCGTGTGGCAGATAGCCGATTATCTTTAGATTCAGGTTCTAAAAGCTTTTCAAATCTCCGCCTTGACCATAAAAATAGATTTCAGAAAAATAATCCAAATCGGACAAGCCGTTCTCGAGATACAATATCATGGATGGGTACAGACGGAGGACATTTTTTTTTGTGCTTTTTCAGCACTGTCACTCACTAACCCTGACCTATTTACTAAGGATTTATTGGTTTACAAATGGCAAACAAAGAGTTCGCTCATAAATCAATAAAAGCGTAAAATGTTATCGCTCTAAGGCTACCACTAGGCTAGAACTAATGACAGATTTATCAAAATAAAGCATGGTCCGTCTCGTATTTTTACACACGTATATACACCGGCATAAATTTCCCAGGCCCATTTCAAGTGAGAATGTCCAAGGGTAGAGGCCGTTGTCAGCACATCTACTTTGACAATGGAACAAACTTCGTCTCCGACGCGGTATTTTATACCACCTTTTGCACCACATTTCGAAGGGCTTTGGGAGGCAGCTGTGAGATTCATGAAGTACAATCTAAAGCAAGTAATTGGAGATCGAGGAGCTAGCCGCGTTAATCTCTCAAATTGAGGCATAACTCAACTCAAGGCCCTTATCACCAATATCAACAGATTCGAATAATATAAAACTCACGCCCGGCCACGTTTTAATAGGAGACTCGTTAATTGTTGCTTCCATAGTATTACGACCATCCAGCAATCCTTCAAAGGCAAGCCGTCAAAAATGACGTTATCTCGAGCAAAGACAGCAATACATCACCTGCAATGTGGTCTCTTAGACGTATTATTAAATTACTTCCCGGTAATGATAGGCCCTCTTATCGGGGCTGAGACCATCCAATATTTGAGAGTTTTCAACGAGCAGATTACTAAGCAACTAAATGACCTTAACAACGGCAATAGGTTCACAGCTCAGGCTATGCATACACTGATGTTAATGTTAAATTTCAAATAAGTTCAACAAAACTTAATCAAGGATATTTTAGACACTTATAATAAAGCAATTAGCACAACTATCCTAACACCGTGTCAACTGCAAAGGAAAATAGGAAAATCGACAAACTGACACACCACTTGCCTCAACTCGTGTCATGTAAAGGTAGAATTAGTGGGCAACATGTGGTCTTCCAAAGCAAACCTTCATACAATCTGTAATGAATTAGCTGGCGAGAACATTGTACTGATGACAGCTACATTTGCACACTTCACCATCCAATATACCAGGGGATTTTTTTAACCTGATACGTTCAAATATCTCGGAAAATAAGCACTCTATGAAAAAAATGGTAAAGATCAAAATTTAATTATTCCGTGGGAGAAATTAGCATTAGTGTTAAAATTTCTATCCTCCCCCCCCCTCCTTGTAGGTAGGGCAGGGGGGCTAACTTTGAAACTAAAATATGAACCCCTATTTTTTATTGCAGATTCGGATTCTATGGCTAAAATTACGTAGGATTTTACTGAAACAGTTTTTTCGATTCATGATAGATGGCGCTGTAATTGACGATATTCAATTTTTTTCGATTTCTCCTACTGAGAACCTACGCAAACGATTCTGCAATACGTCTGCAATAAAAATACCACGGTTTCGTGGGGGGGGGGGTGCTTGATTTACATGAGTCCCCACGCCTCATCATCTTTCAATTAAATTAAGTGCTCAAAATGATGATGGCCTTCGACTTCAATCCACTTATTAATCCGCATTTCAAATGACTGTACACAACTGAGAAGAGTGTCTGCTTGAATTTAAGCACAAGCAATTCTGATTCGCCCAATCATATTCTCACGTGCTGTTGTGTTTTTTTTTTGTAAAATTGGTCTTTGAGATAGCCCCACAAAAAGAAATCTGGCGACGTAAGATCTGATGATCTGACAGGCCAATTTACCGGACCTCCTCTCCCGATGCAGCGACCATTGAAATCACGATCAGGTACTGCAAGTGCTACCAACGAATAGTGTGCGGGACAACCATCATGTTGAAACCACATGTTCCGTCGCACTTCTAAGCTCAAGTCTTCAAATAATATTGGCAGTTCATTTTCCAAAATATCTCGGTACATTTGACCATTCAAGTTGCCTTTCTATTTTGTTGCCAATTATTCCACACCACGCAATAACAGTCCAAGGACGCTGATATTCAACTTGGCGAAGCCAGTGCGGATTTTCAACACTCCAGTAATGCATGTTGTGGCGATTAACCGTTCCGTGGTTTGTAAAAGACGACTCGTCGGAGAACAATACGTAACGAAAAAAAATTGGGTTTTGCTGTATTTGTTCACGTGCCCACTGACAAAAAGTTACCCGATTTTGGAAATCAACGCCATGAAGATATTGGTGTAAAGACACATGATACGGATTTGATACTTACGACGTTTTAAAATTTTCCAAACACTGGTCTGGGACAATCCGGAATCGCTAGCTATTTCTCGTGTACTAATATGAGGATTATGAGCTACTGCAGCCAATATATCAATTTCATTATTTTCTTCAGTGACTGTTGCTGGGCGAGTCCTTTTTTTCGGTTGAACACTTCCATTAGTAATAAATTGTTTGACAGTACGCTGAAATGACGCACGTGACCGAATCCTATCCGGAAAACGCGTAGAGAGTAACAGCATTATCAAGACTCCAGCCAGCTTCTCCATAAACCAGAATCATTTCAATTTTGTCTTGTACAGTTAAATACACCATTCTTAAGTAGTATTGATTGCTTTACACAGGTATTGTTGTTATCGAAATAATCTTCGAACGGAATCGGTATTTTTAAAACAAAATACAAACAACTTCGAGTATTTACAATGAAACGGTGGTATTTTTATTGCAGACGTGTTTCAGAATCGTTTGCGTACGTTCTCAGAAGGAGAAATCGAAAAAAATTGAATATCGTCAATTACAGCGCCATCTATCATGAATCGAAAAAAATGTTTCAGTCAAATCCTACGTATTTTTAGCCGTAGAATCCGAATCTGCAATAAAAATAGGGGTTCATATTTTAGTTTCAAATTTACCCCCGCCCACCTACAAGGAGGAGGGGGCGGTATTAATTTTAAAACTAATGTATTTACCCCACGGAATAATTAAATTTTGATCTTTACCATTTTTTGGTAGAGTGCTCAAATCACCCGGTATGCTGTTTATGATAATAATACATTTCTGAGCTCCAATTATAAAGATCAGCCAAGCTTAAAGACTGCCCGGTAGTAAAACAAATACCAAAACCAAACGACCGCCAAAGTAGTACACAAAAAATATAGGTGGCGACAAATTTAAAAATTATAACCTCAAATTGGAACACCCTTTTCCAATTTGAGGTTATAATTTTTAAATTTGCCGCCACTTATATTTTTTTGTATACTAGAGTGCCATATGTTATTTGGCAGATGACAGGAAGAATCATTCCGGTTATTAAAAGTGGAGAAATATACAATTAAACAAGGCTTATATATTGTTAAAAATTATTTTAAATTTGGTGAAGGTTATGCAGAAGCTATAAGAAAATTTCGTACATAATATGGAAGAGAAAATTGTCTGTTAATTGTGGCCATTACAAAAATTGTTGCAAAATTTGTGGAAACTGGTAGTGTATAACATAAATAAGCAAGCTTTAATGTGGCTGCCACCTGTATTACAACACGTAAACCTGTATACCGATAATCCATATTAGAGCTTTCTTGTAAACTAAATTAAATACTGGAATCGTGCTATGAAATGTCAAAAAATATCAAATATTTGACAGTTAAATATTTAACTTTAACAATAGTTTTATTTTTTCGCTGGTAAATATTGAACACTCAATGTTGTTTTTATTGTTCGGATTATGCCTCATCGCAATATCCCACCCGCCCTGAATGAATTTCATTCGAACGCTGTGATATGCGTCCTAGACGGGGAACTTTTAATGTTACGACTCTAACTAAGCCATCTCATCCTAGATTAGTGGCTAATTATATGATTGGGTACTTCCGTCGGCCAATAGCACTATATCATCTATCTTCAAATTTTGGCATTGTTTATGCCATTTTTCCATCTGAAGGTGGTTAGAGTGATAGTTTCCAAATCTACACCTGATCCCAAATACATTGGACGAGACAGGAGTTGATGGATGTCTCGATTCTGGCTACGAGCATGATAAATTCTTCAAACGACATCAGGATATGCTGTAGGTTAGGTTAGGTTGGAGTGGCTGCTTACGCACACTTAGACCGGTGACGGTCCATTGTGATACCACAGGATGTATCCCCTTTTACCCCTATTGGAACCATTTCGAGCTACTTATGTAGCGTAAGACGTCCCGCACTTTAATGTTTTCGAGATCCGAGAGGCAGTCCATCCTGAACTTACCTAAGTGTTTGTGCCTTCTGAGAGCCAATGCTGGGCACGAGCAAAGAAAGTGGACCAACGTCTCTTCCTCCTCTTCGTCCAAGCAGCTTCTGCAGAAGTCATTAGCCTCCAGACCCAGCCTTCTTGCATGTTCTCCAAAAAGGCAGTGTCCCGTGAGAATTCCTACGACCGTTCTTAATTCACGTCTGCGTAAGGATATTAATGCCCTAGTGCGCCCCAAGTCCAGCTTTGGCCAAACTTGTCTTGCAACTCTACAGGTGAGGGTGTTAGACCACCTTTCCCCCACTGAGGATAGCGCCTGCTTCCCAAGTGCTTGTCTCAGCACTGTGATAGGCCTCCCCAGACTTGCCCTTTCCGGTTGCAGCTGGAGAGTCGTACTATGCCTAGCAAGTTCATCTGCCCTGCAGTTCCCCATGACGCCCGAGTGACCTGGGACCCAGACTACCTGGATGTTGAAATGCTCACCCATCTCATTTAGCACATTCGGCTCGCTAGCACCCCGGCTTCCCTGCACCCCCTTCCCTCCGCCCATTCTCTCCCCCATTCACCTAATCACATGGAGAGCCCAATCCAATGGGATCCATTCCATTCACCGGGTCACCCGTTTATAGGGTCCCCTACTCATCACCCGCGGAGACTTCGGAGGTGCAGAGAGGACGTGACGCCCAGTCCGCCGTGGTTATTGGTCGATGGTTTTCTGGCGCCATCTGTTCGCCTTTCCATGCTGGGCATCATAGGCACTCAGAATTTAATGAACTGCGGTTAACCACTCCCCAGTTCCCTGAGACTCTCCCACCAGCTGGACTGCGGTTGGGGGCGGCTTATTTAATTCACCGCTAACCTACCTATCGATAGGTCGTCCACTATCCACCACCTGTGACCCCCCCGATAGCTGCAGTACGCCACGGGATGCCCACTTGTAACTTTCTGGTTATTGGTATCACATAGGAGGCATTTGAGAAGCCTCAATCAAGTTGATAAAATAAAATCTGAAGAAAGTTACATGCCCACTTGTAACTTTCTTCAGATTTTATTTTATCAACTTGATTGAGGCTTCTCAAATGCCTCCTATGTGATACCAATAACCACGCACCAGTCGAGAACTAACTTGGAATCAGTACCCAATGTAATGTTATTAATTTCAAGAGTCATGGTTTCATCAACAAATAACATTAGTCGTATCGCATATGCGCAGCTTGGAGTTTGAATCGTGCTAATGTCATTTGCCCAATTGGTACCAGCTTTGTCTTCGAAATTATTATGGTAGATCGTCTGTTAGCCCCTTTCTTGTGATTGATTTTAGCCAAAGCCGTTGAAACAAAATTTTGATTTTAACGGTTAAAGGTGATAACCAGCCTAGGAGATCAAATATTTTACTAGCATCGGACAGCAATCCGCACTTCCTTAAACAAACTGATTTTGGCAGCTTAAGCCAATTTTGGTTCGTTGGAGAGCTTTTTGTCACTACTCGTTTCATTTGCTACGTTTGATTCTGCAACCGTCAATTGTTTCAGAGCCCCACATTAGATCGTCAACATAAATATTATTGGACAAAATATTGGTAACATGTGGATAATTCGATTCGATTAGCTATCTTTTTGATGCATCTATGGCCTAGCAATTTGATGTGTGTTAGTGATTTGAATGTTTTATGTCGCTGAAAGCGGGGCTCTATTGGCAACCTTTGGTTTACATAATTTTCTACTTCCCAGAACCTTTTTAGCGTGAGGTCGACTTCCATCATTAAGTTTAAGCCAACTTATGACGTTATAATCATCGACTAATTTTTCGACTAAAATCCATCCAAATTTTGTATTGAATGCTGACATCTGACTACCTTGAACCTGGCCGTCACTCATTGTATCGAAGAAAATATCAAACCCAATCAGCAAGTCAATATCGCCTCCATTTAAACAATCAGGATCAGCATCAGTTTTTAAGATTGGAAATCTTGTAGTATGTTATTGACATTAGTGATGCCGGCTACATTATAGCCATGTTTATCGTTTAAAACTGCTTTGTAACTAGCGTCATCATTCAATAAATTTAGGTACTTTGTCAATCTCTTTCATTTTACCAATGTGAGTAGAGCCTAAACGTTTGATTGAAATAGACTAGGTTTCGAGTAACAGATTGAGAGCTTTGAAACACTTTTCGGAAATCTTCGGATGCTGAGTTTAATAATGCTTTATATGTACGAAAAGAGCCCTTTGAATTTTGACCTTCACCATTGCTGTGGGTAAAATTCATACGCTATCAGCCTCTGTGCAGTGCAAATATTGGACGGGATCCACTCGAAACGCGATATGACGAAATGGGATAAAGTACAAAATGCGATATTTCAAAATGTGATATTTCAAAACGCGATATGGCGCAAAACGCGATATTTTAAAATTATTGTTACGAACTGGGTTTCTGAGTTCGTCCGGATTTTGCAATTAAAAAGACTGTGTACTTTTATGTCACTTGACTTTATTTCACTTAGATTTTATACAGTTATTCGCTTTTGCTTTACTTCTTTAAATCTGTCCGCTTGCCACTGGTGGGGGCTATAACAACATATTTATTTCAATTGTTATACGATTTAATAAAGTAAACCAAAAACTGTTTCCTGCTTGTCATCGGTCGTGTTTATATACCAGTTTGATACTGCTCTCAAAATTTCCTTTATTGTGTATTATGTTTATGACCCATAAATCATCTATCGTTTATGGCATGTCATCATCATTCATTATTGTCGGCGGGTCGTATGTATGTGTTTATGTTGTTGTTCATTTTATTCATGAATCACTAAACTACGCTTCCCTCTGTACGCTACATCTCGGACGTTCTTGTTTTTACTAGATCATTATGCATTTGTGCGTTGGTGTACAAACATGTTTCGATTTTCGATGTTCACAGTAAATAATTGTAATAAAAACATGGACTACGACGAACATCGAACCATCGACCTTTATGTTTGTACTACGCGCCAACTATCTGAGCCATCGCTGTTCATTATGTGAACTCGTTATATCATGGCCATAATCGTCACATTATTAATCTTCCTTCATTTAATAAAACTCTCGTTCACTTTTTTGATGAAATTGAACTTGTACGATGGAACTAGGATATGTGTTTTGAAATATCGCATTTTGTACCACATCTCGATTTGTGCCACATCGCGTTTTGAAAAATCGTGTTTTGAATTATCGAGTTTTGTACTATATCGCGTTTTGTACCAATCGCGTTTTGAAATATCGCGTTTTGTACCATATGCGTTTCGTATCGTATCGTGATTTGAAATATTGCGATTTATCAAATCGCATTTTAAAATATCGCATTTCAAATGGGACCCATATTGGACAACTTCATTAATCTCTCCTTCAATGCGCGTTGGCTGTACATCATCGTGTAATAGGCTGTTATGCTTCCGATAACTTTTTGGCATCTTCCGCTTCCTCGACAGTTATAGAAGTTGTGTCTATTAAAACAAAATAGAATTTTTGGATGTCCGATAGCCGTGAACATTCATATATTTGCTATGTGAACATTTCGTAAAATACTTGGCAATCGGTATAATTTCCAGAAAACTTTGGAATTTCAAATTTTGGTAGGTTGATGGCCCACAAGTCTCGTTCACTCGTCATGCCAACGTTTGGAATTGTATTATTTCCAAATGGATGATGTTCCAAACTCTCAGACCTCATTGATTGCTTTATGCTGGATATTACCATATTAAAGTCACCAGTAGCAGCGTTGTACAAAGAATTTCGTTACTTCATGAATGTTGTATATGAATAATTTGGTTTCACCTTCCAGATTTGGTTTCACTTTCCAGTACATCTCCAACATGTTTCATTCGCACGTTTATGTTATTAAAATTCAAGTCGCTTGATGTGAGTGATTCACACTTATAAACTTCAGCTTTTGTAGTACTCATTGTCTAGAATGTATCGATTAGTAGGTATTCGATTAACTTCACTTTATACTATGACTTCACTATACACCAACACACAAATTACTGATTGTAAATTTATTCGTTAATTTAAGTTGATAAAAATGCTCGGCACACGATACTAGTTAGTGACGTTTAAATATTTTAATTACTTTTGAATACACATAATGGAAATACAATTTACCGCAATGTTCATCTCGGAGGAAATTGTCTTTACTAATCTGAAGTCAATGAATGTAAACAAGGCCACCGGACCTGATGGAATTCCAGTTCGAATATTGAAGGAGTTTGCCAATGAATTGGCTCCAATATTATCTAAAATTTTCCTACTTTCATACAAGCAAGGCGACTACCCGAACGCCTGGAAGAGTGCAATGGTGCAACCCGTGCTGAAACGGGGTTGTGACAAAACTGACCCTTCAAACTACCGGCCAATATCAATTGTGTCAGCCGTCGCTAAAGTCTTTGAGAAATGCATCAATCAACATATAGTTAAATATCTTGAAGTTAACAAACTAATTTCGGATAGACAATACGGCTTTCGTGAAAGCCGATCCACGACCGATCTCCTGACGTACGTCACAAACAAATGGAATCTCGCCTTAGAACACCACGGAGAGGCCTTTGCAATCGCTTTGGATATATCCAAGGCTTTTGATAAGGTATGGCATGAGAATCTTATTTGTAAACTTGTGGCATACGGGCTGGACTCGATGACCACCAGGTGGATTAAAAGCTATCTCAATGACCGAAAAATCAGCGTCGTACTTAATGGGAGATCATCATCGACGCACTCCCCAAATGCCGGAGTCCCTCAGGGATCACCTTTGTCACCGACCCTGTTTTTGCTATACATCAACGATTTGCTGGATAGCACTGTAAACCCTATCCATAGCTTTGCAGATGATGCCACATTGCATTCTTCTATTTCATTCGAGGCGGAGCCTAGCATTACAGATTTAAATAATAAACGGTCAGAAGTCGTAACTTCTCTTAATTCCGATTTAATTACAATATTTGAGTGGGGTAACAACAACTTAGTGCAATTTAACGAGAAAAAGACACAAATATGCACATTTTCACGTAAAAAAAATCGCAACGACTACCCATTTGTGGTAAAAAACCATATCCTTGTGGGTTGCGACTCAATTCGACTGCTTGGTGTTCAAATAAGTAACAAACTCAAATGGAATGAACACATTGTTGCATTGGCTAAATCAGCTTCAAAAAAACTCGGGTTCCTAAATAGATGCAGAAGGTTTTTTAAATCGCATCAAGTTCTCCAGATATATAAAACCTTCATCCGACCATGTATAGAGTATTGCTGTCAAGTTTGGGGAGGTGCGTCTGGTACCGCCCTCCAGTTATTGGACAGCGTTCAACGCCGCGCTATCCGAATAATACGGAATCCCAGACTTACCCAAGAACTAGACAGCTTACAGCATCGCAGAGATGTTGCAGAACTCTGCGTCTTCTACAGATGCTTACATGGTAAATGTTCTGCAGAACTATCGGAGAAAATACCACCATTCGTTACAACAACAAGAGTAACAAGAGGAACAACCAATGCACATAGGTTTACGGTGAAGCTCCCGAAACCTCGAACTGAAGAAATTAAGCGCGAATTTGTATATCGAACATCAAAAAAGTGGAATTCGCTAATACACTTCAAATTTCCGGAGGAATACAAAATGAATAAATTTAAGGTAGCTAATCTTTACTTGAAGGATCGCGCATTGGGTGCAGAAGCTCTGACAGTTACAAGGAGCTAGGACCGTTAATAAGTCCGCTCTGCACCCAATTAAAATATGTATATAAAAAAAAAAATAAAAAAAAAAAAAAAAAAAAAAATGTTAAATTATAAACAAAATGGAAGATAAACTGTCAACCACATGTACCATAAAATTTCAGTTTTTTTAAATGGTTGTTGAGCAAATGGTACCGTTATGACATTTGTCTTGACCTTCGACCACACCGAAACCCCTAGATTTTTTCCAAAACATTGAAATTTGAAAGATGATAGAAATCGAAATTCGGTGGATTGAAATTCCATAGACCAAAATTCGGTAGATTGAAAATCCTTTGATCGAAATTCGAACAATAAAAATTCGATATTGAAATAAGCGCAAAGTAGCATTTTGGTACAGTTAGTTAAAATTAGTACTAGAAGATGTCACTACAAGTGTGAAGTAGTCTTTTCGAAAGGCATTTTCATTTCAACGTTAAATTGTTCCTACTCTCTAACTCTTATTTATGGTCGATTCGTTTGATGTCACAGAAATATGTCAAAAAATTTAAATATGTTTTCATTAAAACCATTTGAATTCTACAACAAATTTTGACCAAAATATGTGTAATAAAAAAACCTTCAGATGGACCTTTAAGTAGTAAACAAACGCCAATATCCATCAAATCGCTGGATGTAGTTCTCTCAACATCCGCTCGTTTATTTTAGACCTAAGTAGTAGATGTTGGAGACAGAAAATTGTACGAATTGTAATAAAATTTCAAAAGGGTTTAATTGGCCAAAAACTCGTCATTTACGGTAGACGTAATACTTGCATCTTAAATTAGGTCCCACACCCTTCTTGTGATTTAATTAAATTCTTCACATAACTTTGTTATAAAATAGTTGGAAATTGGTGTCTGTAATATACATATGTACAATGTATTAGGTGATGATAATAAATAAAAGCGACATAATCATAAAATAAAGTTTTTCATAAATTTTATAGGGTGATTAATTTATTTATGTTCTAAATCTCATGTTATGCATATTAGGGTATGCCACCCTCGCAAACCTCTCCATCACCCACACACCACAAAACTAAGAAAAAATGTCAATAAATTGATATTAAAAAAACGACCGGGCGCACAAAGGAATATGTAGGGATTCGATTTAGAGTTGTTGATGATTTTTATGACATTTTCCCTCTGACATTTTCCTAACATTTTTATGAAATTTTTTATTAACAGAAACCACTAAAACAACATCATCAACATACAATATAGTAAAATGAAGAAGATATTAATCAATCATTCGATTTTCATCATTTTTCCAATCATCAATTTCTAAAAAAAAAAATGTTGTTGTGTTGCGATTGACTGGTTTTTTGAGCATATTTTGAAGAAGGGCAGATTTTAATATTTCCAAATGTTGTATTGCTTAAGTGTAAGTGTGTGTGTGTGTTTTTGTTATTTAGGAAAAACATAGGCACTAAAATGGAAAAATAAATTGGAAAATGGATGAATAATGTAATGAATTTGATTTTTCTTTTTAATCCATCAAAAATGTTAGAGGAAATAAAAACAGGACATCGGTATAAGGAAAAGAAAATTGTGGCGCGGGTATATATATATAGGATTTTATTGTCTACAGCGAAAAATAATAAAAGCTACATAAAATAAAAGGTTTTGATGCCCACGAGCCGGCAATGAGTTTACGTTTACCCTTTTTTTCATTTCGGCTTTTAATGCTACGGTTCATAATCAACAATAAAAAATCTTGCAAAATTTTTCTTTTTCGATGTCCAAGATGTGTTATGGGTCAAGGAAGAATTTTTTTATATGTAATCGCCTTAATATACTTTGCGGCGGAATTTTCTTATAATGAGAAAATGTTAAACTTTCCTTTTATAAATAAAATCAATTGTAAGGGATAACATGGAATAGCCGGATTAAAAGTTGGTAGTTTTCTGTTAAGCCGAAATCATTTTGTTTCTTAATTCGAAATCGTTGAAGAAATTAGAAAACTAATGTTGATTAATAATTTTAACAAATCACCTGTTTTTCATTCATACGATGAAGTGCAATGAGCTAGCTAGTGCTCCACACAATATGTTTTCCTTCGAATTTCTGTTAAAATTTGATTTTGAAGATTTTTAAAAGATAAGGGTCGTAAAAGGTCCGGAAAAGTGCGGTTATTTAATCTACGAGCGTGAAGAGTCGATGATGCCATGATATTACTGTTTAAGACGTGCTACCACCAGTGAATTTATTGTGAAAAAGAAAACTATAAATATGTCGAACATAGATGCATTGACTAAACGTCGATCCAACATCAAGGGGTCACTGACGAAAATATTTAAATATGCGCAGACAAGCCAAACCATTGAAGCATATAAACTGGACATTGAGCAGTTAAAAGTTCGATTGCGACGTGCGGAGGGATTGTTAACCGAATTCCATGAAGTTGAGAATGCTATCAACGAAATAAAACCTGATGATGAAAACCAACAATATGGTGCGGATTTACACAAAGAGATACGAAGAATAAGTTTGGCGTCTGGAAATATGTCATTCGCAAATATCGAGGTAAAACTTCCGAAAATTAGTATTGCTCCATTTCATGGCGACTACACAGAGTGGCAATCATTTTATGATTTATTTACTTCCACAATTCATGAAAATGTGAACCTGAACCCGGCACAAAAATTCCAATATTTGAAGGGATTTTTAAAAGGCGAGGCCACAACCTTATTAAAACATCTGCCGATCTCCGATGCGAATTATATCGAAGCTTTAAACAAATTGAAAACCCGATATGACAAAAAACGATACACTGTTCAATCGTTCCTCAAAAGTTTCGTCGATCTACCAACCGTTAACAATCCAACGTCGCAACGTATCCGAAGATTAATGGACACAGCTGACGAAGTAATCCGCGGGTTAAAAGCCATAGGACCAGAAGCAGAATCTAGAGATCCCTGGCTAGTATTCTTGCTAGTTCAAAAACTAGACGAGAAAACGAGAGACAGATGGGCAAACGAGACATCGAACATAGAATTTCCGACGTGTCAATTGTTGATCGATTTTTTGATGAAACGAGCTGACGTTCTAGATGCGGTGAAAGGTTATCCACGAAAATCCGTCACTCAAGTGAAGGTCATTCCAAAAACGTTTACCAATGCTGTGATGTCATGTACCCTTTGTAAAGACGATTGTCATCCGTTATTTAAATGCTCACAATTCAAGGAGTTAACCGTGGAACAACGAAGAGAATTATTAAAGAATGAAAAGCGATGTTTCAACTGTTTTGGCGAAGCACATACAGTATTCCAATGCAGATCTAAGGGAAGATGCTTTTACTGTCGAAGAAAACATAATTCGTTGGTGTACCTCACTAACAATGTAGAATCGACCAGTAACCAACCAATACCTACCAACGGCTTAATCGTTACCATCTCATCAAATAATCAACCGCAGACAACATCATGTCTCTATTCCGGTCATATGAGTGGCCAGTTGCATTTAGGCCGTGCTTTGCTTGATTTGGAATCCCAAAATTCATTCATTACCGAAACCCTTGTCCAGAAATTGGGGCTAAAATGCACAATTGGAAGAATGAGTATCCAAGGTATAGGTAATCAAAAGCTTGTTACCACAAGAGGAATAGTCGAAGTCATCATATCACCACACTTTAGATCAAACTACTCAGGCCAGATATCGGCATATATAATACCATCTATTACTCAAGTTAATCCTGTTCGAAAGGATAATTGGGAGAAATGTCAATGTGTGTCATCTGTAACCTTGGCTGACATAAACTTACAGTCTGCATCCAGAATCGACTTACTCATCGGAGCAGACAAATTTTTCGATGTCCTCAAGCCTGAACAAATGAAGGATTCGAACAATAAGATTTATGCACAGAACACACATCTCGGATGGATATTAACAGGTAATATACCAAATTCTTAGGAATCCAGTCAATGTAACAGCATTGTTGTTGTTGATAACAATATGTTAGACCACACTCTGAAGAAGTTTTGGGAATCCGAAGAGGTGTTTAATTCTACACCGCTATTGCCTGAACACCAACAGTGCGAAGAGCTTTTTAAAAGGACTACCACAAAATTGCCGGATAATCATTACATGGTGAGACTGCCTTTTAAATCAGAAACAACCCCGCTGAAGGAATCTATAGGTATCGTTGTCAAACGTTTGCATAGTATGGAAAGGAAGTTCCTGAAAAATCCAAATTTACAACAATGTTATGTAGAGTTCATGGAAGAGTATAGTCGCCTAGGACATATGGTAGAGGTGAAACTACGAAAACATCCATCGGCTCGTATTTGTACCTACCACATCACGGAGTTTGGAAAGAAACATCCACCACCACAAAACTGCGTGTAGTATTTGACGCGTCTGCCAAAACCAGCTCGGGATATTCCCTTAATGATAATTTACTCATTGGGCCAACATTACAGAATCTTTTAAGCAACATTTTATTGCGGTTTAGAGTATATAAGATTGTATTCACAGCAGACGCTGAGAAAATGTATCGTCAGATATGGATTGACCCAAGCGATCGTCAATATCAACGTATTGTGTGGCGCAGTACCTCAGACATACCAATCAAGCATTTCGAACTAAAGACTCTTACATATGGCATGTCATCAGCGCCATATTTAGCAACAAGAGTAGTCCACCAAATTGCCGAAGACAATCGAAACCAGTATCCGGAAGCATCACAAGTCCTTCAGAGAGACATCTATATCGACGACTTGCTAACCGGAGCACATTCTGTTCCTGCAGCACTCAAATTGGCAACACAACTCTCAAGTGTAATGGGCCAATCCGGATTTAACCTTCGCAAATGGTCATCGAATGCACCAGAAATACTACAAGAATTGAGTCCTGCTGAGGTTGTATCACCAAGTCTGAAACCCATATCCGAAGATCCCAACGAAATAAAAGTGTTAGGTTTGCAATGGCAACCGACTTCCGATGAATTCAGTTACCACATTACCCTACAAGAGGCAATACCGACAACGAAGCGAGCCATATTATCCGAAGCCAGTCGGATTTTCGACCCATTGGGCCTCTTATCACCCTATATAATCAAAATAAAGAGTTTTTTCCAAGCATTATGGCTGTTAGATGTACCCATGTACAAACCCAATGGCAAACAATTCGAAACGAAGCCAACGATTTATCAACTTTGGCCATACCTAGATGGCTGTTTATGACCGATGCACAAATCCATCAATTGCATGGATTCTGTGACGCCAGTGAGATGGCATATGCAGCTTCAGTATACTTACGTACGGTCTACAATGGCAAATATGTCACCAGTTTGATAGTGGCAAAGACGAAGGTGGCACCCATCAAAAACATTTCGCTACCTCGGTTAGAATTAAATGGTGCATTGTTGTTATCGCGATTGATAAAGCACGTCCAACAAGTAGTCAATATACCAGACCACCAAATATTCGGATGGACCGATTCCACTATCGTATTGGATTAGCTTTCTAAACCACCGCACAGGTGGAAAACATACATTGCTAACCGAACGAGCAATTTTTAAATTTTGAAATTGACAAGTGGCCAACTTTTCGAAAATCAGAAGCCTCAACTAACCAAGAACGAAGAGATAAAGTTCAAGTAATGACCGCCTTATGTATCGAGGAATCCAAACCATTGATAGATGAATTATGTACCAGATACTCAAGTTACGATAAAGTGATACGTGTGTTGATGAACATCCGAAAGTTTATAACCTTACGTAAAAGGTCAAGAACAATACCAAATATTCCACATCGAGATGATTGGCAAGCCGCAGAGAACGAAATATTGCAGAATTCACAATTACAAGCTTTTGAGGAAGAAATCAAGGATATTAAAAGATCTAATGCTGTTTCATCTAAAAGCTCAACAAAATCACTAAGTCCATTTCTAGATAAATCGGGACTCTTGAGAGTGGGTGGTTGAATTGGAGAATCGAGTGCACCTTACAATACACACCATCCGATACTTTTATTTGCGAAGAGATACCATGAGATTCACTTACATTGCGGTGCATCTCTTCTATTAAGTCTTCTCCGAAGAAAATATTGGATAATCAAAGGCCGAACGTTAAACAAAGCAATAATTAGAAAATGTATCCATTGCATTAAACAACGACCGCAAACCGAGAGCCAATTAATGGGTAATCTACCCAAAGAGAGGGTGGAACTAGTCCGCCCATTTTTAAAAATCGGGCTGGATTTCGCTGGCCCCATTAAAACCTATCTGAGACGTGGACGAGGTCAACGAGCTGAAAAATCGTATATCTGTCCAATCATTTGCCTAAGTACGAAGGCAGTCCACCTCGAACTAGTAGGAATTTTATCTACTGAGGCATTTATAGGCGCACTAAACCGATTTTTTGCTCGCAGAGGTGTTAGCACAGATATATTCTCAGACAACGGCACTAATTTTCAAGGTGCATATCGAAAGTTAAAGGAAATAAATTTATTCGTTAAAAGTAATGTAAAACTAATTTCAACCTCTATTTTACAAAGTTACCAGGTTGTTTGGCATTTTATACCACCACACGCACCTCACTTTGGGGGCATTTGGGAAGCGGGCATTAAATCTGCAAAAACCCATATGGAGAAAGTCATTGGAGATAAAATCCTCACCCAAGAAGAATTACATACGTTATTGGTACAAATTGAGGGTTTATTGAATTCCCTGATTTGGCATCCCATTACAACGATACCACAACCTGATATCACCGAGGTACCCTACAACAGATTGTCACAATGGAACGCGATATTAAGAATGAGTCAACTATTTTGGAAGCGTTGGTATCGGGAATATTTATCGTCAATCCAAATTCGTACCAAATGGCAAAATTCGACGGAAGATTTACAACTCAACGATGTAGTACTCGTAAAAGAGGACAACCCACTCATGAATCAATGGAAGATGGGCAAGATAACACAAGTATTTCCGGGAAATGATGGAAGAGTTCGTGTCGCCGAAATTAAAACCAAACAAGGCACAATCCGTCGACCAATCACCAAGATGTGCCGTTTACCTATAAATAGAATAATAGCGGTATTAAAGGCGGTCGAGATGTTTAAGACGTAACCGCTTCCACAAATAAAACACTGCGAATTTTTATACTTAAAAGTTATTCGTTATATTTGTTAACCTTGAAATGTTGAAGCAAAAAGGAAAAGAGAAAGAGGGTGAAATACATATTGTAAACTTCTGCATTTAAAGGTACATATTTATACTTATCTTTATTTTGTATCCTTTAAAACCATTTTGTAAATCAGTTCTTCTGGGAAAAATATTGATTAGATGAAACTGATTAGATTATATTTTATCAAATTTTTATGTTAAATTTACCTTTATTTGAATTCACGCATCTGGAATCGACCGTCATTGTGTTATGTGTAATCTGTCAAATTAGTATAGTCGATTTCAGATATGATGCAATTTATACCATCCATGAGTATTGCAAGGTGAAATATTTTCATGCAATCGGAACTTACTTCACGCAATTTTTTGTTTTGGTCAAATCCATTTTTTTATTAAAATATACTTGTAAAAACTCTGGCGACGAATGGTAAAGGAAAGAAAGCGAATAAATAAATTTTTTTGTTTACCAAGCGTAAAAGTGAACAAATTGTGTTGATTTATTTTCAATAATTAATAACCAAAAAATACAGTCCACTAGCCGGCTTCGAACAATTACTGTTTGTTCGCTGCAAAATTGCAAATACCGCTATTCTTATCATTACGTTGTAAAAATCCTGCAGCTCAAAGATCTCTATCTCACGATTTTTTATTTTTGAGTTATGATTTGTTTCCATGACGCAATGGTTGAGCAATGTTTTTGAATCCGACTTTTTAACAGATTAAAATAAGAAATTTCAGGATTACGAAATTTAAAATTTAAAGTATTTAGAAGTTTAGGCGTTTAAACATTTTGAAATACAGTAAAATCTCGATGTAATGAAGCCAAAGGCGCCAATTGCAGCCAATTCCATAGTCGCACAGTCTGAACTAGGGTTTTTTTAATTTATATGGTTTTAATACGTTCCGAAGATTGTAAGAGAATTCAATCCAGTTTTGAACTGATGAGCTTATGATTATGAAAAAATTAATCTTCTCATCAGGCCGCGGCGACTGGACTGATTATACCACAATTTACATTCTATATATACAGAATGTGCTGTGCGTTATGTACTAGCGAATCATACTAATACAGATAAATACTAATATACTTCTCGTGTTAATAAAAACACATTTAAAATGGTCTAATCACCGATAGCATATTAGAAATTACATGAATTAACATTCAACAAAACATTTAAAAAACTAGGGTTTCTCAAATGGGATCCCGTGTTCTGTCTCAAAAGTGTGACCGGAAAATCCCGTTATTTCCCGGAACAATTTTTTTTTTTTTTTGTAATCCGAATTTTTTCAATGGAAATATTAGAGGCAATAACATTTTGGTCTCATACAGGTAGGATCCTGACAATTGGCACATCTTGTTACCTCACTTATTAGTATTTTTTATTAAACTTTCAAAGTTGTCGAACCCCGGAGTCAAGAGACTCATTAATGGTCTGGATAACATCGAAATTTTATTACGAAGTACTGCCACCTGAGATAGCACGATTTTCAGGCTTCGGGCTTTTCCGTACGGTACGGAATTGATCCAAATGTGGTATCGATACCAAGTTACTGCTCTTTGATGTTTTGCATTTTTCGCAATTTCGAATATATTCAACAACTTGGGTTCTCGCACCGGTAGCGACGTCGTATTCTTCATAAATTAATTTTTATGTTGAGGTTTCTGGTATTCAAATTTTCCACAGTGGCAAATCAGTTACTTGTGTGTCAATTTTTGGTGTGGCACTACCCTATCCCTTTTGACGTCTTTTCCAAGGGAATTTCTCCCCTGGTCCCTCAATTTTCCTAATAAGCCACCAATTAGAGGTAACGGATGGACGTCTTTTATTGTGATTGAATTAACTTTCTTTCAATCTAAGCATAGCCTATTCTTCTGGTTTGGTCACTAGAACAATCGGTGAGCTCCAAGAACTATTACTCTCCTCTATGACCCCCCATCTCAAGCCTTCTATCCAGTTCATTATAAATTAAGGCTTTCTTGGCAGGTGATGTCAGGATAATGTCTTTGTTTTAATGGACGATTATCTCCTACATCAATGAAATGCTTAATTTGTGATGTCTTACCTAATCCGTTTTTAGTGAACGTCACTCCGTTAAATATCACTGGATGGCTGTTTTGACTGTCGGACATTTTGCGAAAAGATTTCCCCGCTCTTTCCAGTAAAACTTCTGACACTCGCTAATAGACGCAGCACCATCGAGAAGGCCTGGCAAGTGTGTACCAAGCACTGTCAAGGGTATGTGTGGTCTAGGATACCTCTTTAGTAGATATAATAGTACTTGCACAGATTCTCTTTAGCATCTTACGAGACTACCAATAGTTAATAATTCGTAATAGCTATCTAGTTTTGAATGAAGTTTTGAAACTCATATTTTGCATTTTATTTATTGTCAGTTTTAACCGAGTTTGTTGGTAGATTGGAAAGTGAGTCAACTTCATGTTTACGATGGTGATCCATGATCTAAGTTAGAATTTAAGGATCGAGGCTATGATAATCGGACGAAATTCCCCCCGACTTCATTTCGTCCGGCGCTCCATTTCCCTGTAATTTAGCCTGACATGTAGAACAATTTGGTTTCAAAATCCCGGCTTGTCCACAACCAAAGCAGAATATGCATCATAAGCATATCGGGTAATCTTGACATTCCTGAATAAATTCTCCTTTTTTTACAGGCTGAGTTTGTGACATATTTGTAATATTCGAAGAACGATTGAATAATGCATCGACAAGCATATTGTTAAAACTGCTTAGGGAATTAGGTGAAAATTCCGGATCAATTGTATTTTGATTTAAGGTTTAGCTACCAAGTTTATTTTCTTCTAGTGCATAATTTTTACGTGAACGACTTTCGGTAAGCTTACGAGGGTCCTGATCTTCTCCAATTTTTCAGTAGTGTGGGTAATGTCAGACAAGGTTGCGGTAAAATTTCGAGTATTCTCAACTTTAACAGAAAATCTTCGAAAAATTCGCCTGGTTTTTGTTTAGTTGTCTCGATTGCCTTACGGATTTCACGGTGGGTATGACTGCTAAACCGGTTTATTAACGCTGTCTTAAGATGATCGTACGAAGGATTCGAATACTTTCTCGCATAAACCCAGTACTATTTTTACGCTTTTTTCTTAAGAAATTGCGGTAAAATTGAACTAAGTTCAGAATGAGGTATATGATCTCTCTTGGCGTAACATTCCAATCTGAATAGAAATTCTGTGATTTTGAGATCAGTAGATTTGTTTGATCCTAAGAAAATAATGTTTCATTTTGGAGGTGATCTGAAATTCATGTCATTTGGAAACATTGATTAAGTTTCCTTATTTTTGACAAAAATAGCTTTGAATCACTTGATTCTCATGTCATCAAGGATTTTAAAGGTTCTGGTGGTAAATTTAAAATTGGTAAAACAACTTTACCTGAAATATTTTACGGCAATATTTTATGAATTTTTCACGTAATAAAAAGGGGGAAGAGGGTGGTTAATTCCAAAAAAACTTACCTGAAGAGCAACACATCCCAAGAGTTTCATTTTTAAATTTTAATGCATGACAATAATTCCATTCTTTATCCATTTCACCGATAAAAATTTTAGGATGGACGTAATAATCGATGTCTGTCTGCTTCATAATTAAAGGCAATACGATGAAATGAAGCAATTACTAAGATAATTTTATACATCCATTGATATCAACTTTACTGAGATCATTTCTGATCTCGTAATTTATTCGCATTCTGTATATGGCTTCCTATTTGATGAGATCGATAATTATTCTAGTGATCTTACGCTGAGTTTTTTTATTATTTTTTTATTAGGCCTTGGCTCCTACATAAATTAGAGCCATATTGCCAAAAATCAAAATTTGTACAATTTCTATTTACATATTTTCAATTTAGTCCAGTAAATGAAGGGTCGAACCTGAAAGTTACTAGTTGCCATTTTTATTTGCTAGTTGATGAATTTGGCACCCCCTTAAAAATGAGCCCGAGTTTGCGTAAAAATATTGTGCGGTAGGGGAAGAAACCGGCCCCCAAAGGACTCGGAAAATCGGTTTTCTGCGAATATCTCCCAAAATATGGCAGTTAGAGATTTTTTGTTCAGATAAAAATTGAAGATCAGTTTCTTGCCTACAAAAATAGTCCTTATTATTTTTCTCGAAAATTTGACCGTTTTCGAGATAAACGGGCCCAAGCGCACCCAAAATATTGAGTTTCTGTGTTGTATGTTGGAGAGCACAGTCCGTGCATTTACACATGAGCGGGCGGACAAATTATTCAATAACTTTGTTAAAAATGCGAATTTTGTCATTATTCAAAGTTCTTCTGGAAGGGGAAATCTACCGCTACACCTCAAAATATAGAAAGTGAAGATTCAAATCTTGTCAAATTGGAGCAAAAGGTGAGCATTTGTTTATGTTGTTTTTATTCAAGAACGGGTTAGACAAGAACGGGTGATGGGTTTGATTTCAGGGCCAATTGTACGTTTTGTGGCTTGCCTGCTTCCGAGGAACATAACAAAATAAAAAAACGTCCAGAAGACCCTTTTGTCGTAATTAAAAAAACAGAATTCCAGGCACGGCTTATGACAGAAATCAAAACTCGAATCCAGGACGAAATCTGTAAAACATTATTAGATAGAATTTCAACAATGGATCTTGTGAGTGCCGAAGCAAGATACCACAAAAAATGTCAATCAAAGTTTTTCAAGCCTCCACCCGTCCATTCTAAGCCTGGATGTCCCAAGGATGAACATATTCTGGTCCAAATGGGCAGAGTTCCGAAGTATATTGAGGGAACTTAACATACAGAAGAACTTATTTCCTTATCCACCGGGCTCGTTGCTGGGAAAGAAGTTAATTGTCACGAAGCTTTTGCGGTTGGAACAAATAGTATCCTTAATCAAGTGCAAGGCAAGAGGTTTCATGCTATTTCATTTACACGCAAGTATCGCGTAGTACCTCTTATAAATAAAACGTCTTCGATAAAAGTTCAGGATGAAGTTATAACAGTAGATCCCTTGTTAATTTTCCAGAGAATTTGCCTGACCCAAGAAAAGTTCCCCTATAACCTAGAAAACCATTTCGATTATGAACTAGCTCCATTTCCAATGAGCATATTTGACAATGGCGTGTTACGGAAAACCGCTAAATCGGCTCTAATAAACATATTATCACCAGAAACCGCGAATATTGACAAGACTAAATGTATTCACGTTGTCGTCGGGGGAATGTTGATACATCGGGGACCCTGGACGGGAAAGGAATTATTTGTTGAAATTTTCGGCGGATATGTAAAACATTTAAGAGATAATTATTCCCGGGAAGTCACAGTGGTTTTCGATGGCTATGAATGCAATCGCGATAGTATAAAAGGGTCAGAACGTTTGCGACGTGCAAACAACATGTCATGCCCTGACATAAGATTCGAGCCTAACATGGTTTTACCATTTCCAAAGGAAAAGTTTTTGGCCAATAATAACAATAAAGTTTGCTTCATTCAGTATTTGAAAGGTGTTCTGGAAGAGAATGGCATTTCCGTTAGACAAGCAGTAGACGATGCAGACTCGTTGATCGTACATACGGCGTTGCAGAAATATGCTGTCAACGGCCCGCCAGTTGTAGTAGTGGCAAGGATATTGACATCCTTGTACTGATAACAGCCCTGACCCCAAAAGATCAAACAATTTATTTCTTGAAGCCTGGAAAGGGAAAAAACCCCCAGCAAATGTTTTCCTCCAAGAGCTTGGATGCACGGCCCTTCGTTAGAGACAATATTTTATTTCTCCATGCGATTTCAGGAAGCGATACAACTTCCGCTTTTTTCGGGAAAGAAAAAACGTCAATAGTCGATAAATTAGAGGGAAACTTAACGAAGAACAGAGACACGGAACTGGAAGCGGTCATTGAAAGTTTTAAAAACCATATTCCTCCCCACGAGACCGTATTTCAGGACGGGCAAACTGTCATTGCGTCGATGTACAGTGATGATGATACACAAACCCTGACAAAAATTAGATACGAGATCTTCAAGCGATTCACCAGAGACAGAAACAGAAACCAAACCGCGCTCAAACTAGCAACCTTGCCACCAACACCTGAAGCTGCAAGGCAACACCTTAATCGGGTATATCTGCAAGTCCAGCAGTGGCTCGGAAACGAACTGTCACCAGAAAAATGAGGATGGAAACGTGTATGGGGTACACTCATGCCGGTCCAAACCACTAAAGGCCCAGCGGTTCCGGAACTCTTAAAGATGATATTTTGTCAATGTAAGAAAGAATGTAAGGGAACATGTTTATGCAAGAAAGCAGGGCTATCATGCTCATCTATTTGTGGTTCTTGTGAGTCCCGCCAGTGTTCGAATTATAAAAACAGCCAAGATACGTTACCCGAAGAGGTAGAACTAGAGGAAACTCTAGAACCAGAAGGATTTGTTGGCGAGGGCGACGTTGATGACCAAGAATTATTATTGGACTCTTGTGACGGGGAATGGTTATTTACAGATTTATTTATTTATCATATTGTTATGGTTCTCATACCGATCGGACGTGTTTTTAAGTTAATTTTTATTAAAAACAAAAATAAAAAAATTAAAAATTTTAATTTTTTTATTGTTTTATTTTTGACTGTGGTTGCTAATTTGTGCCGTCATATTAGCTTCAGTGAAATAATTCCTCTAGTGATAATGGAAAAGACGTGTTTTGCATGTGGTCTTACTTCAAAAGAACAGTATTTTTGTTGTGTTCTTTGTGATAAAGTAATTGACTTTAAGTGTTTTGGAATCAAAAGCAAAACGACCTTTGATTTAATTTATCAGCTAAAAAATCTACGATATATTTGTGACGACTGTGATGGCCTGTTAAAATCCCAAATGAAGTTATTTTCAAAAATAACAGAATCTGTAATTGTTATTAATACAAACTTTCATAACCTTCAGAGTGATTTAATGTCCATGAGTTCAAAATTATACAATACCAAAAATTGTCAAATGCCGTTACTTCAAATTCTATAAATAAAATGTGTAATAATAAAAATATTAAAATTAATGATAATACGAATGTGAATCATAAAAACATTAATAATAAAAGTAATGATAATGGTGGTACCGTAACTCCAGTTCAGACTGAACTGAATGCAAATTTATTATCGACGATGATGACTAATGATGGTTGTCTGACTCTATCTAGTAACACAACGAGTTCTCAACATGAACGGGTAATTTCATCTAAACATTCGACAATTCCGAAACAGCGGCAAATTATAATCGGCACCGGTGACTTGATTTCATCACTCCAAGTGGTTGCACCTCGGTAAACCATTTTTGTGTCCAGACTCCATAAAGACGTTTCTGAACTGGAAGTTTTATCCTATCTAAAAGACAAGTTTGGTGTTGTGGATGTTAGTTGCAAACGCATATTATCACGTCGAATCAATGAAGATGACCGTAATTTTTCTTCGTTTCGGATAAATGTTCCGGTATCTAGCGTGGATAGCTTGCTTCAACCTAGCTCATGTCCATCAGGTTCATTGATAAAGGAATTTGTGATTTATAAGAGGGAACAAATTAAGAACAATAATTTTTTTCCTTTACTTCAACGACCTCCATGCAGTCAATAACAGATCCCAGCCAAAAATCGAATTGCATACTCTATAAATTATTTTATCGCAATGTTGGGGGATGTCATCGAAGTCTATGGAATTCCGCAATTTATTTTATTCGATGCATTTCCAATTATATGCTATTGTGGAAACTGGATTTCATTGTGGAATTTACAACGCTGAATTCTTTCCAAATGATTTTGTTGTTTTTAGATGTGACAGATCACCTTTGAATAGCTCGAAACAAACGAGAGGTGGTGTCCTCTTGGCTGTTCATTCATCACTTCATTGTGAGCGTATCATTGTACCGGGCTGTGAAACAATTGAATTTTTATGTGTTAAAGTTTTTATTTGTAAAAAAACATTTTATTTTATAGTTCTATATATACCGCCTAGATCTTCTATCGATATTTATTTAAATCACATAGATTGTATAAGTGAAATAGTTAATATGTCTCATTGTAATGATACTATAGTAGTGTTGGGCGATTTTAATTTAACCAATATTAATTGGTCGGTTGATTCCGAATCATTAGATATATTACCTTCTAATGTTCTGTCTATCAATGACTCGGCGGTAATAGACGCATTATTTAGTTTTAATCTTAAACAAATTAATTTATATTCTAATGATAATAATTCGTTTCTAGATTTAATTTTTGTTAATAATACGGAATATTTGTCAGTTTACGAATCTTTGACAACTTTTAAGAACAATGATAAAGATCATAATTCTCTCGAAATTGAATTTCATGTTGATAACGTTAATGCTAAATGTCGTGAATTTTCTGTGGATGATTCGTTCTATGATTTTAAAGCATGCGATTCCCACGGTATGTCTGAGTTTCTCCGATGCATATGCTGGAATGAGTTATTTCTTAACAATGATATTGATGTAAATGTAAAAAGTTTTAATGATTTGCTGTTTCTAGCCTTTGACCATTTCGTGCCTTTGAAAAGGAAACGTAGCTACAGTTACCCTCCATGGTTTGATTCGGATTTGATTAATCTGCGTAACCGTAAGAATAAAGCCTTTTACAGACTTCGAACCAATGATTGTGACTCTAACAAATCTATTTTTGTCAATCTTCGGGATCAATTTAAATCCGAATTTCATACTAAATATCTACAATACATAAAAACGATCGAAGCTAATATCAAACAAAACCCCAAATCATTTTGGAAGTTTGTTAATGATAAGCGCAAAACAACGGGCTTTCCGTCGATTATAAATTATGATGGAGTTCAGCTCTGCACTGTATCAGAAATATGTACAGGTTTTGCAAGCTTCTTTCAATCGGTTTATAAAGATAATAGTAGTCTTATTGTTGATGACCCTATTGTCAGTAATTGTCAATTTAATATTCCTTATTTATCTATAACTGAAGATGATATATGTAATTCCCTTTTGGATTTTAATGATGGATGTGGGCCTGACGGTATTCCCTCGTCAATACTTAAATGTTTTGCATCATATATTGCAACTCCGTTATGTTTTATTTTTAACCAATCGTTAGTTAACGGCTATTTTCCAACCGCTTGGAAAGTGTCACATATTGTTCCAATTTACAAAAAGGGGGGACCGCTCTGATGTATCCAATTATCATGGAATCTCAATTCTTTCATCGATCCCAAAACTTTTCGAGTTAATTGTGACAAAACATCTGTCATTTCATACAAAAGAAATTATCTCGGATTTTCAGCACGGTTTCACCAGTGGAAAATCTACGACTACCAATCTTTTACAATTTACTAAATTCGCTATTGAATCACTTGAGTCACAAGCCGCCCAGGTTGATGCGATTTACTTTGATTTTGCTAAAGCCTTTGATTCAATTGACCATACAATCATTATAAAAAAGCTCTCAGAAATTGGTGTCGCCCCTAATTTTTTAAAATGGATTGGTTCTTATCTGGTGGGAAGAAGACAATTTGTTTTATTGAATCAAGTCAAATCGGATTATATATATTGTCATTCTGGGGTTCCGCAGGGATCACATTTGGGCCCAATCATTTTTCTTTTATTTGTGAATGACATTCCGAATATTTTCAAATTTTGTAACTGCTTATTGTTTGCAGACGATTTGAAGGTTTTTAAACATATTCAATCTTTAAATGACGCAGAAGTATTTCAATCAGAAATTAATTCATTATCTCGTTGGTGCTCTACGAATAAATTGTTGATCAATATTAATAAATGCAACATCATGTCGTTCTATAGAACATCCAATCCGATTGTTTTCAATTATCAGTTGGAGGGTAATGAACTTTGTAGAGTAACTTCAATTGTTGACTTAGGTGTATGCTTTGATCAAAAATTAACTTTTGCTTTACATCTAGACAAAATAATATTAAAAGCCAATTGGGCTATGTTGGGTTTTATTTTTAGAATGACAAAAGAGTTTGTTGATATTTTTTCATGTGTTAGTTTATATACTTCTCTAGTTAGATCTCACCTGGAATATGCGGCGGTGGTTTGGTATCCTCACCATGAAGTACAGATTAAAAGATTGGAATCAATTCAGAAACGTTTTACCATTTACATTTATAGAAAGCTTGGTTATCTTTCAGATCGTAATCAGCCTATGTGGCAGCAAGTGCGTAATCTTCCAGGGTATGAAAATCGGTGTCTAAGCCTTCGAATTGACACTTTAGCGAAGCGTCGAAAAATTGCGTCAGCCATGTTTGTCGGGGATTCTTTGAACGGTCGTATAAAATGCCCTAATCTTATTTCTGCCTGGAACATTTATGTGCCGGGTAGAAGTTTGCGGCAAAGGGAATTTCTATTTATCGAATTTCATAGAACTAATTATGGCTATAACGAACCGACGGCCTCAATGGCCAGAATTTTCAATGATTATTATCATTTGTTTCATTTTGAAAAATCGAGAAAATGCTTTCGGTACGAAATTCGTAGTTGCAGTTTTTGATTTTATAATATTTTTGACATATATTCCGTATTGTACAAATTTTAATTATTATATTATACTATGTAGTTACTATTCATTAAGTTGTTTTTTTTTAACTGTAGAATAGATTTTTTGTAAATAAATAAATAAATATGTCATAATTTCAATGTATTTTGATATATTTTTCTATAATAATATATTATAACTCTTTATTCCAAAAACCTCGATCCGGATGGTTGCAGAAAAATTTGCAAAAATTTGCCGAGAATCTGCAAGAAATTGTTGTTGAGTATTATGGGTAAATATTCTTCACACTTTAGAGATTTTTAGTTTTCGTTAGGAAAAACCTAATGAACTTTAATACTTTGCCACATGTGCAAAACTGATTGTCGCTAGTTTCTGGCCAATTGGTGGGGTCCATCCTGCTGTGATTAATCTTATGGTCTGCTTTCCTAATAGGTATAGCTTGAGGCCTCATTTGCGACAAAAAACAAGACGCTCGGAAACATAAATATCCTTCAAAATTATATGGTTTACAGCGTTTCTCATTTATGTCCCCGATGATTTTGCCAGTGGATAGAATATGGTGGCGCCATCTACAATTGGTTTACACAGTCCAAAACACTGAAAATAATGTATTTCCAACACCCCCCATCTCAAATTTTGGATTTTTCAACCATTTTTGTAGAAAATTAACTGATCTTCAATTTTTATCTGAACAAAAAATCTCTAACTGCCATATTTTGGGAGATATTCGCGGAAAACCGTTTTTCCGGGTCTTTTAGCTCCATTTTCTCCCCCTGTTACACAATATTTTTACGCAAATTCGGGCTCATTTTCAAGGGGGTGCCAAATGCTACTCATCAACTAGCAAATAAAAATGGAACCTAATAATCTATAGGTTGGCCTTTTTTTCCCCCTTCATTTACTGGACTAATTGTCGAATAATTCATAATAGCTATTTTCGACGTTGTCGAAAATTTGTGATGTCGAAAATTTCATAATAGACCCCCTGTATTCTGTGGCACAGCCATGTTTTCAACTCTACGAAAACCGATTTTAATTCTGTACAATTGGATAAATATGGAAATAGATTTAAACACTATGCTATTTTGGTTTCCCTAACGCCCTTTAAATTAATTTAATTAAAATGTAAAGTTATGGAAATTGGAAAGTTCAGTACAAAAATAGGAATTTTGTTGTAAAGCATTGTTTAAGGTTTTTAACTCGTGTCAAATTTTTGTACGGTCTTTACCTTGTTGTTAGTAAATAAACAAAAAATTAATTTTGCTGTTAAAATTTAAATTTATAACTATAATTTTTAACTGAATCGCGTACAGCAAGAAATGCATCGATCGATGGAAATGACGATTTTAGTGAAAAATTTGGTACAAACGTAAATACAGATAGCACATATTAGGGACATATTTTTGTTCCCATTGAAATTTCGGGTTAATTGGAAACGGATAGACATCCATCAATGACAAGTTTTGTATCTTTTTCTTTAAAAGCCAATAATCGAAGAGCAATTGCTTGAATTTAGGCTTCAGTCAAATTGATAGCGATTTACTTTTGTTTTATCTCAGTTTCAAAAAGTTCTCAATGCACACTTTTTCAAAAATCCAAATCAACGAGATGTTGTATGGTTACAAAGAATTTCTACATCAATAAATTTTGGGCGCAAGAAACAAAGGTCAATGTAAAAAAATATTAAACGAAAATTATTCATTATCCCCTAGTGGGAGGACTACCGAAATTACAAAAAATAAAAATGTTAGAATTTTAAATTTTTTTTTTTTTTGTGTTCCTACCTACTTTTTCAAGAAAATTGTAAGACTGTATAACATAAAATTAATTAAATAGATGAATGTTTTATGTGCAAAGGGACCTCACAATCACAACAACATTTTTATGTTGCTTAATAAACGACACATATTTTCCAATTTTCCTATTTCGTACATTGCCAAGAAAATCGAGAGCATATAAATAGAAAATATGAGTTTTTCCTTCTAACTAATTTTTAATTGTATCGTTTACGCTAATTTTCACTCTAACATGAATTAATTTTTCATTGCGATGGAAATGTGTATATACGTTTGTGTACAAATTTTTCATGTACCGTGCAAATATAGAGCGCAAAAAAAGAAAAAATTAATTAAGCTACATTGGCAATTAATTAAATTTACGAATAAATAAATAAAATTGAAATAAGCGATTTATGTATACGCGCTACGTTATAATCTATATGGGGGATTAGAGGTTGTGTGATCTGTTTGCATGACACAAACACATCAATCATATACCAAAATGAATATATGGATTATGCTAGTTTTTATTTTAATGCTTATAGGTACATAAAACAAATCAAGGTATTAATCTGGCTTGTATAACAAAAAAAGTTGGATATTTTTACGATTTTGATGAAATTAAATGATTTAATTAAATATGCTTTTTGTGTTCTGGCATTTATGCGTTTTGTTAAAAACGCCGATAAGGTTAACCACATAAAAATTAATGGTTTTACTTTTTTATCGCGAGTAGTAAAAAAATCACATTTAAAATTATGTATAAAAAACGGGAAAGCATCCAAATGGTTCATATAAAAAATTTATTAAATTTCCTATTCATTTCTAAAATTTTGTAATCTACTAAAATATAATCTACTATTTTTGGACTGCCTCTCGGATCTCGAAAACAGTAAAGTGCGGGACGTCTTACGCTACATAAGTAGCTCGAAATGGTTCCAATAGGGGTAAAAGGGGAGATATTCTGTGGTATCACAATGGACCGTCACCGGTCTAAGTGTGCATAAGCGCAGCCACTCCAACCTAACCTAACCTATTAATTTCGAAAATTTTGTAATCTACTAAAATATGTACTTATATTCGCCATTTCCCTGCCAATTAGACATCTACATACTAGATGCTCAATAATATTAAAAACAAGATCAATTGGTTCAAATGGCCAAACAACAAAATTCGAATTGAAACCAACAAAAATAAAATAAAATAAAAATACAAAGGGCTGAAATCTCACGAGGTGATCAGAACTTCGGTCTGTATTACGTGCGTTCGTGAGATTATATCAAGTCAACTCAAACTAACTCCCGAATCAATCTTTCCCTAACTGAACCCCTTAATCTCTTACTCAATCTAAACTGAATCTCCAACTGAACCTCTTAATCCCTTTACAATCTAACCTCAATATCCAACTCAACCTCCAATTCAATCCCAGCGTAATCTACAACGAAATCACAAAAATCCAACGATAACACCATCACAATTACCGTCACCACCACCATCACTCTCATCATCACCATCACCATTACCATTACCTGGTTCTAGAAATATTTACCAATATTTAAGAGCTTAAGTTAGCGGTCAATTCAAATAAGCCGAATTTCTTAATAATTGGTTGAGAAATAGGGGAGTTACATCATACTTAGCCATATTCCAGAACTTCATCCAAAAATTATTTTAGAATCCCATTTCCAATGCACAAGCCGAATTTCATCATAATTGTTTGAGAAATAGGCAAGTTACATCATACTTGGCCATAATCCAGAACTTCATCCAAAGATCATTTTAGAATCCCATTTCCAACGCACTTAAACAAGTCGTGTGGATTTGTTTAAATAACATATACCTATCCTGTACATACATACAAAAACTCACTTTATTTTACAGATTGCTCAACTGCTCACTAAACACTGGTCCAATACCATCTCAACCCCAATTCAACCCGCAAACGGCCTCCAACTCAACCCTAAACCGAACCGCAAACTCTCCAACCGTCAACTGCTCACTATATCGTAACCCAACCCCAACTCAACTTGAACTCAACCTGCAAATTGACCCCTAACTTTACCTTCAACTCAACCTCAAACTCAATACCCAACTCAATATTCAAACTAGCATATATATGGTATAAAAAATTGGGAAATATTTCTATAACCTTTTGGGTCAATTCGTATGGCAGGTACTCGACCCTATTGACGCAAAGGTTCGAAAAGCTTTTGAAAGCTCGGCCTTGACCATAGAAACAGGTTGAAAACAAAATCTACATCGAATAAGCCGTTCTCGAGATACCATTGGTATAGACAAACAGACGGACAGACATTTTTTTTGAGAAAAGCAGTTTTGAACCAGCCAAATTTTTGATCATTTTTGACAGGATTTCAATACTTTGGTCTTTTTATACCGAAGTAAAAAATAAAATTTAAGAAAATTTGAAGAGTTTTGAAGATTACAAATTTTGAAAATTTATGATTTGTGGAATTTAAATTTTGATGAATTTTGGTTTTTCAATACCGATTATTAAATTTCATTTCAATCAATTGTGTTGTTAGAAGTCGCATATAACTGATTCAGTTATCTAGTTTCCTTCTAAACCTAATCCTTGCTTAATGCCGTGTAGAACCGATTTTAATGAGTTTTGCATGTTGCACTTTTGCTTGGAAACAGTGCTAAGCTCAAGTTTTGATTCAAAAACAAATGATCTCAGAGTATAGCATAGGTTAACCCTTAGTTTTGTCGTGATACTGTGGCTTCTGATGCCGTCAAATTTGTACTGTCAAAATTATATCAGTATTCGGACAGCAATTGAATTTATTTATCCCAGAAAAATCACACGTTGTAATTTTGAAATTTTTTCAAAACAAATTTTTCTTAAACTGGACAGAAGACCTCTTTCCATTAACTTCAACTAATATGAATTAGTCCAATTCAAATCATTATCTTACTTCTGTTTAATTAAACGCTTATAAGTAAGTAAAATTACACCTACAGAATACAAGCTCGGGTTACAGGCAACAGAAGATACCTGGGACGGCTTTTTCTGTCAAATCTATTAGTTCTCTTTTCTCTATTTGCGATTATAAAATTAGAATAGTGAGTAAATAATGTGTGATCACCATGTCATGAGTGAAAAATGAGTTATTTACAATTCATTCATTAACTGATTCACCGAATAATTATCTCTTAGTAATGAGAACAGCGAGTGAATAATTAGTCACTTAATGATTAATCAGTGAATAATGAGAGAAATATAGTTGAATAATACACAAATACTCGGTGAATAAATAGTGAATATTGAGTCAATAATGTGAAATAATGTAATAATGAGTGGATTATGAATGTATTTATGCGTGAATAATCAGAATAAATAGTGAATATTGAGTGAATAATGAATGACAAATGAGTGGATCAGGTGTGAATAATGTGTAAATAACGAATGAATAATAAATAATCAGTAAACAATGTAAGAATTATGAGTGTATTATGCGTCTGATTATGAAAGAGTGAATAATCATTGACTAATGAGTGAATAACGAATGGATTTTTCATTGAAGAGTGGCGATTAAATAATGTGTGATCTCAAGGGTGAACGATGAATGATTATTCTCTTATTGTTCATTCATTATTTGCTCATTATTCACTCATCATTCTTCATTTGCGGAATAATAATTAATTATTTCGAAATGTCAAATTTGGTAATCAGGTTAATTATTTTACAGATTCTGCTATCGCTATTGTAATTTTTTATATGTATTTCACAAAAACAAAAGTTGGGATAAATAAGACATAATTTAGAAAGTGGGTATGCAGAGGTACAGTTTTATTGGGGTACAGCTAATTAATTATAAATTTGAAATACCAACCTGCTTCCTATCTATCGACAGTTTGTCTGAAAAATTGAAATATTTTTACTGTCTACGCCTATGTTTGTTTTACACAGGGCTTTGGAGTTATTTTCTTGACGATCTGATTCGACTATTACGACTACTAATTGTTGTTCTTCACTCGGTTGCAATTTATTGAAACGTCGAAGGATATTTTGTGTCTCAAGCCTTTGGGCAAAATCTAAGAGTCCTTCTTTAGCTTTCAATTTTTGCGATGAACTTAATAAAATCCTATACCGTGGATCGACATAAACTCCAGCAAGGACACGCGTGTTTTTAAAAAGATGCTCTTCGCGTTTTCGCATGGGGGATACAATTTCGAGTGCAATTAGACCAGCATTTTCTTGCATTAATTTAGCGAGTTTATGCCACTCTTTCATAAAAATTTCTGGAGTTACATCTGCAGATTGAGGTTTTACTGTTGTACTGTTTGGCTTTGCCAAAAGTTCTTTCAGGTTTTTTTCTTCATCCCATTCAGCTTTGGTTAACTTCAGCTCTCTTGTTCCGGCAGCAGCTACTTGTTCACAGTAAGATTGAAACGCGAGAAGTCGATCAATCATTACAAACGTTGAACCCAAACGAGTTACAGTATTTAGTGGTTGAGTTAATCCATGTAATTGAAGCAGAATACTGCGAATGTTTGGTGTTCGTAACTTAACAACGACCTGTCGAATTTTTCCCAAAAATTTAGTTGCGTGCTCTTTCTTTAATCCATCCCAGATTGCCAACTGAAATGTATGTATACCACACCTCATCAATTGGACTTTTGATTCATTATTAAGCACCCATTGTTCAGCATTAGTATTCTCAATTCTTCGGTAACCATATTCCTCAATTTCTTCCTCTATCATAATTGATTCAGTACTAGTTCCATTTATAATATCATCGTTCGAATTAGAATCTTCATTGCAGCTGCTGAAATTCTTTACCCCCTCATCAATCTCAAGACGTATATCGACAGTTTTTCTCAATTTTACTAATAGATTTCTAACGACGACGGTAAGTCAAAACAATACATCCTAACAGCACAATATACGTTCGAAGAAGCAAAAAAAAAAACTCGTTTCAATATCCTTGTTTACATATTGACTGGTGGCGTGTACATAAACCACAATCATTAATTATATTTCGATAAATCAACAAATATCAGTCATGCTTTCATTTCTTATGTGCTTTTGTTGTAGCTTATAGGATGTGTCTTAATGGAAATTAATCACACACACCCAAAAAAAAAAAAAATGAAAAAGCGACATCCAAATTAATGTTTAACAATAAAAATAATTTTCGCAAATCTACCATCGCTAGATTTTCTTTTATTACTCTAACAAAAAAAAAGTACAGGAAAAACAAAAGAAAAGTGTTCAATAGAAATTAATTTTCTTTTCTGTATGTGTGTGTGTGTGATAATAACGTAATCCCAATGAAATTAAATAATTTTGTCAAAATGGAAAATGTAAATAAAATCGTTAGACAAAAACGTGTTTAAATTGTCACCCAAGATGTTATTTGTTATTTGTCGACCATGAAAGTAGATCGCAATTTCTGCCAATCTCAATTTTCATTTCGGTCCTTCCACTCAAACATTTGAATTTTATCTTTTTTTTTTTTTGCTGTAGGCTAGGTTAAGTTAATCAAACCAAACTATTTTATTTCAGGTTTCGGAAAATAGAAAATCCCTAAAACAGCACGTCTGTACATTATTATGGTATACACAAGAATTTCCGCAAAAATTTAATTAAATTAGCTTAATTATGGATAATTCTAATTTTCCAATTTTTGTTAATTTTTTTTTTTTTTTATGGAATACAGATAATGTATAGAAAGAAGAGAGAAAAACGTTTCACAAAAACCTTAATTTCCCATTTTCCTCAAGGATGCGGTGTTTGGTAGCATTATAAACCTCGAATATTTTAAGATCGAGATGTGAGCACAACCAAAGCTTACCTAAATATACAAGCCGTCAGGATAAAATTCGAACTTAATATAAGGGGGATAGAAAGACAAAAAAAAAAAATGGATTTGTCATACAAATCATATGAAAAGTGATGTTTTTTTAATATCGCTTTTCTTAAATGAAAAATCTTACAAAAATGAATTTTGATTTCTACGTTATCAAGAAGAATAATTGTGAATAATTTTGAATAATATATGATTTGAAAATCAATTAATAAAATCTTGTTTATAGATATTTAATTATGACGTCATACCTTTCGTTTATGTTTTTTTTTATAATAAGCCATTAGTGACATCTACTTATAAACTCGACTAATTAAATATGTTTAAAAAAAGCAAAATGGACGTGTAGTTTTCGTGTTTGAAATCAGATGGCGGTAATAAGAAATTGAAATAAATTGACATTTCAGCAATATTTTTTTTTTTTTTTTAAATGTTGCCAATGGCTTTATTCTTGAATCTTTCAACATAAGAAACTAACAAGAAGTAATCAAATCTTAAGCTAAAAATTATTACATATTTTAAGTCTTAACCAATGTTAATACTTATTGTTAGGGCTCACAATTTAATTAATTTAGACTACACTTATATGTGTATATCGAATTAAATTTACAGGTTCACAGGTTCATTAGTTCGAGTGGATCTGTTCTTCTCAGACGTCTAAATCGCGGCTGTTTTAGTATCTCCCTGGCCAATTCGTTGGGATGTGCTTCTAGTTTTGAATAATATTTCGAACTGAATTCTTTAATTGTTTCTTTAACGGTTTTAATCCCAAGGTCGTGATGTATATTACTATTTCGAATGTACCAAGGAGCATTGGTGATACTGCGAAGTATTTTCGCTTGGGTTCGTTGCAGGAGTTCTCTGTTTGAAGCGCTGGTGGATCCCCATAACTGAATACCATAAGTCCATATGGGTTTGATTATTGATTTGTACAGTAAAACTTTATTGGCTAATGACAACTGAGATTTTCTTCCCATCAGCCAATACATTTTGGAAAATGTAATTTTTATTTGGTTGCGCTTTGTTTCAATATGATTTTTCCACGTTAACCTTCTATCCAGATGCAAACCTAAGTATTTTACCTTCGTTTGTTGAGGAATATTTTTATCGTTTAATTTCACTGGTGGGCAGGTGCGTTTGTTTAGCGTGAATGTGACGTGAGTTGATTTGTTTTCGTTCACTTTTATTCGCCATGCCTTTAGCCAGTCCGCGACCTTGTTTAAATGATTCTGTAATTCCTTTGAGGCAATTTCAGGATTAGTGTGGGACACCAGGATGTCAGTGTCATCGGCAAATGTTGATATTATCACTTTGTTGGTTACAGGTATATCAGCAATATTAATGCACATAAAAACCACTCTGACATTTGATTGCTCTATTAAGCATAATAAGTTCGGGGAAAACCAAATAACACGGATTATTAATTTTTATAACTCATTCGAACAGAAATAGTAACCGAAATATGTATTTTTTGTGGTAAACTACAGATGTCACTAATTCCTCAGTACACTTGACAGTGTACAAAATGGAAGAGCTAATTTTTTGACATTTATCTCAACAAATGTCATACTTATCATTGGAGAACGAAGTAGTCGAACAAAGGTTTTGAATATATTTTATCAGCTTAAAGAGGCTCATGCTGTGCCATTGTTATATCAACATAATCAACATAAAAAATTAGTGAATGTTATCGATCGGTTAGACGATAAAAGTAGCTTGGTGCGCAAGAATGCCATTATCTTGATTAAAACAGTCTTGGAGCGAAACCCATTTTCGGTTAAGCTGGCGGAAAAACAGCTGGATAATGAAGTACGGCTCATTGCTGTAAAAATGTTGTGACATTTAATTATACAAGAAATGATTAGGGTAAAGAGGCAAATATCTGATATTGCGTTGTGTATAGTCGATGCGCACGACGAAATTCGCATCACGACGCAGCCGTGTCATAATGCGATTTATTTTTGGACTAACCACAGGACTAACAACCAATGCACATAGGTTTACGGTGAAGCTCCCGAAACCTCGAACTGAAGAAATTAAGCGCGAATTTGTATATCGAACATCAAAAAAGTGGAATTCGCTAATACACTTCAAATTTCCGGAAGAATACAAAATGAATAAATTTAAGGTAGCTATTAATCTTTACTTGAAGGATCGCGCATTGGGTGCAGAAGCTCTGACAGTTACAAGGAGCTAGGACCGTTAATAAGTCCGCTCTGCACCCAATTAAAATATGTATAAAAAAAAAAAAAAAAAAAAAAAATGAGAAAAATCGCCAATCAGAAAGTTTGATGGATAACTTATGTTTCCGATTTAAAATCAATAAGGCGCGATATAGTATTTTGTCTTGAGCTAATAACGCACTCGGAGAAAACCATTAGAAAACTTATAGACACATGCCGCTCTACAAATATAAAGTGGAAGTTGACGAGGTTTATAACGGGTTTAAGCAAATTATTTCAAACACAATGACGTTTTTATTGATTATTTTTTCGATGGTTTATTTTAATTTAATTGTAACGTGTCTTAATTAAAACCTTTTGTGAATATGGAAAATTTTTTATTAAAATACTTTTCTTAATAAACAAATTTTTTGTTAATGACGAACCGTCAAGCATGAAGTTGTAGTTTAGAATTCTTATTTAAGCATAATCCCTATTGGAATGCTTGTTGGATTTTCTCCAAATTATTTTCAACTGCTTTTTCAAATATAGTGGGCTGCCGATTAGGGAAGAATTGTCCTACAAATCACCCGCAATATTTTAAAAAAGTTAAAGGTATGTCCACAATTTTTATCTAAAGATCACGAGAAAGCCAAAATTTGAGCTGGAGTAAAAGGAATGCGACTAACGAGCGTCTTTTTTTCTTTTGTTTGTTGTACCAAAGCCATACATCATAAATAATTTCTTTATAATGTAAGTAAGGGGATTATTTGTGATTATGTGGAACACGATTAAATAAATCCGGGAATGCCACAAAAATATCCGGGTATAATTACATAAATTATATGATGACCAAAGGGGAAATTCAAGAGCTCGCGCTGTATATGAGGCTCAATTACCGGACCGATTTTGTCGAACACGAAATGATTAAGCGCTAGAAAGCTTGATTTGAGCAAAATACGAACATTAAAATAAAAGTAAAAAAGTTTTATTAATGAATTTATTTTTTTCCGCGTCCCCGCGGATTCTATAATCGACCAGTATATTTGAAAAGCATAAAATACTTTACCAAATAAAATAAAACATTGAATAAATTAACTACATACTCGTACGTTAGTTTAAATTACGTGTAAATACTTAGTTTCCCATTTAACAGAATTATTGCACTGTTAAAAATATTTTCAAAATTAAAAAAAACGTTGTGTAGCCAACTTCATAATATCAAAAAAAAAAATTTTTGCTTTTACAAAACAAGATCTTACGTCATTGATTTTTCTAAATTTTTCACATAGCCATACAAAGAAAAAGTAAATTTGTACAATTTTATTTTAATTATATTAATCAAATTACAAAATTTAAGATATTTAAGTTAGTGTCATTTAAATATAAACCTAAAAATATTTTCTGTCACGAGTATTTTTCATTCATAAAATTTTAATCAAAAATGTTCAATTTTACATGGGTTCTTATGGGAAATTGTAAAATGTATCCCCCCCTTAACTTAAGCTTCTTTTAAAATTGGTCTGAACCTGACGGCTTGTATATTTAGGAATGCTTTGGCACAACACAAATTTGTGATGTACAAACTACCAACAAAAAAGAAAAAAAAAAAAAGGAAAATCATGGGAAAAGTAAAGTAAATAAAATGGAAATTTTTCTTTTTTCCAGTTTTTATTTTTTTTTTGTTTGGTTTTGTTTATTTATTTATGTTGTTGGGGAAATTAGCATAAACATTAACCATACACAAACACTACATGTATATATACATGTATCTCAAATTATTTTAGTGTTTTGTGAGCTTTTTGTGTATTATGCAGCTGCTTTTGGTTTTAGAAAACTTTCCCTTGCACGCATACACACAAGCAGACCGGGAAAAAAAAGAAAATCAAATCATAATTTAATTTTATTTTAGCGTTGCTTTACACATCTTCGGTAAAAAAAAACGTGACACATTTTTAAGGCCTTTTGAGAGATGTGTGGAACTCATATTTGTACATAGGTTTAGTGTAAGTACAGGTGAGGAAAATTTGTTTTGATGTTTGTTGTTCGTTTCCAACTGCGATATACATTTTTTAGTATATACTCGTATTCTGCCGTTTTTAATTTGTTTTTGGTTTTTTTGGGTGTTGGAAATTTTATTTTTTCTGTGTGTCAGAAAATTGGAATTTGTGGGCGATGATAGGAATGGTAAAATTTCTTGATGAAAATGACAGGTTATGATGTGTTCATGTTGAAGGTTAGAATATTTTATTACATTTTATGTACAAAGCGCTTATACAAGATGTTTATTTGATTTCGTCAAATTTATTAGAATGTTAATGATTTTTTTTTGGCTGTAATTTTCGGTAATTTTGATTCGTAGGAAGTGGTGAAATTTTATATGTGTCGCACGTGATAGTGCGGTATTGTAAACTTTGTTCTTCGACTTGTTTCATATCAGGTTGACCAAATGTACTAAAGTAATTGTACGTGAAAGTTAAATAAAAAATTATAGAGAATACTAAAGCAATGATAAATAGTTCGGTTCAGAGATTTTGTGTTCATTGAACGCAAACAATTAAATTACACTTCTTTATGAATTTACTTTTAACTAAACTTTTGTGAACAATTTCCGCTCCTCTCCACTATGCAAAATAGCTGATATTTTCTATCAGAAATTTTGTGTTTTGTCTGTTAATATTCAATGTATTAATAATTTTTTATCGTAGAATTATCATGGGATTATACTATCTTAAATAATTATCAAGATAGTTCAATCCCCAGACATGATATTTCTACAATTTGGTAACAAAATAAATATGTCTCATTGTTCACTGATTATTTATTACATATTCGTTGATTATTAATACACACTGTTACGAACTGGGCTTCTGAGTTCGTCTGGATTTTGCTTTTACTTTACTATTTAAATCTGTCCGCTTGCCCCTGTTGGGGAATATGACAACAGAATTATTTCGCTTGTTTTACGATTTAAAAAAGTAAATCAAAAACGGTCCCACGCTTGTTATCGGTCGTGTTTATATATCAGTTTAATACTGCTCGCAAAATTTCCTTTATTGCGTGTCATAAATCATCTACATTCTTTGGTATTCTCATCCTTTGTACGCTACATTTCGGACATTCTTGTTTTTACTAGATCATTACAAATTTGTGCGTTGGTGTATAAACATGTTTCGATGTCCACAATAAATAACCGAAATAAAAACATTGGCTACGACGAGCATCGAACCATCGACCTTCCTTTTTATACCACGCGCCAACCACCCAAGCTGTTGTAATTCACAACGTAGAGCGGCTGTATGATAGCCATAATCGTCATAATATTATTCCCACTTCATGCACTGATTATTCACTCTATGTTTACTGATTATTCACGCATAATTCACTTATTATTCACTCATTAATCACTCATTAAATCTTCTTTTTTCAATAGTGAAACCCATGTCACTCATTATTCACATTATTCATGTATACTCATACTCATAATCTACTCAATATTTATCCATTATTCTATCATTGTTAACTGATTATTTATTATATATTCATTGATTATTAATACACATTATTCACACTTCATCCACTGACTATTTTCTCTTTGTTCACTGATTATTCATTCATTATTCAGTATTATTGTCTGATTAACTAAGTATTAATTACCCTAAATTGATTCAATCATTAATCACTCACTGTACACTAATTATTCATTCAGAACGAATGTTGAATGTTGAGTCAATCAACGAATAACGAGTGAATAATGAATGAACGATGAGAGAATAATTATTCATGTTCTCATCGCACATTATTGACTCGCCATTCTAATTTTATTATCACCAATAGAGAAAAGAAAAATGACTGAACAAAACGTTCAATGATGGGCCGTGAATAGTTTAGTCAAATGAATTTGTTATGTTTAACAAATTAGACATTTAGTATGAATTTAAAATCGGAAAATGAATATGATCCCCCGTATAAAGGATTTTATTTTGGAGATTTTACTAGAACAAATGAAATAGCCAATATTTCATTGTGCCTATAAAGTTCCTTATCAGGTCGAAAAAGAAGTCGAAGCTGAATTTGGAACGGTAAGTAAGTAAAAATATCATAGAACCTATTAAATATTTGCGATGGGCAAGCTCAATAGTCGTCGTAGCTAAACCAAATAAATCAGTACGCATTTGCGTAGATTTTAAGAAAAGTATTAATCCGTTAATCAAGTCGGAGTATTACCCAAACCCAAGAATAGATGATATTTTGCGGATTTCTCTAATTGTACGTATTTTTGCGTTATAGATTTGTCATGGGCATATCAACAAATCACAGCATCAAAACAATCTTGAGAATTGCTTACTTTAAACGCGCTTAAGGATTCTATTTCGGTATACTCGTTTACCGTTCGGTTTAAAGACCCATTTTTCCAATCGGTAAAGGATCAAATTCTAAAAGATCTAGAAAATGTGGAATGTTATTTAGACGGTATTTTAATTGGGGGTAGAAGGTCTTAATGAATTTAATGTGAGCATAAATTCAGAAAAATGTAGAATTTTAGAAAAGACTGCCAGTTATTTAGGTCATATCATTTCGGGAGAAGGCATTAGGACAAATCCAGAAAAAGTTGCAACAATTAATTTTTTATTTCAGTAAATGAGTTACAATCGTATCTTCTATACCGAGTTTATCGCTTTAGTTGAGAACCCTTTACAGTCTTCTTAAAGATAAATTATTTGATTGGACTGACTGGACAGTCTGTCAAATAGCGTTCGAAAAGTCCAAAAAAAATTATAATTGTTAATAATGTATTAGATTTATACGTCCATACGTCATCGGAATCATTTTATCACCATGTAAGTGAATGGGGTGGAACAACCAGTGCTTTTCGCATCCAGCACGCTATCGCCGGCAGAAAAAAACTATTCTCAGTTGCATAGGGAAACTCTTACCATAGTCTTTGCGGTGAAAAAATTTCACAAATATATTTTTGGTCCAGGAAATATCGTCCAGAAAAAAGGATAAGTAAGTGATGTAGATGGTTTGTCAAGATTACCATTAGAATGTATTTAGGGATATGGAGCGGAGCGTGGAGCTGGAGCGCGGAGCACTGGAGCACAAGGCTTTTCCCCGGAGCTGGAGCACAATAATTTGATTGCTCCACTGCTCCAGTTTATTAAAAACAATGTTTTTTTTTTGGTGTTTTAAGTAAGTTTAACCATGACGTCAACAAATGAAAATATAAAACTGCCGTCCATGATAGATAGCTGATTTACGGAAGAGGATTTAAGAAATAACGTTGAAATTAATAAAACGAGAAAGGCGGCAACGTGCAAGGTGGAAAATGAAGTAAATGACCAACTCAAACGATGCAACTTTAAATTCAATGGCAATGAATCTAGTATCGTGAAAATATTTAATCTTTGGTGGCATGTCAAACGTAACCATCCGGAAATTTATATGTCTCTAACGAAAAAGAAAGACCAAGAAGATAAAGTTAAAGTTGCCGCGCAAAAGCGAAGTGGCCGTGATTGTGAAGGAAATAATTTTATAATTGGGATGTAGGTAGTTTAATAAATAAATATATATGTATTTCAGTTTATACTCGTACTAAATAGTCGATCTAATTTTATTGAAACAAATAAATGGTATATTCTATGACGAGAAAGTAAGTGAGAAAAAAGTAAAATATAAGTTTTCAAAAATTATTAATATTGTTACGTTTTTGCCTTGTCAAATAAGGTTCGTATCACTGGATTGTGAATAATACAAACTCAATTCAATTTATCACCAACGAATTTATTTATTTCACAAAATTTTTTACAACACAGTTTATCAATAAAAATTCACAAAATCATTTTATATAAATTATTCTTAAATTTTACTGATCACTTTTACTTTTTATTTTACACTAAAACACTTTTTAAATCACTTTTTAATTCCTTTTAATCTTTATACTGTTGCTTACCAAATATTACTCATAATCTTACAAGTTTACTCTGTCGCGTTCCAAATACGAATAATCCAATTCGATCTTGTTCGCCTTTTTATATACACAAACCAAGCTTCTCGAAAGTTCATGACTTTTCCAGTTAGAATAGAGTAGAACAATTTTATCATGGAAAATTCCATTTTAGTACAGTTTAACATTGAGCTATTAATTTTACTTATTCTATCACACGCTAGGTGTCACCGTCACAATATTACAGTTAAAATTTTCAAAATTAAGTTTGATAATTCTATTTTTTGATTAAAAAATACCCCTTAATGTATGCATTTGAATAGCTCCTGCCGCAATTTTTATTTAGTAAAAATTAGTAAAAACTTCATTCGCGTATGGTATGACGATATAATGGTATTGTGACGGTGACACCTAGCGTGTGATAGAATAAGTAAAATTAATAGCTCAATGTTAAACTGTACTAAAATGGAATTTTCCTTGATTAAATTGTTCTACACTATTCTAACTGGAAAAGTCATGAACTTTCGAGAAGCTTGGTTTGTGTATATAAAAAGGCGAAAAGATCGAATTGGATTATTCGTATTGGAACGCGATAGAGTAAACTTGTAAGATTATGAGTAGTATTTGGAAAGCGACAGAGTAAAGATTAAAAAGGAATTAGAAAGTGAATTAGAAAGTGTTTTTGTGGAAATAAAAATTATAAGTGAACAGTAAAATTTAAGAATAATTTATATAAAGTGATTTTGTGAATTTTTATTGATAAACGGTGTTGTAATAAATTTTGTGAAATAATAAATTCGTTGGAGATAAATTAAATTGAGTTTGTATTATTCACAATCCAGTGATACGAACCTTGAGTGAGAAGGCAAAAACGTAACAGTATGATGGTTGGATGAAGGTAAGGTAGATTGATGGATGGTATGATGATATTGTGGTGTGATGGTTCTACGTTACTATGGTACTATGGTATGATTGTAAGAAGCTTTAATGGTATAGTGTTATGATGATATGATAATATAATGAAATAATTGTATGATGGAATGGTTATTTAAGGTTATGATGACACGACGATACGTATGCTGGTCTGATTGTACGTTGTTGAATTAGAGTGAGAAGTTCGGTAAGGGATTAATTTGGGATCGAGTGTAGTTTTTGAATCGAGTTGATTTTGAGATTAGGTTGGCCAATAAGTGTGGAGTTGACCAAAGAGTTGAGATTTGGTTCGAACTAAGTTGATTAGAAATTTTGAAATTGAATTAAATTTTAGTTAGCTTGCATAAGCTTGCTAAAATTGACTTAAGAGGCTCAGTTAAGGATTGATTTGGGTGTTGAATAAATTTTCAAACCAAAGTCCTCATCACCTAATGAGGTTTCAGCCCTTTGTATTTTTTCTTCAATTCAGTTAGATGAACTCCTCTAGACACACAATCAGCAGAATTCTCTTTAGAGCTAATGTGTCGCCACTGTGCTGGGCTTGATTTTCAAGGTTTTGTACTTGTGCCCTCGAATTCATAATAGAGTAATCATGGAATCGGTTCTGAAGTATACCTCTATTTTTAGTTTATGTAATGCTTGACTGAATTTTTCCATTAATTTTGCGAGTAAAAAAACACCACATAGTTTAAACCGTGGTATTAACAAGATAGCTTTAGTTGGTGCTACCTTAGTTTTATAGGAAAGTAGTATCATCTGGATTTTTCCATCTAGATAGATGATAGCTGCATAGTCATTTTCAGAGGTAACGCAAAATCCATGAAGACTGATTGATGATGTTTCATCAAAGTAGACCATGCGTTAACTTTTAGCTTGAAGTTGGATGAAAACTTCGGGGTAACGGTGAATTCTACAGTTAGCCCCTCGCCCGTAATGTTTGCTTGAATCAGAGTCTGAGTTTATTTGCCACTTCTTCAGTGGTGAAAGTGGCTTGGGGGCATCGATCAATCAAAATCCGAACTAAATTTTCTCCAATGTCGGTAGTTATCTTGACCATAGCGGTTGCCAATAAGATACTACCTTTTACGGATTTAGAGGTTGTTTACAACGGATTTCAAGGTTATCTTTGTTGGAGCTTCAGGCTTCTTGCTCCTTTTGAATATCGTGGAGTAACCTTCACAGTTGCAGTATTCTCCAAAACTGACAAAGCTTTTAATTTTTTGAAGCTGGTAATTTCATGATAACCACTATAATGAGGACAGGGGGACAACTTAGGGTTTGTTTGTATAGGATACTTTTTGCTTGTTGACCTTTTCTCTAGCGATTGTAGCCAGAGATTGGAACCTTGTTGCCAAAAAGTCTAAAAACTTTCCATTGATTGGATTTTTCACTGTTGATTCGTACATGCGATGAGTCTCAGTATTTAATTTCCTTGTTAAAATGACTATCACCAATGCAGTCCAGTGTTTTGTCTGGATGCCTAAATTATTGAGTGCGTTTAGGCATTTTAAGGCGCTGTCATGCATTGTTCTCAGGTTGCTTGCTGATTCTACGACTATTGCTGGCCAACATACGTTTTTCTTCATATCTGGTAGTTATGGTATTCCAAGCAGTCAGGTTATATTCTTCTGACAGTGTCAAGTGATCGCAGTTGCCATAAAACAAAGGAATTTCTATGGTCGGTAGTTTGACTTTGGGAATCTTCTTATTAATGCCTTGATAAGCGTTTGTGTTGAACACGGTTTCAAGCATTCGTTGTATGTTGATCTCTATCATCTCGTACTCTGGCTGTATTTCGCCAAAAATTCCATTCACCATAATTTGTTCGGATAGCTGTAAATCTTGCTAAACTTATTGCCTCCGCCGTATTGTGACATGCTAACAGATTGAGAAACACTCTAAAGACAAAAATTTTATTATAACAATAAAATAAAAATTAAATTGATTTTATCTTTGGAAATTAATCAAAACTTCCCTTACCTTTCCACCAGTTAGTTGAATTGGACCATTGTTTGGGACGAAGATAAAACAAATTTTATCATTTAATTGTTAAAACCATCTAGAGAAGGTAAAAAAAAACGCCAAAAGGTTAAATCTAATTTTCTAGTTCAAAAAATACAAAAAAATATCTAAAAACTTTTCATTTTCATTTTACATTCAAGAGACGTGTACACCCAACCCAACCCCTATAGGTTGAGCAACATCAAATGGAAATAATAAAATAAAAGCAAATCGCTTACATACAATTAAACCTTATAAATGTTCTGCCTACTTATACCCAGATATCTGTTTCTGCATATTTGTTTTTTTTACGGTATAATTACTTTTGTCACTTCTTACCTCGTGTACTAATTCATTTTTTTTTTTAAGAATACAAAAGAAAAACTTTTAATAAACTTTTCACGAAGTTTTCCACTTTTGCACATTCCACGTCAAGAAAAATCATTGTTTTTTAATAAAAAATAAAAAAATATTTTTCATTATATTTATACAGACACCTGAGGTTTTATTGCTGTTGGATACACTTACAGCGGAAAAGGGAAAGTTATATGGAATAATTTCACCTGTTGTTATGAGTGATGTTCATTGTTTGATGTTGGAATAAAATTTAACCTTCATATTTCTCTGTAATTGCATGTCTGCCAGCAACTTACAAGCATATAAATTATTCACAAACATAATTTTCTTATCATTTTCCATTTGCTTTATTTGCGATTTTATTTTATGTTTTTTTTGTTTTTTTTTCGAAGAAAATGTGATGTTTGTTATTTTGTTTAATAAATTATTCAATCTGGAAATTGGGAAATTTTCTTCTTTTTTTTATCAAGAAAAAATCAAAAATCTTATTTGATGATGAGAGTTGTAGGTTTGTGTTTAAGTCTTTTTGTTTTGAATAATTTCCATAATAAAAAATGATTGTATTACCCTAAAAGCATAACAAAAAAAAAACCGATTGAATATTAAACCGATTTAAAATTGGAAAGATGGGAATCCGCCTCCACACATTTTGAATTTGGTTTTATATTTAAATTGACGTTTCATAGTTCATTAATTTTGAAGCGGCGTGTTCCTAAATAATTATTTTAGTATTTCTCGTTTATAAATGTTATTTAATGAACTTTACATAATATTCAAAATGTGTTATCACCTCATACATTTGTTTTAATTTACATAATTAATAGTTTAGAAATGTACGTCAAAGGAAATGTATCCAAATATTTTCTAGCATTTTCTGAAATGTTAATTATTTGGTATAGAAACTTCATGGAATTGGATTTTTAAAAGTCTTAAATGTCAATGTAGGGCATACTTATAGGTGTGAAATTTGAACCAATGATGAAATCTTCAACCTGTTCACCGATGAATCCAAAATTTCAGAACTATGTATCATTCACTAATCCGAAATTGATCCAAGTTAACATCACCATTAATGTCGGATCTATACAACGTGTGTTGTGTCCGATTGAAAGATGGAATTCTTTCAACTATTTTTATTGTATAAAATGATAAAAGATTTTTCTAAGTTTTTAGTTTAAGTTTGATCTGGAGAAATAAAGTTACTTTGTTTAAATCGTTAACTGGCGCCGAAACAGGGACAAGTCCGAAAAGTTATTATTGTGGAATTTTTTTTAAGAGTGTTGAAAATTGAAACTATCTAGTAAATATTAAACTTTATCAAGAATTAGAGTGCAAGTGATAGTTAAAACGTACCACAGTAAGCCGATAGTAAATATTAACACTAACAGTCAAAAAGGAAGACTACGTACTAGGTTGGGCCGAATTTTTTTTTTTTTAATTATTGGCGGTAGTGCTCAAAAGCTGTGGTAGGTATTTCTCATTATACACAATTTTTTTTTTAATTTTTTCCGCGGCTCTTAGCCTGTGGGCTAAAAATTTTTTTTTTTACATAACGTGGTAAATCACCGATTTTTGGTTAATTATCTACTGCGCATGCCCATATCGCGGATGATGCATTACGCATGCATATTAGTAATTTAGTAGTGTTATGGTTGTATTCGAGCTCAGTTTTGTCAAATCATTTTACTCGTAAGTTATCGTTTGCGTTAAATTGCAATTATTTTCAATTTAGTCGTTGTTTTGTGTATTGTTGTGTGGAAAGTAATTTAATAATGGCTATGGCTAAAGCTTCTATTAAAACTCGGGCCAGCAGAAGATGTTATGTTTTTGGAATGGCAAAAGATCTTCAAATTATATTATTATTCAGAGTATTCATTTAGAATTGAAAGCCGTTGGTAGCAAGGAACCTCATACTGCGGAAATTTCGAAAATACTAGCACAGAAAATTCTTTAAATTTGCCAGATTGCCTCACTTGCCTCATTGACGCACAAGCGTGTAGTGGATATGATTACAGTTTACCACAATAAGTATCAAAATATTATTAAACCTCTGAAAAGTAGAAATACCGTTTTTCTACAAGAAAAATTGAAAAAATTTGAGACTAACGCAGAACACCTTTTTGATATATGTGCCTGCAAATGCAATCAATCTGATATGTCTATTTGCAGTTGTGTGAATACGAGCAAAGTTCCCACCGACGAAATACCGTTTTTGATAGACCAAAGAAGCGAAAGAAAGATGACTATTGGAAATGTGGATAAGGTTGCGACAGAAATATTGTGAAAACGAATGGCCCGGAAATCAAAAGAACTCGAAAGATCTGTGTTTGTAAGAGAACCAAAACAGTCTGATATTGCAGATACAAGCGGAATCCAGGAAGTTTCGGGATTCGATTCATCTGAAAAGTCTATATTAAGTGATGATGATGACAGTGAAAGTGATGCGGACAAAGATTTCAAACAGGTACATACTTTGAAGAAAAGAAAATTGAACGAGACAACACAATCTTCTACCCAAATGAGAATGCCCTTGCTGCAAACTGCAAAAGCTGCTGATCTTACAGGCGCTTCAAATAGAACGGTTGCCAAGATTACAACAGCTGTTCTTGAATATTTCAAGCTGGTTTCGGTACTTGATCCAAAATATGTTGTGGACAAAAACAAAATCCGAGAAAAAAAAAACAGAAAACAAATACAGGGAAACGAACTTACAGGTACATTGAATATTTCTTTTAAATAAGGATACAACTTTAAAACCAGTGGTGTGATTAAAAATAGGTGTACACAAATTCTCTTATAAAAAGTATTGAAAACTGCAAATAAAATAATAAAAAAATTCTAAATTTTGGGTTAAGTGATAAATGGCATTACAAAAACGAAAAAAAACATTTGTATTTATTTTGCGTGTAACGGTTTCAGATTTATTCAAATAAATTTGTAAAGTAGGTGTGAAAATAAATAGGTGTGTGTTACATTTTTGGCGCGAAGGAGCCTTTATTTTTGTTATTTATTGTAATATTAAATAATAAGGTGTTCTGGAACTTAGTATTTGGTACTACGTCCGCGATTTTTTTAGTACAGCTGCACATCGACGGGGCATTGAGTCGATTAGGCGGTAACATCTTTCAACGGGAATGGCCTTCCAAACCTGTTCAACTGTATCCCATAATTCATCACGATTTTGAAATTTTTTGTTTGCAATAGCAAGCTTGATATCATGCCACAAATTCTCTATAGGGTTGAGGTCTGGTGATTGTGCTGGCCATTCCATAACCTGAACCAAATTAACTTCAAACCACTTTTTCGCCAACTTGGATGTGTGCTTAGGATCGTTGTCCTGTTGAAGCAGCCATCTAAGCGGCATTTCCTCTTCTGCGTATGGTAGCATAATGTTTAACAAAATATGGACATAGCTTTGAGCGTTCATGATGTCCTTAATCCAAAAAATGGGGCCAACCCCTTCATACGAGAAACATGCCCACACTAAAATTCCACCACCTCCATGTTTCACAGTTTTTATTGTAAATTTTGGGATAAATTCCTTGTTCTGAGGTCTTCTAACATATTGTTTTCCTCGGTCGGAGCCAAATAAATTAATTTTGGATTCATCCGTCCATAAAATGTTTCTCCATTTTGTGATAGGCCAATTTAAATGCTCTCTTACAAATTTTAATCGATTCTTCACGTGTCGCTGGGTAAGTAGTGGTACTTTTCTGGGACTATGTGCTGACAATTTGTTTTTTATTAATAGTTTCCTGATGGCTGATGTTGAAACTTCTAGATTCAATTCTTTTTTCAAGGCAGTTGAAGTGATAAACTAGTTTTCTTTTGTACGTTTTACAATCGTACGCTCCATTTTTTCGGAAATTTTTCTTTTTCGCCCTCTTTTTTCTACTCGCGGTTGATATTTCAGAGCATTAGTTACCATATTTTGAGAGCAGCTCATTATATCAGCAATTTCCTTATAAGTTTTTTCATTTGTACGAAGTCTTAAAATTATTTGACGTTCCTCTGGTGTGCAGTGCTCGCCACGGCCCATTTTGAGGCACCTTAAATTCTCAACACTTTCTTTTTGCAACGAATTGATTAATGGTGGATAATGATTAATTTATAACTATAATAGATCCAAAATACAAAATAGTTTCTACTAAAATGTAAACAATGCTAGTTACACCTATTTTTTTTCACATTGAATCTTCGGTAGTCCAGAAATAACTAAGCAAATAAAACAAATTTTTTCGTAAATTTAACGGGATCATAGATAATATGTAACAAAACATTCTTGATTAACGGTAAGGAAACACAAAAATATTAAAATATTGGTGCATTTCACGTTTAGACCGGTTTGTACGATGTATATACGATTACACCTATTTTTAATCACACCACTGTATATGTTACAAACTCACTTTTATAACTTATAGATATAGCAGCTCGTTCAATCAAAGATCTTTATTTTGATGGTCGCAAAGATCAGACTTTAATTCAGGTGGAGGGACGTCGAGAGATAAGATGCGAGGAGAACATTTCACTAGTGGAAGAGCCGGAAAGCAAGTATTTTGGACATGTGGTAGTTCAAGCTCCAGTTAAATCGGCGGCCATAACGCGTGAGATCATATGTTACTTGCAATATAACTCAACTGTTCTCGAGTGTGATGGAACAAATGTCAACACTGGAAGGAAAGGAGGCATATTACGTTTAATAGAAATCCATGTCGGTAAGCCCCTTCAATGGAGTATATGTCTCCTTCATGCAAATGAACTGCCACTTCGGCATTTAGTGCGAAAATTGGATGGTCACACAAAAGGTCCATACTCTTTTTCTGGACCCATAGGAGCACAGCTGAGTGAATGTGAGAAGAAACCGGTGATAAAATTTCAACCTATTCAAAGTATATTACCGGATATCAACATAAAAGATTTGAGTTCCGATCAGCAGTATCTTTATAAGATATGTCGCGCTGTGAGTGAAGGTTATTGTTACTCAAGCTTAGCAAGCAGTAGTCCAGGGAAGTTATCTCAAGCTAGATGGCTAACAATTTCCAACCGGCGGTTGAGATTATACAGTCCGTTACAGCAGATTAAATCCACTAAATAAAAAAATGGGAATTCCCGAATTCATCTCTTTTGGATTCTATCGCTATTGTTTTTTCTATACTGAAAGGTAGATGATTTCATCACTAATCAAATGACTAAAAATTGGTTTTCTAGTTGGAAAACATTAAATAAAAATTAAATTAGTGTTGTAAATTGTTTTTTAAAAAAATGGGAAAAAACAAAAGCCTAAACGATATTGAAAAGAGAAAAATTGATGCTTACCACGATCAATCGAGCCGACTCATAGCGGAAAAACTAGGCCAAAGTCACACTGTTGTGCTAAATTATTTAAGAAATCCTGAAAACTATGGAAAAAATATGAAAGGCTGTTCTGTTTCGAATTAAAATCGGTATATAAGCGTAAAATACTTCGTATTGCCTCCAATTCTGCTCTATCTGCTCGCAGAATCAAGGAGAAAGCCGGTGTTAATATACAATACGTATACAATACATATACAAACCGTTCGTCGCGCCATACAGAAAGCTAAACATCTTAAACGGATGAAAATTAATAAAAAGCCACCATTAAACGAAGCTCGAAAAAACAATCGGCTTCAATTTGGGAAAGAGCATATGACATGGAATAACCAGTGGTATAAAGTCGTGTTTTCGGATGAGAAAAAATTTAGACGGGCCCGATGGTTATAACTATTATTTCCATGACCAACGCAAAGAAGAGCTAGTTCTCAAACGACATCATAGCAGGGAAGGAGGGGTTATTGTTTGGGAGGTATTTCATACTACGGTGGGATTGAGTTTGCTTTTCAACATCAAAAAAATGACAGCTAAGTCGTATCTGTCTATTTTGGATTCAGCATTTCTAAAGTTCCAACAGCTGTTCGGACCACTGAAATGGACTTATCAGCAAGATAACCCTCCTATACATACGGCAAGGATTGTAAAAGGCTGGATTTCCAAGAAAAACGTCGATTTACTTAAATGGCCCCCGTACTTTCCTGATTTAAATATTATGGACAACGTTTGGGGATGGCTTTCTCGCAAGATTTATGAAGGGGATGATAAGCAGTATAATCATAAGGAGTCGCTTATTGAAGCCATCAAAGATGCTTGGGCCGACATTTCTTTGAATTATTTGAAGTCGCTATACGATGCAATGCCCAATAGAATATTTGAGCTTATTTCAAAGAATGGAGGCAGCACTCATTATTAAAATAAATAAACTTGAATATTAAAAAAAAATTATAATTTCATAAAAATATTTCATGTATTTATTCAAATTCTGGCGTGGATTTATTCACATGTAACAATAAAAAAAATGAATTTTTTTGGTACTTCCCAACAAAATAACAAAATGTACGACTTTAAAACTCAAAAAAAAAAAAATGTTCAGCTTTTTATTTTAGTGATAATATTCTTTAAATTTTAGTAAAAACCCAAATAACACGGGGGTTAAAATTAAATCATACAAGGGTATTTCCTACATTGTTTTCATTGGATTTAATCAACTGTAACGGACTGTATGTAGCGACTACTGAACCATCAAGTTCTTTTCAAACTCTTGCGGACTTCGTAGTAAAAGTGTATGCACCTATGTGGTTTCAAATCAAACAAAATCCAATGTGCCAACACGGTGCCCAGTTTCCAGTTGATGTCAGAGAATAATTCACAAATTGATTTCGCACACCCGGAAAATTTGTTACTTGCGATCCTGAAAATTGTAACATTAGGGAGCTGGGCATTAAAAGAATAGTCAAAGCTAGGCTAGAGAAGCCGCATGGAGTCCGTTCCTTTAAAGTGCCTAAAATAAATTTCCAAGCACCAAGTTATATGGAAATGATTAATTGGCAAGAATTAACTGTAACTGAGCTGCCACTTACCATGAGTATAAAGGATAAAGATTTACAGCTAATGTTGAGCGAGAAGAATGTTCCCGTTTTATTTATAGACAGTTTTCCTTGTCAAACACAAGTGGTTGAAAGATGCATTAATTTGGTAACGGAAGCATCCTCCAAAATATTTGGCGAGGAGTCACATCCGGGCAAGGTTAGAAGCCAGAAAAAATTTACCTTCGTTTGAGAATAAGGGACAGTACTACTCTAGTGCTGAACAATGATTCCGATCAATTATGTTATTAAGATATGTGAATTAAATTACTTTCGAAATATGTATTTAAATTAAATAAAAACTTTGGTTTTACCAAAGTTTTTATTTAATTTAAATATTTAACCAACTTAAATTAAGCAAGTGGGGCTCGGATAAATAATTTGCTACACCATTTGAATTTCTTATATATGTTTAGGAACAAATTGCGCAAATATTAAACGCTTCCACAAACTAAAAAGAAAAAAAAAATCTAGGGGCTCAACTCCAGAGGGCGGCTAAATATTGTCAAAAATGGAAAACAAAAATTTAGTGAAATTATGAATACTTATCACACCTTTCAAACACTACCCATGTTTAGATTTCTAAAAAAAATTTGTTTTCATCCTTTTTCAGCCCAGCCTACTACGTACTGTCCGATATACAGACGATTGCTCTAAAGCTCACATTAAGAAAAAATCTGTTGGAAATGCCAAAACACATAATATTGGAAATGAAAATCCAGCTCATTTTAATGTAAATTTTAATACAAAATTTTAATAATAAAATGAAAAAATTTTGCAGCAATTAACTGGGGCCCCGAAGGTCCAACTCGAACTACGACTCGAAAAATTAGAAAACCCTGTGATTCCCGTAACAACAAAATCTATGGTGAAACCAAGAAACGAAGAAGACCTGAAAGTTATACGCAGGCTACCTGATTGTATAATATAACTGCACCTATTCGATGGGAATCCCACGCAATACTTCTCATCGGTACATAATGTAGATGTCCTGCAAGATAAACCGATTTACAGGGCAATACTTCAACAAATAAGGTAAACAATCGGAGGCAACGTCGGCTCCGATTTAATATCTTAAAGTTAGATATGTTTTCCTATTTTTTCCCCCCAAGATTCTTGAAACGTCATTTAGCCATAGATAAGCTGTTGGGGAATTCTACGTTCTATATCTGCAGTCTCATAACGATTGCCCAATCTATGTTGTTCTCGCCTCGAGAAACCCGGTAGCTCTTGTTTCATCATTAGACAGGAGTATCGTTGAGAGACTCTTTATTTCGATTGCAGCCGATGCAAATACTAATCCCACCCGGAACATTATCATATCGGTTGATCTGTGAATGTTTCGGCATACTTCGGAATTTACGGATCTCTTTATGTCCTTTATCAGTTTTCGCAGTATTGCCAGATTTTGGTGTTTCAATATTTTCGGTTTATAAAAAATGATCGTTGAGCAAAAATTTCTGACAGCGAAATAATATTTGTAGTCCTTACGTCTTAATTGTGGGAACCGTTTAACATTTTGGGCGGAATGGCTTGAACACAGGCACCGCTCTCAACGCCTAGTCTTTGGGCCTCCTTCACAATCGAAACTCTCTATTGTCGTGTCAAACTAATTTTTTAATAACAATCACTCGTCAGTTCGAGTTCATTCTCGTCATTTGAATGTCATTTGTTGATACTGATTTCGAAATATCGCTTTCACTTCAATCATTAAGGGCCATTTGAATTTCCATTTTACGTTGACAACATTTTAATTCATGTTCGACTGTGCTTCGACTAACTTCTGGTTAGTTGGTTTTATTTCATTTAATCTTCCTGCTCTTGAGCTCCTTACCCAATAATTGACGACGTCTTAAAAGAATTCATCGGTGAAAAATATTACGTGTACATAGACGATATTAGACGGCGAAACATTTATTGAACATCGAGAAAATCTCAAAATTGGAGGAAGTCAACCTAATATCAAACCTAATCCTAAAAAAGTTTCAACCATCAAAAACATCAAAAGCAAGAACAAGAAAGAAATCCAAGCATTTATACATATCAAAGAGCTACTATGCTCCACGGATCTATTAATCTTCCCGGACTTCAACAAACTGTTCCTTCTGACAACAGATGCTTCATCATTCGCAATTAGCGCAGTACTGACCCAGGGCGATATCGGCAAGGATAGGCCCATCACCTATATCTCTACATCACTAAACAAAACAGAAGAGAATTACGCTGCCAAAGAGAAGGGGATGCTCGCTCTAGTTTGGGCCCTAGATAATCTCAGGAACTACTTATATGGAGCATCTTGACGGTTCACCAACCACCAACGTTTACAATACGCAATAAAAACAACAATGCCAAACTAAAGAGGTGGAAACCCGCTAAGAGCTAATTTGAAAAATACCTGAAGAATATATTCAAACCTTCCAGCAAGGCTTTAAAGAAAATTTCTCAGGTTACAAGATAACATTAACACAAAGAGTGGTGACCGGAATCATGCACAAAATAAAAAAGAAATGTTGGTAAAATACTATTTCCATTGAATGGCTAGTCTAATAAGGAAGCTTACACAACCCTGCGACATTTGTAACATCAACAAATACGACAGACGTCCTAGTCGCGCGGAAATTCGAGAAACTCCTATTCCTACAAATCCGCCAGAGATACTCCACATCGATATAATGGAAACCGAGAATGAGAAGTTCATCGCTTGTGTGGACAACTTTACAAAATTTGTGAAATTTTTTTGCAACAAAACTAAATCCATTCCAAAGAAGCCTCATAACTTCCATAATTGCGAACTCTCTAAAAACCTTGCGAATCAAAATTCACCTGACACAGATTTTGCACTTTAAAGGCGATTTAACACTATTTCAACTTTTTTCACTATTACTTCACTTGATAAAACTTTATTTAAATTCCTCGCTTATAATCACTTTGCACTGGTTAAATTGAACTGCGTGAAGTACATCTTTTTCCATTAGACCAAGAATGACGATATGGATTCTGCAGTGCATTATGTTGGTCTTGATCGTCGCAGTTTTTAGTCCGCCATTTTTATTCACTATACTTTTAAAAACTTCACACAAACGTTAAGTATTCATTAAATTTAACGTTTCTTACCATAATTTTACGATCTGACCTGAAAATCCTATTTATCTTGTCGTCTCTCTGTTGTTGTCTTGGAGATTTGTTTGTTTGTAAAATAAGCTCTATCATATACTCGTGTATCTATCGAGATATTAAATTGATGTCACGTATTCTGCTTTTTATAATTGTTAATTAATATTTCACCCTCGTTCTCATCCTCCTTCTCCTTCATCCATCCGTGCACACGAGTATTTGCGTTGTGATATTATTGAAAAGAAATACATAGCAGGATATTCTTAGAAATTGACATGTGATAAGAATTTTTTATGTATGTATGACGTGTGGAATAATGGGTAGTAACGATGATGATGATAACATAACATGTTGTCTTAAATTATAAATCTTTAGCTGAGTGATGAGTTGTAATTGAGTTGTTCATTCCCAAATATGTTGGAATCTGTTATTTCTGTAGAACAGCAAAATATTCAGAAGCTTTTATAACTGACCTGCCCCAACAAAAAGGATGAAAAATAAAAAGTTTGAATACAAAAAGAATAAAAATATTCAAAAAGTTTGAAATTAAATTTTATTTTTATTCTTTGACACCGAAAGTTGAAAAATTGTGCGCCTCTAGTCGATTTTTCTAAATGTTTCCCCAATTATTATGATTCAAGTTCCAAATGAGTTTTCCAAATTTTAATTACTTTTTTATCTAAATATTATCCATTCCAAGCCAAAAAATAATTTAAATTTATTTTTTGTTTTTATTTTTTCGCAGGAACTGGAAGCTATCGAAGATCAATGGCGCACCGAATCCCGTGAACTAGTTACTTTAGTCAGCCGTCTGCAGGACGAGAATCGTAAATTATCATCGAAAATACAACAGTCGGGGCATAGTAACGGTGACATAACACAAAATGCATCACCAAAAATCAATGATAGTTTATCCCATGCTGCGGGCCAGGTCAATAATTTATCAAACGATGGCCAAATGTTACAAAGACTAAATGCACAAATAGAGAAACAACGAGATGAGCTGAAGGCACGTGATCGTGAGTTGGTGGAGAAATGTGGTGATATTGAAAATGTGAGAATTTTATCGGTCACCTCGTAATTTCTTCGTTGCTAAAATATAATAATTGATTAATATTTTTACCAATTTCAGTTAAATTTACAAATTGAAAGGCTTAAAAGTTCGGGCCGCGAGTCTCGACGACGGCACAAATTACTCCAAAATCAATTACGAACATTGTGTGAGGAGCGTGCTGATTTTTTGGCTCAACTCCAAGATCAGCATCGTGAGATATTGACTTTGAAACGTAGTTTAGGCGTTGCAGAAAAAGAGAATGAGGACTTAAATAAGTATCATGAGGAGAATGATGCTATGCGACCACGGTACACAACCGATGAGCTGAAAGAAATTTTAACGGAACGCGATGAATTGCGATCGCGAATTTGTGATTTGGAAGAGGAACTAAAACAATGCAAACCGAGTAGTTTACCAAATGATGATTGTGAATCAATATCGTATGACCAGGTGGAAGAAGATGCGATGGTAAGCAGTGTAATTGACCCTTCTACTATTTCCAGGCCTGAAGAGGAAGATCCACCGGTACAGGGGCCGTTGCCGTTTGAACCAGACGATGCACCATGGAAGAAAAATTCAGAATCTGGTATTCGCAAGTTGTAAGTATCTAAATAGCAGGATATATCGTACGTAGGATATACATTTCGAATTAATTTCACCTTTTATTTTACAGTTTTCGAAAGTTATTCTCTGAACCGGGACCAACAAGTTTTCCACGTCGATCGCTATCGACACTATCAAAAATGGCATTATCAGCCGGACCTCACAGTGATATCCCCATTTAAACCCAGAGATTTAATGAAAGTTATCAAATTTTATTCGAAACTATGAGAATGGAATTATATTTCCCCCAAAATCCTGTTTAGTGTGTCTGTGTAAAAAAAAAAAAAAAAAAATGCAAACCAAGTAGCGTAATCTCTATTCTGATATTAGAACTAAATATTAATTCCATTGTCATACGCAGAATTTTTAATTTGAAGTTTTCTAATACCTAATTAAATATTTCAACAAAAAAGTCAATTTTATCAAACTACCAACTCTTTTTTTTCTTTTTTTATTAATTTAATCGAACAAATTTTATGAATTTAAAAACATATATCATTTTAAGCAAAAATATTATACAGGGTGTAAAATAAATCTTACTGTGGTCGAATATGTCAGGTTGGGCGGGTAAAATCAAATTGAATTTTGATAGCACCGTAGATAAATCCCATATTATAGACTATTCAAAATAAATGAATCCAAAAAGTGAACAGCGCCACCTTGGGTGCTTAAAATATCGGCGCCCAAAGTGGGGTCTTAGTGAGTGAACAAAAAGCCGGCAGCGGATTTAACCTGATACTATCAAAATTCGCTAATATACTGAAAAAGTTCTAGCTAAAACGATTACCAGACGACCTAAAAGCAACCCTGATTTGGGGTAGCATGATAAATTTACAGAAACTATTACCGGTCACTCTTCAAATCTGAATTTATGCTCAATCCAGAAGAAATTCCATCAATTGCTAAAGCTAAACAGCAGTAGAGCTTGGCAAAGCAACTATACTGCTACTAAATCAGTCCTAGTCATTACGCAACAATTTACCCTTTTAAACATGGGCTTTATATTTCATGAAAGATTATCACTTTCGTTTGCTCGAGCTTGCTCAAAATATTCTAGATCTTGGGAAAACCAATAAATACTGCTGGATTTATGGCAACCGTGGACTTGGTTCATATCAGCGTCTTTCCATCACTGATCATAAAAATCATTTAGATTTTCTGATTTATTCGAAGGGTAGTTCCGACCATTAAAGATATCAGAATCATTGTCGATTTGAAAAACACAAGACTTTCTGATCCGCTGCCAACCACTGTTTTGAACAAAGTCATCAGGATGATGCGCCACTTCTAAAACACTTAGCGTCAACAATTTTTCGGTCTATTACATTTTGCTCCGTGAATTACTAAACTACGTTAAACTGAACCGTTATTAGTTTTTCCCCGATATTTTTAATTTTACCTAAGAAAGACAAAGACAGAAGTAACTTCTCTTAGTTCAAAGAATGTACTACAATTTTCAATGAAGTCGCTTCCAGCTTAACAATTACAGCTGTTTTACAGTCAAAGGTACTTGTTGGTTAGATATAACCAAAACTTAAACCTAAGCACAGATAATTCGAATTTCAGAGCTTCGCACAAAAGTGAGAACTTTAAAGCCTATAAACACAAACATATATCAGAAAGTTCTTTGAGTACCCGGAAATAGACAAACTATTTTATGCGGACACTTGCTTTTTGCTGCAAGGAACCAAACCCTGGAACGTACTGTTATATCTTCACGATATGTCAATTTCCCAAGGATCGTTCTCCTCAAGTAACGAGCATGCTCTGTTATTGTTGTTAAAATGGTTCACGGTAACTAACGCAAAAAGTAAGTCGATGTTATTTGGTGCAACATAATCCTTGAACCACGAATCATTGCTCGTCATAAATATTCATATCGCTATTTTCGTTTTCCTCCTGGTATTTACCAGGGGCATTACTTATAATATCTTAAACTCATATTACATATACGAGGGCGGAGTGAGAAGTCTGGTAAAATTACAACAGAGGGCGCCACAATCAGAAATCCCAGATGTCATGTGGCAATACCAAATTAAAATTTTCAGACATCTGACATTTAGTTCAGTTTTGACAGCCATTGAAAACAGACAACCCGTTGTTTTTTTGCAAACATTGAAAAAAGTGAATTTCGTGTGTTAATTAAACATTATTTTGTGCGTGAAAAAACCATTACGCAAACCAAAACAAAGCTTGATAAATATTAAGGGGACTCTTCACCATCGATTAAAATGATTCACAAGTGATTTACTGATTTTCGTTGTTGTCGTACAAGCACAACTGATGCCGAACGTACAGGACGCCCAAATGAAGTCACCACACCAAAAATGGTTAGCAAAATCCATCCAGGCATTACTTATAATATCTTAAACTCATATTACATATACGAGGGCGGAGTGAGAAGTCTGGTAAAATTACAACAGAGGGCGCCACAATCAGAAATCCCAGATGTCATGTGGCAACCCAAATTAAAATTTTCAGACATCTGACATTTACGTACAGGACCCAAATGAAGTCACCACACCAAAAATGGTTAGCAAAATCCATGATAGATAGTAGGCATCTTAGATGAACGTGTGCGCAATATATTATACGAACATTTGAATATGAAAAAGCTATCTGCGCGTTGGGTGCCGCGTTTGCTTAAAATCGACCAAAAATGCACACGTGTGACAACTTCAGAGAAATCCATGAATTACGCTTCGAATTACTTCCCCATCCGCCATATTCTCCAGACTTAGCCCCCTGCGACTATTTCCTGTTTCCAAACTTGAAGAAATGGCTCGGCGGAAAGAGATTCGGCTATAATAAGAAGATCATCGATGCAACAAACGCCTATTTTAATGGGTTGAAGAAATCGTATTATTCTGAAGGGATCGAAAAATTGGAAAAACGTTGGACTAAGTGTATCGAGCTAAAAGGCAACTACGTTGAAAAATAAATTTTTTTTTGGCCGAAAATATTATTCCTTGTTTCATTTTTACCAGACTTCTCACTCCGCCCTCGTATCACATCGTCTACTTGTTTTTGATTTTCGAAAAGACATTTCGAAAAATGTGTGTTGGCGGTTATTTTATATGGACTAATATACGAGATCTCAACAATATGACCTTTTGACGTATTGCTCGAACGATTGCGGCAAGATCTTACTAAATAAAGATAGAAAATTGTGAACTCAGACTTATGTACAAGTTTGTGAACTTTCAAAATACTTCGGTAACTCAAAAAGACCCCAAGAATAATGAAATCACACCACAGCCGAATCTAACAATGGTTTAGCAATGGCACTAAAATTAGGAATAAATTTCCTAAAATAACTAGCAAGGCCTACAAACCTGAAACCCCATTCATAGGAAACGGATAATCCATAATGGACTGCACATGAAAATCTGATGATGTAATTCCCAATTTTAAGACCTTATAATCTAAATCTTCAATCTGAGACTTGAAAAACGAACACTTCTCTAATGATAACTTCAAACAATTCTCTTACATTAAATTTAATACCTGATTTAACACAATTTTATGACTGTAAACATCAACAGTAGAGATGGGTATGTCGTCAATACCACTACAAGCGTTGGTCCAAATTTTCAGTAGAACGGCCGAGCAAGTAAATCCGGTCGTTTTGCTTGTTCACATATTGCTCAATAACCAACGGTGACTCATCGGAGAAAACCAAATTCGGCAAAATCGTCACTTTCGTGCAAGTGTAACAACTCCTTTGCTCTTTCCACTCTAACTTTTTTTTGAGCATCGGTGAGACCATGCGTTTTATGGAATTTCAAGGCCTTTAGTCCAAGATGATCTTTCAATAAGTGCTGCATCCGTTCGAGCGATATGTTCGCCTCACGAGCCATTTTTCTGCCGCTACGGCGCGGATTCCGAGCCAATTTGGCCTTCACCTTCCGAAAGATATACGGCGATGTTACAGTGCGTTTTGGTCCACCACCATGGCGTTTTGCACCATGGTGATTTTCCAAAGTCTTGAATTCTATTGCGGATAACTTTTTTTCTGAATATTTCCCACTAAAATGCTTCTGTACGCTTGTAAACAATGGAATGAACTGTCATTAGTGTAAATTTGAGCGCTCTGTCATCACTGGTTTGACAGCAATAACAGTCAGAAGTTGGTAACACTTCGTGTCAGTCACCCTGTATAACCAGCACTTGAGCACATTGTTCGATAAACCTCAACGTCATTTATACCATTCAAAATAAATTTACCAATGGCTGCAATCTAATATTCCTCCTTTACAACCCATAAATAGCATTTCATAATAATACGCTCATTGAATAATCAAACTCATCGTTCGTACAAGAATGATTTCAATAATTCACTTTTCATATTTTTCCATGACAATATGGTTGGATGAGCCTTTTTATCTTCCCCATAAAATACACATCAGGCTCACTCCAACCGTGAATTTTTGCTGATGTTTTCAATCAATTCAGAAATGTTTTCAATTCAATGAAATCAGAACAATAAACTCGGTTGGATGCATACACGTATTAGACGGGATGTTGATCCACAACTCATTCTGATACAAACAACTCGACATATTCGGCAACATTCGGTATCGCCTGAACCACTGGTACTGAACGACGTCACATAAAATTTTCGTTTTGGCAACAAATCAGGTTCGTTTTTATCTGATTGACTTAGACGAAAATTCGAATCAGGAACTAAACGGTGTGAGCTTACTTTTTCAGCAAAATAAGAGCTCCGATTGGTGAACAATTATGCTGACTATTAACAGCACCATCTTCAGAACAAACTGAATCCCTCACAGAATTATTAAAATTATATATTCTATCCAATTCCTTTTGTGTTTCCTCTCGTTCAACATGTGGTTATTTAATCTAACCTCACTATTTGACGACATTTTTCTTCACAAAACAATTTATATTTTTTTTATTTATTCTATTTTCATTTTTTAAAACTAACACTGATTATTCCGCATTAATCATTCACAACTTCCACTTCTTGGATGTAGTAATAAGATTTTCTCGGCAATTGCAAAAAACATAAAATCTTTATCACTCTTTTTTTCACTTTTTTTTAACCTTCTCGAACAATGCCCCTTTCTGTATTGCCATCTTGCGGTTTCATTTGGACTCTCACGGTTTCATCATCACCTTTCGTAACCGAACATCATAGCTTACATCAAATTTTTTCTATTTAGATCGTAACATCCATGCGCCTTTGAGTTCTCAAACTGAATATTTCTAAATTGGCAAAATACCCTTCCGTATTTCCTGTGGCATCTTTTGTTGACAAAATTTGGCCGTCATTATTGCTTCGGCTCGATTCGTTGATGCCAATGACCTCTTTGGGAAATGTACCGGTTATTTTTCCGTAATCACACCAAATTTAGTGACCAAATTTTTATTGTTAAAATGTTGTCACTTGTGTATACCCAACTTGGTTCCATTGGCTCGATCGACGTCATTTTTTTCATTCGGCTTCAATGAATTTATCTGTTTCCAGGGAAAAGAAATTTTCAAATTTGTAGCAGTATTATTCCCTTTTCCCCGAAGTGTATTTTGGCATTTGGAAAAATTGGTCGTTAAGATTTGATAAAACTTTATCATTTGACTAAATTTCAAAATTTGAATAAACTTCAGAATTTTATAAAATAATTAGAAAGTGATTAAACTTGAAAATTTGATAAACATTTTAGAATTTATGTAAGTTTTAGAGTTAGAATAAACTTTACAATTGGATGAAAGCTTCAGAATTTGAATAAAAACTTCAGAATTAGATAAAAACTTCAGAATTTGTTAAAAAATTCAGAATTTGATAAAATTCTTCAGAATTTGATCAACATTCAAGAATTTGATAAACTTTAGAGTTTTACTGAATTTATTTGGTGAATTTGATAAAATCTTTAGAATTTGTTTAAACTTTAGAATTTGATAAAATTACAAAATTTGAATAAAATTCACAATTAGATAAAAACTTTAGAATTTGATTAAAATTTCAGAATTGCATAAAAACTTCAGATTTTGCTAAAACTTCAGAAGATGTTAAAAACTTAAAAATTTGATTAAATTTTATAATTAGATGAAAGTTTCAGAATTTGATAAAATCTTCTGAGTTTCATTTGATTTCAGAATATGATTAAACTTCAGAATTTGTTAAAAACTTCAAAATTTGGTAAAATCTTCAGAATTTCACTGAACTTCAGAATTTGATTAAAATTTAAGAATTTGATAAAAACTTTAGAGTTTTATTGAATTTATTTGGTGAATTTCATAGTCTTTAAGAATTTGTTTCACCTTTAGAATTTGATAAAAACAACAGCATTTGATAAAATTACAGAATTTGATTAAAATTCACAATTACAATAGATAAAAACTTCAGATTTTGTTTTAAAGCTTCTGAAGTTGATGAAAACTTAAAAATTTGATTAAACTTTAGAATTTGAATAAATTATTAAATTTTATAATTAAATGAAAACATCAGAATTTCATTAAGTTTCAAAATTTGATAAAATTTTCTAAGATTGATTAAATTCCACAATAAGCGTGTTCCATTGGCGTTAACAAACTACTCACAAGTACTTGTATCTACTAGCAACTACTAATGCTCAAGTGATGGTGTAGTTGTTAGAAGTAGTTAAGCCTAGGCCAGCGAGTCAGTAAGGATCAGTAAGAAACCTTACGGAATTTGACGAAACTTTTTTCTTACAGAAAATTTGACATGTCGGCTAGCCAATCTGTAAGATCAGTTGGGAAATAATAACTAGGCAAATTGAATAATTGTGTACATATGCTGCGATGCACAAATTAAAAATTGATTAAAAATGTGATTATATATTAAGCCATATTTCATAATATGGCTTAAAGAATAAATCCGTATCACTCCTTGTCATAAACATGTCTTCACTAAACACTACACCGATGAAATCCATTTACCTATATGTACATATTTAATTCGTCATTTTCCATTTTACTTTATAAAAATTAAAAAATATATTTCTGTCCTATAATATGCCAATTTTGAACTAATATCCTATCCGGTCCTACATTATTTGACTTTACCTTAAGTTTAAACGAAAATTTTCGCTTGGTTAACTTGGGGTAAAGTGACATGTTGTTTTATCGAAACTGAACGAAAAGTTGTTAAAGATTCGCTGGTCAGTAATATTGAAAGTCTATATAGCGTACCACTATGTTAAGTTCTTACTGACTCGCTGTTCCTGCCTTTACGCATATAATTTACGACAGAAGGATTTTAGTTTAAAATTTTGATTGTGTGAAGTAACCCTAATCCAACCAAGGTTGGCTTTTTGATTGTCGTTTGATAAATGCATCGATTTTCAAAATAATGTTAATTTTGTTATAAACTTGTATGTATTTTAATTTGAAACAATTCCATTCAACGTATTTGACATCTACATTCTCTACAAACAACTGGCATAACAAAAATATGTTGGTTCGATTAGGGTTAAAAACAAATAATTTTTTGTTTATGTTTGTGATACGACGCGCAATTGTCAAATCGTAAAAATATTTTATTTATTTTGTTGTTTATTGTTTTATTAATTAGTATTAATAGAAAAACTTATTTTTTGTTTAAATCTAGCAGTTTTATTTAAATTGAGGTTATGTTTTACTACTGTCACAAAAATTTGCGTTCCATTGAACATCTAATCACAAGTACTTGGCAGTAGCAAATTATTTCCAATGGATCACGAATATGATTAAACTTCAGAATTTGTTAAAAACTTTAAAATTTGCTAAAATCTTCACAATTTTAATGAACTTCAGAATTTATTAAAATTTTAAAATTTTAATAAAAACTTTAGAATTTGATTAAATTTATTTGGTGAATTTGATCAAACCTTAAGAATTTGTTTAAATTTTAGAATTTGATTAAACTCCAGAATTTGAATAAAATTTAGAATATGTAAAATCTTCTGAATTTGATTAGACTGCAGCCTTATAGATTTGGATAAAAGCCTTCAGAATTTGATGAAAGCTTCAGTATTTTTGATTATGCTTTGAATTATAAATATAATTTTACGAAATTTACTTTAAAGTTAGAAATTTTGAATTGTTAAATGGACAGTACAAGAACCCAAATTTCTTTTGGAATATTCTTAAAAATTATATTTGCATACGTAATAAGTAGTGGCTTGATAAGAAGGGCTTTAGAGAGAGTGTCTTTATCATGAAGGATTATTCACAATATTGTTATTTTAGTATAATTTTCTACTAAATCAATTTTTTAAGTAAAACTCGCATAAATAATAAACATAGCTAACAAACAAAAATATTTTTTTGACAAGCCTTTACTCGTTTTGTTGGGATCTCGTGGCGAACACTTATAACAAAAAAAAAATGTATTCCCCTATTGACAGAAATTTATTGTTTAACTTCACACCCAGCCTGATATATTTAAGTGACAGTTGATTTTGTTTTTTTTTTCGCACCAAACGCGTACAACAAAAAATTATTATTATTCGTAGTTGTATTCTAGAAATCGATTTTATTCTTTATTTTAATTAATGATATCCAATAATATTTACATATTACATTACGAGAATACAACCACTAAAATTATTAATCAAATAATTTTTATTAAACAAAAATATATATATTATTGTTAATCATATTAATAAAATATATATTATAGTATTATTATTATTATTATTATTCAATAAATTAAAATACCAAAAAAAAAGTAAAACTAAATAAAATTAACAATTGTGATTTTTTTGTAGTAGGATTAAGTGACAACTCGTGTTATTCAAATAACTCGTGTCACAAAATATTATACATATTATAAATCAAAATAATAATATACAAAAATCTAACCAATGAATAAAATAATACTAATATTACATATATAGTTATTTGGATGATTTTGTTTTGTTCCTTAATAGTTTTTGTTGTATTAAATTGTTTTTAGTTTCATTCCAAATTACCTATAATGTATGATTTTATTCTATTTGTAATATTTTGTTAGTTTTATTAGATATATTTTTATATTATTTTATTAATAAAAAAAGGATATAAAATACCTAATAATTATTGTATCTTATAAAATAAAATTTTACAGGTTATGTTTTCATTTTTATTCATCGGCTGATTGGGTTCACAAATGAGACGCCATTTTATATTTAAAAATTTTATTTTATTGTGATTTCGATGTACATACATATTTATAATTATAATTTTATTAAATGCATATTTAGGTTCGTCATTAAACAAAATAAATGTCCGCCATTTTTTGTAAAAAAATTGAAATTTTAGTAAATTTCTTTGTACTAGCCTTCAATTTTGGAAAATAAATTGAAACAATCAGTAGTAGTAATTTTAATACAAATATGAAGATTTGAAGTGAGATTCGAATTAATTTAATTCGTGTTAAAATTGAACAAAATTATGTTGACTTCCAATTTTCGTAAGATTAGCAACTGCCTAATTAGGGAAAAATTTGGTTCCCTATATAAATAAATTTTAGATTCAATAAATATTAACCAGAATTAATAACAGGCGTACGATTTAATAAAATCTACGTTTTGCAGATATATCTGTACCAATCCGTGTTCACCTCTCGGTGATTGTTTTTGTTACCTAGATGATGATTGGTGTGTTAGGAATTCATTTTCCATTGACGACATTAACTTGTTCAATCTAGTGAGATTAAATTGATACATTCAGGAGGTTATCTGAATAACACAATCAGTTTTATTTAAAATCCGCATAGGAAATTTGGGGATTCTCAAACGGAATTCTGGGATCTCGTTTTTTGAATTAAAAGTGTGACCGGGAAATCCCGAGATTTCCGAGTATACTCGTTTAAATATTTAACGACATAGGATATTACAGTAAAACCTAGGTTTAAGAGCCTAATTGGGGATTGTAAAAATCCCTTAAATCTAGAAATTTTCCATCAATACAATTTGCAAGTCAAATTCAGGATGGTTATAACTTTATTATTTATTAACCGATTATGATGAAATTCGATTGTCGAAATGGAAATCGGATTCTCAAATGATTTTTACATAAAGTTCTAGAAAATGGATAATTAGGAAGGAACTTGATGAGTTCTTAACCGATTAAAATGAGTTTTAAATGACGTTCTGGAGTATGGCCAATTAGAAAGGAACTTAGCCGTTTCTTAACCGATTATGATGAAATTCATACAATCAATGTTTCATACATTGTAAATTTCATCATAATCGGTAAAGAAATCACCAAATTCCTTCATAATTAGCCATTTTCTAGAACTTTGAGTAAAAATTGTTTTAGAATCCCATTTCCGTCGTTTATGCGGAATTTCAATGTAAAAGGTTAAGAAACGGTCAAGTTCCTTCCTAATTGGCCATATTCCAGAACTTCATCTAAAACTTATCTCAGAATCCCATTTCCGTCGTGCTTACTGAATTTCATCATAATCGGTTAAGAAACAGATTAGTTCCTTAATAATTGGCCATATTCTAACACTCATTTTAGAATCCCATTTCCATTATGCTTCCTGAATTTCATCATAATCGGTTAATAAATAACCAAGGTCATTCCTAATCGGCTAGAATTTAACTTGAAAATGCTATTAATGGATAAACGTATGAATATTTAAACTTTCTACATTCCGACCTTAGGGATAATCGAAAATCAGAGACAGGCCAATCCCCAATTAGGTTCAAAGCCTACCGAGGTTTTGCTGTATTATATTATTCTTATGCCGTTATATACCATACATAGTTAAACGAGTACATAACAAAAAAACCGGGAAATTTCGGGATTTCCCGGTCACATGTTTGAGACAAAAACAGGATCCCGTTTTAAAAATTTTCCGGGAAATTAGAAATTTTCATTTGTCGATATTAATCGTGATAGCTTCTTGATTATTCGAGACTAGACTTATTTTACTTAGGTAATTCAAGATTTTTGGTTTTATTTGAGATTATTCGATCATCTGATGTTATTCGAGAATATTTAGAGCTTTCGAGATTTTAAAATTCGTTGCATGGTTTTGAGCTTAATTGAGATTAGACGAGTTCTTTATTGACGTTGTATTACTATTCGCCGAATTTAGTCCAGAATATTCGAAATATTCCGTAGTATTCGAGATTTTCGATCAAGTTTACTTATTCGAGATTTGTTGAGATTATTGAGGATTATTTAGGTTTTCGATATTTACATTATAACAAAAACATTCAAATTTTGTAAATTTTTCGAGTGATGAATTTCTTTCGAACTTTTTGAGATTGGTCGAGTAACAAATCATATTAGAACAATTAGAAATTATTCGATGGTATTATTAGGGGTTTCGGGGGATGAAGTATCTGTAAAATTATTTTATATTGAGGCAACCAAATAGCAGAATTCAATGTAAGCTCACAACTTCTAACGACCAGAATTATTTCATTCTCTGGTCACCTCTGGTAATTTTTTAAACATTTACTTTGTAAATGTATGTTGATTTGAATCATGTCTTTTTTGAGTGCGCCACTTCTTTACATTTGATAACAAATTCAATTTTGTTAAAAATCAACTGTGATATATTCGAATCTCAAAATTCTAGAATAAAAATCTTTAGATTAGGTGATTGCTTCATATAATACAGGTGATTTTCAATAAAATTGAATTTTGTGCTGCTGGCCCCAACTTTTGCTTATCCCAAAATCTATTGTTAGAGGTAAGAACCATCGCAATCAGAGCACTCTTGTAGAGTTTAATTGAATTTTTTGAGCGATTTTTTTAATCTAACCAGGCATGTGACACAATCACACAGTAAATGAAACGATGAAGTCTCACCACAGAAGAAAGATTAACCAGAACAGACATTGCGTACATCAAATTTTTTTTTCATCTTACCTCCTTTTTTGGACATTGAAGTATAATTATTTTCGAATATTATGAATTTTTTGAATATTTAATACAAATTATGCTGTCAAAACAAAACTTTTCATATAATTTCACTTCTATACTGTTAAGGATTCTCAATTTTTATTATTTCAAATAAAAACCAGTAAACCAAAGAATACATAACCCAACTTTCTCTTACCTTCGGCGAATCAAGGTCAAAAAAATGAGTCCAAATTTTTCCATACAAAAACAGCGTTATGACTATTCTGGTTAATCTTTCTTCTGTGATCTCACCATGTACATGTAAAAGATCTAACCTACAATAATTATTTCAGTCTCGCCAATAATTTATAAAGGAGTAGTAGAATACATCAACTACAAATGAAATATATTTTGAAACTGACAGGAACGACATTCTTTTGTTCGATTCGATTTGCGATTACGTATTTTAAAGACATAAACAAAACGGTAATTATGTGCATTACATTACAATTAACATATTTAATTAAAATTTGTTAACTTATAATAGCGCCATCGACTTGGTAGAGCGAAAAATTTCAAAAATCGTGGTAGCTTTTGTGTTTACTTAGAATTTTATTTTTAGGTTAAGATAATAGTTGTGATAGAAAATTGTATGCGCCCCCCTTAGCCTTTCTGTAGTAAAGTAATTAAGCAAAACAGCGTAAACAAAACAAATAGTAAACATCTAATGTAAATAAATAAACTTCCGCCATTTTAAAAATCGAAAAAAAAATTACATCACCCTATTGTGATACACCAAAAATATAAATCCACCCGTAAAATATTAAAGCCACACACACGGTAAGTGATAAAACCAATTTTAATAATCACCATATTGTATTGCGCTTTTAAACTTAAAAATACACGCCAAATAAAATTCTTGCTTTTAAAATAAAACTAATTTTAAGGTTATGTTTAAGCAAAAATAAAAAAATTAAATGTTTTAATTGTTAAAAGATTTATTGCCAATAAAAAATAAAATGAGCTTACATAATTTACAAATACGCGAGGATACACGGTTGTGAATTATAACTATTGTGATGCTTTATAATTCGCTAGATGTAAATTGCGTAAGCTTTTTATTGTTAATTTTAAGTTTTATTGTGTGTTTTATTAAGCAACAAGTCATAGATAAATGAATAAATAAAACAGTTAATTATTATAAATTAGACGCTTTACTTGTTTTATTTGCGAAATCGAGAATCGAACTGTATGTTTACTTAAAACGCCATTTTATTATTTATGTGTAAGCTAACAATTTATTTTTTAAAATTATAATTTAGGCAGTTAATTGTAATTTGCTTTCATTGAATAAGAAAATTGTTTAGACATATTTTTATAACTAAAATTTCCACCGGGCCGCAGTATTTTCACATCCATCTCACCGGTCTTTGCACTTCTATCCATTTAATATGGATGTTTATGATTAAGATAATTTCTTAGCATGTTCGCTTTATTTATTTGTTAAAAATTTGATATTTAGGAGAGGTATGTATATATATTACCTAAAACTACCGCAAATAACCAACCAGCCATAAAGGCCTTCGGCATTCAACCAATTCCTTGTGGGTATTTACAGTAATTGAGCTTCATTGTCTATAAGTCGGTATAGCTTTCATTAAAATTATTTATTTATTTAACTGTTTTATGGGCTTCGTTTTCTGAGCATGGAGCAGTTACCATTAGGCATTCCATACAAATCAAATACAAAGACATCTACGTTAGAAAAAATGGAAGCGATACACAATTTATCACCGTTGACTAAAAAAGTGGTTGAATCTTAGCTGAAATAGCTTGTAAAATGAGGTTTATGGATAAAAGGTATAAAAGTATTCTCGAAAAAGAACAAATATTCCGGAAAAGAGAAACACATTCTGGAAAAGATGGAAAATTCTTTAATAAATATTCTGTAAAAAGGCGAATTAATTTGTTTTTGTTATCTAAATCTCCGCATCATGCAAAAAAAGGTGCTAAAGTCATGTGAGCGATTAATTATGCATCGATGTCCCGAACCACTGAGTAAAGAATTACATCTGCCAGTTCTCACGTTGCTCACATTCCTGCTGTTACAAAGGACAAGGATATATTCAGAAAAGAAATTTTGAAAATTATGGATACTCTAGGGTAAGTTTTATTACAATTGGCGTTAATTAATTTTAATAAATTAAAATGTAATAAAAAATATTTATTCCTTAAATATATACATAAGAGCTTAAGCATATTGAAAATGTTACCAACAATAGAAAGGCGGAGTGATGGTAAGAGAGTAGATAAAGTGATGAAGGTCTTAAGTTCAATACTAGCGCCGATCATAACAATTACAGATCCCGAAACCTATTGATAGAGGTATTAAACGACGTAATCGGAGCATTTTAGATTTATGGCGCCAAAAATTTGTGGGCTATAGCACAGTTGATTTTCAATAAAATCGAATTTTCCAAGAAATGTTGGGAAATAATCGAGCAATCCTGATGCAAGTTGGCACAATAAATACAGGTCTAGTAGGCTATTGATAGAGGTATCAACCGACGTAATCGGAGCATTTTTTATTTTTAGCGCCAAAAATTTGTGGGCTATAGCACAGTTGATTTTCAATAAAATCGAATTTTCCATGAAATGTTGGGAAATAATCGAGCAATCCTGATGTAAGTTGGCACAATAAATACAGGTCTCGTAGGCTATTGATAGAGGTATCAACCGACGTAATCGGAGCATTTTAGATTTTTAGCGCCAAAAATTTGTGGGCTATAGCCCAGTTGATTTTCAATAAAAATCGAATTTTCCATGAAATGAGGGGAAATAATCGAGCAATCCTGATGCAAGTGGGCACAATAAATACAGGTCTAGTAGGCTATTGATAGAGGTATCAACCGACGTCATCGGAGCATGTTAGATTTTTAGCGCCAAAAATTTGTGGGCTATAGCACAGTTGATTTTCAATAAAATCGAATTTTCCATGAAATGAGGGGAAATAATCGAGCAATCCTGATGCAAGTTGGCACAATAAATACAGGTCTAGTAGGCTATTGATAGAGGTATCAACCGACGTAATCGGAGCATTTTTTATTTTTAGCGCCAAAAATTTGTTGGCTATAGCACAGTTGATTTTCAATAAAATCGAATTTTCCATGAAATGTTGGGAAATAATCGAGCAATCCTGATGCAAGTTGGCACAATAAATACAGGTCTAGTAGGCTATTGATAGAGGTATCAACCGACGTAATCGGAGCATTTTAGATTTTTAGCGCCAAAAATTTGTGGGCTATAGCACAGTTGATTTTCAATAAAATCGAATTTTCCATGAAATGTTGGGAAATAATCAAGCAATCCTGATGCAAGTTGGCACAATAAATACAGGTCTAGTAGGCTATTGATAGAGGTATCAACCGACGTAATCGGAGCATTTTAGATTTTTGGCGCCAAAATTTTGTGGGCTATAGCCCAGTTGATTTTCAATAAAATCGAATTTGCCATGAAATGTGGGGAAATAATCGAGCAATCCTGATGCAAGTTGGCACAATAAATACAGGTCTAGTAGGCTATTGATAGAGGTATCAACCGACGTAATCGGAGCATGTTAGATTTTTAGCGCCAAAAATTTGTGGGCTATATCCCAGTTGATTTTCAATAAAATCGAATTTTCCATGAAATGTTGGGAAATAATCGAGCAATCCTGATGCAAGTTGGCACAATAAATACAGGTCTAGTAGGCTATTGATAGAGGTATCAACCGACGTAATCGGAGCATTTTAGATTTTTGGCGCCAAAAATTTGTGGGCTATAGCCCAGTTGATTTTCAATAAAATCGAATTTTCCATGAAATGTGGTGAAATAATCGAGCAATCCTGATGCAAGTTGGCACAATAAATACAGGTCTAGTAGGCTATTGATAGAGGTATCAACCGACGTAATCGGAGCATTTTTTATTTTTAGCGCCAAAAATTTGTGGGCTATAGCACAGTTGATTTTCAATACAATCGAATTTTCCATGAAATGTTGGGAAATAATCGAGCAATCCTGATGCAAGTTGGCACAATAAATACAGGTCTAGTAGGCTATTGATAGAGGTATCAACCGACGTAATCGGAGCATTTTAGATTTTTGGCGCCAAAATTTTGTGGGCTATAGCCCAGTTGATTTTCAATAAAATCGAATTTTCCATGAAATGTGGGGAAATAATCGAGCAATCCTGATGCAAGTTGGCACAATAAATACAGGTCTAGTAGGCTATTGATAGAGGTATCAACCGACGTAATCGGAGCATTTTAGATTTTTGGCGCCAAAAATTTGTGGGCTATAGCCCAGTTGATTTTCAATAAAATCGAATATTGCATGAAATGTTGGGAAATAATCGAGCAATCCTATAGCCCAGTTGATTTTCAATAAAGTCGAATTTTCCATGAAATGTTGGGAAGTAATCGAGCAATCCTGATGCAAGTTGGCACAATAAATACAGGTCTAGTAGGCTATTGATAGAGGTATCAACCGACGTAATCGGAGCATGTTAGATTTTTAGCGCCAAAAATTTGTGGGCTATAGCACAGTTGATTTTCAATAAAATCGAATTTTCCATGAAATGTTGGGAAATAATCGAGCAATCCTGATGCAAGTTGGCACAATAAATACAGGTCTAGTAGGCTATTGATAGAGGTATCAACCGACGTAATCGGAGCATTTTAGATTTTTGGCGCCAAAAATATGTGGGCTATAGCCCAGTTGATTTTCAATAAAATCGAATTTTCCATGAAATGTGGGGAAATAATCGAGCAATCCTGATGCAAGTTGGCACAATAAATACGGTCTAGTAGGCTATTGATAGAGGTATCAACCGACGTAATCGGAGCATTTTAGATTTTTGACGCCAAAATTTTGTGGGCTATAGCCAAGTTGATTTTCAATAAAATCGAATTTTCCATGAAATGTTGGGAAATAATCGAGCAATCCTGATGCAAGTTGGCACAATAAATACAGGTCTAGTAGGCTATTGATAGAGGTATCAACCGACGTAATCGGAGCATTTTAGATTTTTAGCGCCAAAATTTGTGGGCTATAGCACAGTTGATTTTCAATAAAATCGAATTTTCCATGAAATGTGGGGAAATAATCGAGCAATCCTGATGCAAGTTGGCACAATAAATACAGGTCTAGTAGGCTATTGATAGAGGTATCAACCGACGTAATCGGAGCATGTTAGATTTTTAGCGCCAAAAATTTGTGGGCTATAGCACAGTTGATTTTCAATAAAACCGAAATTTCCATGAAATGTTGGAAAATAATCGAGCAATCCTGATGCAAGTTGGCACAATAAATACAGGTCTAGTAGGCTATTGATAGAGGTATCAACCGACGTAATCGGAGCATTTTAGATTTTTGGCGCCAAAAATTTGTGGGCTATAGCCCAGTTGATTTTCAATAAAATCGAATTTTCCATGAAATGTGGCGAAATAATCGAGCAATCCTGATGCAAGTTGGCACAATAAATACAGGTCTAGTAGGCTATTGATAGAGGTATCAACCGACGTAATCGGAGCATGTTAGATTTTTAGCGCCAAAAATTTGTGGGCTATAGCCCAGTTGATTTTCAATAAAATCGAATTTTCCATGAAATGTTGGGAAATAATCGAGCAATCCTGATGCAAGTTGGCACAATAAATACAGGTCTAGTAGGCTATTGATAGAGGTATCAACCGACGTAATCGGAGCATTTTAGATTTTTGGCGCCAAAATTTGTGGGCTATAGCACAGTTGATTTTCAATAAAATCGAAATTTCCATGAAATGAGGGGAAATAATCGAGCAATCCTGATGCAAGTTGGCACAATAAATACAGGTCTAGTAGGCTATTGATAGAGGTATCAACCGACGTAATCGGAGCATGTTAGATTTTTGGCGCCAAAAAATTGTGGGCTATAGCACAGTTGATTTTCAATAAAATCGAATTTTCCATGAAATGTTGGGAAATAATCGAGCAATCCTGATGCAAGTTGGCACAATAAATACAGGTCTAGTAGGCTATTGATAGAGGTATCAACCGACGTAATCGGAGCATTTTAGATTTTTGGCGCCAAAATTTGTGGGCTTTAGCACAGTTGATTTTCAATAAAATCGAATTTTCCATGAAATGTTGGGAAATAATCGAGCAATCCTGATGCAAGTTGGCACAATAAATACAGGTCTAGTAGGCTATTGATAGAGGTATCAACCGACGTAATCGGAGCATTTTAGATTTTTGGCGCCAAAATTTGTGGGCTTTAGCACAGTTGATTTTCAATAAAATCGAATTTTCCATGAAATGTTGGGAAATAATCGAGCAATCCTGATGCAAGTTGGCACAATAAATACAGGTCTAGTAGGCTATTGATAGAGGTATCAACCGACGTAATCGGAGCATTTTAGATTTTTGGCGCCAAAATTTGTGGGCTATAGCCAAGTTGATTTTCAATAAAATCGAATTTTCCATGAAATGTTGGGAAATAATCGAGCAATCCTGATGCAAGTTGGCACAATAAATACAGGTCTAGTAGGCTATTGATAGAGGTATCAAACGACGTAATCGGAGCATTTTAGATTTTAGGCGCCAAAAATTTGTGGGCAGCACAGTTGATTTTCAATAAAATCGAATTTTCCATGAAATGTTGGGAAATAATCGAGCAATCCTGATGCAAGTTGGCACAATAAATACAGGTCTAGTAGGCTATTGATAGAGGTATCAACCGACGTAATCGGAGCATTTTAGATTTTTGGCGCCAAAATTTGTGGGCTATAGCCAAGTTGATTTTCAATAAAATCGAATTTTCCATGAAATGTTGGGAAATAATCGAGCAATCCTGATGCAAGTTGGCACAATAAATACAGGTCTAGTAGGCTATTGATAGAGGTATCAAACGACGTAATCGGAGCATTTTAGATTTTAGGCGCCAAAAATTTGTGGGCAGCACAGTTGATTTTCAATAAAATCGAATTTTCCATGAAATGTTGGGAAATAATCGAGCAATCCTGATGCAAGTTGGCACAATAAATACAGGTCTAGTAGGCTATTGATAGAGGTATCAACCGACGTAATCGGAGCATGTTAGATTTTTAGCGCCAAAAATTTGTGGGCTATAGCACAGTTGATTTTCAATAAAATCGAATTTTCCATGAAATGTTGGGAAATAATCGAGCAATCCTGATGCAAGTTGGCACAATAAATACAGGTCTAGTAGGCTATTGATAGAGGTATCAACCGACATAATCGGAGCATGTTAGATTTTTTGCGCCAAAAATTTGTGGGCTATAGCACAGTTGATTTTCAATAAAATCGAATTTTCCATGAAATGTTGGGAAATAATCGAGCAATCCTGATGCAAGTTGGCACAATAAATACAGGTCTAGTAGGCTATTGATAGAGGTATCAACCGACGTAATCGGAGCATTTTAGATTTTTAGCGCCAAAAATTTGTGGGCTATATATAGCCCAGTTGATTTTCAATAAAATCGAATTTTCCATGAAATGTGGGGAAATAATCGAGCAATCCTGATGCAAGTTGGCACAATAAATACAGGTCTAGTAGGCTATTGATAGAGGTATCAACCGACGTAATCGGAGCATTTTTTATTTTTAGCGCCAAAAATTTGTGGGCTATAGCACAGTTGATTTTCAATAAAATCGAATTTTCCATGAAATGTTGGGAAATAATCGAGCAATCCTGATGTAAGTTGGCACAATAAATACAGGTCTAGTAGGCTATTGATAGAGGTATCAACCGACGTAATCGGAGCATTTTAGATTTTTAGCGCCAAAAATTTGTGGGCTATATATAGCACAGTTGATTTTCAATAAAATCGAATTTTCCATGAAATGTTGGGAAATAATCGAGCAATCCTGATGCAAGCTGGCACAATAAATACAGGTCTAGTAGGCTATTGATAGAGGTATCAACCGACGTAATCGGAGCATTTTAGATTTTTAGCGCCAAAAATTTGTGGGCTATAGCCCAGTTGATTTTCAGTAAAATCGAATTTTCCATGAAATGTGGGGAAATAATCGAGCAATCCTGATGCAAGTTGCCACAATAAATACAGGTCTAGTAGGCTATTGATAGAGGTATCAACCGACGTAATCGGAGCATGTTAGATTTTTAGCGCCAAAAAATTTGTGGGCTATAGCACAGTTGATTTTCAATAAAAATCGAATTTTCCATGAAATGTTGGGAAAATAATCGAGCAATCCTGATGCAAGTTGGCACAATAAAATACAGGTCTAGTAGGCTATTGATAGAGGTATCAACCGACGTAATCGGAGCATTTTAGATTTTTGGCGCCAAAATTTGTGGGCTATAGCACAGTTGATTTTCAATAAAATCGAAATTTCCATGAAATGTTGGAAAATAATCGAGCAATCCTGATGCAAGTTGGCACAATAAATACAGGTCTAGTAGGCTATTGATAGAGGTATCAACCGACGTAATCGGAGCATTTTAGATTGTTAGCGCCAAAAATTTGTGGGCTATAGCCCAGTTGATTTTCAATAAAATCGAATTTTCCATGAAATGTTGGGAAATAATCGAGCAATCCTGATGCAAGTTGGCACAATAAATACAGGTCTAGTAGGCTATTGATAGAGGTATCAACCGACGTAATCGGAGCATTTTAGATTTTTGGCGCCAAAATTTGTGGGCTATAGCCAAGTTGATTTTCAATAAAATCGAATTTTCCATGAAATGTTGGGAAATAATCGAGCAATCCTGATGCAAGTTGGCACAATAAATACAGGTCTAGTAGGCTATTGATAGAGGTATCAACCGACGTAATCGGAGCATTTTAGATTGTTAGCGCCAAAAATTTGTGGGCTATAGCCCAGTTGATTTTCAATAAAATCGAATTTTCCATGAAATGTTGGGAAATAATCGAGCAATCCTGATGCAAGTTGGCACAATAAATACAGGTCTAGTAGGCTATTGATAGAGGTATCAACCGACGTAATCGGAGCATTTTAGATTTTTGGCGCCAAAATTTGTGGGCTATAGCACAGTTGATTTTCAATAAAATCGAAATTTCCATGAAATGTTGGAAAATAATCGAGCAATCCTGATGCAAGTTGGCACAATAAATACAGGTCTAGTAGGCTATTGATAGAGGTATCAACCGACGTAATCGGAGCATTTTAGATTTTTGGCGCCAAAATTTGTGGGCTATAGCACAGTTGATTTTCAATAAAATCGAAATTTCCATGAAATGTTGGAAAATAATCGAGCAATCCTGATGCAAGTTGGCACAATAAATACAGGTCTAGTAGGCTATTGATAGAGGTATCAACCGACGTAATCGGAGCATTTTAGATTGTTAGCGCCAAAAATTTGTGGGCTATAGCCCAGTTGATTTTCAATAAAATCGAATTTTCCATGAAATGTTGGGAAATAATCGAGCAATCCTGATGCAAGTTGGCACAATAAAATACAGGTCTAGTAGGCTATTGATAGAGGTATCAACCGACGTAATCGGAGCATTTTAGATTTTTGGCGCCAAAATTTGTGGGCTATAGCACAGTTGATTTTCAATAAAATCGAAATTTCCATGAAATGTTGGAAAATAATCGAGCAATCCTGATGCAAGTTGGCACAATAAATACAGGTCTAGTAGGCTATTGATAGAGGTATCAACCGACGTAATCGGAGCATTTTAGATTGTTAGCGCCAAAAATTTGTGGGCTATAGCCAAGTTGATTTTCAATAAAATCGAATTTTCCATGAAATGTTGGGAAATAATCGAGCAATCCTGATGCAAGTTGGCACAATAAATACAGGTCTAGTAGGCTATTGATAGAGGTATCAACCGACGTAATCGGAGCATTTTAGATTGTTAGCGCCAAAAATTTGTGGGCTATAGCCCAGTTGATTTTCAATAAAATCGAATTTTCCATGAAATGTTGGGAAATAATCGAGCAATCCTGATGCAAGTTGGCACAATAAATACAGGTCTAGTAGGCTATTGATAGAGGTATCAACCGACGTAATCGGAGCATTTTAGATTTTTGGCGCCAAAATTTGTGGGCTATAGCCAAGTTGATTTTCAATAAAATCGAATTTTCCATGAAATGTTGGGAAATAATCGAGCAATCCTGATGCAAGTTGGCACAATAAATACAGGTCTAGTAGGCTATTGATAGAGGTATCAAACGACGTAATCGGAGCATTTTAGATTTTAGGCGCCAAAAATTTGTGGGCAGCACAGTTGATTTTCAATAAAATCGAATTTTCCATGAAATGTTGGGAAATAATCGAGCAATCCTGATGCAAGTTGGCACAATAAATACAGGTCTAGTAGGCTATTGATAGAGGTATCAACCGACGTAATCGGAGCATGTTAGATTTTTAGCGCCAAAAATTTGTGGGCTATAGCACAGTTGATTTTCAATAAAATCGAATTTTCCATGAAATGTTGGGAAATAATCGAGCAATCCTGATGCAAGTTGGCACAATAAATACAGGTCTAGTAGGCTATTGATAGAGGTATCAACCGACATAATCGGAGCATGTTAGATTTTTTGCGCCAAAAATTTGTGGGCTATAGCACAGTTGATTTTCAATAAAATCGAATTTTCCATGAAATGTTGGGAAATAATCGAGCAATCCTGATGCAAGTTGGCACAATAAATACAGGTCTAGTAGGCTATTGATAGAGGTATCAACCGACGTAATCGGAGCATTTTAGATTTTTAGCGCCAAAAATTTGTGGGCTATATATAGCCCAGTTGATTTTCAATAAAATCGAATTTTCCATGAAATGTGGGGAAATAATCGAGCAATCCTGATGCAAGTTGGCACAATAAATACAGGTCTAGTAGGCTATTGATAGAGGTATCAACCGACGTAATCGGAGCATTTTTTATTTTTAGCGCCAAAAATTTGTGGGCTATAGCACAGTTGATTTTCAATAAAATCGAATTTTCCATGAAATGTTGGGAAATAATCGAGCAATCCTGATGTAAGTTGGCACAATAAATACAGGTCTAGTAGGCTATTGATAGAGGTATCAACCGACGTAATCGGAGCATTTTAGATTTTTAGCGCCAAAAATTTGTGGGCTATATATAGCACAGTTGATTTTCAATAAAATCGAATTTTCCATGAAATGTTGGGAAATAATCGAGCAATCCTGATGCAAGCTGGCACAATAAATACAGGTCTAGTAGGCTATTGATAGAGGTATCAACCGACGTAATCGGAGCATTTTAGATTTTTAGCGCCAAAAATTTGTGGGCTATAGCCCAGTTGATTTTCAATAAAATCGAATTTTCCATGAAATGTGGGGAAATAATCGAGCAATCCTGATGCAAGTTGCCACAATAAATACAGGTCTAGTAGGCTATTGATAGAGGTATCAACCGACGTAATCGGAGCATGTTAGATTTTTAGCGCCAAAAATTTGTGGGCTATAGCACAGTTGATTTTCAATAAAATCGAATTTTCCATGAAATGTTGGGAAATAATCGAGCAATCCTGATGCAAGTTGGCACAATAAATACAGGTCTAGTAGGCTATTGATAGAGGTATCAACCGACGTAATCGGAGCATTTTAGATTTTTGGCGCCAAAATTTGTGGGCTATAGCACAGTTGATTTTCAATAAAATCGAAATTTCCATGAAATGTTGGAAAATAATCGAGCAATCCTGATGCAAGTTGGCACAATAAATACAGGTCTAGTAGGCTATTGATAGAGGTATCAACCGACGTAATCGGAGCATTTTAGATTTTTGACTCCAAAATTTTGTGGGCTATAGCCAAGTTGATTTTCAATAAAATCGAATTTTCCATGAAATGTTGGGAAATAATCGAGCAATCCTGATGCAAGTTGGCACAATAAATACAGGTCTAGTAGGCTATTGATAGAGGTATCAACCGACGTAATCGGAGCATTTTAGATTTTTGGCGCCAAAAATTTGTGGGCTATAGCCCAGTTGATTTTCAATAAAATCGAATTTTCCATGAAATGTGGGGAAATAATCGAGCAATCCTGATGCAAGTTGGCACAATAAATACAGGTCTAGTAGGCTATTGATAGAGGTATCAACCGACGTAATCGGAGCACGTTAGATTTTTACCGCCAAAAATTTGTGGGCTATAGCACAGTTGATTTTCAATAAAATCGAATTTTCCATGAAATGTTGGGAAATAATCGAGCAATCCTGATGCAAGTTGGCACAATAAATACAGGTCTAGTAGGCTATTGATAGAGGTATCAACCGACGTAATCGGAGCATGTTAGATTTTTGGCGCCAAAAATTTGTGGGCTATAGCACAGTTGATTTTCAATAAAATCGAATTTTCCATGAAATGTTGGGAAATAATCGAGCAATCCTGATGCAAGTTGGCACAATAAATACAGGTCTAGTAGGCTATTGATAGAGGTATCAACCGACGTAATCGGAGCATTTTAGATTTTTGGCGCCAAAAATTTGTGGGCTATAGCACAGTTGATTTTCAATAAAATCGAATTTTCCATGAAATGTGGGGAAATAATCGAGCAATCCTGATGCAAGTTGGCACAATAAATACAGGTCTAGTAGGCTATTGATAGAGGTATCAACCGACGTAATCGGAGCATGTTAGATTTTTGGCGCCAAAAATTTGTGGGCTATAGCACAGTTGATTTTCAATAAAATCGAATTTTCCATGAAATGTTGGGAAATAATCGAGCAATCCTGATGCAAGTTGGCACAATAAATACAGGTCTAGTAGGCTATTGATAGAGGTATCAAACGACGTAATCGGAGCATGTTAGATTTTTAGCGCCAAAAATTTGTGGGCTATAGCACAGTTGATTTTCAATAAAATCGAATTTTCCATGAAATGTTGGGAAATAATCGAGCAATCCTGATGCAAGTTGGCACAATAAATACAGGTCTAGTAGGCTATTGATAGAGGTATCAACCGACGTAATCGGAGCATTTTAGATTTTTAGCGCCAAAAATTTGTGGGCTATAGCCCAGTTGATTTTCAATAAAATCGAATTTTCCATGAAATGTGGGGATATAATCGAGCAATCCTGATGCAAGTTGGCACAATAAATACAGGTCTAGTAGGCTATTGATAGAGGTATCAACCGACGTAATCGGAGCATTTTTTATTTTTAGCGCCAAAAATTTGTGGGCTATAGCACAGTTGATTTTCAAGAAAATCGAATTTTCCATGAAATGTTGGGAAATAATCGAGCAATCCTGATGTAAGTTGGCACAATAAATACAGGTCTAGTAGGCTATTGATAGAGGTATCAACCGACGTAATCGGAGCATTTTAGATTTTTAGCGCCAAAAATTTGTGGGCTATAGCCCAGTTGATTTTCAATAAAATCGAATTTTCCATGAAATGAGGGGAAATAATCGAGCAATCCTGATGCAAGCTGGCACAATAAATACAGGTCTAGTAGGCTATTGATAGAGGTATCAACCGACGTAATCGGAGCATTTTAGATTTTTAGCGCCAAAAATTTGTGGGCTATAGCCCAGTTGATTTTCAATAAAATCGAATTTTCCATGAAATGTGGGGAAATAATCGAGCAATCCTGATGCAAGTTGGCACAATAAATACAGGTCTAGTAGGCTATTGATAGAGGTATCAACCGACGTAATCGGAGCATGTTAGATTTTTAGCGCCAAAAATTTGTGGGCTATAGCACAGTTGATTTTCAATAAAATCGAATTTTCCATGAAATGTTGGGAAATAATCGAGCAATCCTGATGCAAGTTGGCACAATAAATACAGGTCTAGTAGGCTATTGATAGAGGTATCAACCGACGTAATCGGAGCATTTTAGATTTTTGGCGCCAAAATTTGTGGGCTATAGCACAGTTGATTTTCAATAAAATCGAATTTTCCATGAAATGTGGGGAAATAATCGAGCAATCCTGATGCAAGTTGGCACAATAAATACAGGTCTAGTAGGCTATTGATAGAGGTATCAACCGACGTAATTGGAGCATGTTAGATTTTTAGCGCCAAAAATTTGTGGGCTATAGCACAGTTGATTTTCAATAAAATCGAAATTTCCATACAATGTTGAAAAATAATCGAGCAATCCTGATGCAAGTTGGCACAATAAATACAGGTCTAGTAGGCTATTGATAGAGGTATCAACCGACGTAATCGGAGCATTTTAGATTTTTGGCGCCAAAAATTTGTGGGCTATAGCCCAGTTGATTTTCAATAAAATCGAATTTTCCATGAAATGTTGGGAAATAATCGAGCAATCCTGATGTAAGTTGGCACAATAAATACAGGTCTAGTAGGCTATTGATAGAGGTATCAACCGACGTAATCGGAGCATGTTAGATTTTTAGCGCCAAAAATTTGTGGGCTATAGCACAGTTGATTTTCAATAAAATCGAATTTTCCATGAAATGTTGGGAAATAATCGAGCAATCCTGATGCAAGTTGGCACAATAAATACAGGTCTAGTAGGCTATTGATAGAGGTATCAACCGACGTAATCGGAGCATTTTAGATTTTTGACGCCAAAATGTTGTGTGCTATAGCCAAGTTGATTTTCAATAAAATCGAATTTTCCATGAAATGTTGGGAAATAATCGAGCAATCCTGATGCAAGTTGGCACAATAAATACAGGTCTAGTAGGCTATTGATAGAGGTATCAACCGACGTAATCGGAGCATTTTAGATTTTTGGCGCCAAAAATTTGTGGGCTATAGCCCAGTTGATTTTCAATAAAATCGAATTTTCCATGAAATGTGGGGAAATAATCGAGCAATCCTGATGCAAGTTGGCACAATAAATACAGGTCTAGTAGGCTATTGATAGAGGTATCAACCGACGTAATCGGAGCATGTTAGATTTTTACCGCCAAAAATTTGTGGGCTATAGCACAGTTGATTTTCAATAAAATCGAATTTTCCATGAAATGTTGGGAAATAATCGAGCAATCCTGATGCAAGTTGGCACAATAAATACAGGTCTAGTAGGCTATTGATAGAGGTATCAACCGACGTAATCGGAGCATTTTAGATTTTTGGCGCCAAAATTTGTGGGCTATAGCACAGTTGATTTTCAATAAAATCGAATTTTCCATGAAATGTGGGGAAATAATCGAGCAATCCTGATGCAAGTTGGCACAATAAATACAGGTCTAGTAGGCTATTGATAGAGGTATCAACCGACGTAATCGGAGCATTTTAGATTTTTAGCGCCAAAAATTTGTGGGCTATAGCACAGTTGATTTTCAATAAAATCGAATTTTCCATGAAATGTTGGGAAATAATCGAGCAATCCTGATGCAAGTTGGCACAATAAATACAGGTCTAGTAGGCTATTGATAGAGGTATCAACCGACGTAATCGGAGCATTTTAGATTTTTGGCGCCAAAATTTGTGGGCTATAGCACAGTTGATTTTCAATAAAATCGAATTTTCCATGAAATGTTGGGTAATAATCGAGCAATCCTGATGCAAGTTGGCACAATAAATACAGGTCTAGTAGGCTATTGATAGAGGTATCAACCGACGTAATCGGAGCATGTTAGATTTTTAGCGCCAAAAATTTGTGGGCTATAGCACAGTTGATTTTCAATAAAATCGAATTTTCCATGAAATGTTGGGAAATAATCGAGCAATCCTGATGCAAGTTGGCACAATAAATACAGGTCTAGTAGGCTATTGATAGAGGTATCAACCGACGTAATCGGAGCATTTTAGATTTTTGGCGCCAAAATTTGTGGGCTATAGCACAGTTGATTTTCAATAAAATCGAATTTTCCATGAAATGTTGGGAAATAATCGAGCAATCCTGATGCAAGTTGGCACAATAAATACAGGTCTAGTAGGCTATTGATAGAGGTATCAACCGACGTAATCGGAGCATGTTAGATTTTTAGCGCCAAAAATTTTTGGGCTATAGCACAGTTGATTTTCAATAAAATCGAATTTTCCATGAAATGTTGGGAAATAATCGAGCAATCCTGATGCAAGTTGGCACAATAAATACAGGTCTAGTAGGCTATTGATAGAGGTATCAACCGACATAATCGGAGCATGTTAGATTTTTTGCGCCAAAAATTTGTGGGCTATAGCACAGTTGATTTTCAATAAACATCGAATTTCCCATGAAATGTTGGGAAATAATCGAGCAATCCTGATGCAAGTTGGCACAATAAATACAGGTCTAGTAGGCTATTGATAGAGGTATCAACCGACGTAATCGGAGCATTTTAGATTTTTGGCGCCAAAAATTTGTGGGCTATAGCACAGTTGATTTTCAATAAAATCGAATTTTCCATGAAATGTGGGGAAATAATCGAGCAATCCTGATGCAAGTTGGCACAATAAATACAGGTCTAGTAGGCTATTGATAGAGGTATCAACCGACGTAATCGGAGCATGTTAGATTTTTGGCGCCAAAAATTTGTGGGCTATAGCACAGTTGATTTTCAATAAAATCGAATTTTCCATGAAATGTTGGGAAATAATCGAGCAATCCTGATGCAAGTTGGCACAATAAATACAGGTCTAGTAGGCTATTGATAGAGGTATCAAACGACGTAATCGGAGCATGTTAGATTTTTAGCGCCAAAAATTTGTGGGCTATAGCACAGTTGATTTTCAATAAAATCGAATTTTCCATGAAATGTTGGGAAATAATCGAGCAATCCTGATGCAAGTTGGCACAATAAATACAGGTCTAGTAGGCTATTGATAGAGGTATCAACCGACGTAATCGGAGCATTTTAGATTTTTAGCGCCAAAAATTTGTGGGCTATAGCCCAGTTGATTTTCAATAAAATCGAATTTTCCATGAAATGTTGGGAAATAATCGAGCAATCCTGATGCAAGTTGGCACAATAAATACAGGTCTAGTAGGCTATTGATAGAGGTATCAACCGACGTAATCGGAGCATTTTTTATTTTTAGCGCCAAAAATTTGTGGGCTATAGCACAGTTGATTTTCAATAAAATCGAATTTTCCATGAAATGTTGGGAAATAATCGAGCAATCCTGATGTAAGTTGGCACAATAAATACAGGTCTAGTAGGCTATTGATAGAGGTATCAACCGACGTAATCGGAGCATTTTAGAATTTTAGCGCCAAAAATTTGTCGGCTATAGCCCAGTTGATTTTCAATAAAATCGAATTTTCCATGAAATGAGGGGAAATAATCGAGCAATCCTGATGCAAGCTGGCACAATAAATACAGGTCTAGTAGGCTATTGATAGAGGTATCAACCGACGTAATCGGAGCATTTTAGATTTTTAGCGCCAAAAATTTGTGGGCTATAGCCCAGTTGATTTTCAATAAAATCGAATTTTCCATGAAATGAGGGGAAATAATCGAGCAATCCTGATGCAAGTTGGCACAATAAATACAGGTCTAGTAGGCTATTGATAGAGGTATCAACCGACGTAATCGGAGCATTTTAGATTTTTAGCGCCAAAAATTGGTGGGCTATAGCACAGTTGATTTTCAATAAAATCGAATTTTCCATGAAATGTTGGGAAATAATCGAGCAATCCTGATGTAAGTTCGCACAATAAATACAGGTCTAGTAGGCTATTGATAGAGGTATCAACCGACGTAATCGGAGCATTTTTTATTTTTAGCGCCAAAAATTTGTGGGCTATATATAGCACAGTTGATTTTCAATAAAATCGAATTTTCCATGAAATGAGGGGAAATAATCGAGCAATCCTGATGCAAGTTGGCACAATAAATACAGGTCTAGTAGGCTATTGATAGAGGTATCAACCGACGTAATCGGAGCATTTTTTATTTTTAGCGCCAAAAATTTGTGGGCTATAGCACAGTTGATTTTCAATAAAATCGAATTTTCCATGAAATGTTGGGAAATAATCGAGCAATCCTGATGTAAGTTCGCACAATAAATACAGGTCTAGTAGGCTATTGATAGAGGTATCAACCGACGTAATCGGAGCATTTTAGATTTTTGGCGCCAAAAATTTGTCGGCTATAGCCCAGTTGATTTTCAATAAAATCGAATTTTCCATGAAATGAGGGGAAATAATCGAGCAATCCTGATGCAAGTTGGCACAATAAATACAGGTCTAGTAGGCTATTGATAGAGGTATCAACCGACGTAATCGGATCATTTTAGATTTTTAGCGCCAAAAATTTGTGGGCTATAGCACAGTTGATTTTCAATAAAATCGAATTTTCCATGAAATGAGGGGAAATAATCGAGCAATCCTGATGCAAGTTGGCACAATAAATACAGGTCTAGTAGGCTATTGATAGAGGTATCAACCGACGTAATCGGAGCATTTTTTATTTTTAGCGCCAAAAATTTGTGGGCTATAGCACAGTTGATTTTCAAGAAAATCGAATTTTCCATGAAATGTTGGGAAATAATCGAGCAATCCTGATGTAAGTTGGCACAATAAATACAGGTCTAGTAGGCTATTGATAAAGGTATCAACCGACGTAATCGGAGCATTTTAGATTTTCAGCGCCAAAAATTTGTGGGCTATAGCCCAGTTGATTTTCAATAAAATCGAATTTTCCATGAAATGAGGGGAAATAATCGAGCAATCCTGATGCAAGCTGGCACAATAAATACAGGTCTAGTAGGCTATTGATAGAGGTATCAACCGACGTAATCGGAGCATTTTAGATTTTTAGCGCCAAAAATTTGTGGGCTATAGCCCAGTTTATTTTCAATAAAATCGAATTTTCCATGAAATGTTGGGAAATAATCGAGCAATCCTGATGCAAGTTGGCACAATAAATACAGGTCTAGTAGGCTATTGATAGAGGTATCAACCGACGTAATCGGAGTATTTTTTATTTTTAGCGCCAAAAATTTGTGGGCAATAGCACAGTTGATTTTCAATAAAATCGAATTTTCCATGAAATGTTGGGAAATAATCGAGCAATCCTGATGTAAGTTGGCACAATAAATACAGGTCTAGTAGGCTATTGATAGAGGTATCAACCGACGTAATCGGAGCATTTTAGATTTTTAGCGTCAAAAATTTGTGGGCTATAGCCCAGTTGATTTTCAATAAAATCGAATTTTCCATGAAATGAGGGGAAATAATCGAGCAATCCTGATGCAAGTTGGCACAATAAATACAGGTCTAGTAGGCTATTGATAGAGGTATCAACCGACGTAATCGGAGCATTTTTTATTTTTAGCGCCAAAAATTTGTGGGCTATAGCACAGTTGATTTTCAATAAAATCGAATTTTCCATGAAATGTTGGGAAATAATCGAGCAATCCTGATGTAAGTTGGCACAATAAATACAGGTCTAGTAGGCTATTAATAGAGGTATCAACCGACGTAATCGGAGCATTTTAGATTTTTAGCGCCAAAAATTTGTGGGCTATAGCCCAGTTGATTTTCAATAAAATCGAATTTTCCATGAAATGAGGGGAAATAATCGAGCAATCCTGATGCAAGTGGGCACAATAAATACATCTCTAGTAGGCTATTGATAGAGGTATCAACCGACGTAATCGGAGCATGTTAGATTTTTAGCGCCAAAAATTTGTGGGCTATAGCACAGTTGATTTTCAATAAAATCGAATTTTCCATGAAATGTTGGGAAATAATCGAGCAATCCTGATGCAAGTTGGCACAATAAATACTGGTCTAGTAGGCTATTGATAGAGGTATCAACCGACGTAATCGGAGCATTTTTTATTTTTAGCGCCAAAAATTTGTGGGCTATAGCACAGTTGATTTTCAATAAAATCGAATTTTCCATGAAATGAGGGGAAATAATCGAGCAATCCTGATGTAAGTTGGCACAATAAATACAGGTCTAGTAGGCTATTGATAGAGGTATCAACCGACGTAATCGGAGCATTTTAGATTTTTAGCGTCAAAAATTTGTGGGCTATAGCCCAGTTGATTTTCAATAAAATCGAATTTTCCATGAAATGAGGGGAAATAATCGAGCAATCCTGATGCAAGTTGGCACAATAAATACAGGTCTAGTAGGCTATTGATAGAGGTATCAACCGACGTAATCGGAGCATTTTTTATTTTTAGCGCCAAAAATTTGTGGGCTATAGCCCAGTTGATTTTCAATAAAAACGAATTTTCCATGAAATGAGGGGAAATAATCGAGCAATCCTGATGCAAGCTGGCACAATAAATACAGGTCTAGTAGGCTATTGATAGAGGTATCAACCGACGTAATCGGAGCATGTTAGATTTTTAGCGCCAAAAATTTGTGGGCTATAGCCCAGTTGATTTTCAATAAAATCGAATTCATGAAATGAGGGGAAATAATCGAGCAATCCTGATGCAAGTTGGCACAATAAATACAGGTCTAGTAGGCTATTGATAGAGGTATCAACCGACGTAATCGGAGCATTTTAGATTTTTAGCGCCAAAAATTTGTGGGCTATAGCACAGTTGATTTTCAAGAAAATCGAATTTTCCATGAAATGTTGGGAAATAATCGAGCAATCCTGATGTAAGTTCGCACAATAAATACAGGTCTAGTAGGCTATTGATAGAGGTATCAACCGACGTAATCGGAGCATTTTAGATTTTTAGCGCCAAAAATTTGTGGGCTATAGCCCAGTTGATTTTCAATAAAATCGAATTTTCCATTAAATGAGGGGAAATAATCGAGCAATCCTGATGCAAGTTGGCACAATAAATACAGGTCTAGTAGGCTATTGATAGAGGTATCAACCGACGTAATCGGAGCATTTTTTATTTTTAGCGCCAAAAATTTGTGGGCTATAGCACAGTTGATTTTCAATAAAATCGAATTTTCCATGAAATGTTGGGAAATAATCGAGCAATCCTGATGTAAGTTGACACAATAAATACAGGTCTAGTAGGCTATTGATAGAGGTGTCAACCGACGTAATCGGAGCATTTTAGATTTTAAGCGCCAAAAATTTGTGGGCTATAGCACAGTTGATTTTCAATAAAATCGAATTTTCCATGAAATGTTGGGAAATAATCGAGCAATCCTGATGTAAGTTGGCACAATAAATACAGGTCTAGTAGGCTATTGATAGAGGTATCAACCGACGTAATCGGAGCATTTTTTATTTTTAGCGCCAAAAATTTGTGGGCTATAGCACAGTTGATTTTCAAGAAAATCGAATTTTCCATGAAATGTTGGGAAATAATCGAGCAATCCTGATGTAAGTTGGCACAATAAATACAGGTTTAGTAGGCTATTGATAGAGGTATCAACCGACGTAATCGGAGCATTTTAGATTTTCAGCGCCAAAAATTTGTGGGCTATAGCCCAGTTGATTTTCAATAAAATCGAATTTTCCATGAAATGAGGGGAAATAATCGAGCAATCCTGATGCAAGCTGGCACAATAAATACAGGTCTAGTAAGCTATTGATAGAGGTATCAACCGACGTAATCGGAGCATTTTAGATTTTTAGCGCCAAAAATTTGTGGGCTATAGCCCAGTTTATTTTCAATAAAATCGAATTTTCCATGAAATGTTGGGAAATAATCGAGCAATCCTGATGCAAGTTGGCACAATAAATACAGGTCTAGTAGGCTATTGATAGAGGTATCAACCGACGTAATCGGAGCATTTTTTATTTTTAGCGCCAAAAATTTGTGGGCAATAGCACAGTTGATTTTCAAGAAAATCGAATTTTCCATGAAATGTTGGGAAATAATCGAGCAATCCTGATGTAAGTTGGCACAATAAATACAGGTCTAGTAGGCTATTGATAGAGGTATCAACCGACGTAATCGGAGCATTTTAGATTTTTAGCGCCAAAAATTTGTGGGCTATAGCACAGTTGATTTTCAATAAAATCGAATTTTCCATGAAATGTTGGGAAATAATCGAGCAATCCTGATGTAAGTTGGCACAATAAATACAGGTCTAGTAGGCTATTGATAGAGGTATCAACCGACGTAATCGGAGCATTTTAGATTTTTAGCGCCAAAAATTTGTGGGCTATAGCCCAGTTGATTTTCAATAAAATCGAATTTTCCATGAAATGAGGGGAAATAATCGAGCAATCCTGATGCAAGTTGGCACAATAAATACAGGTCTAGTAGGCTATTGATAGAGGTATCAACCGACGTAATCGGAGCATTTTAGATTTTTAGCGCCAAAAATTTGTGGGCTATAGCCCAGTTGATTTTCAATAAAATCGAATTTTCCATGAAATGAGGGGAAATAATCGAGCAATCCTGATGCAAGTTGGCACAATAAATACAGGTCTAGTAGGCTATTGATAGAGGTATCAACCGACGTAATCGGAGCATTTTAGATTTTTAGCGCCAAAAATTTGTGGGCTATAGCCCAGTTGATTTTCAATAAAATCGAATTTTCCATGAAATGAGGGGAAATAATCGAGCAATCCTGATGCAAGTTGGCACAATAAATACAGGTCTAGTAGGCTATTGATAGAGGTATCAACCGACGTAATCGGAGCATTTTAGATTTTTAGCGCCAAAAATGTGTGGGCTATAGCACAGTTGATTTTCAATAAAATCGAATTTTCCATGAAATGAGGGGAAATAATCGAGCAATCCTGATGCAAGTTGGCACAATAAATACAGGTCTAGTAGGCTATTGATAGAGGTATCAACCGACGTAATCGGAGCATTTTTTATTTTTAGCGCCAAAAATTTGTGGGCTATATATAGCACAGTTGATTTTCAATAAAATCGAATTTTCCATGAAATGTTGGGAAATAATCGAGCAATCCTGATGTAAGTTGGCACAATAAATACAGGTCTAGTAGGCTATTGATAGAGGTATCAACCGACGTAATCGGAGCATTTTTTATTTTTAGCGCCAAAAATTTGTGGGCTATAGCACAGTTGATTTTTAATAAAATCGAATTTTCCATGAAATGTTGGGAAATAATCGAGCAATCCTGATGTAAGTTGGCACAATAAATACAGGTCTAGTAGGCTATTGATGGAGGTATCAACCGACGTAATCGGAGCATTTTTTATTTTTAGCGCCAAAAATTTGTGGGCTATAGCACAGTTGATTTTCAAGAAAATCGAATTTTCCATGAAATGTTGGGAAATAATCGAGCAATCCTGATGTAAGTTGGCACAATAAATACAGGTCTAGTAGGCTATTGATAAAGGTATCAACCGACGTAATCGGAGCATTTTAGATTTTCAGCGCCAAAAATTTGTGGGCTATAGCCCAGTTGATTTTCAATAAAATCGAATTTTCCATGAAATGAGGGGAAATAATCGAGCAATCCTGATGCAAGCTGGCACAATAAATACAGGTCTAGTAGGCTATTGATAGAGGTATCAACCGACGTAATCGGAGCATTTTAGATTTTTAGCGCCAAAAATTTGTGGGCTATAGCCCAGTTTATTTTCAATAAAATCGAATTTTCCATGAAATGTTGGGAAATAATCGAGCAATCCTGATGCAAGTTGGCACAATAAATACAGGTCTAGTAGGCTATTGATAGAGGTATCAACCGACGTAATCGGAGTATTTTAGATTTTTAGCGCCAAAAATTTGTGGGCAATAGCACAGTTGATTTTCATGAAAATCGAATTTTCCATGAAATGTTGGGAAATAATCGAGCAATCCTGATGTAAGTTGGCACAATAAATACAGGTCTAGTAGGCTATTGATAGAGGTATCAACCGACGTAATCAGAGCATTTTAGATTTTTAGCGCCAAAAATTTGTGGGCTATAGCACAGTTGATTTTCAATAAAATCGAATTTTCCATGAAATGTTGGGAAATAATCGAGCAATCCTGATGTAAGTTGGCACAATAAATACAGGTCTAGTAGGCTATTGATAGAGGTATCAACCGACGTAATCGGAGCATTTTAGATTTTTAGCGTCAAAAATTTGTGGGCTATATAGCCCAGTTGATTTTCAATAAAATCGAATTTTCCATGAAATGAGGGGAAATAATCGAGCAATCCTGATGCAAGTTGGCACAATAAATACAGGTCTAGTAGGCTATTGATAGAGGTATCAACCGACGTAATCGGAGCATTTTTTATTTTTAGCGCCAAAAATTTGTGGGCTATAGCACAGTTGATTTTCAATAAAATCGAATTTTCCATGAAATGTTGGGAAATAATCGAGCAATCCTGATGTAAGTTGGCACAATAAATACAGGTCTAGTAGGCTATTAATAGAGGTATCAACCGACGTAATCGGAGCATTTTAGATTTTTAGCGCCAAAAATTTGTGGGCTATAGCCCAGTTGATTTTCAATAAAATCGAATTTTCCATGAAATGAGGGGAAATAATCGAGCAATCCTGATGCAAGTGGGCACAATAAATACATCTCTAGTAGGCTATTGATAGAGGTATCAACCGACGTAATCGGAGCATGTTAGATTTTTAGCGCCAAAAATTTGTGGGCTATAGCACAGTTGATTTTCAATAAAATCGAATTTTCCATGAAATGTTGGGAAATAATCGAGCAATCCTGATGTAAGTTGGCACAATAAATACAGGTCTAGTAGGCTATTGATAGAGGTATCAACCGACGTAATCGGAGCATTTTAGATTTTTAGCGCCAAAAATTGGTGGGCTATAGCACAGTTGATTTTCAAGAAAATCGAATTTTCCATGAAATGTTGGGAAATAATCGAGCAATCCTGATGTAAGTTCGCACAATAAATACAGGTCTAGTAGGCTATTGATAGAGGTATCAACCGACGTAATCGGAGCATTTTAGATTTTTAGCGCCAAAAATTTGTGGGCTATAGCCCAGTTGATTTTCAATAAAATCGAATTTTCCATGAAATGAGGGGAAATAATCGAGCAATCCTGATGCAAGTTGGCACAATAAATACAGGTCTAGTAGGCTATTGATAGAGGTATCAACCGACGTAATCGGAGCATTTTTTATTTTTAGCGCCAAAAATTTGTGGGCTATAGCACAGTTGATTTTCAATAAAATCGAATTTTCCATGAAATGTTGGGAAATAATCGAGCAATCCTGATGTAAGTTGACACAATAAATACAGGTCTAGTAGGCTATTGATAGAGGTGTCAACCGACGTAATCGGAGCATTTTTTATTTTAAGCGCCAAAAATTTGTGGGCAATAGCACAGTTGATTTTCAAGAAAATCGAATTTTCCATGAAATGTTGGGAAATAATCGAGCAATCCTGATGTAAGTTGGCACAATAAATACAGGTCTAGTAGGCTATTGATAGAGGTATCAACCGACGTAATCGGAGCATTTTAGATTTTTAGCGCCAAAAATTTGTGGGCTATAGCACAGTTGATTTTCAAGAAAATCGAATTTTCCATGAAATGTTGGGAAATAATCGAGCAATCCTGATGTAAGTTGGCACAATAAATACAGGTCTAGTAGGCTATTGATAGAGGTATCAACCGACGTAATCGGAGCATTTTAGATTTTCAGCGCCAAAAATTTGTGGGCTATAGCCCAGTTGATTTTCAATAAAATCGAATTTTCCATGAAATGAGGGGAAATAATCGAGCAATCCTGATGCAAGCTGGCACAATAAATACAGGTCTAGTAAGCTATTGATAGAGGTATCAACCGACGTAATCGGAGCATTTTAGATTTTTAGCGCCAAAAATTTGTGGGCTATAGCCCAGTTTATTTTCAATAAAATCGAATTTTCCATGAAATGTTGGGAAATAATCGAGCAATCCTGATGCAAGTTGGCACAATAAATACAGGTCTAGTAGGCTATTGATAGAGGTATCAACCGACGTAATCGGAGCATTTTTTATTTTTAGCGCCAAAAATTTGTGGGCAATAGCACAGTTGATTTTCAAGAAAATCGAATTTTCCATGAAATGTTGGGAAATAATCGAGCAATCCTGATGTAAGTTGGCACAATAAATACAGGTCTAGTAGGCTATTGATAGAGGTATCAACCGACGTAATCGGAGCATTTTAGATTTTTAGCGCCAAAAATTTGTGGGCTATAGCACAGTTGATTTTCAATAAAATCGAATTTTCCATGAAATGTTGGGAAATAATCGAGCAATCCTGATGTAAGTTGGCACAATAAATACAGGTCTAGTAGGCTATTGATAGAGGTATCAACCGACGTAATCGGAGCATTTTAGATTTTTAGCGTCAAAAATTTGTGGGCTATAGCCCAGTTGATTTTCTATAAAATCGAATTTTCCATGAAATGAGGGGAAATAATCGAGCAATCCTGATGCAAGTTGGCACAATAAATACAGGTCTAGTAGGCTATTGATAGAGGTATCAACCGACGTAATCGGAGCATTTTTTATTTTTAGCGCCAAAAATTTGTGGGCTATAGCACAGTTGATTTTCAATAAAATCGAATTTTCCATGAAATGTTGGGAAATAATCGAGCAATCCTGATGTAAGTTGGCACAATAAATACAGGTCTAGTAGGCTATTGATAGAGGTATCAACCGACGTAATCGGAGCATTTTAGATTTTTAGCGCCAAAAATTTGTGGGCTATAGCCCAGTTGATTTTCAATAAAATCGAATTTTCCATGAAATGAGGGGAAATAATCGAGCAATCCTGATGCAAGTGGGCACAATAAATACAGGTCTAGTAGGCTATTGATAGAGATATCAACCGACGTAATCGGAGCATGTTAGATTTTTAGCACCAAAAATTTGTGGGCTATAGCCCAGTTGATTTTCAATAAAATCGAATTTTCCATGAAATGTTGGGAAATAATCGAGCAATCCTGATGCAAGTTGGCACAATAAATACTGGTCTAGTAGGCTATTGATAGAGGTATCAACCGACGTAATCGGAGCATTTTTTATTTTTAGCGCCAAAAATTTGTGGGCTATAGCACAGTTGATTTTCAAGAAAATCGAATTTTCCATGAAATGTTGGGAAATAATCGAGCAATCCTGATGTAAGTTGGCACAATAAATACAGGTCTAGTAGGCTATTGATAGAGGTATCAACCGACGTAATCGGAGCATTTTAGATTTTTAGCGTCAAAAATTTGTGGGCTATAGCCCAGTTGATTTTCAATAAAATCGAATTTTCCATGAAATGAGGGGAAATAATCGAGCAATCCTGATGCAAGTTGGCACAATAAATACAGGTCTAGTAGGCTATTGATAGAGGTATCAACCGACGTAATCGGAGCATTTTTTATTTTTAGCGCCAAAAATTTGTGGGCTATAGCACAGTTGATTTTCAAGAAAATCGAATTTTCCATGAAATGTTGGGAAATAATCGAGCAATCCTGATGTAAGTTGGCACAATAAATACAGGTCTAGTAGGCTATTGATAGAGGTATCAACCGACGTAATCGGATCATTTTAGATTTTTAGCGCCAAAAATTTGTGGGCTATAGCCCAGTTGATTTTCAATAAAATCGAATTTTCCATGAAATGTTGGGAAATAATCGAGCAATCCTGATGCAAGTGGGCACAATAAATACAGGTCTAGTAGGCTATTGATAGAGGTATCAACCGACGTAATCGGAGCATGTTAGATTTTTAGCGCCAAAAATTTGTGGGCTATAGCACAGTTGATTTTCAAGAAAATCGAATTTTCCATGAAATGTTGGGAAATAATCGAGCAATCCTGATGCAAGTTGGCACAATAAATACAGGTCTAGTAGGCTATTGATAGAGGTATCAACCGACGTAATCGGAGCAATTTAGATTTTTGGCGCCAAAAATTTGTGGGCTATAGCCATGTTAGATTTTTAGCGCCAAAAATTTGTGGGCTATAGCCCAGTTGATTTTCAATAAAATCGAATTTTCCATGAAATGTTGGGAAATAATCGAGCAATCCTGATGCAAGTTGTCACAATAAATACAGGTCTAGTAGGCTATTGATAGAGGTATCAACCGACGTAATCGGAGCATGTTAGATTTTTAGCGCCAAAAATTTGTGGGCTATAGCACAGTTGATTTTCAATAAAATCGAATTTTCCATGAAATGTTGGGAAATAATCTAGCAATCCTGATGCAAGTGGGCACAATAAATACAGGTCTAGTATGCTATTGATAGAGGTATCAACCGACGTAATCGGAGCATTTTTTATTTTTAGCGCCAAAAATTTGTGGGCTATAGCACAGTTGATTTTCAAGAAAATCGAATTTTCCATGAAATGTTGGGAAATAATCGAGCAATCCTGATGTAAGTTGGCACAATAAATACAGGTCTAGTAGGCTATTGATAGAGGTATCAACCGACGTAATCGGAGCATTTTAGATTTTTAGCGCCAAAAATTTGTGGGCTATAGCCCAGTTGATTTTCAATAAAATCGAATTCATGAAATGAGGGGAAATAATCGAGCAATCCTGATGCAAGTTGGCACAATAAATACAGGTCTAGTAGGCTATTGATAGAGGTATCAACCGACGTAATCGGAGCATGTTAGATTTTTAGCGCCAAAAATTTGTGGGCTATAGCACAGTTGATTTTCAATAAAATCGAATTTTCCACGAAATGTTGGGAAATAATCTAGCAATCCTGATGCAAGTTGGCACAATAAATACAGGTCTAGTAGGCTATTGATAGAGGTATCAACCGACGTAATCGGAGCATTTTTTATTTTTAGCGCCAAAAATTTGTGGGCTATAGCCCAGTTGATTTTCAATAAAATCGAATTTTCCATGAAATGAGGGGAAATAATCGAGCAATCCTGATGCAAGTTGTCACAATAAATACAGGTCTAGTAGGCTATTGATAGAGGTATCAACCGACGTAATCGGAGCATGTTAGATTTTTAGCGCCAAAAATTTGTGGGCTATAGCACAGTTGATTTTCAATAAAATCGAATTTTCCATGAAATGTTGGGAAATAATCTAGCAATCCTGATGCAAGTTGGCACAATAAATACAGGTCTAGTAGGCTATTGATAGAGGTATCAACCGACGTAATCGGAGCATTTTTTATTTTTAGCGCCAAAAATTTGTGGGCTATAGCACAGTTGATTTTCAAGAAAATCGAATTTTCCATGAAATGTTGGGAAATAATCGAGCAATCCTGATGTAAGTTGGCACAATAAATACAGGTCTAGTAGGCTATTGATAGAGGTATCAACCGACGTAATCGGAGCATTTTAGATTTTTAGCGCCAAAAATTTGTGGGCTATAGCCCAGTTGATTTTCAATAAAATCGAATTTTCCATTAAATGAGGGGAAATAATCGAGCAATCCTGATGCAAGTGGGCACAATAAATACAGGTCTAGTAGGCTATTGATAGAGGTATCAACCGACGTCATCGGAGCATGTTAGATTTTTAGCGCCAAAAATTTGTGGGCTATAGCACAGTTGATTTTCAAGAAAATCGAATTCTCCATGAAATGAGGGGAAATAATCGAGCAATCCTGATGCAAGCTGGCACAATAAATACAGGTCTAGTAGGCTATTGATAGAGGTATCAACCGACGTAATCGGAGCATGTTAGATTTTTAGCGCCAAAAATTTGTGGGCTATAGCACAGTTGATTTTCAATAAAATCGAATTTTCCATGAAATGTTGGGAAATAATCGAGCAATCCTGATGTAAGTTGGCACAATAAATACAGGTCTAGTAGGCTATTGATAGAGGTATCAACCGACGTAATCGGAGCATGTCAGATTTTTAGCGCCAAAAATTTGTGGGCTATAGCACAGTTGATTTTCAATAAAATCGAATTTTCCATGAAATGTGGGGAAATAATCGAGCAATCTTGATGTAAGTTGGCACAATAAATACAGGTCTAGTAGGCTATTGATAGAGGTATCAACCGACGTAATCGGAGCATGTTAGATTTTTAGCGCCAAAAATTTGTGGGCTATAGCACAGTTGATTTTCAATAAAATCGAATTTTCCATGAAATGTGGGGAAATAATCGAGCAATCCTGATGCAAGTTGGCACAATAAATACAGGTCTAGTAGGCTATTGATAGAGGTATCAACCGACGTAATCGGAGCATGTTAGATTTTCAGCGCCAAAAATTTGTGGGCTATAGCACAGTTGATTTTCAATAAAATCGAATTTTCCATGAAATGTTGGGAAATAATCGAGCAATCCTGATGCAAGTTGGCACAATAAATACAGGTCTAGTAGGCTATTGATAGAGGTATAACCGACGTAATCGGAGCAATTCTGATTTTTGGCGCCAAAAATTTGTGGGCTATATCCCAGTTGATTTTCAATAAAATCGAATTTTCCATGAAATGTTGGGAAATAATCGAGCAATCCTGATGTAAGTTGGCACAATAAATACAGGTCTAGTAGGCTATTGATAGAGGTATCAACCGACGTAATCGGAGCATTTTAGATTTTTGGCGTCAAAAATTTGTGGGCTATAGCCCAGTTGATTTTCAATAAAATCGAATTTTCCATGAAATGTTGGGAAATAATCGAGCAATCCTGATGCAAGTTGGCACAATAAATACAGGTCTAGTAGGCTATTGATAGAGGTATCAACCGACGTAATCGGAGCATGTTAGATTTTTAGCGCCAAAAATTTGTGGGCTATAGCACAGTTGATTTTCAATAAAATCGAATTTTCCATGAAATGTTGGCAAATAATCGAGCAATCCTGATGCAAGTTGGCACAATAAATACTGGTCTAGTAGGCTATTGATAGAGGTATCAACCGACGTAATCGGAGCATTTTAGATTTTTGGCGCCAAAAATTTGTGGGCTATAGCTTAGTTGATTTTCAATAAAATCGAATTTCCTATGAAATGTGGGGAAATAATCGAGCAATCCTGATGCAAGTTGGCACAATAAATACAGGTCTAGTAGGCTATTGATAGAGGTATCAACCGACGTAATCGGAGCATGTTAGATTTTCAGCGCCAAAAATTTGTGGGCTATAGCACAGTTGATTTTCAATAAAATCGAATTTTCCATGAAATGTTGGGAAATAATCGAGCAATCCTGATGCAAGCTGGCACAATAAATACAGGTCTAGTAGGCTATTGATAGAGGTATCAACCGACGTAATCGGAGCATGTCAGATTTTTAGCGCCAAAAATTTGTGGGCTATAGCACAGTTGATTTTCAATAAAATCGAATTTTCCATGAAATGTTGGGAAATAATCGAGCAATCCTGATGCAAGTTGGCACAATAAATACAGGTCTAGTAGGCTATTGATAGAGGTATCAACCGACGTAATCGGAGCATGTTAGATTTTTAGCGCCAAAAATTTGTGGGCTATAGCTCAGTTGATTTTCAATAAAATCGAATTTTCCATGAAATGAGTGGAAAAAATCGAGCAATCCTGATGCAAGTTGGCACAATAAATACAGGTCTAGTAGGCTATTGATAGAGGTATCAACCGACGTAATCGGAGCATTTTAGTTTTTTGGCTCCAAAAATATGTGGGCTTATAGTCCAGTTGATTTTCAATAAAATCGAATTTTCCATGAAATGTGGGGAAATAATCGAGCAATCCTGATGCAAGTTGGCACAATAAATACAGGTCTAGTAGGCTATTGATAGAGGTATCAACCGACGTAATCGGAGCATGTTAGATTTTTAGCGCCAAAAATTTGTGGGCTATAGCACAGTTGATTTTCAATAAAATCGAATTTTCCATGAAATGTTGGGAAATAATCGAGCAATCCTGATGCAAGTTGGCACAATAAATACAGGTCTAGTAGGCTATTGATAGAGATATCAACCGACGTAATCGGAGCATTTTAGATTTTTGGCGCCAAAAATTTGTGGGCTATAGCACAGTTGATTTTCAATAAAATCGAATTTTCCATGAAATGAGGGGAAATAATCGAGCAATCCTGATGCAAGTTGGCACAATAAATACAGGTCTAGTAGGCTATTGATAGAGGTATCAACCGACGTAATCGGAGCATGTTAGATTTTAGCGCCAAAAATTTGTGGGCTATAGCACAGTTGATTTTCAATAAAATCGAATTTTCCATGAAATGTTGGGAAATAATCGAGCAATCCTGATGCAAGTTGGCACAATAAATACAGGTCTAGTAGGCTATTGATAGAGGTATCAACCGACGTAATCGGAGCATTTTAGATTTTTAGCGCCAAAAATTTGTGGGCTATAGCCCAGTTGATTTTCAATAAAATCGAATTTTCCATGAAATGACGGGAAATAATCGAGCAATCCTGATGCAAGTTGGCACAATAAATACAGGTCTAATAGGCTATTGATAGAGGTATCAACCGACGTAATCGGAGCATGTTAGATTTTTAGCGCCAAAAATTTGTGGGCTATAGCACAGTTGATTTTCAATAAAATCGAATTTTCCATGAAATGTTGAGAAATAATCGAGCAATCCTGATGCAAGTTGGCACAATAAATACAGGTCTAGTAGGCTATTGATAGAGGTATCAACCGACGTAATCGGAGCATGTTAAATTTTAGCGCCAAAAATTTGTGGGCTATAATAGCACAGTTGATTTTCAATAAAATCGAATTTTCCATGAAATGTTGGGAAATAATCGAGCAATCCTGATGCAAGTTGGCACAATAAATACAGGTCTAGTAGGCTATTGATAGAGGTATCAACCGACGTAATCGGAGCATTTTAGATTTTTGGCGCCAAAAATTTGTGGGCTATAGCCCAGTTGATTTTCAATAAAGTCGAATTTTCCATGAAATGTTGGGAAATAATCGAGCAATCCTGATGCAAGTTGGCACAATAAATACAGGTCTAGTAGGCTATTGATAGAGGTATCAACCGACGTAATCGGAGCATGTTAGATTTTTAGCGCCAAAAATTTGTGGGCTATAGCACAGTTGATTTTCAATAAAATTGAATTTTCCATGAAATGTTGAGAAATAATCGAGCAATCCTGATGCAAGTTGGCACAATAAATACAGGTCTAGTAGGCTATTGATAGAGGTATCAACCGACGTAATCGGAGCATGTTAGATTTTTAGCGCCAAAAATTTGTGGGCTATAGCACAGTTGATTTTCAATAAAATCGAATTTTCCATGAAATGTTGGGAAATAATCGAGCAATCCTGATGCAAGTTGGCACAATAAATACAGGTCTAGTAGGCTATTGATAGAGGTATCAACCGACGTAATCTGAGCATGTTAGATTTTTAGCGCCAAAAATTTGTGGGCTATAGCACAGTTGATTTTCAATAAAACCGAATTTTCCATGAAATGTGGGGAAATAATCGAGCAATCCTGATGCAAGTTGGCACAATAAATACAGGTCTAGTAGGCTATTGATAGAGGTATCAACCGACGTAATCGGATCATGTTAGATTTTTAGCGCCAAAAATTTGTGGGCTATAGCACAGTTGATTTTCAATAAAATCGAATTTTCCATGAAATGTTGAGAAATAATCGAGCAATCCTGATGCAAGTTGGCACAATAAATACAGGTCTAGTAGGCTATTGATAGAGGTATCAACCGACGTAATCGGAGCATTTTAGATTTTTAGCGCCAAAAATTTGTGGGCTATAGCCCAGTTGATTTTCAATAAAATCGAATTTTCCATTAAATGACGGGAAATAATCGAGCAATCCTGATGCAAGTTGGCACAATAAATACAGGTCTAGTAGGCTATTGATAGAGGTATCAACCGACGTAATCGGAGCATGTTAGATTTTTAGCGCCAAAAATTTGTGGGCTATAGCACAGTTGATTTTCAATAAAATCGAATTTTCCATGAAATGACGGGAAATAATCGAGCAATCCTGATGCAAGTTGGCACAATAAATACAGGTCTAGTAGGCTATTGATAGAGGTATCAACCGACGTAATCGGAGCATGTTAGATTTTTAGCGCCAAAAATTTGTGGGCTATAGCACAGTTGATTTTCAATAAAATCGAATTTTCCATGAAATGAGGGGAAATAATCGAGCAATCCTGATGCAAGTTGGCACAATAAATACAGGTCTAGTAGGCTATTGATAGAGGTATCAACCGACGTAATCGGAGCATTTTAGATTTTTAGCGCCAAAAATTTGTGGGCTATAGCACAGTTGATTTTCAATAAAATCGAATTTTCCATGAAATGTTGGGAAATAATCGAGCAATCCTGATGCAAGTTGGCACAATAAATACAGGTCTAGTAGGCTATTGATAGAGGTATCAACCGACGTAATCGGAGCATTTTAGATTTTTGGCGCCAAAAATTTGTGGGCTATAGCCCAGTTGATTTTCAATAAAATCGAATTTTCCATGAAATGTTGAGAAATAATCGAGCAATCCTGATGCAAGTTGGCACAATAAATACAGGTCTAGTAGGCTATTGATAGAGGTATCAACCGACGTAATCGGAGCATTTTAGATTTTTAGCGCCAAAAATTTGTGGGCTATAGCACAGTGGATTTTCAATAAAATCGAATTTTCCATGAAATGTTGGGAAATAATCGAGCAATCCTGATGCAAGTTGGCACAATAAATACAGGTCTAGTAGGCTATTGATAGAGGTATCAACCGACGTAATCGGAGCATGTTAGATTTTTAGCGCCAAAAATTTGTGGGCTATAGCCCAGTTGATTTTCAATAAAATCGAATTTTCCATGAAATGAGGGGAAATAATCGAGCAATCCTGATGCAAGTTGGCACAATAAATACAGGTCTAGTAGGCTATTGATAGAGGTATCAACCGACGTAATCGGAGCATTTTAGATTTTTAGCGCCAAAAATTTGTGGGCTATAGCACAGTTGATTTTCAATAAAATCGAATTTTCCATGAAATGTTGGGAAATAATCGAGTAATCCTGATGCCAGTTGGCACAATAAATACAGGTCTAGTAAGCTATTGATAGAGGTATCAACCGACGTAATCGGAGCATGTTAGATTCTAGCGCCAAAAATTTGTGGGCTATAGCCCAGTTGATTTTCAATAAAATCGAATTTTCCATGAAATGTTGGGAAATAATCGAGCAATCCTGATGCAAGTTGGCACAATAAATACAGGTCTAGTAGGCTATTGATAGAGGTATCAACCGACGTAATCGGAGCATGTTAGATTTTTAGCGCCAAAAATTTGTGGGCTATAGCCCAGTTGATTTTCAATAAAATCGAATTTTCCATGAAATGTTGGGAAATAATCGAGCAATCCTGATGCAAGTTGGCACAATAAATACAGGTCTAGTAGGCTATTGATAGAGGTATCAACCGACGTAATCGGAGCATTTTAGATTTTTAGCGCCAAAAATTTGTGGGCTATAGCACAGTTGATTTTCAATAAAATCGAATTTTCCATGAAATGAGGGGAAATAATCGAGCAATCCTGATGCAAGTTGGCACAATAAATACAGGTCTAGTAGGCTATTGATAGAGGTATCAACCGACGTAATCGGAGCATGTTAGATTTTTAGCGCCAAAAATTTGTGGGCTATAGCACAGTTGATTTTCAATAAAATCGAATTTTCCATGAAATGTTGAGAAATAATCGAGCAATCCTGATGCAAGTTGACACAATAAATACAGGTCTAGTAGGCTATTGATAGAGGTATCAACCGGCGTAATCGGAGCATGTTAGATTTTTAGCGCCAAAAATTTGTGGGCTATAGCCCAGTTGATTTTCAATAAAATCGAATTTTCCATGAAATGAGGGGAAATAATCGAGCAATCCTGATGCAAGTTGGCACAATAAATACAGGTCTAGTAGGCTATTGATAGAGGTATCAACCGACGTAATCGGAGCATTTTAGATTTTTAGCGCCAAAAATTTGTGAGCTATAGCACAGTTGATTTTCAATAAAATCGAATTTTCCATGAAATGTTGGGAAATAATCGAGCAATCCTGATGCAAGTTGGCACAATAAATACAGGTCTAGTAGGCTATTGATAGAGGTATCAACCGACGTAATCGGAGCATGTTAGATTTTTAGCGCCAAAAATTTGTGGGCTATAGCACAGTTGATTTTCAATAAAATCGAATTTTCCATGAAATGTGGGGAAATAATCGAGCAATCCTGATGCAAGTTGGCACAATAAATACAGGTCTAGTAGGCTATTGATAGAGGTATCAACCGACGTAATCGGAGCATTTTAGATTTTTAGCGCCAAAAATTTGTGGGCTATAGCCCAGTTGATTTTCAATAAAATCGAATTTTCCATGAAATGAGGGGAAATAATCGAGCAATCCTGATGCAAGTTGGCACAATAAATACAGGTCTAGTAGGCTATTGATAGAGGTATCAACCGACGTAATCGGAGCATTTTAGATTTTTAGCGCCAAAAATTTGTGGGCTATAGCACAGTTGATTTTCAATAAAATCGAATTTTCCATGAAATGTTGGGAAATAATCGAGCAATCCTGATGCAAGTTGGCACAATAAATACAGGTCTAGTAGGCTATTGATAGAGGTATCAACCGACGTAATCGGAGCATTTTAGATTGTTGGCGCCAAAAATTTGTGGGCTATAGCCCAGTTGATTTTCAATAAAATCGAATTTTCCATGAAATGTTGAGAAATAATCGAGCAATCCTGATGCAAGTTGGCACAATAAATACAGGTCTAGTAGGCTATTGATAGAGGTATCAACCGACGTAATCGGAGCATGTTAGATTTTTAGCGCCAAAAATTTGTGGGCTATAGCACAGTTGATTTTCAATAAAATCGAATTTTCCATGAAATGTGGGGAAATAATCGAGCAATCCTGATGCAAGTTGGCACAATAAATACAGGTCTAGTAGGCTATTGATAGAGGTATCAACCGACGTAATCGGAGCATGTTAGATTTTTAGCGCCAAAAATTTGTGGGCTATAGCACAGTTGATTTTCAATAAAATCGAATTTTCCATGAAATGTGGGGAAATAATCGAGCAATCCTGATGCAAGTTGGCACAATAAATACAGGTCTAGTAGGCTATTGATAGAGGTATCAACCGACGTAATCGGAGCATGTTAGATTTTTAGCGCCAAAAATTTGTGGGCTATAGCACAGTTGATTTTCAATAAAATCGAATTTTCCATGAAATGTTGAGAAATAATCGAGCAATCCTGATGCAAGTTGGCACAATAAATACAGGTCTAGTAGGCTATTGATAGAGGTATCAACCGACGTAATCGGAGCATGTTAGATTTTTAGCGCCAAAAATTTGTGTGCTATAGCACAGTTGATTTTCAATAAAATCGAATTTTCCATGAAATGTTGGGAAATAATCGAGCAATCCTGATGCAAGTTGGCACAATAAATACAGGTCTAGTAGGCTATTGATAGAGGTATCAACCGACGTAATCGGAGCATGTTAGATTTTAGCGCCAAAAATTTGTGGGCTATAGCACAGTTGATTTTCAATAAAATCGAATTTACCATGAAATGTTGGGAAATAATCGAGCAATCCTGATGCAAGTTGGCACAATAAATACAGGTCTAGTAGGCTATTGATAGAGGTATCAACCGACGTAATCGGAGCATTTTAGATTGTTGGCGCCAAAAATTTGTGGGCTATAGCCCAGTTGATTTTCAATAAAATCGAATTTTCCATGAAATGTTGAGAAATAATCGAGCAATCCTGATGCAAGTTGGCACAATAAATACAGGTCTAGTAGGCTATTGATAGAGGTATCAACCGACGTAATCGGAGCATGTTAGATTTTTAGCGCCAAAAATTTGTGGGCTATAGCACAGTTGATTTTCAATAAAATCGAATTTTCCATGAAATGTGGGGAAATAATCAAGCAATCCTGATGCAAGTTGGCACAATAAATACAGGTCTAGTAGGCTATTGATAGAGGTATCAACCGACGTAATCGGAGCATTTTAGATTTTTAGCGCCAAAAATTTGTGGGCTATAGCACAGTTGATTTTCAATAAAATCGAATTTTCCATGAAATGAGGGGAAATAATCGAGCAATCCTGATGCAAGTTGGCACAATAAATACAGGTCTAGTAGGCTATTGATAGAGGTATCAACCGACGTAATCGGAGCATTTTAGATTTTTAGCGCCAAAAATTTGTGGGCTATAGCACAGTTGATTTTCAATAAAATCGAATTTTCCATGAAATGTTGAGAAATAATCGAGCAATCCTGATGCAAGTTGGCACAATAAATACAGGTCTAGTAGGCTATTGATAGAGGTATCAACCGACGTAATCCGAGCATGTTAGATTTTTAGCGCCAAAAATTTGTGGGCTATAGCACAGTTGATTTTCAATAAAATCGAATTTCCCATGAAATGTTGAGAAATAATCGAGCAATCCTGATGCAAGTTGGCACAATAAATACAGGTCTAGTAGGCTATTGATAGAGGTATCAACCGACGTAATCGGAGCATGTTAGATTTTTAGCGCCAAAAATTTGTGGGCTATAGCACAGTTGATTTTCAATAAAATCGAATTTTCCATGAAATGTTGAGAAATAATCGAGCAATCCTGATGCAAGTTGGCACAATAAATACAGGTCTAGTAGGCTATTGATAGAGGTATCAACCGACGTAATCGGAGCATGTTAG